>JAWRVZ010000135.1:1227500-1909934 GCA_037043235.1 Rhodeus uyekii
TTTTTATTATTCAGGCAAATCAATGTCATCTGATGACCATCAACAAAGTAAGTTCATAGCAAATCTCTTGGCAGATAATAAAAAGAAAAAGAAAAAGAAAACACCAAAATGAGAAGAACTCTTGTGTTCACTGGCACCAATGAAAAAAACTGTGCTTAATACAAATAATAAAATAAAATAAAAAATTAACAAATAAGTAAATAAAACATTTATGCCCTGGAATCTAAAAACATAAAGCCACAAGTGTCCTATTGATTTGCACAGACTAATTTTCTTTGTTTTTTACAAGATTTACATAATCAATTTCTTTTTGATCAGCCTGTTATCAAATTTGCATATTATTAGGTCTATGACTACTGCACAGTTTTGTTTTATGTCCACGGTAAAATCTGGGTCCTGCAGCAATACCACTTAATATGTAAAATCTGTATATTTTTAAATGTATTATCTTCTTTCATGAGGTCTTCTCTCAACAGGTGGAGGACCGAAACCATCTTGTTTTATACATATAACCACACGGATTGTTGGAGGGATGCAGGTGCAGCGAGCAGAAGATGGAAGCTGGGTGGTCAGCATTCAAAAAGGGTACACACTTCCTATTTGATCAAAATGAAGTATTGTTTTAAGCTAACTCAACCTACATTATTTACATCAAATATGCGGATAGATTGTAACAGATAAATATTAAATATACACTGAAAAAAGATGGTAAAGTCTAAATTAACTGGTTTTATTCAAATCAAAAATATTATAACATCAGTGAATGAACTTAAATACAAAAATGTATTTCCAAGATAACTCATTTTTAAGGGTTGAAACAGGTAAAAAAAATGTATATTTTACGCTAACAATTACTTACTAAAAATTGCAGGTTACAGTCTTTTACAATGTACAATATTGTGGTATATTTTAAGTTTGAATGAGAATGAGAATCAGCTCATCTAATAAATTAATAAAAATTCTGATTTCCTAAATATGCCTATTTGGATCATACATACTGAATTTATGTTTAAAGTATTCAGGATAAACGTTTACCACATTTGCAACTGAGATATTGTTTATTCAGCTTTTTCTTTTTTTTTCTTTTTCTTTTTTTTTGTTATTATGATTTAGAATATCTAGAAAATTCAGAAAAACTGTAACATGACAACATGTATAGCATGGGGGATGGTAATTCCTGTATCCCAAACGGCACATTCTGATTGGTTCTCCTCCCATAGGAACAGACACTGGTGCGGAGGTTCACTCATCAGAGAGGAATGGGTTCTGACTGATCAACAGTGCTTCTCCACCTGGTAATCCATCTCACATCCACTAATAATTATCAACTATCTCTTGTCAATACAAACCACATTTGAGGTTTCTTCATTCTTGAGCGTGCAAGATTCTGGCCTTGTGTTCCCATCTGTCAGTTGATGTTTTCTACGAGACGTGCGGATACAGAGTTTCCGGTTTAAGAGAGAGTAGTGACAGATGCGCTCGGACTGTGACTGATGGCTCTCTGCACTGTCAGTGGTGCATCTGTTTAGACTCGGCGTTCGGCTGCATGATATATGCCTGTGGATCTGCTTCAGTGACACTTGAGTGAAAACCTGCTGGCTCTGTTTAGTTTAGTTTAGGAGGGAAAGGGGGACAGAAGGAGAATAAGAGTGAGCGTGTCTGGTTTTTAGATCATCTCTACATTCAGCAGATCCGCTCCCTGGTGGGTTCAGCTATCTTGTGCTTTGCATGAAGACTCAAACTGGGCTGGACGCTAGAACTGACCTCTGCATCTTGATCAGAACTGGAGATGAGTTTACCAGGAACACTCTCCAACATACATATCTCATGCTTGTAGAAAGGTTGCTCTGCTACGTCTGTGATCCAGATTGTACATTTTCAGAAGGCTAAAATGACTCATCACCGTTCTACGTGGATACTTTAGATGCATAGTTTATTTGTCATGAAACTTCTGTGTTTGACATATATGCTTATACGTTCCTTAGTGTTCCTGACCTCTCGGAGTACACCGTGCAGGTGGGGCTTCTTCATCTCAACGCATCCGCCGAAACACAGGGTCTCCGGATCGCACATGTGGTCTGCGGGCCTGAGGGATCCAACTTGGCCCTGCTCAAACTCGCAACGTAAGTGCATTTCTCCATCTGCCCATTCATCTTCTCATCCATCCAGTCATCTTTATGGTAACTCATAGTCTTATGCCCAGGCCTGCCCCAGTCTCTGAGCATGTGCGAACTGTGCAGCTTCCTGTCGCGGGATGTGCTGTTGCAGAAGGCAGTTACTGCCTCATGTATGGCTGGGGAGACACTAAAGGTAATATTCTGTTCTATTCTATTATTTTCAATACATCAACATTGTTAAATTGTTCGTTTCTATTTTCTTTTTGGAAAGACCATGCCTCCTTGTTATTCCTCTGTTTATTATACGATTTATTTATATTCTAGGTGCAATGGTTCATTGATAATTATTCTTTATTGATTACATTCTGTTCGGCTCTATTTAATTTTACGGTGGTATATTCCATTCATTTTTCTCTTTGCCCACCTCCAAACTGCCCTAAAATGTATTTGTATAGATTTCAAAAAGTTAATATATGAATATGTGAATTTATTCATATACAATAAATTTGATGATGCTATTATTTCCTTCTGCTTTCAAAAGATAGGCTATTAATTAATTTATATATATATATATATATATATATATATATATATATATATATATATATATATATCTTTTTTTGTTTAGTTTTTTTAATTTAAGAAAAAAAAATACAATTAAACATGATTAAAATTAAATATACAATTAAATATATGTGCAATGAATATATATACTTGCTTTCATTTTTCCTTCTAACTAGTGCTAGGATAATCTAATAGTAATATTATTTCATATATTAATATTCATTTATAATTGTATTATTGTATATTATTAATATTATATTGTAAATATATATTATTATTTTTTATTTTTTTTATTTTTTTTGCTTAACTTAATTATTTCAGTATTTTCCAAACAAGACTTTTCTTTATTAAAATGGCTAAATAATATCAGAAAAAGACCATGGTCTGTTTTAAGTGGTGTTTGTTTCAAAACACAGCTCTAGAATACATTCAGATGGTCTTAACAATAACAATGACATCTTTTGTTGATGTTTGTTCTTGTGGAAGAAGAACAAGATACACAAATAAATATTTAATGTGACTCAGCATCATTAAAACACATACTAGAACAAATTAAACATTCTTTTCTCAAATTTAACCCATTTTTCCAAACCTGACTTGAGTTATTTAGATGCATAAGTCCAAATAAATGAAGCTAATTGAACTTGCATGCAAGCTTTCCAGACCATTACATTTCTATTAAAACTGACCATTTGACCTCTTTGTTAGGCACGGGACATGAGGGCAGTCTGAAAATGGTGGGACTTCCAATTGTCAGCAATAAAAGGTGTTCCCAAAGCCACAAAGGTATTCTGCCCATCACGGAGACCAAAATCTGTGCTGGAGGCAAGAGAGACCAGGGTGTTTGTGAGGTACGAGTCAGATCCTGGTCTTTGAGGAGTATTGTTTCAGAGAATGGTGTTAATTCTATGATTGTGACCTTTTTTCCCCTCTATTCCCCTCTTACAGAGAGACTACGGTGGTCCATTGGTGTGCCAGGAACGAGAAAGCAAGGTCATAGTGGGTGTGAGCATCAACGGCCGTGGATGTGCCGTCGCCAGGCGTCCTGCTGTCTTTGTCAACGTGGCCTTCTACTCTGAATGGATTCGCAAAGTCTTTAAATACTATTCGGACATGGAAATAAGTTACTAGGCTGTTATATTTTCCAATGTGGGCAAAATATACTCATGGCACGTTATGGTTTTTAGCATCTACAACATGAAGACCATGGTTTTTGTACTACTTGAAGGCCAGAGTCTGGTATGGAAAAGGTGCAAGACAAGAATATCTGATGGTCTCACAAACAAACTGCAAAAATCAGACATCAGACGTAATTTTTTTTAAACCAACAAATGGAAGAAAGGACAACTTTTGAACTCCCTTTTTTTAGGAGATTGTTGTGGCTGGTGAGTTAAGTCAAAAATCAAGGACAGATGGATAAATGAGGAAATAAAAGCAATTAGAAGAAACTGTGGTGTTCATCCATATGAACATATTTGTCTCAGACAAGAGCAGATGTTGTTCTGAATGTCATTCCCTGGAGATACTTGAAGATGGCAATAACCCAACGTTTTCAGACTGTAGCTTTTGTTTTCACTGGGGTGCATTTCTCCGGGTGTTCTCACTTGTTCACAGCTGAATTTGCCTCAGTGTACATCATGTTAAAAGCATTTCAGGTGCAACTTAGAAGGATGAAATTCCGTATCACCATTTCCAATGTACCATTTTCAACATCAACCACTTCACAAATCAGATTTGGAGCGACAATCTGCACCACGGCCGATATATATGCCCAAATGGAATGTTATCACACATTTCCTGAAGGGTTCAGTGACATTCTAATGTTTCGCACCTTGCCTTACTCCAGTTTGGAGCGTTGTGTTGCCCCTTTGGGGCTGTTTCGTCTACTGCACTCCAAAGAGTGTGCTAATGTCACTCTGTGCATCCGTAGGTCTTATAGATCTGAAATTACAAACATCTGAAGGTCTTTCCTTTCACATGGTGTAATATATCTGTCGAAATTTTATATGCAGTTTGCAAAGTATTTATTTATGTCTTTTATAGATGGACCGAAGTCATGGCATTTCATCCTCCAGAAGTGTTTATTGTGTTTAATCTGGCGTGTAGATTTGAAGCATAACATTTGTAAACAAAACAAAAGGACGTTATGTCTTTAAAGGAAAATATTGGGTCATAACAGATCGTTTCGACTCAAGGACGACTCCCCAAGGGTTTAAAAGCCGCACATGTGTGCGTCGTCCATGTGGAGGGTCTGTTAACTCCAAATTTAACCAAGAGTGCAAAGATACTTGCATAGAGTAACGTAGTCGGGAATAGGCAGGGTAACGGTTTCAACCAATGTTTATCATGTTTTTAATATGAAGATGTATTTTATTGTGAATAGTATGCCCACTGTGTATATAAGATGCCTGTATTTTGACATTTGATCAATTTTCACACTTTGTATTGTTAACACATCGGGTTTTGTGATTTCCTCTTTGCGCTGCTGCCATCGGTGGTCTTAATATTGAATATCTAGGCTGCTGTTGTTTTTTAAAACAATTTTTATGATTGATTTGTTTTTCCAACTTTTACAACGTAATTAAACATACATGTGACTTTTTTGTTTTATTTGTAAATAATTAAAACACTTTAAAAAGTCATTTTTGGGTAATTTGTACTATTTCAGTCCCTATTAAACTGTTTTTATATTGGTAACTTATTAAAAATCATTTTTGTTCAATTAAATGGTTCTTATGACTGATATAAAATAAAATAAAAATTGGAAATTAAAAAAATTATAATAGCGCATAAAATTACTAAAATGTAAACTGAAAAAATGTAAATAAATTTTAACTCATATATATATATATACATATATAATTTTTTTTGGTTTTGTTTTTTAAGAGAAAGAAACAATACATAGCATGTGAATGATCAGTCATTTTTTTCAATATATATTAGTATTATAAATAAATTATAATAGTATGTAAACAATACTATTATATTATATTAATTGAAAAATGTCCGATCATTAATATGCTAATGTGTTTCTTCTCTTCTACTCTAAGACCCACGACTTGATGGTTTCCGTTCACTCAAGTCTGATGTTTCATCTCATCAAATGTGTGTGTCGGCTCATTTTCAGCAGGTTGTGTGTTCAGGCGACCCATAGCTGATGAATAGAACCCCCTCTAATGGGCGACAGAAAAGGACGTGTGAAAAGAAAGGTCATGCAGACCAAAACCAATAGTTTCCTGTTCTTTCCAGGGCACTTAAATCAGCAGGGGTCAAAGGTCAGAGTTCAAAGTGTTGAAAAACGAACTGAATTTATAAAGCAGTTCCTTCAGTCAAACGGGAGCAGGCAGACAGTATGTTGAAACAATCATGGATGATAGTCAGGAGGGTTCTCATGAATAAGCCATTTCAGTTCCAGCTCCATGATAGATTTTTGCCGCCATGTGAGGTTAAACTAATACACTTGATTCAATTAATCCAGCGGCGACTGATTATTGTTGAATCAGATGTGTTAGTTCAAGGCTGGAACAAATTACGCTGTCATAAGATCCCTGAGGACAAGAGTTGAAAACCACTGGAACAGACATGAGACGTCTGATCTTCTATAGGACTCCAATGTACAGTAAAACAGAGGTTTTGTGTTTAAATCAAGAGAAAACCACATTTCCCCCCGAAACCCTCTCTGCGAGTAATCATTTGAAGTCATTTCTCTGCTTCAGTGCTTTGTTAACGGCTCGTATAATGGCTCTCTTCAATCTCTTATTTATTTTTGAGCATCTTGTACAGATGTTCGTAAAGAGCGGTGCATGCTTCCTTTATAGACTACTGCATGCAGAAAAGAGTTTATGCATTTGATCTTTCCAATGTTGGAAATGAACACTAACAATTGTAGATTAATGGCATTTATATTAAAAATAAGCCTGTGAGTTTGACCTCTGCATGTTTGTCAGAGTAGCCCAGACTCCCTGTTAGCGCTTGAAGCATTCTGGTTTCAGTCCAAGTGTTGATCTCGTCCACTCACCGTGTAGAAGTATGTGAGTCCAGTCCAAAGCTCACAGGAGAGATTTCTTAACAGATGAACCTGAGCTGACAGAAGTGGTCTGATAGAGAGCAAGAGAGAGAGAGAGAGAGAGAGAGAGTACTTCACTGATCAGCCACAACATTAAAACCACCTGCCTAATATTGTGTACTGTAGGTTCCCCTCGTGCTGCTAAAACAGCTGTGTTGCGTCGAGGCATGGACTCCACAAGACCTCTGAATGTGTCCTGTTGTATCTGACACCAAGACATTAGCATAGATTATTTAAGTTGCCTACATGGATTGGATTTGTTGGTCCAGCACAACCCAGTGATGGATGCTCAGTCGGATTGGAGGCCAGTGCAACACCTTGAACTCTACGTCATGTTCCTCAAACCATTCCGAAGCCATTTTTACAGAGTGGAAGGATGTAGTATCCTGCTGAAAGAGGTCACTTGCATCAGGGAACATCATTGCTGTGAAGGGTTGTACATGGTCTGCAACAATCTTGAGGTAGGTGGATTACGCCAAAGTATGCCAGGAGCCAAGGTTTCTCAACAGAACATTGCTCAAAGAATAACACTGCCACCACCTGCTGGCCTTCTCCCATCTCTTCCCCAGAAAAACGACACACAATTACCCAGACATCCACCTAATCTAACAGAAAATGTGATTCATCTGACCAGGCAGCCTTCTTCCATTCCTCCATGCTCCCATTCTGACACTCACATGCCCATTGTAGGTCTTTTCGGCAGTGGACTGGGGTCATCATGGGCACTCTGACTGGTCCATGGTCTGACTGGGATGAAATACATTTGCTGAGACCTTTCTATGGGCAACATTATGTTTTTCAGCAATATGAGCTACAGTGGCTCTTCTGTGTGATCGGACCAGACGAGCTAGCCTTCGCTCACCATATGCATCAATGAGCTTTGGGCTTGACTCCTGTTCACTGGTTGTCCTTCCTCGCACCAATTTTGGTAGATACAAGCCACAAGACTTGCTGTTTTGGAGATGCCCTGACCAAGAGGTCTAGCCATCACTATTTGACACTTGTCACAGACAATCAGATCTTCTCACTTGCACATTTTTCCTGCTTTCAACATGACATTTTAGAACTGACTGTTCCCATGTAGCCTAATAAATCCCATTCTTTGATAAGTGCCATTGTAACAATATAATCAATCAATTCACTTCAGCTTTCAGTGGTTTTAATATTGTGCCTGATCAGTGTTGAAGTACTTAGTATGAAAGTCATTAAATAAGTCAGTGAAGGTATGCAGAACTGGTCAATGAGACTAGTTTTTAAAGGAAAACTGAATAGCATGTACTGTGAGCTGACCACTAGGACTTTTATTTTATGTAGTGAATTTGTCTAAAAACCTCCCATTTCCTCATTTGTTTAGCGAACTCGCTTTTTTTTCTGTTTCTTGTTTTTTTTTTTTTTTTGCTAAATGTAGAATAAAGGGGCTCTGAGCGTTTTTCTCTAATTGTTCAACTAAAATTGATTTAAATCCTTGAAACAAAGACAACTTCACTTGAGAAGCAACACTGCATTTAACATTTTTAAAGTTAAATATTAGGATATTTTTCACTTGTAAAGTTTGTTAAAATGTTTATTTAAAAATAATTATAAAAAGAAGTCTTAATAATTTTTGCATTGATTCTTATTTGATTATTTTTATTTTACGATTATTCAGTTATTTTTCTAGACAATACTTGGAGGGGAAAAAAGAATCAATTTTTTTTCCAACTCTTTATAATTTATTCCCAATGATATGACAGTCAGGGAATCTTTAGGCAGTCTTTAAGTTCCCAGTACATGTCATTTTTTAAAGCACTTCACCATTTGATTTTTTCTCACCTAAAATATACAAACAAAATATCCAAAAACTTATTTTTTTTTATTAGTCTAAAACAATTTGTCTTAAAGAACATTCTACACAAAATCCTCTTTTTCTTTCCTTTGCTGCCCTCTACTGTCCATAACATCAACGTTCAGGAATGTTCCATCATGGAATTCAAAACATTGAAACATTCTGTCCAATCAGAGATTGATGAGAAGCCCACTGTGAGCAATTAGCCATTAAGATACTTTCATCTGTGTTCAAGGGAACCAATCGGTTATCTGATTCCATGTTGCCATGTTCGTGACATGATCTCATCAAACTTTCTGTGCGATCCAGTGGACATGTTGACATTGCATTTGAGTTCAAATGAGTCAATGATAAAGTTTTTTTGTCCTTGTGATGGGCCAGTGGAAATGTGGACTGTGTGTGATGAGCCGAGTAACCGTTCAATGAGCAGCCAGAAGTCGCTGGCAGAGAAATCAAAGCGTTCCTACTTCTCAGAAACCCGGCGCTAGCTACACCTGGGAAAGAGACATTGTTTATAAACCCAGACTATGTGATTCTACAAAGAAAACAAGTCACTAGCGCTTACCCAGTGATCCACAGTCAATACAACCTTCCTTTCTCTCCCTCCTCATCCTCGCTCTCCGGTTGGAAAACCAAACCTTCAGATGGAAGTTCAAGATCAGGTCAAACATGGAACGCAAGGCCCATTAAACATATGTGTGCCAGCTTTACAAGCCTATTTTCATTTGACAAATGGTCATTTATGAGGAAAAAAACTATTTGAAACTTTGCCTTTATAGTGTCTTGTGGAAGGCTTGTCTCCTCAGACAGCTTTTCTCTGGTCAGCAGGTCTGGATAAAGCCCACGGATGAACTCTGAACGGAAGACGTTGCAATGTCAGTATAATAGCACACAGATGAGTCTGAGCAGACAGAGAGAGATTGAAGTGACTGGAAGAGAATCACCTTTCTCTAACCTCTCACTCTGGTTTGGTGTGAAAGCTGTTCTGCTACGAGGAGAGGAGGCCCGCAGGCTTGTGTCCATGTGTTTCTGAATTGTTGTTGTGTGTAAACTCCTCTGCTCATCCACTTGTGGGTGACAAGGAAATGAACAGGGGAAGGTTAGTAGACATATTTGTTTCAAGTCCAAGTAGGATGAATGCATGTGGGATACTTAATCATCTTTACCATTATGGGCATATTCTTCTACTAGCAAGCATAAGTGAGTTATTCTAACCTAAACTGTACAGTATAAGTTATGTACAGTACTATGTGCAGTATAAACAATAAAGCCTTCGTTTTGTATGTGATCATCTTACAGTAGCGCCTAATATTTCAACTTTATTTATCAGGAATAAATTACATTTGAAAATGTATTAAAAATGGATTTTTAATAAAATACATGGAGCCTGGGAGAGCAAAAACAGTACATAATGAATGATAGAACACAGAAATTGAGAAATTGACACCACACCAGTGACAACTGTCTCTCTTCATCCTAATATCTGAATTTTGAATGAAATAGGGTACCTGTGTAAATGTGTTTGACACTTGCACTGCCCATCATGTCCACATCTAGATGAATCTTCTTAAGAATCCGGTTTATGGATGACACCTGGACATCATTGATTCGTTCAGTCATACATTGAATAAAGAAAGTCATGCAGGTTTGGAACAACATGAGATAATTGTTCTTTTATGAACTGTTCACCGAAAGGTTCTTTGAGGAACCAAAAAAGGTTCTTCTATGGAATCACTGTGAAAAACCCTTTTTGCAACCTTTTCTTTTTTTTAAGATTATGTGTGTCTATTGGCTTTCAAAACAACACCAACTTTAACAAAAATCCATGTAAGTGTTTTAACCTACACTGGGGACTTTATCTCCTCTGCAGACTCGATCTGTTGTCAGTTTTTGCCGGATCTCCCAGGCGAACAGTGTAGGGTTTTGCCTCTTGTACTGTGCTATGATGGAGATGACATCAGGAGTCAGGAGTCTGGGTCTGCTGCCTCCCGTTGCTTTAGGGCCGATGACCCCTGTGCGCTGAAACCTGCCCAAAATCTTACTAACACAGCCGTTGGAGACCTGACAGAGCACACGGTTACTCAAGCATGCAGATATTCACATAAACCCATGGTAAAGATAAGATTGTACTCAATACCTTCAGTATTCTGGAGATCTCACATGGTCTCACGCCCTCAGTGGCGAGCTCAACCATCAATCTCCGTTTACAGACTGGAAGAGGACGGCCATTCAGAAACACACCGCCCAGCTGATTCACACTCCCTTCTTCTCCTGACACGTATATATCCATAAATAAAGCTGCATTATTGTGAGGTTTGCGCATTCATAATGTAATGAAATTTCTTCCATAATCAGCTGAACAACTTAAAAAGTTAATGTTAAAGTGTAGATAGATTTATGTTTGTTTCTTCATTAATGTGACCCATCAGAGCCATTTTACCTTTGACAATCAGCACGCATCCACTTTTCTGCACTTTTGCGGCATTAATGCATATATATATATATATATATATATATATATATATATATAGATATATATATATAGATGCATTAATATATATATATATATATAGATGCATTAATATATATATATATATATATATATATATATATATATATATATATTACACAAAGGCACAGGACAATAAAAATAATAATTTCCATTCATTTAATTTGTCCTATTATTCATAGGCTGCTCGATTTTATGGGTTTTCAAAGTTTCAAATCAGTTTCTTTGAACGTAAAAGTTACAACAGTAAATGTAGTAGTAATGTAGTAGTAAACGAACAAAGGGTTGTAACTTTAACACTGATTTTACTTAAGATAATAAGTGCATTAAACAGGGGTTGAACACCTTTGGAATAACAGTAACGATTAAATGCCGACCTTCATTTCCCAGAAAAAAGTTTGCGCTGCTCATTCCAGTGGGCACCTGGTAACCTTGCAAAACAAAAATCATAATAAATATATTTCAGTAAACATTTAATGCATTACATTAGTCTGAAATCTAAGGCGAGAAGAAATAAACAAAGAGTGAGAGGCAGACAACCCTTTTCTTACAGCGAAGTTGGAGTTTTCTGAGCTGTTCTTCTTGAAGGAGATGCGTCCTTGCGCGTGGATCCCTCTCACCGCGCGACTTCTTATATGTGGACCCAGCCATCCCATTGTCCTTATCAAGATGACGTGCTGTGCACATAGGAAAAAGTAAATATAGACTCTCGATGATGACAATGTAGTCACTAGTGTTCACACTGTAAAAAATAAAATAAAATAAAGACAGAATATAGTATATTAGAATATATTATGCTGGTACTTTTCTGCCAGGACATTATCAGTTCATTTTACGGACATTTCCGTTAACCCTAAAACACAACGTAATGCAGTGGGAAATTAAAAAATAAATAGAGATAAAACACCCGTGAAAAAAAATAAACACGAAAGATTCTTTCATATGAACAGTATTGTGTAGGTTTGTTCACAACACTTTTAGGAAAAGTTTAACAAAAGCTGGGATGTTACCCTTCTTACAAAATGGTACTAATATGTACAATTCAGGTACAATTATGTACACTTTTGGTGCAATGTACCTTTGAGGTACTAACATGCACTCTTTAGGTGCAAATAAGTGCCTTTGCTGTCCAACGACGGACACCTTTTGTCCCTCTTTTCTGAGAGTGAAGGGTTTCTACAGTTTTTGTATTGCAAAGCGAGTATTTGACTATATATAGGTGTTGTTTGGAGAAATCCATCCATAGTTAAATGATGTTCGCGCGCTTTCCAATCCATCCTGAATGCATTTAGTGCACCGATAGGACAAAATGCATTGGTCAGACTGACAGGTTGCCTGCATGCGCACGAACGAGGGGCCATGAATATTTAGAGAAAGGTGGCCTGTAGTAGTTTTTTGACTTGTATGTTCGCATGCAAAACATAACAAACCTAAAAACATTTAAAAAAAATGCTTAATAAGTTTGTGCGAGTCCGTATAGAGAGCAACGAGTGTGTGTGAGGTGTCCGATTTCAGCACCACCCGGCGCTGAACAGGTCCCCTGATCTTCTGAATGAGCACATATGAAAGTAGTCATCTTTCAAACGATCCTTCAAAAATGTTATACTCATTCATGAGCTCGCAGGAAATATTTCACTCCTGCGACTCTCAAAAGAGCGGAGTTCGAGGCTCTCCAGCTGTCACGTGACCGGTGCATCTTTCATCCCTCCACGAGACGACCGTAGCTCCACGTTAATCAGATTTAGTTCTTTTAAAGCAAACATTTGAAAACCTGCTCTAAAGACGACTGCCATATGGTAAAGTGCTTTTGATAAATCATAAATCCATCATGGAGCCTCTTTTATTACATTTTCTTTCAAGCATGAACAAATAGAGTCCGAGGGGCAAATGTGAACCAATTGTGGTTTTATTTATAAAAATAGAGGGTCGAAAACCTTCCCAGATGTCCCTTGTCTGGCCAGCAGATAAAATGTGTTGTAAACGTTTCAAAGGAAATATTTGGAGAGCAAATATTAGCGAGAGAGTATCCACACAAGCCTCATCTTTGGTCCTGCTCAATGACTAATTGGGCATCATTAGGTAAATCCACACAGATCGAAGATTGTGGAAATAAGGTTGGATTTTAAAATGCCATATGGTGCAAATTACACATTAACCACCCCTTACAGCATAATAATATCTAAAGGACTGAACGGCGCACATATAAACGCGACGA
Organism: Rhodeus uyekii; assembly: GCA_037043235.1. Lineage (NCBI taxonomy): Eukaryota > Metazoa > Chordata > Actinopteri > Cypriniformes > Acheilognathidae > Rhodeus > Rhodeus uyekii. The sequence continues at coordinate 1,240,797 of JAWRVZ010000135.1, forward strand.
CCGGTTTGCACGCCAACATCTCCTTGCCAACGAGAAGAAAAGACAAATAACATATTTATTTATTATATCAGAAAGCTATGCTCTTTCCTGCTCTTTTTACAAAACTAAAATAGATCAATAAACGAATGAACGCTTCAAACATTAGATAAAAAGGACGAAGCCCTCTCTGTGCGCAAATCTGTCTGGCACTTTGGGGATGTTTACCATTTGAAGCTTTAAATCAATAGGGTTTCGATATATGCGCGGTCTCCTGTCAGCAGAAATTAAGAAATCCGCCAGGATGGTTCATCTTTCCGCGTTGCGCGCTGAATTCTAGAGCTTAAAGACTGATAGCGCACCCGCGTAAATGTGCACGCAGAGCTCTCCAAACGCGCACACGTGCGGCCCACGGATATGCGCCATTCAGATATCCATTTGGGTGCATCTTTCTAATAAGGAGAAAGCGAAAACTTGTTTCTGACGCTTGCTTTAAAGGCAAGGACACCATGACCTCACGGGTAGCTTACAAATGACAAAGTGCGCATCTGTGCCATTGCAAGAATCCATATGCATATCAGATATTTTGCATGTCCACCCCAAATTTGTAATTAACCCTAACATCTATCCAAACAGCAATACGCCACCTTATCGCATCCAAGGCTCTTGGTTACATGCACCCAACGTTGTTTGCGCAGCGTGGAACAGTCCCCAATAGAAGCAATCTTTTAATTTCCCACACAATATGCCAATATAATCATATCATATAGACGGGATGATATTACGCACGGGCTCTTTCTAGACTCTTATAAAGGGAAGCATGTTTTCAGCTTCTGATCCGAGTATTTTGAGTCAATAACGATGTTTCAATAATACCCTTAACGCATTATGGAATGCGTCTGGTTCTTTTATTAATCAAGTCAATTAACAGGGCAATCAAGAGGGCGAATTATAGTCGTAGACGTAGACCATTGAGGGCGCGAGTACGCGCAATCTGCATTCTAATTGATTTGAGCACGTTTATGATTTTTGGATGATATAAAAATGAGCGGTGTAGAATCAACTATTATTTGGTGATTTGGGACGCAGGTTTTTATTTGTTCTGGCTGAAAGATTTCAGTGCAGCTTCTTCTATTTGAACTGAAGTTCAGTGTGATCCGATGAGTCTATAGGAAAAGTTCGATGTCAATAGAGTCTCGCGCATGACATGCACTTCATTCCTGAAAAATTTAAGTAGCGGGAAATTTAATTATGAGTCAAGGGAATGGCTGTGTGTCGAATGGTGTCATCTAGTGGTCAGTGAGGACATATCAGTGTTCGGACATGCGTGTCAGATGTCGATAGCAGTGGTACTCGCTGCTATGAAAGACAGATAATTAACAGACGAACGGGAAATCATATTTCATAAAGTTCTTTCAGTTTCTGAATCACCACGATTCATTCCACTTGTAGAATTTTGTACAATCGTTGATCAACTTATGTGGGATTACTGTACACGATTAACAAATGAACAAATCTCCTGTTTTTTTTCTCCCCTTTTCATATGTTTTGGGGATTTGCAGTCATTTTTTGCGTATTAATACGGACAGCATAATAAAGAATTTTGGTGTTAAAACTCTTACGTGTTAAAAGTGCGCATGCTGTGACGATACCAACATCTTTTAATTAATTGATATTTTACAAATACTATACTAATACTGATTTTACTAATGCCATACAATGCTAATTTTTTTTGAGGAATTTCAGTTTACAAACTCGAGTTGGGAACATTAAATTGCATTTGTAAATATAAGAGCTACACGTATCATACATGTGAGTTTTCTGCGCGTCAGAGTGAGTGATGCTCACAGAAAGAGATCCAGACACATGTAAAACAACATATACATTAGTAATTACATATCAAATACATATATAGAACTATAGGTCTATAATAAAACATCACAAAAATAAATTCAGGATTAAATTTAACTAAAATTATTGCATTTTTTTATAAAGGAGTTTCTTGCTCTCCTTGATTTAGTTCTCTCTTTCTTGCTTTCTCTTCCACTCTTCTTTCTTTCATGCTCTCTCTCTTTCTTTTTTCTTGGTCTTTTTATTCTATCGCTCTTCTTTCTTTCTTTCTTTCTTTCTTTCTTTCTTTCTCTTTCTTGCTTTCTTTACTCTCTCTCACTCTCTCAATTCTTTCTTTTTTTGCTCTCGCTCTTTCTGTTTCTTTCTTTTTCTCTTTCTACCTATCCTTCTCTCTCTCTTTCTTGGTTTATTTCTCTCTTTCTATCTATCTATCCTTCTCTCTCCCCCTTGGTTTCTTTCTCTTTTCTTTCTTTCTTGCTCTCATCCTTTCTTTTGCTCTTCCTTTCTTTTTGCTCTCTCTTTTTTAATTTCTTGCTCTCTCTTTCATTTTCTTGCTCTTTTCTTTCTTTCTTGCTCTCATCCTTTCGCTATTCTTCCTTTCTTTTTTGCTCTTGCTCTTTCTTTTCTCTCTTTTTTCTTCCTTCCTTCCTTTTTTCTTCTTTCTCTTTTCTTTTTCTTGCTCTCATCCTTTCGTTCGCTCTTCCTCTTTCCTTTTCCCTCTCTCTCAAATCTCAAGAAAAAATATCTATCATAAGTGTCCATATGCTAACTCATTTGCTCCAATATAGAGACAATAAAGGAAAACACAAGTAAATAAAAGAACAAATTGAAAATAATTGATTAAATAATGAAATAATTATAAAAGCACTGAAATACTTCATAATTTCTTTCTATTATGAATTCTTTATGTGTGAATCTGTGCAGACGCGTTTAAACCCTGTGCTGACGTGTCGCACCTCCCCACTCCCCGGATGTCGTCACTCGTGTTCAACGTCACAACCAAATCTCCCCATTCAGAGCGCGAGTGTGACGCTGTGACCGAGGAAGTGCAACATTTCGACGTGTACATCCTCGCACCGTGCTTCCGGTTCAGCAAAGCGTGATCAGTCGTACTCCAGTCTGTCTTCCCTCTTTCTCACAGGACTCTCCCGGTTCCTTTACCTCTCTCTTTCTTCCCTCCCTCACGGAATACTCATCCAGCGCAGCGGACATGGCATCTGCGGTTCCGGCACAAGTTCAGTCCAACCCAACTTCAGCTCCGCAGCTGCAGAGGGGAATAGTGAAGATGGTAGGAGAGCACAAGTGTTGGTCTGGGGTGGGGGGGCTGGTTAACTCACTAATGCTCATTGCGGGACAAGTGTTCGCAAACACGGCCAAAGTTCAGACGTGTCGTGCCACATGCTGGTGGTTTCCCTCGACTTCTCCCGAGTTGTTTCCACGATCCGCAGGGATTGGGAGAAGTCTTCAGCTGTGATCCAGATGGCCAGTTATGCAACATTATGTTTAAAGTTGCTTCAAACGTTTAATGTCTTAAATTTGCTGTTCCGTAAACGAAGCCAAACGTTATTGTATTCCTGTCTCCGAGTCTAAATATTTTGCAGCTACAGCTCAATGTTTGCAAGGAAGCACAGATTTCATATCAAGCTCTTGATTGTTTGTTAAACAGCTGTCTTGTATCAAAGCTGAGCTTTTTGAACCGTTCTGGATGTTATATGAACGCAAAATCTGTGTTTTGATAACTGTTGCTTGCGCGGGTTTTGTGCGTGGAAACTGATTTGTTTAATTGGCGAGTGTAACGGACTTTCGGGATATTGACTCATGCCACTGACTCCTTTGAATTGGTTCACCAAAAGATTCATTTGCAGACTCGTTTTGTTTGCAGTGTTACGCCAGTAGGTGGCGAGTCTAAAGAGTATATTGAATTGTTCACTCGCTCAACCGGTTCGGTGAATTTAACAAAACGGCTCTTAATGTTTTTACCCGTGTTTCAACTGCCGGGCTTGTTGTTGTTGTTTTTTTAAATAAAGTTTAAAGATAAACGTTTAATGTATGACTCTTAGTAGTTTAAGTTCAAATGTAATTTGTACGCGTTTATAGTGTTCTGTCAGGTGACACGAGTCCGTGCAGTGAATGAATCAATTAAAAGATTCGTCCAAAAACACTTATTCCCGCTCGAATCAAACACTGTCATTCATAGTCGTAATCTGTCATGACCATAAATGATTAGTGTTACTACACTTTTATTTGAACTCAGGTTCGAAGTTAATATTTTAGGGGGGAGGGGGCAGACAGGAGAAAATGACACGTAGGTCTTTAAACAAACACGATTCATCCATGGAGAAACTCACTGCAATAATTCGAGGTCACTTAGAATAATACACTTTACGTGAAATCAAACAGGCCTTAATTTAACCGAGTTATTATATTTTCATGTTTTCAGTTGTTATAGTTATAAAACGGTATAGTTGTTGCATCCTGATAGTTGTATGCCCCCCCCAGTAATTGTTCAAAACTACATTAGAACTATATTTGGGACAAATACCTCTATAATGAGTTCATATTTTGTAAACTAAGATAATTAAGATATGTTCTTGCTGTTTTGATGATTATTTTGCACCGTTTTTGTTTTTATTTGTTTTTTTAATACATAAAATTCATTATTATTAAATTCATTTTTTTTTTCAGATGAATACTTTACAATAATACAATCAGTTCCAGACAGCAAATACAGCCCCTTAATAAAGTTCATTTCTGGCACTTAGTTGAAACGCTTGCCTTGATAAATGGTTGTAAGTGAAATGTCATGGCAAAACTTCAAATTCATATGATTTCCCACTCTTGCTCAACTCCTTGTTAAATTCAGAGCGTGGTGAATTTGGGAATTTCATGGATATTTTCCGACCCTGACTGTGGAGACAGAGGCCTGTGTATCCTTCCACACAGTCAGTAATTAGGCAGGCGCTTTCCTCTCAGGGGTAAAAAAAGGAACTCCTCTCCGTCTGGCCTCCACTTTCTTGATGTATTAGATGTTTAATATGTTTAAGTAAAGGCCAGAACACCACTGGGATGCACAGTCATCAGCGTTTGAGACATGTGGCTTTGAGTTTGAATCGATTTAAGCAGAACAACCACTTAAATATTTTCCAATGGGACATAGGCTAATATCTAAATTGGCTATTTGAGGACCCAAAGATTGACAGTGAATCAATGTAATCTTTAGCAAATTACTGTCATCATATCTTAATGGTGCAGATGTGTCTCAGGAGAGATGCCAGTGATCTGACATGTGATTGTATAAGCCACTCCCAGATATTCTGTAACAACGATTTCAGGAAAAAGCAAGCATGGCGAGTCTGGTAAACAACAGTGATGTAAACGGCTCAGAGAACAAGCACTGATTCAAATGCTAATGTGAATGGTAATACACAAGTGGGCGTTCGTCTCCATTTGTATTAAGTTGTATTTGTTTAGGTGCTGCTAAAGCTGAGGTGTCATGTTGTGATTAACACAGCTGTGATTGTTTTACTGGTGTTATCCTTGTTACTGTTGGCTAAACACAAACAAGCGGGTCCTAAAGGAATTGAGGCCTTGATCGGATCCCTCAGGTGTTCATTGTTTGATTTGTGGATTGATTGTTTGTATCAAGCACTGCCAATGCACAATTACAACTCTAATCATCAGGGACATGCCTGGAATCATAAAGTATTTTTGAAACATTATGTGTGCACTCATACTGATTTATTTCTTCGCAGGTCTTGTCTGGTTGTGCTGTCATTGTTAGGGGTCAGCCGCGAGGAGGGCCCCCTCCAGAACGACAGATCAACCTGAGTAACATCCGAGCCGGAGCTCTGGCCCGGCGCGCAGTTCAGGGCCAACCAGACACCAAGGACACACCAGATGAGGTAAACTTCATCCCTGCGCAGAGCTGTTCTGTCTGGACCTTTTGTTTTAATGTGAATGTCATCGTCACTTTCTTTTTTGTTTTCCTCATAGTGAAGTTTTGGCTTTGAATTGAACCAAATTATTTTCCCAGTATGCTAGTTTAAAGTGAAAACTCTGAATAGTGCAAATATCTTGTTTGCAAATAAAACTGCTTTTCCTTACATTTTCTAGAGCAACAAAAAATAATCGCAGCTTTGTGGGATGTTGATGTGAAATGCTTTGGCTCTTGTATTAAGTTTACTTTATTGACAAGTTTTGAGAAAATCAGCACAATTCAGTGCGATTATTATGAGTGAATTATTGAATAAAATTACTTTTTTTGAGTTTATGAATGCATTTAGGACAAGCGTCTTTAACATTTTCATGTGGGACTGAAAATAATATTCTGTTTAGTTGTTAAAATTGTATGTGTGTGTATATATATATATATATATATATATATATATATATATATATATATATATATATATATATATATATATATATATATATATATATATATATATACACACACACACACACATAGTGGAGTTCAGTTATGTCGGGGGTCGGAAAAAAGCATTGAGAACTCGTATATTACATAAACATACAACCCATATAATATATTACTGATTTCCCCACATATAACCCTCAGATGCAGATAATCCGTACACAGTGCTTGTGCGAGAAATTCACACAATAAGAAAACAAACACAAGTCAGAATCAGAACAAAAAGAAAGTCTCTCCTCTCTGCGCTGTACGTGTCCCTTTAAGACAGTGCTTCTCAATTATTTTCTGTCGCGCCCCCCCTAGGAAGAAGTAAACATTTCGCGCGCCCCCCCTCCCCCTATTTTGGAACTTTCGCTTTATTGTTTCCATGGCAACGCGTCATTCTTGTCACGTGACAGACCGCAGTCACAATATGTATGATAGAAGTTTCACATTTATTTAGTTATTATTTATTTTTAATTCAAAATAGTCACCAACTTGTTGGCTCTTTTATTAACTACCTGATATTCAGATTCTCAGATATGTGGAAGTGAATGTTTGTCGCTTAAAAACCTTTATAATGATCAAGTTCTCTGAGCGCGTCTTTTTTGGATCAGTGCCAGATAGCGCGTGAAAACACGTGTGAATTTAGCGATTGATCACGTGACACATGGACACCGGTGTGATCGTAAACATCAACGGGTGAAGGGTTTGTTATCTGAACTTCATATCTGCTGCTCTTGTTCAGTGCAAGAAAACCTACTCCCTGACAAAAAAAGCATGTTCCCCACGGTCACGCGCGCCCCCCCTGGCATCGCTCCGCGCCCCCCCAGGGGGGCGCGCCCCACTATTTGAGAACCACTGCTTTAAGAGAAGAGCCCGCCCTCATTGCAGCACAGCCAATCACGTCGTCTTGCATGATTGACAGGTCCGACAGCCAATCAGCGCAGCTGTCAGAGTGATAGTGGAAGCGCAGCCAGCTGTCGGCTGTCAGAGCGCCAAAGATAACAACCCTCAAGAAAGAAAAATGAAAATTTATTGATGAAAAAAAACAGAATACCTGAGTGTGTTATCCCTCAGATCAATGTGAGTGAACTGTCATTGAAGTGAGCGCGCACTCCACGTGCAACGCAAACTCGACGCATGCGCAGTGAACTAGGTACACTCATGAGTCACGAAATACCCATGTGAAGTGGCAAATTTGTTTCATTTTATGCTCAAGATACTAGATTTTGGCGACATTAGGGAATCGACATAACCCACAAGAAAATAAGACAAATAGGGAGTATGGTGGTTCCACTTCAAAAACTTTGACATAATAGTATTGGCGAGTTAACCATGACTCGAGATAAGTGAACTCCACTCTGTGTGTGTGTGTGTATATATATATATATATATATATATATACACATACATACACGTGCTTGCTGTGTTTCTGCTGTAGCTAAAATAAGTGTCGTCTGCACCTGTCTATATATTACTTTTCATTGTTGAAATTGAGATTTATACTTGCTTTAATCAGTTAATTGTTTACAGAGGCATCATATGTTTTCATTTGACTGTCAGATGGATAAGAAAACATGTTAAATTTTTTTAGTAGTTTAATACTTTGAGCAAAATAAATAAAAAAGGGCCCATACTTTTCTGAAGAGGTAAACTCTGCACCTCGAGTATATTTTCTCAGTCCCACATAAAAATGTTGAAGATGCCTATACTGTACTGTACATGTACTTTATATTTAGCTTCAAGTTTACAAAAAAATCACATTTTAATTTTATTATGATATGGACAATTAAGCATTTACTTGAACTTTAGCATCAAGTTTACTAAATTCACATTTTAATTTCTCTCAGATGGACAATTAAATGTCTACCTGAACTTTAGCCTTGTTTACTAAATCTTCACTTTTTATATTTGCTGTGAGATGGACAATTGTATGATGTAAATGTGTAAACAATGGCTCCATTTACAAGTATAGCAACGAACTGTGAAATATTTAACATTTATTTACAAGTCGTTACTTTTACAAATAATTATTTTAAAAATATTAATATAGTCTGCATTTACAGTGCCCATGCTTTCATTTAAGGGTGTTTATCATTTGACTATGAATGCTTTTACCCATATTTTAACTTATTAACAAGTCATTGTGATCAGACATTAAATGGCAGTATTTCTGCGGACCCCTGGTTGAAGACCTTTGATTTAGTAAATGCGTTTCATTACCGTTCAGTGTCAGTGAGATAAAAAAAATTGTAATTAAAGAAATCCAATTTTAGTGACACTGAAGACATTTATAATGTTACAAAAGATTTATATTGCAAACAAATGCTGTTCTTTTTAACTTTTAAGTATAAATCTTCAAAATTGATCGTAAGAAGTGTTTCCTGTGCAGCAGATCATCACATATGAATGATTTCTAAAGGATAGTCTGACACTGAAGACTGGAGTAATGATGCTGAAAATTCAGCTTTAACGTCACAGAAGTAAAGCACATTTTAACATGCATTAAAAATGCGTAACATCTATTTTAAGATGCAATGTTTTACAATATATTCATGTTTTTACTATATTTTTGAGCAAATGAATGCAACCTTCTTGAGTCTCACTGACCCCAGATTTTAAACAAAAAGGTGCGCACTTATTGTCATGGATCAGACAAGTTTTTTTTCCCTCTTCTTCCCATTTCAAATACACTTTGTATTCGTCACTTGGTATTTCTAATCAGTGCATTTATAAGCCAATTAAGTCTGTCATTTCTGCTTCACGCTCTGCATAAAGTCACTCATTATGTCTCACAATTTTTCTGTCCGCAGGTGATTTATACTTTTTTTTTTAAATGGTTGTAATGAATGGCTGTAATTGGCTTCATGTGTGTGTGTACTTTGCAGCCATGGGCTTTCAATGCGCGAGAGTTCATGCGTAAAAAGGTAATCGGCAAAGAAGTCTGCTTCACCGTGGAGAATAAAACCCCTCAAGGCAGAGAATACGGCATGGTGTACCTGGGTAAAGGTGAGTAGTGGGCTTGTTCACAATAAAAAAAATCTCAGTGCATTAGTGCTGATCTGGGTCATGGTTTACCAAATTACAAGAGAATTTGATGTTCTTGAATTACCCTGATATGTTTTAGTAATTGTCTCTGCTGGGTTTGATCTCTTCAAAGACTCGTCAGGAGAAAATATCGCAGAGTCCCTGGTGGCCGAGGGTCTTGCCACAGTGCGCAGAGAAGGCATTCGAGGAAACAAGTAAGAAACCTTTCGCCAAACATCAACCTGCTAGTGTCCTTTGACTTCTTACACCTATTGTCAAAGCCTTCACAATGCAGCTTTGGCTGAGATCATTTGTGTTGTCAGTGGTTTTATTGTAAATAAAACATCTGTCCTGCAGGGGGCAGTGTTTGCTTTTAATGAAGAGACATTAGACACTGTTTGGCTTTATCAAACCTTATCGCTTTTGATGTTTCTCCATTTGATCTCTCTCCCCCTCTTCTGGTCACATCTGCTTATTACACGTCCTGTCTGTTGCCCTTCTCCCTTTAGCTAGCAGCTATGTAATATTGTCCTAAGCTTTTGGGACTTAATGATGCGTATGCGGGCCACTCTGTGAAATGGCCCTGAACAATTGCCAGTGGAATCAGTTTGCTTTAGCCTCATTTTCCCCGCAGGAGACTGTGGTGTTGGGCCCCGCTGGTCTCTCCACAGCCCCTGAACAGCCTTCTCATTAGCCAGGCCTGCTGTGTCCCATCACAGCCCACTGGATCGGCTATCATAATCTCCAAAGGAGTCGTGTTTAAACCTGGGCTGCGCTCTGCCCACCAGCTCTCAATTAGGCACATCTGAGCTGGGAACGATGCCCACTCCTCTCCCTCTGACATGCTCTTACTTTCTATTTTGAAAAGATGAAAGAAAATCAAACTTTACAAGACAAAGACCCCTCAAGATGGCTGCTGAGATTTGGCAGCCTCTTATTTTTTTGTAGTTAAAATGAATGAATCCTTAGATAATTGGAGCTCTGGGCTTGTCATTTAGTAGGCAGAAGGCGACATTTCTTTGACATTTGCTGTACCAGGCTTCCTTAATGATACACGAGTGAGGTTTTAAATAATAGTCTGATATTAACATCTGTCCTGTTGATTGTTGTTTTGGATATCAGATAAAGCCAGATGACTGGTTTGAATCTTGTGTCCATTAGATGTGGCAGAATCCTCATCTCCCATGGGCTGCCCGTCATCTGTGTAGTAACCATTTGAAGCATGTTGTGCTTAAAAAAAGGAAATGTTTTCACCCAGTCAGATGAAATTTCCTGACTGCAAAGCTACTATCTGTACTTGGTGTGTACATGTTTTATCAGTCTGCCTGGAAACGAAATAGAGCTTAAAACGAACTGGGTTGACTGTTATAAATTATTAGATGAACAAATTATTTGTGAAATTTGCCAGATATTTAAAAGACATTATGCATTTTTGGTTTTCAAGTTTTAGCAAGCTGGTATGATGACAAAGAAACGGGGTATTGTTTTTTTGTGCATATTTCGTGATTTAATGGGGAGCCTTCAAGCCTACTGTAAGTGTACGGTGTGCGCAATACTTCAGAGTCTATAGCCGCAACTATAAAATACAATTCTAATTGTAGAAGGATTATTCCTCTGGCAATAACTTGAGGAGCGTGCGGATCTTCATTTATCTGCCGGGTGACAACATCTGCAATCACCTTGCTTGCATAATGTTGCGTGTAAAAATAGAAGGTATAAACTATTTGTGATATAGATTTTTTTCTAGTTTTTGAATATACCGTCAATGCAATGATTATGCTACTAATCGAAGTCTGATAGAGAACACTATACAACCACAAGTCTCAAGTCAAAGATCCAAGGTTTTTTTCCCAAAGGTATGCAGATTGCGCATTCATGTCCTATATTAAGTGTAGGTGGTTTTTCAGCAAATTCAAAGCTCGCATGCATTAAAATACTCATTACAGAGAAACGCTTATTTGAAATTCAGCAAGCATGCTCTTCGGTTTATCTGATATATCTAAAAGGCACTTTGAATCTTGTCTTTTCATCTAGTTTCAGTTAGACATGAACATATTGAAGATTAAATTGTCATTGTATGCGTTTTCATATTTAAACTTTGCAATCTTGCCATCAAAACTCATTTAATTTCATGATTTGTTTGTTTGAGCCAAGACACTAAAGCAAAAGCTGATACATCACACACACAGTCTTTGGTCAAACTTGGTTTTTAATTGAATTTAACCAGCCACATTTTTTTTTTAAACGCATAGATTCTGATTCATCCCACTCTCAGTCTTTGTCTGTCTCTTACCTCTTTAAGGCTGTTCATTATTAAGGCCAGCACTACTTAATCTGATATAGCCTTATTAAAAAGCTGACGAGTGTCTGCCATGGTCAGACTGATTAATTCCCCTTAAAGATAATGATGACTTTTAGAACAACAGAGGAATTAATTGCAACATGTGTTGGCTTTTGATAATGAACAAACTCATTTGAAGAGCTTATCAAGGCCTCAGAAAGAGGGTGCTCTCTGTAAAAGACCTTTACATCTGTTCGTTAGAACACTGAAGTCCAGAGAGGAAAGAAAGGCAGACAAAAATGATCTTCTCTTTATTTTTAGCTCTCCAAACTCTTGTGGTGAACTCTGTGGTGTGTAACTTGATATTTACTGGACTTTCTGTACATTTCAGTCCCGAGCAGGCAAGGCTGTGTGACTTGGAGGACCAAGCCAAGTCTGCTAAAAAGGGTCTGTGGTCTGAAGGAGGAGGCTCGCACACCATTCGAGATTTGAAGTATACCATCGAGAACCCTCGCAACTTTGTAGACTCCCTGCACCAGAAACCAGTCAATGGTGAGATGTGATAAGCTTCGTTTTAGGGTAACTTATTGTGCTTTAGAAGGCCAATGTTGGCGCAAACAACACGTGTGAAGCATCAAGACCCAATTTTATATTCATAAATGCAGTCAAGCAAGGCAACACATTGGTGTAATTATTGAATGATATATTAGAAGTGAATCGGATTACTTTTTTGGCATCATTTTGGCAATTATGGCAAAAGCTAAAATTAAACTCACTCCAACAATGCTTTCTGGAGTGTCTTACTCTTCTTCCAGTTACCTTTTTTTTCTCTCTCTTCACAGCTCTGCTCACAGCTCATTTCTCCTATTTAAACTGAATACTAACCCTGATGAGAGTTAACCTCCATTAGAGGGCTAGCCAACTCGCTGCAATTGAACAACTGAGTCATTAAATGCTATAGAAATGTGCACCAGTTCCCTTCACCGCTAATAAGCTTATTAAATGCTAATCAGAAGTCAAAGTTGCAACATTGTTCGTAATATTGAATTTAAATATACTTGGCCACATGACCTGTTCCAGCATGACTGTGATCTACCTTAGTAAATTATTTCACGGCCCTCGCTGTGCAGTAATGCCAAGTGAGTTTTAAACATGCCAATTTGTTCTCTTCAAGAGAACATGAGAGGCAGTTATGTTTACAAACTGTCAGCTTCCCACATGCCGTGACACAACATGAACTTTCTGCGAAGTGGGCTGAAAATTTGAATCGGAGAAACAAAGTTAGATTTAACAATCAAACCATTATTATGTTAAATTGTCTTTGTTTTATCTATTAGAATAATTAAAAGCAGAAGAATGGTAAAAATTTTTCAATTTAAAATATTTTCTATATTAGAATGATTTATGGATGTCATGAATAGAAGTTATTTAAACTTTAACGTCCCAATATTAGTTTTTATTTTTTTACTGGATTTTGGATCAAATAAATGCAGCCTTGGTAAGCATAAGAGACTCCAATACAAATACTGACCCCTTTGGAACTGTACTGTAGTTTTCATTTACAACATATCAGAAACTAGATTTCAATGAGCTGTAGAATGAAGACTCATATTTATAGTTTTCATAAGCTCAATCTGTAGAACATTGGTGTTTACAACGACAAGGTCATGGGTTCGATCCCATTATTCAATGTGTTCCTTGAATTTGCTTTTTGGATAAAAGCGTCTGCCAGATGCATAAATGTAAATATAAATTGAAAGGGAATAGAAACCGATTTGTGTAAACCATATTTTAATGATATTAGATGTTTTTAACCGGAAAATATGTTATTGAACGTTTTTCAAAAGATTTCTCCAGGAATAATTTTTGAAATTCTAACTTGAATTGAAAGATTCTGTTATTGTATATTTATTAATATGAAAGTGATCGTAATCAGAATTGTTTTAAAATCGAAATACATCTGATTGCCATGCATGTATCAATTGCTACTGATATGATGTTAAATCTTAAATTAATAATAAAGTTAGATTATAATGGACTTTTACAGTTTTGTCCTTCATTGACTCTTTCAACTTTTTTTTCTTGTGCACACAGCCATTATTGAACATGTGCGTGATGGCTGCATGGTTCGAGCGCTGCTTCTGCCCGACTACTATCTGGTGACAGTCATGCTCTCTGGAGTCAAGGTGAGCTTCACTCCTTCTATATGTAACACTATGAATAAGAGAAAACCAATTTCTTCAGGCAGAACCCCTGAGACCAATATTTCTCAGGCTTTCCCATTTTCTCATTAGTTCTTCTCTATGTATCTCTTGATGGTTAGCCCCGTGAGATTCCTCCTTGGTTTTCTTAGACCAGACCTGTTCCATGAATTCAGTAGACCATCTTACTGCTTAATCTCACTAATAATGATAAAATGAACTCCATAGCTATGCTAAATTAAGTGTGTTAGTGGTAGAACTAGAGTTTCTACTCAGTGGCTTTTCAAGAGAGAGAGTTTTCCTTCTTTGTAAAGTATGAGTGTACGTTGTTTTCTGGGGTTTGTTTCTTTAGTATGTCCCAATAGATTTCAGACAATGTATACTTTTTAAATGCAAATAAAAAAAAACTGTGTCTCCAGTGTCCTACGTTTAAACGGGAGGCAGATGGCAGCGAAGTCCCCGAGCCCTTCGCAGCAGAGGCAAAGTTCTTCACGGAGTCACGACTTCTTCAGAGAGATGTGCAGATCATTTTGGAATCCTGCCCCAACCAGGTCATTCTGGGTACCATCCTGCATCCGGTATGAAGTTCTTCATCTTTAATTACTGCGGTTAAACCAAAGCATAAAGCATTGGGCTTTTTTGGGTGTTCATACACTGCTCAAACAAATTAAGGGGACAATTCAATCACACATTGGCTCTCTAATGAATGAAATGCAGTGGAGTTCACTTATCTCGCCAATCCTATTATGTCAACGTTTTTGAAGTGGAACCGCCAAACTCCCTATTTGTCTTAGCATTTTCTTTTTGGTTATGTCGATTCTTTAATGTCGCCGAACACTAATATCTCGAGCACAAAAGAGGGTCAAATTCGCCACTTCACATGGTTATCTCGTGTCTCATGATCGTACCGTTCACTGCGCATGTGCTGAGTTTGCGTTGCACGCCGCTCTGTCAGTGACGCTTCTCTCTCAGCGCCGCGCAGCACTCTTTGTAGACATAACCGTATTACATTTGAAAAGCTTTATATAGATTCTATAATTTAAGAGCAAAAGATGTGACAACAGTCAATGGAAACCAAAATAAACGCATTGAGGGCTGGATTCAAAATCATGCCAGAAATCAATGTAAAAAAAGTTACAGGTGATCCAACTTGCATGAAACTTACCACAGCAACTCATAATATATTTGTATATATTAATTGTATGGTTTGTTAAATTTTGCTTTCAGTAAAATATCTATAATGCATTCTCTATGTAAATATTTTAAGGTTTTTAACATTTCACACAAAAAAACACAATGACTGTTAAACTAATTAAGGGAAAGGATGCGCACCAATTTTTATACAACAGCATAAGTAATACTAGTTAACGTAATACTAATTAATATATACTAGTTAACTAGTTACTTTAGCAAGTAAAAAATAGAAACATTACTAGCAACGAGCATGAGATCTAACAGCAAGACAAGGCATTCAAGTAAACTTTAGAAAATTAACTGAAATATCAGTACTTTTGGCATCCCTAGTGTGAATGATAAAATAAATACTAAGGCTGTAATCAGTGAAATGTGCTGCGGGAAGATCTACAGATGCAGGCTTATAATATAATATGTTCATACATTTAATTTACTGCAACATCAGTTCCCTAGGTATAAAGTCAGAATTTTTTTTTTTTTTGGTATTGCACACAATGTGTGAGGATGTTTTGCTCAATTACAATTTTATGCATATCAAACTGATAACATCAGTAAATAGTTATATTTTCTTGGTCATTTTGAAATCCTGTGTTCATTGCAGAATGGGAATATCACAGAGTTGCTGTTGAAGGAAGGCTTTGCACGTTGTGTGGACTGGTCCATGGCTGTCTACACCCAGGGTGCTGAGAAACTCAGAGCAGCAGAACGGTCAGTCCTTCTCAGTTAGACAGTTGTTTGGCCAAGTTCACTATACATTTCAAATACTCCTGACGTTTCGCTGTTGGATCAGACAGAGCTGCTTGTTAAATGCTTTAGACCGTCTCAGGCTGCTCTTACTTCATGTTTCAGCAGAATAGTTTAGCAAATGTGGCAACTTATCACGTAGCTGTTCAAAGAACACCTGCCCTTATGCCCACCTGTTAGCTTACTGAAGCGTAAGACACAATGAAATATGATAGGAGCATACAAGGTTGTGTCTCTTCCAATTAAGTGCACATGTGGATGTCCTTTATGCAGTGCTTCATTTAGGTGAAGTGCCTTATCTCTCTTTCTCTTAAACCCTGCAGGTCAGCGAAAGAGCGCAAAGTGAGAATCTGGAAAGACTACGTTGCTCCCACAGCCAATCTGGACCAGAAGGACAGACAATTTGTAGCAAAGGTATGTTTTAGTTCTCACTTGGTTTGAAAGTATTCCAGTTTCAATCGTGATACAATGCCCCCCTTTTTCTTCAGATTTTTATTTTAAAGTGCATGAAATCGAAGTAATGGTGATCAAAATTAACACAAATCTCATTAAAATGTCTTTTTTTCAAAACAATATGGAGGAATTCTATTGCTACTTTGTTAATTACAACATTGATGGGTTAATTCACCAAAAAACATTCATAAAGAGATTATAGAACAAATCCATATGTATTGAGAGGTTTAGTCCATACTTAAAAAAAAAAAAAACATCCAATCACTGTACATGGTGAAGATTTAATTTAGGCTTTTATTTTCATATAGACATTCATCATCTCGCATCAGGCATTATAAATGGAAGGTAAAGCATGCTTGCTTGACATGCGAGAGTAAATGTGGTTCATTCTCATGTGTTACGCAGCACTTTTGAGCTTCCTTAAGCCCAATGAGGTTTGTTGCACGTCAAGAAGGTTTGGTGGAAATACTTTGTCAATGTTTATATCTGAATAAAAGCCTAAATTCAATATGTTCAACATATAAACTAAACCGATCATGTTGACTAATCCACTCAATTGATATAGTTTGAAGTGGTGTTTGAAGGACATGAAGTGATGTAGCTGTTAATGGAGAGTACAGAACTAGCTCAGATTTTATTACAAATATCTTCAATTGAAAACGAATCAAAGTTGTGTGACGCAACCAGATTGCAGAAATATTTCAAAGCATTCACATAAAATAGGCATTGATATTACATTTACATTTATCAGAGATGATCCCTTTGGAAAATAATTAAGCTCTGTACATTTTCAGGTTATAAAAAAGTAATAAAATACATGACTTTTTACTTGATGACTACACACGTGATTTGTAAAATCAAATTGAAATTGAAGCTATTATTAGTTTTATTTTTTTACTTAGTGAAATTGACATTACAAAAAGTGCATTTCTAAGAACTTAGCTTATATGTTGTAACCTACATTTGATCTATTCTTTACCAGTTCTTGCAATTGTCCCACAAAATGAGCCTACAAATCTGAGCTCTAATCTAAATGTTGCACTACTAATTTCTTGTACTGAGTGCGTTGCTGTTCTGAACTCTTCAAAAGTGCTTCTGATGATTCTCACTGAAGGTCATTGAAACCTGTTGATCTAAAATCGAACCTCCAGCCATACTCTTGATCTCTAGATGTAGACTTGTTTAGCTTAGAACATCTAAAAATAACATGGGGAGAAGTCGTCAGAGTTTAGGTTGACGCACCACACCGGCAAAGCTTGACATTTCACCAGCTGAGTCCCAACACGATAACAAATGACCGTCTCCTCTCTGTCTGTTCTACAAACTCCTTTTATAACAAGGCTTCTGAAGAATATTTGAGCACTGCAGTCTCTTAAAATGCTGAGTGCTGTTGACATACTCATCTCCCTGACGCCTTGTTCTCTATTGTGTCTGTCAGCGAGGTAGGCCTTTCAGGTCTCAGGTGTTTCATATCATTTTGCATACTCTGTAAAGTCAGCCTTGGCCCATCTCAGCGGTTCTGTTCAGCTGCAGTCTTCAGTGCTCCCTTGCTAAATTACCGCTGAATATCTGCTTTCTCGCCCCTTGCATAGAAAGCTAGAACTTTGAGGGTTATTTGCTTTTCTCAACTTTTGCCTGTTAAAGTGAACAGTAGAGACTGAAAGAGAATCTAGTTTGAACTTGAAATTGAAGTAGAGATGATTTTGTTCTCAATAGATTTCCATTTAAAAGTTTGGAGTTGGTTAGATTTTTTTTCTGTTGTTTTTTTAAACTCATTTTTTGCTTTTCAAATGACATTTACACAGGTGGCAAAAATAGTGTTAATAAATTCCAAATAGTTTTATTTTAGGCTACTTTTTTAAAGAGAATTTGCGCACAATTCCCAATGGATATAATTAAACCCTTTCCTTTTTTTGAATGTTCTGTTTAATTTGGAAATGCATCACATTATTCTGGTAAAATGGGTTCTGAATGCTGTTTCATGTTGACGTTAAGATCAAAGAAGAATGTGTAAGTAACTGATAGAAACACACCAGTATTTTAACTTTGTTTAAACCACTGCCGCCTGAACTTAATTGATGTTAACCGTGTGTGCGCTCTCTCTTAAGTCAGCAACTGTGCTTTTGCAGAAAGTTTCTTCATTCTCCTTAAAGTAAGGTTGTTTCACTGAACTTCAAGACCTTTAAAATATTCATGCTTGGCCTTTGGTTATGTAAAGGTGTTGCTCTGCAATCTGCTTACAGAATTAGTTTCAAAATCCGCAGACACAAAAGTGTGTTTTTGCCTGAGTCAGAAAATACCAGAAGTGAAGAATAAAACATTTATATGAGCTTTAGCTTGCCTCAGATCTCTCTGAGCCGGGAGAGAAAGAAGATATACTTTGAAATTGTGTGTGTGTGTGTGTTTAAGTGTCTGAGTGTATTCAGTGTGTGTTTGTGTGTGTGTGAGAGAAAGAGAGACTCAACAGAAAAACCTTTGACAAAGGCAGAATGGCATGTATTTGTAAGCTGTTTCTGTGTCCTAGCATAAAGGTCTATATGTTGTAATTGGTTTGCATTTCATGTCAGAATTTTAGAAAGAGTTTAATATTATTAATGATGATGATGATAATAATGTAGTTTTATTTACAAAAAATTACTATAACAATATATTTTCAGTCTAAAATACAAAATAGTGATTTTAGTAGTGGTAATAGTATTACCATGTTATACAATCATTGTAAAACATTGTAACAGGAAATACTTCTATTTATCAAAGATGCATTAAATTGATCAAATTTGACAGTAAATACTTTTATAATGTTACAAAAGACCCATTTCAAATAAATGCTTTTGTCTCGCCATCTATTTATCAAAGTAACCTCAGAATATCATGGTTTAAAAACTTAAACCAGCGTAACTGTTCTCAGCATTAAGAAATTTGAGCAGTAATTCATCATATTAGAATGATTTCAGAAGACTAGAGTAAGGATGCAAAATGAACCATGCGTCTACCATGTTATATCTTTACCATAGTACCATTTTTTTTTTTTCTCTTCTCGACAGTCAATGTTAAATGAACCGTTTAGGTAAAAGGCACTGTGAAATTAATTTAAAGCTATACATAAGAAGTTTTTTTTTTAAATCAAATATATAATCTTTACTGGCTGCCTATGTACTTTTAGGGCTGATCTGTAGGTGGCAGTGGCTCCCTGCCACGTTCAAAGGGCTGCAGTACCAGAGTGAGTCATGAATCTGGGCTGTAGAGTCCTGTTGGCAGCTTGTGGTGAAGTGCCGTGCATGTGTTACTGCTAATGAAAAAGCAAAATGTACTCCATAATGTTCCCAGTTCTGCTCAACTACTACCGCACAGAAAAACTAAACCACTAATTTGCTCAGGTGACCTTGTTGTCAGGAACGCATAAGCAGCACGGACATACACAGACTGTGATTCTCTGCCGCATCACTGCCGAGCTGAATGCTTTTGCAAGTGTTCGGTTTCCTTTCCACGCTGAAGATTCAGTTCAAAGCCTGATGATCTGTCAGTCTGCGCCATAATTCTGCTCTTATCATTCTTCCTGTTCACGTCCCCCTGAAGACTGTAATTTTGTCTTCATTTGCTCAGATCAGATAATGCGTGTGTTTGAGCCATTCCTCTGCCTGTTCAGGTCTGATTATATATGATCCATTACCCCGTCATCTTCCATGTCAATGCCTTCTCTTTTAAATTACATGATGATCATATAAGTTGATGAGCTGATGATCATATAAGATGACGTTGGATATGATTCTGAACATCAGAGCATCTGTGACATTTGTCGTCTTGTACGGATGGTCCATGATGCAGCCTGCATGTAACGCGTGATTCCTCTCTGGGAAGCTGGAATGTAACACAATTCTGTCACAAAATCTGGATTTTAAAGGTGGAAATTGAGGGGATTATTATCATCAACCATGGTGGCCATGCTAGAGATGGCTTCTGTGCAGTCAAGCATCACTCACATTTCTTTCTCCTTATTTTAGGGAAAATGCCCATACTCCCAATTTAACTAGATCTATTGCTAAGCAAACGCTTTAGCACACTATTAAGTGCTCGATTTAATCCTCTTCCTGTCCATTTTCCTTTAAACAAAATGATGGACCTTTCCCAGCCCCTCTCTCTCAACTCCTTTGTGTTCCCTGTCGGCTCGCTTTCATTGTCTTCTGTGAGTAAAATGGTGAAGTAATGGTGGTAGGATGAGAGGAGGGATGTTCTTTTGGGAACAGAGTGTGGGAGAAGTGTTTTGTTTGCAGCTGTTTGGTTTTGTACTGCAGAAGGCTCGTAGCAGGGTACAGCAACGTTTTTCTGGCAACAAGTGAGTCTCTCGTCCTCCAAACTGAGCTTGGTCGCCACCTCTCGCTCCTTTTTTTGTTTTTTACACCTACTCGTGTGCTCTCTCTCAATAACTCTCCTGAATATTAGGGTGACTGATAAATAAACAGGCTGGGAAACATCATAGTCTTTATAAAAATGCTTTAAAATGGGACTGATGACCACTGCAGGCAGTGTGAGAAGTTAATTGCTGCAGATGTGCCATTGTAAACATTTTCAGATTATGTATTTTGTGCCATTTTTACTGGCAGTTGCTTTTAAAGCGTTTACATGCTCAATAACGGCCTGACCGTTGGATTTCGTATCTTTGTTCAAATTTTTGTAGTGGTTTGAAACATTGGCACTATAGTCAGACCCTTATCTGTGTTTTTTTGGACGATTGAGAATATTGATTCGACAGCGGAGCACACTTATGAAACCTTCTCTGTAGAAACCTTTTTTTTGTTCCCTAAAACTGTTTGCCATATCTGTCCTGCTTCAAAATGAACAAATACACATGGAGAATATAAAAATATGGACATTTAAAATATGATTAAAGAACTGGTTGAACGTTGATGGCGTTTGAAAATATCATAATGTCAAACTTGCGTTAAGTAAATGAGACCAGAATTTTCATTGCCAACTCGACCTTGTCTTGCTCTTTCTCTGCATTATTTAATTTTCCTTTTGCCCCCTTCTGTGCAGGTCATGCAAGTCGTGAATGCAGATGCCATTGTGGTGAAGCTGAACTCTGGGGAGTGCAAGACCATCCACCTTTCCAGTATCCGGCCCCCAAGGCTAGAAGGCGAGGTATGAGTTAATGCATCTGTCCTTGGAAATCCCTGTCACTAAGGCCATTACTGAATCCACAGGGTGCCGGCTGTCTGTTGCACTGTTTGCAAAGTGCTGATGTGATGGTTTTTGCTCTCCCCTCCATTTCTTAAAAGCGCCAATCTCCTCCCTTCATGCATCTTTCACTCTCAGAGCAATGTCTTTACTGGACACCAGGGGGAGCTAGAGAGATAGAAGCCCACCGGCCCGGCTCCCCTCCACTCGCTCTGACACACCAGTGCTGCACTGCAGCCAAAAGCCCTATAGATCTACTCCCATAATGAGCGCACACTCTCGCCGAGTTTCTCTTCCTCATCTATTAACATACACGTCCACTCAATCCAAATTGCAATTCTCAAATAATCACTTTTGATTCACTAGATGTTAACAAATTATTATGGAAGCATCGTTTTGCGGGGCTGGATATGCGCACATGTTTTGCAGTTATCAAACATTCAGAAATGTTCTTGTCTTTTTTTATTCACGCCCATTAAGGCTGTTAATGAGGGTTGGTGTGTAATGGGTGCTTTGTCTAGGCTAAGTGTGTGCGTATCAGAAAGCTGCATGTTCAACTAAAAGCAGTTAAAATTGGACTGTGAACATCTCGTTGCAATTAGCCACCCTCTTCTTGACCCCTGACCTCCTGTAATAAGACACGATGATTCAGCATGTTGGTAAAAAAATGAGCTTCAGTGTAGATTTGGCAAATTAGACGTGTAGTTCATTAGGGAGGACTTTAAATAACAGAGCACTACAGTGCATGTACGTGCATATTTTTGTTTTGTGTTCTTATACTTTTGATAGATGTAGCAATATGTTTGAAATCTTTAATGAAGTTTGTGATTATTTTTAAAGGCGGCTTTCAGAGAGTCGCAATTTGTCATGCACATGTAAACAGAGCTGGAATGCGGAGCTGTGGGTCTGTATCTATGGATACGGGGCTGCTGTGAGCATTCGGATCACAGCGTGTTTCTATCCTGGCAGCTTAAAGATGGCTTTAATCAGATCAGAGATGATTACAAAACAATAAAGATTACGGATGTATTTAGATCTCATATGTGCTTCGGAGGCATGAGATGAACCAGAGAGCTTTTAAAAATGGATTTCTTAATTTTTTTATTTCTTTTGACAAGTTGGTTTTTCTCGAAAGAGAAACCTGAAAGCTTTATTTCAGAGACCAAAAACTGTTCTGGATTTATAGGATCTTCTGTCAGCCATTTTAATGAGATGACGTTAGTGCCATTTCCATTTCATTTTTTTTAGTATTTCTGATTTTGTACTCTCTTTTATTAAAGGGATAGTTCACCCAAAAATTTAATTTTGATGTACTCATCCTGACCTATAGACTTTCTTCTGTGGAAAATGCAAAGATATTTTGAAATCTCTTTTTCTTGATACGATGATAGACGTTGGTAACCAAATTTGTTCATTTGTACATTCTTCAAAATATATATTTTTGGTTTTGAAGATGAACATCTTAGGGGTTTAGAACAACGTGAGAGTGTGTAAATTGTCTTTTAATTTTTTTTGTGAAAATCTATTTAAAGTCAGGGATGTGATCAAACCTTTAACCAACAGTGGCATAATTATCTGACATTTTCCTTCAGAAAATGTAAATCCCATTTTATTAGTCTTTTCGTTCTACAGAAGGTAGATCAGATGGTGGTGAGCTAGTGAACAAAGCAGCATGATGTAATTATCATAATACCATGGTAATCAGCCGGCAGTGTTTGGTTGCATGCCTGCGTCTGACACCTGTGGCATCTGCCTCGCTCCACACTTAGTCAGTGACTTCTCGGTAGCATTTTGTGTGTCTTAACTAAACTAGTTTCAGACCAGCTTCCACACTGCCATTACAAATGTAGTAGGGCTGGGTGATTATCGCTGACAAAAAATAAATAAAAATCATGCCTCTGTATTTTGTTTGAATGACTTTGTCTAGTACATCTTTTGTTTTCTGTTTGGATAAGTTTATTTAAAAAAAGAGAAACAAAATATATCCTACAATCTATGTTCCTGTTGAAGTAAAAAAAAAAAAAAACCTAGTTTATGTAACCATGTAGAGCTGCAGGTGTAACATTTTTTTATTGATTAATATGTGGTTTACACATATCAATCTATCAGAGCATCTGAGGGTGCAAGCAGTTTAAACTTAACTATATCTTACCAGGTATTTTAAAGCCCTTAATATAAAACATGCTTTGTGCACTTTCCCTGCAGCAGCAGCTTACTGTGCGTCCTACTTTTCAGACGTGCTTGTATTAATCTACTGTATATTGATATAAACAGTATTGCCAATACTGATATTCCATATCACAAAAAAAAAATATTAAAGTACTTATCCCTAATATATAGTGACTGTAATGCTTATTTACCATTATACATGAAGTATGATGAGTTTTTTAGCTTTTAAAAGGATATACATGCACTCGTTACACGCACATCAGATGCATTTTACCATGGGCAACGGAGGATACATTTATCCTTTAAAAACAGACCAAATAAAGGCATTTTGGAAGAAAGGATTCAGATGTTGCCTATTCCGTTTCATACACTGCTACTGTAGCATTTTTCCAGGCGCAGCCATGTTGTAAAGGTATTGATGTGTTTGAGGTACTTCCTCTTTTGAAACATGCACTCCTGTTCAGTTTACTGACTGTAGTGCATCTCTGCACCAGATGTTCTTGCAGTATGTTTTCCCTGCTCGGCTGCACCCTTTGACGAGGGTGAAGGGGAGAGAGAGAAAGAGAGTGCAAAGATGTGCCTCTATTAAAGCATTACTGTCATTGTGGTCATGTTGCCCTTGAATGTGAGGCTTCATCAATAATGGTGTTGGCATGGCAAATCTGACCTTTTGGCCCTTTACTTGAATAAAAGTCAGATAGGGAGTAATGTTATGTATCTATATTGAAATATCTGAAACTGTTCCAGTAGTCTTTTTCTGCAGTATTGATACACGAAACCAGCTCTGGATTCTCTCTCGCTCGCTCTCTCTTTCGCGACGGCGAAGTGACACACTTCCCTCCTGTCACTCATTTGCACCAGTTGATTAGTTCTTGTTACACATTATTTAACTCCTTTCAGCAGGTTTCACGCTCTCACCTAAATTGTGTACCACATATCTATACAAGTGCCGCGCGCACAAAGCTGCCTTTGAAGCAGTTCGCGAGTACCAAATTAAGTTATGTTTTTCAAGGAAACGGTAAACGCATATTGTTATAGTTAATTAGATCCATGCACAAGCTCTTAAAGTGACAGCAGCCTAATATGCCTGCTGCTGTCTGTCATGGTAATCAAAGAACGAAACACTGAGTTACTACTCTTGATTGGACTAACTGTTAAGTATAAGTAATTGCAAGCGTTAATCTGCTTTTAGTTTTTACAATGAGAACGGTCAATTCTTGTTTTACGATCCTTTAATTTATGTAGTATTTACTACCCTTATACACACCTGAAAAACAAAGACAGGCTTATTTCATTTCTGTCTATTCTATTTGTGCTATCGTTTGCAGATTTATTTATTCAATCACTGGCTGTTCAATTTTTGGTGAATTTAGTTGTTGAAAGTGTGGCGTGAAAGCTATTGCAACAAAGTTACCCATATTATAAAAATGAGACATTAATGAAAATGTCTATATGGCAGTTTTCCCTCAAACGTTTGTACCAAACAATTAAACTTATTTAATAGCATCTATTGTCTTCCATCTATTTTGAGGATCTAAGGGACCTGATGGAGATCAGGATATGATTGTTTTTTTTTTAAATTCTAAAAATAATTAATGCAGTGTTTAGAGGAATCATCCTAGGGTTGAAATGAAAAAGTTAGAGAATTTGTTTATGCTCATGTTTTTTTTTTTAGTCACTTAATTTAACATGATGGCCCTCTGCAAATATGACTATTAGTCAGTCAAGATCTGTTTCTTTGCTAGGGATGTGTATCTGTATCTTTCCTTGATGCTAATGCTGCATTAACCTTGACATGATGTTACCTAACTAATGAGATCTCTGGTAATCTTTTCATCAAAAGAATCAATTTTGGCTTGCTAGTCTCCAATAGTTTATCGCACTATAACTTTTAAATTGGCATTTTAATTAATTTAAACTGCATATGTTCAAACAGCAGCTGTACAATGGTTTCAGAACAGCTGCAGTCATTTTTATCAGTTACTGTTTTGATTGCGTTTATCAAAATGTCTCTCTGTAATGGCTTTGTTTGTGCGTGTGCACATTGTTAGCACTATGTGTGATTCTTGTACGCATTCAGAGTTTGACAGTTCACAACTTGTTTGTGTACAGTTAATTGGTTATGTCACAATACGTGCACCCTTAAGGGTGCGATCACATTAGCAAAAATTTGCAGGCAAAAAGAGGTTCACTGTCAATAGTATAGTGACGTGTGAAGCAACGCTCACACAAGTCACTTTCAAACCAAGCAGCTTTTTTGTAAAATCTCTGGCAATGTTTCTGCTCTCAGATGACTCTCCCGACTGCGTAGATTCCTATCAAAGCGACTTGATTTCACAACGTGTGATTGGACCTTTCATTGCGTCACGTGATCACCCGCTAAATTCAAATGTGTTTTCACGCGATGAGTTCGAGACAGACACACTCATAGCTTGTCATCAAAAACGTTTGAGTTTTTAAATGTATGAAACCTGAAAAACTCATAAGTACTGGCAAAACAATACACTTATAAAATGCACACTGATGTCTATAAAATCGGAAATCGCAGTCCATTCAATTATTCTATAAAACTAGGTGTTTTATATCAGATATTCATTGTATAGGTAGCTATAAAGTTCACTCCATTCTTCTCCCACTTCACCGGACACTTTTATGCATTTCAGGAGAAGTGACTGAATTTGCATGTTGTAAATCAGACCAATCAAATTCTTCGAACTGCGGCACAAACTAACACTGCGCTGCCTGTCGCGTATCATAGATCAGCTGACATGATCATTTATAAAGGCTTTTAATCGATAAAACTTGAAACTTTGAGAATCTGAAAATATCAGGTAGTTGATGACACAGCCCACAAGTTAAAGAAAAAGCTGAATAAATGCGGTGGCTTTTGTGGCTGCGGTGTCGCATAACGCATCGCCATGGAAACAAGGAGAAAAGTTCTAAAGTAACGGTCGCCTAAAAACTCATGCGGGGGATCAGTGAGAATATTTTAAACTAACATGCAAAAGAGTTAAATTTAAACATGAAATATTTATCACGTCTGGTGTCACGGTGTGACCGTTCTACCTTTCTAGCCATCTGTTTCTCTCTCTCATCCTAATTTTTAAACAATCTGTATTTCTCAGTTCAACGCAGGGCATGAAACTGTTGTTCCCACGCCATGCTGTACAAATACTTCAACTCAAAGAGACAAACCTGACCTCAGGCCAGCCTGGGGATCTGTGTGTATTTGTTTGTACATTTTTTTTCTCTCTCTCTCTGTGAGGGGGCTTTGGGGGGATTTAGGGCCAGATGTGTTGACCAACACGAAGATGAACTCTGACAGCTGCTGCCCAGTGTTTCTCTCTCTTGCTCTCTCTCTTGCTCTTGTCACTTAATGCTGGACCCCCCCCCCCCCATTCCTTCCCTTTGTTGCATAATTGCTGTATTATTATTGACTGGATGATTATTGACCATTTGGGAGCAAACGTCACAATTGCGTCACTTTCAGCTGCGCACGCATTGTGGTGGCAGGAAAAGCAGTGGTAAATGGAAGAAAACTGGGAAAATCTATGGAATAAGTGAAAATAAGTGGAACAAGCAGAATAAGTTTTGTGCTTTTGTATGTCAGAATCTGTATACAAAAAACTCTTACTTTGTCATTTAATGTTAAACGCAGATATTTATGTTTGCCATCCATGATGCAACGATTGGAGATTCCGCAAACACCCACCCATCGTGTGAAAAAAAAAAAATGATATATATATAGTTAATAATATAAATATTATTACCGTATATTTAATTCATGCACAAGTACAAAAAGGAGAGTAATAATTTCAGATTTTCATGCAGCAGAAAAATAATTTGTGTGTTGAGTGAAATCAACGGTTTTGTGGCTGTCTTCAGAAATGCTCAGGCAGTTTACCGTTTCAATCCATCAGACATCCTTTATACACAA
Organism: Rhodeus uyekii; assembly: GCA_037043235.1. Taxonomy (NCBI): domain Eukaryota; kingdom Metazoa; phylum Chordata; class Actinopteri; order Cypriniformes; family Acheilognathidae; genus Rhodeus; species Rhodeus uyekii. The sequence goes on from JAWRVZ010000135.1 coordinate 1,268,219, forward strand.
TTTCATTTTTTTGTATATTCATTTTAAGTGTACTCAACTTCTGTGCACGTTCTGGGTGTTTTCTGTGTGAAAAAAAAAAATCGATTGATAAGCGAATATGCTCTAGGAAGCGCGTATTCGTGTTCCTAGCAGTAAACCTTCCGGAGGCGTGGTGGAAGCGTACGTATTGCGTAATGTTCTCTGATTGGTTTATCGCTATCAGCATACATAGTGTACGCGTTACGTCCCTGTGTCAGCGGGAAATGGTCCGACAGTCAATCAAGTCGCACAACAATTTTTTTTTTAACTCATTCCACACATAAGGTGCACCAGGTTATTAGGCGCACGGCCTATTTCGTTTTAACAAATTATTTGCCGTCACCTTTACTGTGTTTGTTCACAGTGCATGTTTGAATGCCACATTGTCTTTACATGACGTGTGTATCTACTGTGCTTGCATGCTGAAGACCAAATATTTGTCAGTATATTAGATCCATGCATTAGTTCTTAGCGACATCAGTCTAATACACCTGCTGCTGCCGGTCATTAATATCAGTCAATCCGCAAAAGATCAAGAGAAAAGTTTTCAAAAGTTGGAGGTGAAGTTAATTTGATTAAAATATTATGAAGACACATGAATTTCTAAGAAATAATGATGTGCAGAAATAAATATTTATATTGAACCCTACAATATTCCATTTAAAAAATATACAGGAATTGATAGTTTTATTTAATGGTGAATAATCTCTACCATTATTTGTGATTTTTGGCATCTTTATTTTCAATGAAAAAATACTGGTTATACATTATCATGAAATACAGTTTCACATATGAAGACTTAAGTCGCATTGCCCACTCATATTATTTTTTTTAAATTCTAATATTTGCATTAAAACAAATCTGCCATGTGTGCCATGCCTAATTTCTTTTCCTCATTTCTTCCCACTTTCCTCTCTTGGCCAGATGGTTTATTTTTTGCGCCATGGCGAGCTATTTCCAGCTGCGTGGTAGTGTCAGCCGTTTTACGAGCACTCACAAGGATGTGGAGGGGGAGGAGTTATGTCAGAGCAACTCAATGAGTCATCCTCACTCCCATTGTATGCGTGTGTGAGGGGACTGCAGGAAAAAATTTGACATATGGGTTTAAATCCAAAGCCGCCATACCCCCGTCTTCCCTAAAGGAATAGCAATATACAATGTATCAGTCATTGAATGTCTCTTCCGTGTCATTTGCTGTCACCTTGCTCATTGTGTTTGTGCTCTGAGTGCGCGTTTGAATGCCACATTGTGTCTTTTCATAATGTGTGTGTATCTGCTGTGCTTGCATGCTGAAGGCGTGTGTGTGTCCTGTGTCCTGTGGCCTCTGTCTGGGGTCACTGTGTGGTTCCATGGCTCATCTCACACATGGTTGGTCAGGCTCTTTCTTGCAGACAACACTGCTTTGCCTCAGGATCGCTTGATTCTTGGAATTCTAGCGAAGTTCCTTCCAATCATTTGAGAGTAATGACCCATGGATGTTATAAACCAAAATATATATTTAAAAAAAAAATTAAGTTGAATATTTTCAATGCAATGCAAGTTATGCATGACTGACATAGAGCAAGGTCACTCATGAAGTACCACGCACCTCAATATAAGTAATATATACCCTTTCTTTCTAACTCTTTATTATCCTCAAAGTAAAACAAAAATCTGTATGGATGTATGTGTCTGTGTATGTATGTATGCGTGTGTGTATGTACATGCACACAGATATACACATACTTGTGTATAAAAGATTACCTTTATATTTATTTTAAATTCGATGCTTCCAAAGATCTTGTCCCCTCTTTCTGTGTCCTCACTTTCTTGTTTTATCCTTCTGTTTCTTCATTCGTCACTGTTGTTCGTCACTGCTGATTTATTTTAAGAGGGCATTGTAATTTCAGTCTTTTAAATGCTGATTTTCTTCTAAATCATCTCTGATGCAGTTGTATGAGTTTAAATTGCTCATTGTGACTCCCATGACTGATGCAGGGGGTCATAATGCACCAATTCCGACTGTTGTATGAGACTTATGCTCTCTTAAGGTCTTAACTTTAGCAATTGTCCTGATATATGCCAGTCATTAATCGTCACTCTGGTGTCCCATGCTATTTTTGCATTGCCCCTTGTTTCTTGACGATTAAATTTGACACGTTTAAATTTGTTTTTGCTTTTCGTGCAGTGTTTGAATACACTATAGCTGAATGAACAACACATTTTTCGGATTTACTTTAGTTTGGTATAGGTGAAGTTAAAGGAATTAAGGTTTTCAATTTATCGGGAGCATTGTATTTTTGGTTTTTAGTTAGAGCAGTTAGCCGGCGTTGCGCCGAAGATCTGTTTTGTTTCTTTCTAGATCAGAATTCACCTTGATTGCTTTATTCATTGATCTATGAAGGTTCAGGCAGGTGTTCTTGCTGGCTTTAGAATTGCGCAATTTCATGTTTATTTATATTTTTTCTTTTAAGTTGGCTAAGAAGCAGCCAACTTACTGAAATGCTACTTAAACATATTATTTTTCGGAGACTAGAATTTCTAAATGCATCTCCTCCTACAGCTTTAGTGCTACAGACCCCAAAATCAGAACAGGCCATAGGCTCTTCATGTTTCATGGTAACTTACATAGGGATTTTGTATGCATCACAGTATCATACACTCAAGGGGCAGGGCTCTTTTTAATCAGGCAAGCAATGAGTGTCTCAGGATCACTGTGAAGCCACTCCCTAACAACCAAACAGAGTACCCTAGCAACAGTTTAGCCAGACCTATCTCTAATACTAGACCTATATCTCTATACTAATATCTGTTAGGAGGCATAACATAATTGGGGGCTCGTCCGGTATTGGTAGCAATGACGCGCTGCCATTACTCGTCACTTCCGGATCTTTATAGTCATCTGGTTTCTTCTGATAGGGTGTTAGGAAGAGGTGTGCCATCGCTACCAATGATGATTGACAGGATAGTTAATCAATCGATCGCAGGTCCTGTGAAATGTAGGTGTGAGACAGAAAAAGGGGTGGAGAAAAACACACTACAAACATCATAAAACGTAACACTACCATTACCACATTCGATCATAATTCGCAATGTTTTAAAGTAAACCAAACCCAGCAAGCGTTACTAGCACAAAAACTGGCAGGTATTGCAACCTAAAACTATACTGTTTAATTGACCATCAATGGATTTTATTTAGATAAGATTTAATTAGATAAAACAATTCATTAATATATTACAATTAATCCGAAGCTTTCAATGAATGCATTGCAATACACCTAACATTAACAAGTGACATCTATTTCACTTATTTTCACATCAATTTAAAGCCAGAAAATGATGTTTCCTGTTCTTAGTAAGGCTTCAGTCAAACTGCTCTTGAACAACACGTCTCTTGCTTAAGTGACATTTTCTGGGTATTATCTGGTGTTAATGGCAGGCAAATTGAAATCTAAAAGGGTATGCTTAATTGACAATTTACATATTCAAAAGAACATCTTAGAACATCAAGATAAACCAATTTAGGGCAAAATGGAGCTTTAACACATTGTTTTTCTGCTTTTTATATATAAAAGTATGCATATATACTGTATGCGTGTGTGTGTGTGTGTGTGTATATATGTATGTCAAAATATGAAAAATTAGTTATGCGAGTTTGAGTAAATTGACCATTTTCAATTTTAATGTTTTAGACCCCTGTGGCAAGCACTGGCTAGATTATATGGAGCGCTGCAGAAATTGTTTTCCTTGACAAAAACCCAATATGATTTTTCCATTATCCTTCAGAGAATTGCAGAAAATAAGAATCATAAGCTTTTGTTCTTACATGTTTGTTGTAATAGATGGAATTAACTTATGAATTTCTATTAAGAATTTTGAAGCATAAATAAAATTGGTCAAAAGCTAAATATAGGGTATAATTGAACTACACCACGGCCGCATGACGATGGACCTGAAAGTGCTTAAATTCTAACTCGTTTTTGGGTTTTGGTCTTTAAAATGTTGGCCTACATCAGCCCTGCTCCAATCTCTTGGTTGAGGGTGTGATTGGTTATTCCCCGATGGAGGAATTCCTATGTAGACTCGGGCCTGATTTCTCTCTCTGCTTCAGTCACATCCAATCTTGGAGCCATTTATCACCTGAAGATAATGAGATTGGCTAATGAGAGAGAGAGAATCAGAAATGAAAATGCGAGTGGCACATATAGGTACAGGACAAGACATCTATGTTTTTGAGAGAGCCGTGTGTGATTTTTAAACGTCATACAACCTGCTCTTAGATAATACATTATGCTTGAAGGCACCTTCGTTTTGTTCCTTACATGTATGACTTTCTTCAGTGGGCTTCAAAAGTGGAAATATTGCAGTCATTCCACTTACTACTTTTTTTATTCATTGGTACTGGTACAGTCCAGCTAAAAAAAGCACCATGGAAGTATTATAAAAGTAGTTCATATGATATGTACACTATATTCTGTAAGTCTTCTGAAGCAGTGTTAGGAACAATGACATGTTTTTTAAATAATGAATATCTTTCTTTTATCTTTAATTCATAAATGTTTTTGTTTCATTTACACGTTCAGGTCAAGATTTGTGTCAGTGATTTTTATTCTTCATTGCTTAAGAGAACATTGTCAGACTTGACTTTGTGCAGGAACTTTTTATAGAACTACAGTGCATTTTTGAAAAGACCATCTGAAAGAAAATCATACAGATTTTAACCAACATGTGGTTGAGTAAATGATCATTTCCGTTTGAGTTAATTAACCTTTTCAGTTTGTCCTAATGGAGCAACACATGATTATTTTACTTATCGTGCTTCACTGATGGTTACACAGGTCTTCTGTCCTGTTAGCCTTTGCAGAATGAAACCGCTCTTGCGCTCACTGCTTGCAGCCAAACCGTCATTTTTAGGAGCCTGTAACAGGCAAACATCAGCTTGTCAGCCAGGCGCAGAAATCCTCATTTCTCCTCATACGGTTCAGTAAGTAGCCTTCCGTGTCTTCGCAGAACACATTTGAGTTGCTCAATACAATGACAAAGACTTTTTATCTTGACAATCGACCCAGAGCTTTTTGTCGTCGTCTGATTTTGCTATTCATCAGTGTTACAGCTCTCTAATGGACATAATGAGATGAAAATATATTGAATTTGTTCATAGTTTAAGACTCCCAGGGTGATATGTTTTGTGATTCTGAGTGTTTTATCAGTGACATACGGTGCTTTCATGTTACCGCTTCAAGTGTATTAACTTCATCACGCAGGTGAAATATTGTGATTTTTGCCTTTTCCACACAGAGTTCTGTATTTGTGTGTAACATGCTTTCTGACGTTCATGATTAACTAGCAAAACCCAAAATGCTCGCTCTTACCAACACTTATACAAAAACACATACTCTAACGCACAACTGAATGGCCTCCCTCTGCTTTTTTGCTTGGGGGAGAGGAATTGCCGTGGATATTTATAGACTAGCTCAAAATGGGTTGTCCTCTCTTTCACCGTCAGGGGTTTCTGTCTGGATTCCATCGGCACAGTTCTTTAGCTGTCCTGAAAGATGTCTCTACGCATTAAATGTAATGTCTAGCTCTCAGAAGTGGGTGGTCGATATGGCTTTATTTTATACCAAATATCAGACACGTGGGCGCAGATGATGGGGTTTTAGGTGAGTTATTTGAAACGCAGATAAACGTTCACTGGAATCAGAGCCTGAGGATTTAAAAATAGTGGAGATTTATGCTTTTTAAAGTCAATATGCTTTTATTTTCTGTTAGATTTGGTTCTTGAAGTTAACTCCGTTCTTCTCTCATCTTTCCCACAAGCTACGCCTCATCTGGGTTGTGTTATTAGCAGTCTTTTTCTAGGTTATTTCTTATGTTTTTCCTTCAAGCAAGTTGTTGCCTGGAATGAGCGAATTCCCCCAAAACTCAGTTGCTGTAGAGTAATAGCAGTACATTATTCTGAAAGGGATTGTTGACTGGAAAATAAAATTCATTTGGTCACCCTTTTGACGTTTTGTGAAACATAAAAGGAGATAGTTTGATTCATCTACTGGTTTCTTTTTTCCATGTAGTTACAATGAATTGGAAGCAAAGGTTTCTCAAGGATTGTAAAGCACCATAAGTGTCCCAAACGATCTGTGCACTGTTGCTTTTTTGCCCCCCATAACAATATACACAGTTGTGACTCGATCATTGAATCAGTCATTTCGACTTGAACTCAATCAGCCCAAATCAAGCTGGTTTTATTAACTGGATCCATTGATAAATTTAAAACAATAAGTGATTTGCTCACTTTTCCTTTCTACAACACTAAACAAATAACTTGTTTCTGTTTTAGGCACAGTAGCTCTGAACTTGAGAGCTTAATCAGAATTTTTTACCAGACTGGTTTTGTTAACTTGACCTAATGATTAAAAAAAAGAGGGATCCTTTTATTTGGTGTTCCTTTCCATAACACACACACACACTTTTTGTTATCTTTATTTTATGCAGAGTGGCTCTGAATCTAGTGTTGTTAATTCATACTGTCATGGCCTCAGCTGCGATACGGGAAGTTGGTATATTGAGCATACTGAGTCTTCTTTGGCATTTCTCTGGGAAAATAACAGCCTTTTTTCCTCTTTCTTATGAAAAATGTAAATTGGGTTCTATTTCTAGTATATCAATGTGTGTTGCGATGAGAGCCTCTCGTATAGCTTGTGGAGTCACATGCCTGGCACACCAAGAGATCGAGACAATGAGACGTGTCGTCTACCAATCCTGACGCATTAGACTGGTGGTGTGGGGAAAGGAAGGATATTAGGTATTAAGAGAATGGTAAAATTGGAAAGGGGAGGGGACCGGAAGCTCTGAACATCATTTTGGAAGGAAGTCATATGAAACTGAGGAAGTCATTAAATGTTGTGCCTGTTTAGGATGGAAGGCTATTTTTCATTTATGTGATATTGACTTTTCTCTCTCTGTCTTTCTCTCTTTTTGCCTATTCCCTTTGACTACAGGAGAAGAACAAGGACAAAGACAAGCGTTTCCGTCCACTCTACGACATTCCTTACATGTTTGAGGCACGGGAATTCTTAAGAAAGAAGCTCATTGGCAAGAAGGTGAGAAACTCTTTCTGTATAACGTTTTTTTTTTGTCCATTGCTTATGGAAGCAGAGATTCTATACTCTGTTTGGAGTCACGAAGCACGTTGACTACACAGACCTTGAACATATTGACTTTATTCATAGAACCCCAATTGATTTTTAAACTTATTTTTTGCTGTTCAGGAAAACAAGAATGGCAAAATACAAGGCATTGACATGAGAACTTAACTGTTGATGTATTTACAGTACAGTAATACCTTGAGATACGATTGTCCCGACAAAAGAGTATTCCGGGATACGAGCAAGCCTTCGAGCAATTTTTTGCTTTGTGATACGAGTAAAGATTTGAGATCCGAGCAGCCCATGCCGCCTCATTTATGGTGTAATTGTAAAGCACAAGCTGTGTGTATTCAATAATAATAATAAATATGAGGTTCTGAGGCTGTCCAATACACTCCATGGGAAGAAACACTGCGCTTCCATATTGTGTTTGCATTATCTACGTTATCCCTCCCTCCCTTCTCCTCCGCACATGCTGCCATTAGCCGCTACTGTGTCTGTCTTGAAGGTAAGAACTCATATTTAAAATAACATTTTATTATTTTTTTTCCTGTTATTTCTAATAGGAAAAAGTGATTTGAGATACAATCAACTCGAGTTACGAGCTTGATCCTGGAATGAATTATGCTTGAATCTCAAGCTATTACTGTACTTTATTCTCCCTTCTATTTACAATACTTATTCTCCACAATATTCTATAAATATTTTTACTACAGGTCCCAAAATTTAAAAATAAAGAAAAATGTACCCATTATAATTTAAATTGGATGATAAAAGTTTGTATATGACTGTATGATGAAAAATGTAAAGGACCGCTGCTAGAAAAATGTATTTGTCACTTAGTTGAAGAAATATATTGCATTTTGATACAAGTTTATGGAGAAATTATGTTAGGCCTGTCAAGATTAATGTGTAAATTTTATGATAAAATATATATTTTTTTTAAAGTGGACCTATTATGCCCATTTTTACAAGTTGTGAAATAAGTGTGTGAACTTTTAGCTCAAAATCTAATGTAATTAAATTATACCAGTTCTATCTTTTGTTTTCATCTTGGTTTTATGACATGCCATTGCATTTTCGTTATGTACCGTTTTGCAATAAAGATGAAAAGGATGTGACAGCTGGAGCAGACTCCCAACTGTATGATTGACCATCCTGGATTGGAGCATGTTTGTTTGTTTAAATGTGACATTTACCACAAGACATTGTACAACTCAACAATTATAAAGTTGTTTGTTTGAACAATAACGTCATAGTAGAGGGAATCTGAATTGTCAGCTTAGAAAACTGCTTTTGATTTATGGGAAATGTAAAAAAAACAAAAAACAAGTGAGTGCATTTATACCATTATAGGCTGATTTGTTCTCACACTGTGGACACGCATCAGTGTTCAAACACCTTATAAAAGTGAATTTTACATAACAGTTCTCCTATTTTAAAATGTATATTTTTGAATTGACAAAACACAATTATGTGTACGTTCTTTGAGCCAAGTCTTAAATTAGTTAAAAAGTCTTAAATGAACATAGAGTTGGGATGAGAGTCGGATCTGGGTCTTGTGCAGCAGGTCTTAAATTGACAGCAGCCCAATAAGCCTGCTGCTTTGTCAATGTTAATCAAAGAACTAAAGACAGAGAGAAAAATCATTCACTGCTCTGGACTGAATAACTTTTGTAGCTTTAGTGTACTTGCAAGCAATGCAAGCGTTCAGAACTCTGTAAAGTCAATTAATTTAAGGTCTGGACTCTTTCCCAACCATTCTTTCACCATATGGCCATATTACACACTCCAAAATGTACACACTATTGGCAGTATACACTGCTGGCAGTCAATAATTAATTTCATATATACATTTATTTTGATTCTCACTAAATTTTCAGTTAGTTAATGCATGTAGTATCAATACATTTTATTTTTTTAATAAAATATACATTCATATTTTGATGTACATTTAAAATTGCCGTTCTGAATAAACGGCAAACAATAGAATATTTATGGATTAACATTAAACCCAGATTGATGGATTATTTAAAAAGCTGTTAGTTCATGAACTAGTCACTGTTCACTGATGACTAACATGCATCATTGAATCACTTACAAAAAAGCGGGAATGGGTGTTTCCATCTGTGTCACTTATAACAAACAGAAATGCCTTGTATCTCAAATTGCTGTTTTAATTAGGACAGCAGGGTATAAACTGGTGTGGGATGTTTTGAAGGTAATTGTCAATGTTGGGACCATTAAAGTATGATGGACAGATTGTGTAACTGCGCATTGTCTGTTCATGACTTTTCTCACCCAAACAATTCAGTATTTATGTGGAGAAGAACATAAAAGCCTGCTAGCCCATTTGATTTAACACCAAAGAAATAACAGCACATTTCCTCACACACAGACATTTTCTCATAAATGATCACCAGATGCATGGATTATTAATGCAGCTTTATATCGTCCTTATTTGATCATAAGGCAGCTCCTAGAAACCAACATTTTATTGCCACTTATTACAGAAGTCTGGTTCACTGACCTGGAATCATTCAAATATTCCGACACTAGAGATGGGAAATGGAAAGCAACTAGTTTAATCCCAGATCAGATTTTTTGCATCTCCCTGTGTTTGACCTCAGCGGTGGCCAACAGATTTTTTTTTATACTGTTTGGTAAGATTCCTGTTTCCGTATTAATCCAAACAGTGTAGGAATGTTTGAATTCATAATTTATCCTGTTCAAGAAGATATGAGAGGGGCGATAATTTAGTTTTGCCTAAAGTGTCACAGAAGTGGTTTGACTCAATAGTGTTTAGACTGAATCATCTTCGGTCTTGAGTCAAAAGTAGCATCTACATATTTCTGTAAAGGAAATTCCAGTTTTTTTTTTCATGAAATTGAGGTTGTGACTAGATATTGAGCACTGGGATGTACCAAGTGTATGACTTAAACCAGTGGTCATTGAAACGCATATTGATTGACCGCTACAGCAATGCATTTTTAAATAAAATGCTGTCATCCTTTAACAGGCTTCTGGTGGCTTTCTTTAGTTGTTGCTAGGACACAATGTGGCGTGAGGAAGAGGACTTGTATTGAGGCATGCCATGTTTTAGCATCTCCCCTGCTGCCCTAACAACCACCATAGGTTGTTTTGTTCCAATTGTTTAAAAAGGATATTAAATCTGTGCAAGTATAGTTCCTAAAATTGGGCCATTGTTAAAATCTAATTGTTTTTTTTGCTGGAAAATAAGAAACCAATGGCTCATATCTATTAGATCAGGGCAGAAAGGGCTGTTTTATGCCCAGAACCTTCTGATTTTCAATTTTTCTGGCATTAAGATGCAATTTGTTCTCTTCAGGCTGCATCCCAGCTGTTTGTGAGGAACAAGTATTACCTGACTTTTATTTCCAGAGTATTAACATGAGAGCTTGAGCTGATTCTGTTGTTTTTGTCAGTGTTGTATATATTTCTTTAGAACTTTAACATGGCCGCAGTCTTCAAAAACAACCAGTCATAGGTCAACTTTTTAAAAATCTCAGCGAGTATGTGATTAGTATGAGTTCAATTGCACAATGAATGAGAAGATGAAAGGAAAGAAGGCAGAGAAGCTCCATCCAGGCCCCAGTGAGTTGTAGCTCTGGAACGGAAAAACTTGGAGCGAGGCGTCCATTTCAGATTGTGTTCTCTTCTTTTGAAAGGAGGGAGAGAATGAGTGGCATTCACTAGCAATGGGTAATGGAAGAAAATCTGCGCAGAAGTGCGTTTTCTCCTCTCGGTATTGAAACAGAACTTCCCTGTGACATAATCCAAAGCTAGATTTGGCTAACTTTCTAAGTAGCGCCTCTGTAGAGGGTCTCTGCCTCAGCGAAAAAGTCAAATGAAAATGTTGCATTAATCCACTTATCAGGAAAGAGCACGTTTGGATAATCCTGCCTGCTCAAAGTGCCTCCTGTTATGTGTGTGTGTGTGTGTGTGTATGAGGTGTGAACTAGAGGCAGTGACTGTGGAATGTCAGTTTTAAGTGTTTGATGTCTTTGTTTATGCAGGTATGTTTCATATGTTCTGCTTTGTTTATTAGTTTGTTTGTATAGAAAAGGACGTGCTGAGTTTTCGCGTGTTTCCCAGATGCACATTGATGCAGCCACGGCAGAGCTGTGCAGACTTCATTCATCTTTTTTTCGCCTTCACTTTGGCTTCTGCTTTAGAGGGAATTACAGTGGCGTGTGAGACTAGCAGCTCAATTTTAATCCATGAAATATGTATTACAGAGTTTCCTGACTACACCTACCCTCACCGCATTAGACTCCACTCACAGGGACTTAAGCTTGCAGAGAGCAGGTTTGACTCTGCACATCTCAGAAATGCGCATGTACGCGTAAGATGCATTCACACTAGAGCTTTTGGGGTGGAACTGCCCATTTGGGGTCCAAGCTTGGTTTGTATAAAAGCTTTATTGGCATTCATAATTGTCAGGTATACATAAGTCTACGTAAAATAGAGGACTTGAAGACATTTTTACATCAACGCATAGAACCATTTTTCTCAAAGACCACCTGTGGTTGTAAAAAGCGATATCATTGTGCAGTAAACATTGTGTTAACTACAGTAAAGGTGAGTGAGTTGATCTCTAAATTGGCGTGAGTGTGTGGAAATGGGGCTCATTTGAATATTCATGATTCTGCGTATACTAAATGAAACGGGTGTAGTTATAATGAAGGCATAGTGACTTTTCACACAAACTTTTGATCAAAGATGAGTTTTAAGGAATACGATTATTTGCTACATGGGGATTTATTTGTATTATCATTATACCACAATACAAATGCAAAATGTGTATTTAATGAAACCAATACAGTAGAACCCACTTATCTTGAGCTCAGTTAACTCGCCAACCCATTTTTTTTAAGTGGAACTCCCTATTTTTCTTTGCATTTTCTTATTGGTTATGTAGTTTGTCGCCAAACCCTGATATCTCAAGCCCAAAAGTCGCCACTTAACATCAGTTATCTCGATCCCTGTGATTAATGATAGTACCGAGTTCACTGCGCACGTGCTGAGTTCGCGTTCAACGTGCATCACGGTCTGTATAGTTAGTCCAATGATGCTTCACTCAGTCATGCGGCACAGTGCCGTGCAGCCTCAGAAGAACTCGTGGAAAAATCAAGTCTTACAGATGTTATCTTGGAAGAGCAGGCGCAGGAGTTCGCCTTCACGTCCAGGATTTCCCAGATTACATTGACATCGACAAAGACGTCGTTACTGAGGCTTAGAAGCATTTGTTTTCAAGTAGGCCATTAAAGGCAAAAAGCAACAAATCATTTTGTAAAGAAACCATAGTAACCTCGTGTGCGATACTTTTTAGAACGGTGTCAGCGAAATGACTGTTTACGCTGTGAGCGAAATTGTTTGCAATGTTGGAGAATATAATTAGGTTGTAATATAATTAATTATAAGGTTTGTAAAGAAGGAATCGAAGGTGGTTTTTATCGTATACTGGTAAATCTTGTACCTTGTCAGAAGGTTGACGACCTGATTGATTTTAAATGGAAATGACAGAAAACTCAAGGTTATTAAACTAGTCACATGAGCTTTATAGATGGGTTTCATACAAACACACTCTTCTAAAACATGTAAAGAGGGCAAGTACAAACCAGGAAAAAGAAAACAATCTGACAAACATCACAAATAAAAGGAAAATAGAAACAGTAGATTATGCTATATATCTCTCTCTCCTCACTCAAACACTCTCCTCCCCGTGCACGCTCACACCAGAACAGCGTGCACACAACAGCATATGCAGTCTTAAAGGTATATTGTCAACAGAAACAAAGTAGCCCTTACAATATCTGCTGTTAGTTGGTGCACATGCCTTTTGTTGTTAGCAAACATAGTGTATGTACATTGTTATAGCATGCCGATCGCATCAAACAAATCGCCATAATGGCTTCTGGTTATCTCGATCATCGGTTGTCTCAATGTCTTTTTGCAACCCCCGAGGCCGTACTAATTTGAAAACTATTAAATTATAAATTAATAAAACGGCAGTAATGATAATGTGCATGATTAAATACACTTACTGTGTTAAAACGATCTATTAATATCATTGTCGTCATTGTCATTAATTAAGAATTGAGTCACAGGCATTCAACTGGATGACATTGGTTGCAGAATGTCTTTTTTTTCCGCCTATTTGAATACAGTGTTGTAATTTTGCATGTTTTGCATGCTCCTAGTCACACAATGTCCTACCTGCTTGTAAACTGCGTTTAGAGAGCTTTCTGTGCTTTCTGCTTCTGTGGTGAACAAACATGCATGCTTTTCTGTGTTGTTAGTTTTGCTGATAAATCTGACTTTCAAAATCATACTAAGTCATGCTGACAAAAACATAAACATTGAAGCTGGCATCTCCTCTTCCTGAGTCATTATCAAATTACTCATGTTGGTGTTCACGCTGATGATTCAAACATACCACCGTTTGGACCCTAAAGCACAATGTGTAAAGAGTCCAGTAAGGGAGGGGGTGAATCCATCTCTGGTTTGAATAAATCAGCCAACCCAAGTGTGAAAGCATCTGCACGTTGCTGTACATGGACTGAGCTCTATCTCTTTGCATTTTCCTGAGACATTTCAGTGGATCTGGATCTGTTTGATAGATGCTTTGCCATTAGCACAATTTCTGTCTTCGTCGTCCTCTTCCTTCCTTGCTTTTCAGTCCTTTTGGTCAGATTTTTTTATTCAGGCATGGCTCTGTCATCTGCATCCCAAATGGGACAGTTCTTTCTTTCCTCATTCATTTTGTTTCTAAATAAGCACTTGTACTCCTCTGAACCTCTGAATCGTTTGCGCTTTGTGTTTCTTAAGAAGGGCATGTTGTCGTTCAACCAAGCTCATTACTCTTGCCCAATGGTGCAGATCTGTCTCTTGGAACTGGAGAGAGTAGAAGTAGGGGATGAAAATGCAATTATTTTGTGCTTTATTTGTTGATGAAGCACTAAACTCCTGGGGTGGAAAATGAGTGTCCACAGGTTTCCCCCACCTAATGAACTTCCATTATGTCCATTAGATTGAGTTACATTGTCATTTTGAGGCTAGTGAATTGGAGGGATAAATGGATTGAATTCCAGAAGTTGTGACATACAACTTTAGGAATTAGTTCAGAACTTGTAACTTTTTCACCCTTTGCCTGTCTTTACCGTGTCACAATTCTGTCTTTTCAGCAGCTTTGTATTGCTAGCCAGTTGCTCTTCCCTCTGTAAATCTACATTCACATTATATTATGTAGAACGGAACCACAATCTATTTGTCTTAATGTAAGCACCATCATTAATGCTAGTGGCAGCAGTTTATCATTGTAGCTGGGTAAGAATTCAGAAAAGTTAACTTTGTAATTTTGGTTTTGCAACTTAAGCTTTAAATAATGGCACTTTCAGTAAGATTTTAAATATTTATAATCCAATAACATTATACAGAATTGCCAATTGTTTTATTTTCAATGTAATTTGAATAATCAATATCAATAATCAATATACTACTACAATACTACTACAATGCCGGAGTTTTGGTTCCTTGCCGCTGTCGCCTATGGCTTGATCAGTTGGGGAAACTTAACACTTAAAATTCATCGATTGTATTGATTCGCCTGCTCTTAAGGCTGCTGTTCAGCCAAACAAACTTTGTTTATATTGTTTTTCCTGTGACCTCTGTAAAGCTGCTTTGAAACAATCTACATTGTAAAAAGCGCTATATAAATAAAGGTGACTTGACTATACATTATTATAGATTTTATAGATCAGTGATCCCCAACCCCTGGAAACGAATTTGCGGACCTTTCCGTAGATCAAATGGATTAAATCTGGTGCGCACCCTCCCCCCCAGTCCGCGGTAGAATTGTCAAACGTTTTCCACTGTTATAGATGTATAAATGACGTAATTCTTGATTAATTTCAAATAGTACATGGCCAGAGTTGTTTTATTTGTTGACACTCAGGATGCCACGTCAAAAGAGACTAGTCTTGTTGTTTTCGACCAAACTTTAGAAGTTATAAGCAAAATGGATGTTTCCTGACCAAGTACCCTCAGGCCATATTTGTTCTAACACACAAAGTTTGGTTTGTAGTACAGCCTCGCCAGCCTTGCTTGCAATCATATTTGTTTTGCTGTTATTCAATACTGATTTAAGTGGCATTTACTTGGGCAGGGCTTCGTTTTGGAAGTAAATTACGGAAATTAATTATTGTTCATGAACATATGGTTTATGTAAAGTATTTTGGGCTTTATTTGTTGCACTGAATTCCCAGGGTAAGAAAATGTGTCCCCAGGTTTCCCACACCAAATCAACTTCCATTATGCTCATCAGTCTGAATTGTGTTGTCATTTTGAGGCAAATTAATTGATGGGGATAAATGGATTGAATTCTAGAAGTGGAGACATGCAAATTTGGGAATTCGTTCAGAGCTTGTAACTTCAGTCATCATCTTCTGGATGGGGCTCTTAAGATTACTTAATTTCTGTAAGGTAGCTTTAAACGTGTGCTAATGAATTGTGGTCGTGCATTCTGTAACTGGATGCAATCAATCCACACACTCCAAGAGGACCATGGTTAGGGCAGTCGGTCACATGAATTCTTTGTCCTTGAGTTGTTATTGGTGCCATCTCGACTAATGACTGATCTCCCCCCCTGCATGTCAAGACAGATGGGAGATCCGGCTTACTATTTCAGATTAGCTTCCAACCCTCTGTTTGCTCTGAACTGATTGAACGGAATTGGCTGGATCACAGTCTCCTATCTCTGAATATCTCAACGCGGCTCTTATTTGTTCAAAGCTAACAATACACCGCATGCGATGGCCCCTCCGGAATGATCCTGTGACCTCAGTGAGGGTTTGACACAAATGGAGTCGATTTCTTAGCCTGAAGCAGTTGGTGTGAAATAATCTGGTTTAGTTATCATCTTCCCTTTCACTTTCGTCTATTGCCAATTGAGCGAAATGGTTACCAGTCCCCGCCTTTTTCTCGCTTTGTGATAAACCGTTTCCATGTTTGGTCTGACTTCCTCTGGGGAGATCTATGGTCAAGCCTGACATGATTCACACTGACTTAGGGTGACCTTGGAAAGTAGCCCACAGTCATGCTTGTGTACACACACACACACCAAAACCCTCACTAGATGCCCTAACACAATTTGTCCACCCTGAAAGGCCTGTAATCCATTTTTCCTCCTTTACAGCCAGCTTTTCGCTTGATTTGCAATCCTGTACAAAGATATCAAATTCAGAGTTTGATGTGTTGCTCTTTCTTGGCGTAATTCTGTCATGTTTAATGCGACATCATAAAACAGGGTTACAGTGCAGTTCTCCATGTCCTCACGTGTAGCTTCAGTGGTCAATTTATCTCAAAAGTCGAGCCCCTGACAGGCTTATAAAAGTTTGTGTGGGCAGTGTTTTGTGGTCCTACATCAACACTGTTGGTGATTTTGAACCATTTTGTTTTGTATTTTTGCAGGTTAATGTCATGGTCGATTACATCAGAGCTGCCACCAGTGCCATGGAAACGGGTGGCATCCCGGCTTTCCCAGAGCGCACCTGTGCTACAGTCACCATTGGAGGAATGTGAGTACATTAGCTGGTTACTAAATCTGTACTAAGTTCTGCTTTGACCTATTTTTGAAAACCACCACCACCTCCTCAGGTTTTCTGTATCTTACAGAAACACTTTAAACTGGTTCAAATATAGTACAACTCACTAAAATGGAATTTTTTAAGAGTAATATTGTTAATATATCATTGCAATTTAAAAACTATTCTATTTTTGTTTAAATTAGCTAATGTGTTATTCCTTCCTGTGTTTGCAAAGATTAATTTTCAGCATCATTTGTCTCCTGATCTTTCAGAAATCATTCTAATATGTTGATTTGCTGCTCAGTACGCATTTCTTATCAATGTTGAAAATAATTGTGCAACTTTTACTGACCCAAAACTTTTTAATGCTTATGTAAATCATATGCTACATTTCAAACACTATTAGTTGAGCTTGAGAACCAAATCAGTCCGATCTGTTGATTTAATCATTCAGGCTGATTAAATTACTTTTAAATGTCAGTTTATTCTGCTCTTCAAATGTGGGCTTCAACAACCTACAGCAAAAGAAACGTGTTACTAAAAAAAGGTAAAGGAATCAAATGAAATCTTTGTTTTTCTAAACCATCTCTAACAATAACGTTTTCCTTCAAAATCAAGACTGACGTATGCTTTATTCCCTTTTATGACTCCTCTATGAATTCAAATGATTCTTGTTCACCCATGTGATGTGGATGTGTGAGCACATTGTCCCTTGTTAGGCTAAGTGAGGCCAGGCACATGAGTGGGGTGGTACTGTGCCTCAGGCTGTGATTACCCAACCATGCCCCAGTGTTTGGCGTTAGAGCATTGTGGGTAACAGGTGGTCGCATTGCCTGAAGGCTCAGTTGCTTTGCCTCATCTTGACTCTATATGGATTCAAAATCGGTTCTTTCCAGATTTTCCCGATAGTACCATAAATATTTTAGGAGCCTGAGCTGAACGTAGAGCTGTAAAAATTCTCGGCTGCACGACAATCTGTTGGCCTGATGCAATGGGTTACATTGTAGTAACCAGTGGATTTTTGAGAGCTTGGTGAAATAGGACTAACATTGAAAGAATTTTTATCATGGCTTTCAATTTAAGTGTATGTTCACGTTTTAGTTTGAATACTTGGCCTAAACAGCCATCACTATCGTTGTAGGTTATGGCTTTGAACTGTGGTAATCAAATTGAGGACCCCATTGAGTACTAGCAGGAATTGTTTACAACTCCAGAAAAGGCACCAAAATAATAAAACCGCATTGTTTGTTCATGTGTTTGCCCTTTTGGTTTTATGACCAAAATGTGTTTACTGTGCTCTGCAGTAGGGGAATGCGAGCTGTTAGCTAAAGGCAATATCTGTGCTGAAAAATGGCCACTTTGCTTGTAGAGCACCAGTTGCCATCAATTATGGTTCAGTTCTACAAATCAGGCCTTACTCGATCTTCAAACAATGTTCAAATTATAATCTATATAGACTATCCCCCAAAAAATTATAGTTGTGATTTAAAAAGTGAGTGAAAAAGAACAATTTAAATTTATCTTAATTGAATGTGATGTTTTTCAAAATACTTTTATTTCAATATTAAAATGTAATTTGTTCCTGTGATTGCAAAGCAGAAGTCGTCAGTGTCACATGTTGATATGCTTTTTTTGGTGCTAAAAAATATTTATTATATTTTTTATATATAATATTGGTTCAAAACTGATATTTATTAAATTTTTTTAGTATTCTTTGGAGACAATGTTCTAAAGAACACCATTTGTTTAATATTCAAATCTTTTGTGACATTAAATTTACTGTCATTTAATTGAATGTTCCCTTTCTGAACAAAATGATTAATTTCATCTGGTTTGTGCTCTCTATAGAAACATTGCTGAGGCTTTGGTCAGTAAAGGTCTCGCCACAGTGATCCGATACCGCCAGGACGACGATCAAAGATCTTCCCATTATGATGAGCTCCTGGCAGCAGAGGCAAGGTAAGCCAGAACACTCAAATAAAATCACTGGTGAGCGAATGCGGGCCATATTCCCACACATTGCGAAGAAGCCGTCTGTGAAATGTAGCCATTTTTTTTCCCCCTTTGCAGTTAGTCATGGCTTGTCTGGTTAGCTCATTTCATGGAGGCAAGATCAGTCCCAGAGCTCACACCTTAACCACCAGCACTAAAGCACGGCTCTTTTATTCTTTGTCTGATTACAATAATATAGATTTGCGGTGCAGAGGTTTCAAGGGTGGTTTACTGCACAGAAAGAGATTCGGATCTCGTGGTCTGCGATAGATGGGGTGACTCTCGAGAGAAAGAGACTCGCTTCTTATCTGCTGCTCTTTCTTTTCCATTTCTATTCATCACTTTGGGTGTTGCACTCAAACGCGCATGCATTCCTCTCTTTTCCTGTCCTTCGCTCTATGGGTAATGCTTCCCCATGAGGCTAGCGGAGATGGGAGGTTTGCGGGCCTCAAATTTATTTTTAGCCGAGATTGCTGGTCGTTACCCTACATCCTCTGAGAAATCAACCTCAAGATGAGCACTTTCTCTCTTCCTCTTTTCTTCACTGGATGTGATTGGACACCAGGGAGGCTACAGCCACAGATACATCTGCCTTAAAGAGGTCTGAGACATATCCCTCATTTCTCCTGTATCTAGTGTAATCTGCAGGCGTCACCACTCAGCAACCAGTATTACACTGATCGAGCACTCAAACGCACACAAAAGACACCAGATCCATTCCCATGTGTAATGCTGGAGAACTGCTGGCCTATAACTGTAATCTTTTGGCTCCTTTGTTGCATGAGGGATAGATGAATGGGTAGGTTTGTTTAAGGATTGGTTTCTCAGGCTGGGGCAGAAAAATGGTTTTATGTTCTGGGGGCCCGTTGTGAACATTTCTACTAACACGGTTCTTGAATCATTGCAGGGCGATCAAGAACGGCAAAGGACTTCACAGCAAGAAAGAAGTGCCCATTCACAGGGTGGCAGACATTTCAGGGGTAAGTTTGTGTATTTGGGGACCCTTAGCATAATTGGTCTTGATTTGATTAGCCTTAATAATAATAATGTTTATTTTATATAGCACCTTTCAAGAACCCAAGGTTGCTTCACAATGGAGTAGGCCTTGATTTGATTGATTGGATGTTTTTTACTTGCTATGTTTTTTTTTTTTTTGCAAATTAAAATATTCTGTAAATTATACATTGCAGTATTTTAGACTTGATTCAAATTGGTAACTCGGTAAATGAAAACTGGTCAGTTAAGTCATAATTGAGGTGAGGAAAATGACATTTTTGTGTTTGTTTGTGTGTGTGTGTGTGTGTGTATGATGTTTGATATATGTATATGTATGTATGTATGATATATGTGTGTATATGTGTGTGTGTGTGTATGATGTTTGATATATGTATATGTGTGTGTACATGTGTACATGTGTACATGTGTACATGTGTATATAATATCTCTCTTCTGCTTCTGTGTGCACATAAAGCCCGCCTACTCTGATTTGATTGGTTTTCTGAAATATTTTGACATCGGTCGGTAACGAGCGGCTACCCACCAATGAGTATGAGATTTAGATAAACACACAAACCCTGCTTCTGTTTTGATGCGGGTTCTGCGGTTATTAAAAGACGGGACGAAGCTGAATCTGTTGAGAAAGCACATTAGACAGGCAGAACGCAAGAAAGTATGCAATCTAGTACAGCGTGATGACATCACGAATGCTATGACTGTTTACGCTGTGAGCAAAATTGTTTGCAATGTTGGAGAATATAATTAAAGGTTTGTATCGAGAATCGAAGGTGTTTTTTATTGTATACTAGTTAATCTCTGCTGTTAGTTGGTGCACATATGCCTTTTGTTGTTAGCAAACATATACAGTGTATGTAAATTTTTATAGCCTGCCGATCACTTCATCAAATAAATCACCATATTGGCTTTTGGTTATCTCGATGCTATTTTGCAACCCCTGAGGCCGCCGAGATAACCGGATTCCACTGTATATGTATACATGAATGTTTCACCTTGCATATTTGACATTTTAACATTGATTTCAGTTTCCCAAAAGTATGCAACATTTTCTGTTCCTTTTTCTCTTTTTTTTCTGCGTTTAAATTCATCCCACAGACAAAATCAAACCTAAACATCAGTGTGAGAAAAGAAAAAAAGATATTCTCTGGGGCTGAGCATGACCCATGAATATGTTCTGAATGTTGAACGGCTTTGCTAATGCCTAATATATTCCAGAATCCTCTCCCGAATCTTTGATGTTAAAGCTTCGCCCTATGACAGCTGATTTATTGCTGTATTACAGCCCTGCCCATTAAATTAATGAACAACCTTCTAAAAATAGTCTTTCCACCCATAAAGTCATCATGCTCGTAGCTCTGAAGTTGTTTTTAGGCGAATCTTGTTTGGGTGCCTCTCCAAATGAAGATTAAATTTTACTTAGCTTGTAAATGTCGTTTTTGCTGGGTAACAGGCTTGTTTACTTGGTGTGTGAGGCAGCTGACGTTTAACACACTCTGACTTCCTGTTCACCTCTTCTCAGCTCCTTCCTCTATCACCTCTGCATTTATGAATGAGCTCCTCAGGTTTTAATGAAGTGTATGGCAGCTGTCTGAGAACTTTTTGAAGTTGGTATTTATACCCGAGTTTGTGTAGGAGGCATTTAGAGAAAGCGAGTGTCACTCTCAAATGGTAACATTCTCATTCATCCGGAAACAAGATTCCCTTGTTAAATGACAGACATTCAGAGTAATGTCGTTTGGATTGGGACTGTGAAAGGGCCGTTTATCTCTGGATGTTTGTTTTCTTTTCTGTCCTCTTTGGATTTCCTTTTCTTTGTGTGTGGGTCCTGGTTGTATTTTCAGCCGCAGTGGGCGGCAGTGGTGTACTGAGTCACAGGAACCAGTAATATTTAAAGTGAAATCTGAAGTGTCTCTGTTACACACCAAACCCTCACCTGTCAAACCAAGATGGCCAATCTCACTTCTAAGAGTGCACCATCGGTCTCTTGAAATAGAGCTGTCCTTCTCATATAATTGCTCTCCATGTCACCAACTCTGTTATCTTCCACTTTGCCTGTAATTTTCTAGTCCAATTTTTGTTTTAAATTAAGTGTAAATGTTCATTTAAAATTTTTACAATTCTGTGAAATATGCTTTTTAAAAAGCACTAATAAACCCTTGTTCAATTGCCGTTGTTCTTCCCTCTTTTCCTTGCACAGGAGACCCAGAAGGCGAAACAGTTCTTGCCATTCTTGCAGAGAGCGGGCCGCTCGGAGGCTGTGGTGGAGTACGTGTTTAGCGGCTCTAGGCTCAAGCTCTACATGCCCAAAGAGACATGTCTCATCACCTTCCTGCTCGCTGGTAAGTGTCAGTCGGCCTCAGCCTGTCAACCACGCCACCATCTGTGACCACATAACAACCACAATGTGGCTGCTGACCGCTGTTGCACCACCAGTCTTAATGCTTTCTGTTTTGTTCAGTTCTTTAACGCTTCAAGGAACAGTTCACCTAAAAGGAACGAACATTCTGTTGTCATTCTCTCAATCATACAATGAAAGTGGTCAGTAAGTAGGGGCGGTGAAGCGGTGTGCTCCATACATTCTCACACTTCTTAAGCCATTGAAAGACTGGAACGCTATTCACCAAAATGATATAGTCTTGATCTTGCTACCCAACCACTGTCTCCTTTCAATGTGAAAAATTGTATTCCGTGTATGAAAGTCATTCAGTTTTGAATGCGAGTAAATGACAATTTCATTTTTATAAGAAATATCCTTTAATAATTCATACACGCTTCATGCACCACATAAAACTGTCTCTTCACATTTCCTTGCCTGAAGCTTGACGTTGAATGATTTTTGTGGAAAGGGTTTCTTTCTTCTCGATGCGCTTGCTAGTGGACTTTTCAGATTGAACACCTTCTGCCCTTCCCCTCTGACCTGTGGAGGCTGGTGTTTTCTGGCAGGTCTGGGAAGCTGAACTTAGTGAAGGCGTTTCGTCTATGCCTCTGACCTCCCAAAGGCAAGATGAAGATCTGAAGGGCTCAATCTGATAGAAGGTTAGGTGTCACATTCTCTGGCTGTGAGGTCTTGCTACTCGGCATCTGTTCTTCCCCTTGAGTTTTTCGCCCTCTCTGTGTTGAACACATATGTGGACATGCTTGGATGAAAGTAGCTGGGCAGGTACAGCTATCACTGCTGCACATCAGGGATGTTGGACCATCTGTGACCTTTTACCCTTAACTCTGCATGTAGCCAATTGCCGTTCTCACTAGCACATTTGCCACATTTTTAATCCTTTTAAACAGATTTTTAAGGGCATTTGTTTTAATAACTTTTTTTCAAAACATTGTTTTTCAATTACTGTTCAGACATTTGAGGTCTTAAATGTTTTTCTTGTCCGATGGTACATTTACTTGATAAAACTGTAAGTAGAAATATTATGAAATATTGCACTTTAAAATTAACGTTTCTATTTAAATACATTTTAATAAATTATGGCAAAGCTGAATTTTCAGCATCATTACTCATTATCTTTCAGAAATTATTCAAATATGACTTTGTTTGTTAATTAATATTTTAATGTATTGATGTTGTTTCATGATTCTTCGATCAGAGTTCATACATTTTTATTGTGCTTTGATAAATCTTTACTGTCTCTATTGATCAATTTAATGTGTGTTTGCTAA
This sequence comes from Rhodeus uyekii, assembly GCA_037043235.1. NCBI lineage: Eukaryota > Metazoa > Chordata > Actinopteri > Cypriniformes > Acheilognathidae > Rhodeus > Rhodeus uyekii. Next base: position 1,291,641 of record JAWRVZ010000135.1, read on the forward strand.
ATAAGTATTTTAGTTAGTTTAGTTATCTAAGAGACTTTTTAATTAAATCACTGACTATTTGTGGCTTCAATTTCAGTTTAAGTAAAATTAATTAAAAAAGGTATGACGAAATTAAAAATACTAGTCAAGAAGACCTAGGTTCAAAACAAGATTTTTATGTTTTTAGTTTACCCAATGGCTCCTGAATACTTGGCTTAAGCTTAAGTGTTATAATTCAGACTTAATGCTAAGATCCTCAAATAAGCTCCTGCTAACCATTCTCTGTGTGCGTCTTAAATTGAAGGGTGATCCTACTTTTGCTGTCGCTGGTCCAGGATTATGGAACAACCTGACCTTTGTGGTTAGATCTTCCCCAGCTTTAAATACGTTTTAAGTGCTATTTAAAGTCATACCTGCCTTCCCTTGCATATTAATACATTATTTTAATGGTTTTATAGGTGGTTGTTCTACTGTCATCTTTATTCTGTTTTTATTATTTGTAATGTACAGCACTTTGGAGTTACTATGTAGCCTTGCTTTATAAATAAATACTAATACAAGTTTATATGTGCTTAATTTGACATTATTTATAATAGAAAGTAAATGTTTCCAGATATTCCAGCATTATGCACACTTTATTTTATGCATCTAAATCAAAAAGCTGTAATTTAGGATCTCTAATTGAATTGCAAAAAAAAAGATAACAAAGCTTATTCCAACATATCGAATCTTTTCTGGATCAATGGACAGTGAATTTTGAGCACTTGCTTAAATTGCACACAACATGGAAACATTGCAAGTTTCTCTATATGGAGTGCACAAGCATTCAAGCTTCATTAGACTGCATAAAGAGACTGTCACTTTCTTGTGGTCGCTCAATTTCTTCGTGACGGACATCAGTGTCCTCCCAACCCGACCTCAACCTTCCTCCATTCCACTCAGAACAAGCCGCTGACTGATTTGTTATTTCTGAAGAGTTTATTTCTGTCCTCTCACCATCAGGTCTAATTATTCACCCTGAAAGCAGAGAACATAGACGCCCATCTATTTCTGCATCCCTCCATCCTTCCATCTATTTGTCTCTACTTTCCCCAACGGAGAACAAACACCCTCCACCCCCACTGTGCTTAATTGTGCATATCGTCATTGGAGATATTTCAATTAATTTGGTCATTTATTCTGAGTGTGTCTTTTGTCTTGTCCTTCCTCCATTTTTTTTTCCCCTTTTGCAATTATTTTTTTCTCTCTCTTTCTTCCTATGAGGGATTTTGTGCAGAGAACCTTTATTACTCCTTTTTTATTACCCCCTTATTTTCTAAAATCCGTTTTTCAGATGCATTTGCTCCTGTTTACCCTGACGCTATTTCTTGGTTATACTTGTTTTGATCTTTTTGGCTCGATGTTTTGTGAAGCAATTTGTTTTGAGGGTTTAAGAGTCTTCTGACGTTTGATGGTTTGAGTTCAAAATTATCCCCAATTTCAGTCACAGGTACTTTAGAAATCTGGTCTCCTGACACATCTCCTTCTGATATTTCTAGTGTTTGTGGAAGCAATTTTTCTATCTGAAAAAAAGGGAAAAGACTGACTGCACTAGTAGCTGTGAAATGTGCTCCAACATGTATGAAAGGTGTTCAGCAGTTCGAGAGGTTATTGACTTCGACACAGGGCATAATGTCAAAAACTCACCAGTGTAGATTGTTTGAGTACCTATGGGCCTTCCTATGCACTCGGAATTTGTATGTTTTTATGGTTGCATGTTGAGATCTCGTATCTGTGTGGATCCAAAGGGTCAAGATTTGGTTAGTTAACTACTGGTAGATGTTGGAACTTGTTTTTTCATAGCCTTGAGGGTCTTTAGAAACAAATTCTTCCACTTCTCTTCACATTCTCACTTCTACATTTTATTTTATTTGCCCACTTACTATATTGAGCTATATGTGCATCTATAAAATCTGTACATTTAATTTCTTTGAAAATAAATTGCCATCAGTGTCATTTCCACAAATGATGCATTGTTCAACAGCATTGTGGATGAAATTGAATTTCTAAATGAAAATATTTAAATATCTTGTACAGTGGAGTTCACTTATCACTTATCGAGTCACTGTTAACTCGCTAATCCTATTATGTCGACGTTTTTGTAGTGGAACCGCCAACCATCCCTATTGGTCTTAATATTTTCGATTCGTTAATGTCGCTGAAATCTAATATCTCGAGCAAAAAAGGTTACAAATTCGCCACTTCACATGGTTATTTCGTGACTAATTTGCATACCTTGTTCACTGCGCATGCGCTGACTTTGCCTTGCACGTGGTTGCGGTCCGCTCACTCCAAAGACTGTTTACTTCGTTGTTGAGCTCGTCTGAGGGATAACGCTGTAGCATCCCGCACGTTTTTTGTGATTTTGTGAGCAATCTTTGTTTGCATTGTTGGAGAATATAATTAAAGCGCAGTGCAGCACTGCGAGAGAGACTGCAATCTATTATGCCAATGATTTTTTACACAAAACCCAAAACCTGCTGGCTATATGAGCGTGCGGATTATCTGTCTGCGGGTTATATGTGGGAAAATATATGTTAATATATGTTATATGGGTTATCTCGCTAAACGGCCATCTCGATGCTTTTTTGCAACCCCGAGGCCGTCAACATAACCGAACTACGCTGTTTCTAACTCTTTGTATGGTTAATTTCGTCAAATGTTTAATGTATCCTAAATATAAACATTTAAGGCTTTTGTTTGATTTGAAAATCAAAAGTAATATTTACATTTTACTTTGATTTCTTAGACAAGAAAAGCTCTTTTTAATTTGAGCAACATTTGGTGATAAAAATGGTTTTAGAATTTTTTACTTACTATTATTATAACAAATTATTACTCAATAATTAACAATAATGAAATTAGTTTCATTTCACATTTTCTTTAGATTATTGTAGTTTTAAAAAAACATCAATATCATGTTTTTTTTCCCCAGAGACGGTTAAAACAATAAAATACAAAGGATGTAAAAAACGTGTTATGAAGGCAATGATTCAATGATTCAATATGAAGGCAATGATATAATTAGCTTTATTTAAAAACAATAAAAGGCAATTGTACGTTCTCATATAGATGCACAATTAAACAAGTGTACACAAAGGAATACCTTTCGCATCACATGTCTTCATTAGATTAGTTGTGGGTTTTTATCGGGGTGTGTGTTGGTCCATACAGACAGTTTCTCCACATGATTGTTGCATGAATGAGCTCAGTACTAAATTAGACCGCAGATCGCAGCAGTCCAATCAACTGGGCTCTCTGCCTTCAGTGGTTGAAAGGTCAGACAATGCCAAAGCCCAGATGAAAGAGAAGGAAAGAGAGACAGGCGAGCTTCCTGTCAATCAACCCTCCATTACAGAACACAGTTCCCTATTAGTGTTGCTATGGTGAAAGCCTCTCCACCCACAGGCGCGCCAGCAAAGGTTACCACATTAAAAGGGCAGAAATGCTTCATTGCTTGCTTTATTTTCTTCTGCTCTTTCCTGTTTAAATGCATATTTTTCAGCGATATCACTGCGGCTGATGGTGCCTTGGAAGTTCGACAGATATTGAACCACTATTGATATTGCTACAGCTTCATGTACAAAACATAGCAAGGAGTGGATTTTTAGTACAGTAGTACTAAATACTACTAAATAGTAGACATTTCTTTGTTAACCTTTAATCAAATGAACTATTTTGACAAATTTTATTTGATCGCTTAAGTTATTGTACAGTGTAAAGAAACTTGAGGGGAAGAGAAGTGTGGAATGTGCCTGGTTAAACGAGTGGCAATTAATTGGTTTTGTTCAAATGTTTTCTTAGAAAGAAAATGTAGTTTTATCGTCTCTTGAAATTGAGTAGAGTCAAGCAATACATATTTGGCTAGAATAAAGAGGCCCTCCTCTTCACTGTAAGGTCATTAACCTCCTCCTCTAAAGGAAGGCATTTTAAAACACTCACTGGGCTGCAGCTTGTGTTCCTATTGACTAAAGTGCTTTGTTTGGATAAAAAAAATAAGGTGAACTGGATGTTGTTGACTTTGGTTGAATTTAAAGAAACCCTTAAAGTTTTGAACTCAGTTTTGAATTTTTTGGTATTAGAAAACAACAAATCAAACCAAATTGCATCTATGACCAAGTGATGCTAAGGCTTACTTTATCTGAGACCAACTGGTCTGGTATGCCATGGTCAGGGTGTCAATTCTTCTTCTTTTTTAAACTTAATTTTCAGTTTCATTGGTTAGTTTACATCTGGTTAGTCGATTTAGTTTTCTAGCTATTATTTTAATGATGTAAATTTTACAGTCAAAAGGTTTCATTTAAAATGTGTAACTATTCACTTTCTCAGGATAATCTACTGTTATCTAGTTGCTTTTGTTTAATGATTTCAGAAGTTAAAAAAATTAAAATTCCATGCATCATAAACATTTATTTTAATTCATTTACATTTATGCATTTGGCAGATGCTTTTATCCAAAGCGACTTGCATTGCATTCGAGAAACGTATTGATATTCTAATCAGTTCTTGCTTTCCCTGGAAGTGAACTGTTGTAAACACCAATTCTCTACTGGTACTGATGAAAGTTTCCTGTGGGCCAAGAAAATGCATTCCTTTTAGTTTGTATTAATAATATGGGTGTTTTGAAGATGGGAAGTGAAAATGAAAAGAAAAAAAAAACTTTCAGCAAGAATGCAGTATATTAATCAAAAGGGAAATGTAAATATGTAATTTATAATGTTACAAAAGTATATTATGCTCAAGTAATTCTGTTCTGTTAATGTACAAAAAAATCCTATAGCAAATTTATAATTATGAAAATAAATATAAAACCAGGACAACGTTTTTCAACATTAATACAGTAATACCTCGGTTTACGAGTTTAATTCGTTCCAAGAGCGAGCTCGTAAACCAAAATGCTCGTACACCAAAACAATTTCCCCCATAAGAACGCACTAAAAATCACTTGATTCGTTCCACACGACCATAAATGCCCATTTAAAATATTTTTTTAGTTTTAACCTATTAATTACATTTCAAATTATAACCATTAAGATCTCATATAAATACTAATTAAGTATTTTTAGAGTTTAACTGTCATTATTAACTATTTACTGTAACATGCACTTTACCTCTTCACTGCTGGCATGATCGAGACGAGAGGAGAGTGGAGGGGGGTAGGGGTGTTACTGCTTATATATATTTCACTACATTGTAGCGTTGCTTCTTTTAATAACCAGACAGGTTCCTTCTCATTCAGAGATTTTATTGAGAACTATCGGATTGCGGTTCTGACTTCAACCCACGCCGTACATAACAGAAGAATCAAAACTATCTCTGCTTACGAGCTCTCTCTCAAATCCCTCAGAACTCCACTCTCTCTAGCGCCGACTGAAACCCCGCCCTCTTAAAGTGACAAGACTGTTAACTTAACACTTATTGACACATCAGATTAACTAGTTCCTTCAACATTTGTAACGATATTACAACGTGAAGAATAGCGATCACAATTAATGCAACAACACGAGGTAAAACCGCTGTAAATCACTTATGTATATGATCTGTACAGAGTTATAACTGTTATAGTATGCTGTTCTTTAAAAGTGTATGGCCCTTTAAGAACGTCATTGGGTGCGTTGGACTGTGAACACACGTGAGTCTCATTAGTATGCAATGTGTGGTGTTGGTAACATGCTCCATTAATAAAGTTTCATCATATTCACATGTAATCATATTCACAACAACTTATAAAATAATGCACTGTGGTGAATGATGCACCCAAACTGAGAGAATGAACGAGTTAAGGGGTGATAAAGGGATCTTTTCGATGCAAAACTGCGCATGGGTGAGGGAAATTTTTGCTCGTACACCAATACGACCCTCCATGCTCGTACACCGATTTGCTCGTATACCAAGTCGCTCGTAAACCGAGGTATTACTGTACATTATTGCACCAAATTGGTGGTATTATGTTTCTGAAGGATCATGTGACTGAAGATTTCAGCTTTGCATCTTTGTGGCTTTAAGTTCAAATACTTTTTGGGACTCTGCATTACTTTGCGTTGTGACTCTGCAGTTTTCGAAGTGTGTGCATGTCCGTGCCAGTTCTGAGGTGTGCGCCCCTCTTCTCTTTGCCCTCCTGAGCTCTGATCAGACAGAAAGTTCACTTGTTTGATTTTAGAATAGTTCACCCCCCCTCAGCAGTGTCCTTCCTTCCTGCTTATAAAGAGCAAGAGAAAGCATGAAACGGGGAAGACTGCTGTCTTCTCATGGAAAAGAAAGAGGACCGTTTTGAAGCAGACATCAAAGGGGTGTGTTTCAACAGAGGTGTACGTGAGATGGGGCATCAGCAGGAGGGATCTTCCTTCTTCAGGGCATCTCTGGTCCTGATGTAACTTTGATGAGCTGCTCAAAGCTCAGGTGCTCTGGAGCAGGCAAATCCACAGTTGTGTGTGTGTGTGGACCCGCAAGTTGGTTGCATGGAGTTTTATCCTTTAATTTTAAGAAATTCATCTCACATTAAAGCCCAAATGTCTTGAACTTGAGACTATGGTGCGCTTTCAGTTTATTCAAGTTGTAGTCAGGAACACAACCTTTTTCAGATTTTATTTTTATTGTCATCAAATGCATCATCACTGCATTATCTGGGTTTCCTGTGTTTTTGGTCCCAAATCTCTTACTTTTAAGGTGCTGCCCTGGTTGGCCTCAGTCCTACGTCTTTTCATTAATGGAGAGCTCTGTGATCTGCTGATTCCTCAAGCAGCAGTAGAATATAAATGGAGAAGAAAGATGCTTTTATCAAGGAGCTTTTAGAGAAGATGGGAGACCCCATTAAGTAAGTGAATGAATGAAGCATTGATATAGTGCTTTACTGTTACTATTGTACACCCAAAGTGCTTTACAATTGTATCAGGGGTCTCTCTTCAACCACCACCAGTGTTCAGCATCCACGACAGCCAAAGTACAACGGCGCCAGTGCGCTCACCACACACCAGCTTGAGAATTGAGAGCAGAGAACATGATCGAACCAATTGAAAGCATGGGGATTATTACTAGGAGACCATGATAGATGTGGGCCTGTGAGGGACCAAAGGATCAGCACAAGGTTTTAGCACAAGGCACAGCACCAGCTTTTACTTAACAAAACAGGCATTTATTGGTACCCAAAACAACATAAACACAATAAAACAGATAAACAAAAACCAAACCATGAGACTAACAGAGTAAGACTAACCTAACACTAAACAAAGTAACTTATAGAGAGAAAGATGGGCCCGTGACCGTACAATAAGGGGGAAACAAAACAACTTTACATTCTACACAATGCTAAACCATTCACAATTAAACCCAACATATAGATACACCAAATCCTAGAAATACTATGAAATGTACAACTTAAGAAATCAATTTATAAAGAATAAACAATTTTTCTTCCTCCCCTGGAAAATCCCTGCACATGGTAGATCTGGACGGAACCAATAACTTAAATTCTGCCCAGACTCCAATGTCTGTCACGTCTGCCAAACATCGTCACTCCTCCTTGGTAAACTTAAATTCAAAAATAAATAAATATAGACAAAAGATGCAACGCAACTAATTTGTGTGCACTTCAATTCAGTAACAATGCAACTAAAGATGTAAACACTTAACCAATAAAGAATAAACAAATGCTATCCTGTTTGTATGAAATGGTTATAAACAGAAAACCAAATATGTGAGTACGTACCTATGATTTATGACCACATTACCACTTTTGTTTGGCCGCCACTAGGGCCATCACAGGGCCAAAGGAGGGAGTTTTGGCCAGGACACTGGGGTAATACCCCTATAACATTATTGATCTGGGCAAAAAATTATTTCGATTTAATAAAAAAAATTTTTAAGGATTACAAAAGGTTATTAAAGATTTTTATTTTTTTATTTGTTCGAGTCATCTGAGAATCGTAAAAGTGTATCCCAATTTACCCACCACAACTGCAATAAGAAAGATGCACGGCTGCTTTTCAGCAATAAGAAATGTTTCTTGAGCATCAAATCAGCATATTTTGTGGCACTGAAGACTGGAGAAATGATGCTGAAAATTCATCATAGGATTTAATTGCATTTTAAAATGTTTAAAAAACGCTATTTAAAAAAAAAAAGTCTTGGTGAGCATAAGTGTTAGTTTTTTTTAACTAAAATTTTGATAACTCAAAGCTTCGTATTTCTTGGTCATCTGGGAGACTGCACAATCCTCCTCTCTCCCCCCCCCCTCATGTGGGTGAGCATAGTGAGAAACTAGCTTCGAACTCTAAACTGTGCTTGGTTATATAAGTCCAGACATTTTTATTAGAAGATAGGGTATCTCTTTTTCAAACCGTTCTCAGATGCAAACAATTTTCACTCAGTGCTGTCATATTGTTTTGGCTGCAATGATCATGAGTGGATGGGCATTAATGTCATAAAGAGTGACCCTGTCGTAAAGGAGCCTCAGTGATTCTTGGCATCGCTCTACATCATATAGCGTATAGCTACGCTAAGAGCATGTCATCTGTTTTCAGGCAAGAGTGTCTTGTCTAAGTGGTGCACTTTGTTGGTGATTCTCTTGAGGAAAAGTAGTACGATATTTTTTTTGTATTACTAACATGTGCTGTTTTCTCTGTGGTAGTGCAGTTGAAGGCCTCAAAGTGCTTTTACAGAGTGCTGCATTTCCTATGTTTTTGTCTTTAGTGCCATAGTTCCTGATTTTACAGTCTGGCCTTGGCTGGTTGCAATCATGTATCTGTCTTAGACAGAGAAACAGCTCCACCATTTCCTTAAAATTAATGTGAACTTTTATTTTAAAGAGGTCATTAACTGAGAAATCAAAATTTGAACGTTTTAAATCTGTCAAAGTGCTATACGAAATTCTTGTAAATTTCAGAACTGAAAACTTCCTTAGTCCAAAAGCAGGTTTTATTGCAACAAAGCCCAGTGAAGGACACTGGAATCTATAAGTGAAAGACGGCCTACATCATTGCAACATTTTGAATGACAAAATGTTGTAATAAAACAAGTTTTATTTAGATGAAGAGAAACAAGCAAACTAAAAACAACATTACCTTTTAAAATGATCCTAACACTAGGAATGTGGCTATTCATTCTTAATGTGAATGTCTTTCAACGTTTCATTATGTAAATCAGATGCAATTTTGGCACTGGTTGTGCAAACAAACTTTTACAAAATGGACTTGACAGTAAAGCGACAGGTAATTCTATTGTCTGATCTATGACTTCTGATATGTAATGATTGATGATTCATAACGATTCAGTCTGTTTCAGCAAACCAAACCATGGATTAAACAGTCAACTTCACATTGTTTCTTGTAGTAGACTGAAAATAATTTATTTAAACCGATAAAAAAATATCTAAATACGATTTAATAGGGGGTTGCAAAAAAAGACACCCACGTATGGGTGTATATGTGTATGTATGCGTGTTTGTACATGTATGTTAATGGTTATATATTTTTTAATTTACTGTTGTAATTGCCATTTGATTTTCTTAAATTAGAAAATGTTATTTACTTTGGTCTTGGTCTCTCCAAAGTGATGATAAAGATGCTTATCCAATAATTTAGTCAAAGTTTGGGAACTCTTTTTGCATTAAGTTTATCAACTTTTGTTTTGGCTAATTTTGTTTTTCTCCGCCTCAGTTCACATCCATAAAATGATAGTTTTTGGAATGAATCCCAAATTTTCATGCGTTGGTGGTTTTTGCTGGTGCAAAGCTGCTGCTGAATGGCATCGGTCTGAACTCTCTCAGCTCTCTTTGAAAAACTTTTTTTGCGTATGTGTGTGCAGAATTTCAATGCAAACTTTTTTTCCACGGACTGGTTGAAATTATTTCAGCAACTGTTTTAGCCTGAGAAAATCAATGTTATATCAAACAATACTGTTAATGATATTCAATTAATAAAATAAATATCCTAGTTTTAAATTTTGTAGCGCACAGAGACTTGCATACAGAAATGTAGTACTTGGTTGCAAAATTTTCCAGCACAGTGTTCTAAATGGATGGGTCATTAGTTGGTACGGTATTCAGTGGCCAAAGGTCAGCCTCCGATGAGAACTCTCCCCCAAGTGTGTCTGACATTCAAAACCCAGCTACGAATAACACCATTTATGGTCATAGAATGGGCATTCCAAATAGACAAGAGTAACATAAGCCATCAATGAACAACATTTTGTGCTATTCTCAGTGTGAATCTCTTCGGTGCATAAAATCCCTGCCGTCAAAAGCTCCTCTACAGTCACACATAGACAGCTGCCTACTAGGCCTTTATTATGACTTCACTTGAAGCTATTAGTGTTCCTGTCTTCAGCCATCCTCTTTAAATCTCTTTTTGTCTTCTCTTCATTTTCCATTTCTCCCTCTACGGGAGCAGCCAGCACTGTCTTCTGTAACAATGTTCTGGATGTTCCACTCACTGTGTGCGTGTGATGGATACAGGGAACAAGTTAATGTAATTGTAATGTAATTTGATGTTTCACTGTGTGTACATATCAAGCGGAATTAAGTATCACCCTGACAAAGCACTCAACCTATATGTGAGCATTTGAGAGGTTCTCCTCATTGTCTCTTCCTCCATAAAATGTGGACCTGTCAGATTCAGGTTTTAGATGCTGAAACGCTTCAGCTATGTGTCATTTGCAGCAGTGATTTGGAGAGATATGCTGGTGTTATTAGGGTTTCTTTGTGAGATTGGCGAGTGGCTGTTAAGCCATGTGCCTTTCAGAGATTCTTATTAAACCTCTTCATCTCTGGGTAGGAGAGTGACTTTGGTTTGTGCACGCTTTCTGAAAATGTATAAAATGTTCTGAATGCATTCAGTATAAAAGTTACACCAGATAGCTTGACTTAGAGCTATGCTTGCAGTGGCTTGTAAGACCAATAACCGTGAAATGCCATGGTTCTTAGTACCAGCAAACGTAATAGACAGGTTTCTCTACACTTCCAATGCTGGCTGCCATTGTTTCTTTTAAGTGTCCGTCTGGTACTGGAGTAGCTTTACTTTTAAAAACTACTAGTAGCTTAGGTGCAAAACCTCTCTTTTCCTTTATCATTGTATTCCTGTGAAGAAATGGTGATATTGAACACCAGAAAGCGTGAGCTAGCATGCTCTCCAGCATGCTCTCCTGCAGGATCCTCACAGAAGTCACTGAATATTTCGGTAGCTGTAATTGTGGCTGATCATTTGCTTGTCTACATATCGACGCAGATACGCACTCTTTGTCCTGCTAGCACTCTGAATTGCACTAAAGGTAGGGGGATGTCCTATCCAAGGGCTCAAGGAGTAAAAATGCAATGTTCTTTGAGTTGAGCATCTAAATAACATTGTTGCACAGTCCGTTTTTGCATAATATATTGTTGTATTATATTGGATACAGATAAATTCCGTTGAATTGTTTATTTACTTTTTTGTTGAAAACTGAACATTTTATACAGCAACACAAATTACAAGTTATTTTTTTGTCTGGTCAAAGTAAATATTTTCAATGTGTAACACTGACCAAACAAAAACCCCTTTTCTTGAAGCTGACGTCTGTGCGCCATGTGACATCTCTGATTCAGCAAGGCTAACAATTGTATGATCGTTCTGTTCTGAGTGAGGAAGTCAGGGTTGAACAGGTTGAACTGATGTGTTTTGTTCAGCGCTCTTATTGAAGCCTCGTGCCCTACAGTGTAAAGTTGTTTTTCAAGGCCGCATAAGGAGGCGTTGGACTATTACAAATCATTACGCATGTTCAAGAGAAAGTCATTTATACACGCATCCTTTCATTGAGAGTTGTAAGGAAACAAAAAAAGAGAAACCGTTTGAGACATTTTTATCATAACCTTGGAACTTTTTATAAATGGGATTTCAAATATTTCTCTTTTCAAGGCTGCAGTTTCATTGCCGGTCTCATTTTCTGAATGCTGTTTTCAGTAGATATAGCAGCCGTTCTGTAGATAATGTTTATGCGTAGATCTTTGATTAAACTGATTTTGTTTTTAACAAAGAGGTCAAGACTTTATACGCTGGAGTAATTAAATGACGCCATTTGACAAAGAGCCCGTCAAGGTGCAATTTTTTAAATGACTCGACGCTTTTAAGACTTTTTGCTCACTTGAAATGAAGGCAGAGATGGATTCATTCTTAATTTTTCATTCTTGTTTCTCTTGTCTCCTAATGTGTACTTCAACCAGTTTGCAAAACGTCCAGCTCTGAAAACGGTTATTGTCAGAAATCCTATTCTACCTTGAGTAGATCAGACGCCTGGTGCAATTTAAATGCTAATTTTGGGACTATTTACTGACAATTACCAGATAATTGAGTTGTTTTAGTTTTTTTTTTTCCTGTTCTTTCTCAGAGCTGGATAATGCTGCATGACTTATTGTATTTGCTATTTTGGGGTAATGAGGGGGAGGTCTTCTATTTTGATTAAAAGAGAGATTGCATTTTGCAACCTTTTATTCTTTTGTGAATAAATTTAGTTTGAACTTGTTACTACCAGTTTTCCGTACTGATTAGTGCTCCATTTTTGTTGTGTATGTGAGAGTGCTGCCCACTAATAGTCAACTAATTGTTAGTCAACTAGAAGTGGCTTAGTTGCCTACATTTTTAGTAGTCCGTTAAGGGCCAGTCACACAGCCGATCGCGCATGAATTACTCACAAATCACGCATAGATTGGGTTTGTGCGTGCTTGTGCGTCGAGAAATTGACCAAAGTATTCCACGAACACCCGACGCATGAATCACTGCCGGAGCGTGTCCAAACACACACGCTTCGCGAACGTTCCACGAACAAGCACTTTCAGAATCCACATTGTCAGTGGAATGAGCGTGACACGCGCGCCGCGGTGCGTGGTTCATGAGTGATATGAAGGTGGGGCGTCAGTGGACGTGCGCGCTTTCGAACCAGTTCCGACGCATAAGATTCACATAACATTACATTCCCACGCATGTCACGCATACTCAACGCATAAACTACGCACGCCGACTCATAAATAACGCACACCGACGCACATCTGTGCGTCAGAAAAATTTTGAACCGTTCAAAACTCAAAATCACGCACAAACCACCTTTGACGCACATCCACTTACAATCACTGACGGTCCTCGTTCGTTCCACCGACGAATTGCGCATATGACGCACACGCCGCGCAGAAACGAAAATCTGTGCGGAATTCGTGCGTTCTTCATGCGTTTTCGCTGTGTGACTGGGCCTTAAGTTGCAGCACAAAAAATTGAGGTGCGGGTTCTTATGCAATTACAGTATGTTGGGCAGGAAATCTAAGCATTTGTCTGTCATCCATCGACCTCAAATGTAGCTTATTTGAAACATACAAGTAGTAGCAACTTTACATAACTCTAACATTAACCTAGTTGTGTTAATTGCATGCTATTAGGTACATATTCAAGTGTTTGTGCAGATTGTGAAAGCTGAAGTATTAGTGTGCTATACTGTACGACATGGAGGTGCCAACGCGATCATTTAGATTTCCTGATAACAGAGGAAACAACTTTACTCTAAAGGATTGTCCATCATATTGCAAAGATGCAGAGTCCGCATCTTTGCAGCCGAAAGCCAACACTGCCTCATAAAACACTAGTTTATTGATACATAATTAAAATGTCTGCTTGCTAAGAACAAATGTGATTACTGACCACTGACCGGTCTCGATCATATGACCACTAAACAGCACTGTCAGTTCTCAGTTAAAATCACAGAGACATTTGTGGCTTTTATCACAGAAAATGGCCAATGAAACGGTACTGACATTCTCCTGATATGGAAAACCGGAGAAACCTTGAGCCACAACAATCCAGTTAAAGGCTTTTCAGTCTATAAATCACCAACATTTACCATGGATTTACTGCAGTGACACTAACTGTAATGTTATTGTGGTAGAAATGTGGGACATTCAGTTGCCATGCGTGGTAATTCATGAAAAATACGTGCGCTTATGGAAATATTTTTGAACATTGCACAAATGGATTCTTTACAAACACTGAAAAAAAGAATCTTTGCTTTTTTTATATAGTGCTGAACTTCAAATCAGAGCGAAAACCCACCCTCACTCTGTCTTAATGTGTGCAGGTATTGAGTGCCCCCGAGGGTCTCGAAACATGCCAGGTGGGATGCAGGTGGCAGAACCATACAGTGAGGAAGCCACGCTGTTCACCAAAGAGCTGGTTCTTCAAAGAGAGGTAAGACCTCCTGTTGTTTACAGTCTGTTTCTGTCGCCTTAGTCTTCACAAGTGGTTTCTAGACTCTCCATTTCTCTGGTTGACTTGACTGTGCCTGTGATGTCTAGTCTCGCTGGCCATTTTGTGACAGCTGTCTGTCCATTCTCTTCTTGGTCTTTCTCCTTACAGCTATCTTCACTTAAGATCCTCGAACACATGTTAGTGACCCGCTTGCTGTTTTTATGCTATATTCAGAGCTTATGACTGTCTTGTTTCAGTTACTGTAATTTCCAAACTATAAGCCACAAGTTTTTTCCCATGCTTTGAACCTCGTGGCTTAAACAATGACGCGGATTGTAAATGGATTGCCCTTGCTTTCAATTAAAACAAAAACATTCTGTGACATGCTCAGTTTTTTGCCGCCAAGTTTTCATTAGACTAGTGCTTCTCAGTTATTTTCCGTTACTCCTCCTAGGAAGAAGTAAACATTTTCGCGCCCCCAACTTTCCTATTACAGAACTTTATCCCTTATTGTTTCCACGGTGACACGCCATTCTTGTCACGTGACGCACCACAGCCACAAAAAGCGTTGTATGACAGATGTATCGCAATTATTTTTTTTCTTTTTATTCAACCTATTCACCAGCTTGTCGGTTCTGATTCTCAGCTGATCTATGATCCGTGATGGGAGCAGCCATGTTAGTTTGTGCTGCAATTCAGAGAATCTGATCTGTTGGATTTACAACACAAATTCAGTCACTTCTCCGAAATATGACTGTGTCTGGTGAAGTGGGAGAAGAATAGAGTGAACTTTATAGCTACCAATGCAATGTGTATCTGATATGAATAAAAATTGAACTGATTGCTATTTCTGCTTTTTTAGACAACAGTGTGTATTTTTCAAACTATAAATGTATTGTTTTGCCAGTGCTTATGAGTGTTTAAATGTTTGAAACCTAAAAGAAACCTTATGTGGTTGAAAACAGTGAATGGCTGTGATGTATGATAAAGCTCTGAGCGCGTCCATCTCTGGATCAGCCCCAGATATTGCACAAAAACATGTTTGAATTTTGCAATTGATCATGTGATGCAGTGGTCTCCAACCCCCGGTCCACGTGAGCGGCTGCACCACTTGCGTGCGCAATTCTGTGCGCGCAGCTTGTATTCAAGTGCGCTCAATAGTTCGGAAATTACGGTACTCTATGAATAATGGTCACAGAAATTACATGTCTAAATTGAGGAACCACAGATATGAAGGTTCAGACACTTAATGAGGAAATCACACACTTGCACACTATTCTTACCTTCTCCTCAGGGTGCTTGACGCTCTGCATGGTGCCTCTTCCATTAATGTTTTGGGAATGAGGTTGGTGATGTAGTCAGGCCTAATGAGGAGTTTTTTTTAAGACTTTTTTTTCTGCACTCTAAAATAGATAATGGACACATGAACCTAATTCTGAGAATTATGAAAGACGGGAAGCAGGAGAAATAAAAAAAAGATTGAGTCCCAATGACCTCTATCACCCACAGTGAAACTAAGCTTTGCCTCTTATAGGAAATGGAAGTTCTTGATGAGGAACAGAGTGGGCTGTGATTCACTTAAAGTGTGAAGTCTGTTAATGCATTGTGTGTGTCAGACTGCCAGTCAATTTTCTTGGACAGCAGATATATCATAAAAATCATACTTTCATATTGTGTAATAAAAAGTTTAAAAGAGAGGGAATTCTTTTTTTTCTAGTTTTACTAAGCTTATAAATATCTCAAGCTATTTAGAAAGTCGTCAAAAATAGTTAGAAAATATTGGTAATTGCAGTTTATATAGCAGCTAACAATGACCTTTTATCCAAATAACACAATTTGGTAATCTATGTAGTAGTTCAGGCTTTTTTGAAGGAGTCCAAAGAACCTAAGTGCTTTCATTCTTCACTATTTTATTTTGTCCCATTCTCCATACATCCACGTGTGTGTGCTGTGGACGGCCATTGTGTTTGTATTGCCCACTTTAAGCTGCATCCTAAAAGTGCTTCCTCTCAATCTGGCTCTAATCTCATGATCTAAAGCACGTAATTAAACTGGCATGAGGAGCTGCGTGTTTCTTCCACACAAACCTCCTGCTTTTGAGGTTTCCACCAAGCGGAATTAAGACTGTAGGCTTTGGATTTCCTAAAGCACACATACCAAGCTGCTACAGAAGGAGCGAACGCATCTGTGACTGTCTATGCTCTGATATACTCAAATTGATAGATAATTTGATTAAATTTGTCTATATTAATCTTTTAAAGTCTGCAGATGAGGCAAAAAGTGTCCTACCTGACCTGAAAGCCCAACACGACTCAACAGATGTGATTAGTATGTACATTATGTAATCTTGTCAGTTAACTGCTAGAAATTGTGCTGTAATTTTATGCCCCAAAAAATAGATATTCATATTGCATATTAATTTCAGTGTTTTCATTCTTTTGTTTTTAACTAAAGTTATGTAATGCAAAGCGGTTTTGATATGGACGTGGAATAATCTAATCTTTTGATTTGAATCAGTACAGTTCCATTCTCAGTTACAGATTTGAATAGATTTCAGTGTAGTGGATAACTGTTTTTAACATGATCCGTGATTGGGTACTGTAAAAATGCCTAGGCCAATCAGAGGCTCAGGACTGTTCTGCATGTGCTGCATGTGCCGAGTCCTTTAGTGTGCCACACAGTGAGAGTGTGCTTAGGAACACACACACACACACACACACACACACACACACACACACACACACACACACACACACACACACACACACACACACACACACACACACACACACACACACACACACACACACACACACACACACACACACACACACACACACACACACACACACACGTACACACGTACACACACGTGCATGTATGTATAGATACACTTTGTCTGAAATTCAGTTTAATTTGATGAGAGATGATGATCTTGTTTATTGCATTCTCTTCCTCGGTCTCATTTCTTGCCTTAGTGGAGGAGTGTAGAGGCTATTTTATGTGTGAGCGTTCATGCAGTAAAGTAAGGGGTAAGACGACCATTGATAGCAGCACATGCAGAAACTCAAGCGTGGCAGCTTTGAGAAGAGAGTGCTGCTCGGACACAGTCATGACTCATCCTCGTGCGCGCCACCTAAACTCAACAAATGAATTTACTGTCTTACCACCCGTGGTGTCTCTGTCGCAGGGTATTTTGTCTCGCAAAATGCAAAGTATTTAATATCTACCTATTGTTTTTGCATGTATTTTAGTGGTTGATCATATCAACAAGGCCTATATATTGCCTCATATGTTTGAGTTAATTTTAAATTAGTTAAATTAAATTAGAAGTTTTGATGGACACAATGCTTCCATTCTTCGTATTCATTACAGTAATACCTCGAGATACGAGCATAATCCGTTCCTGGGCGGAGCTTGTAACTTGAATTGCTCGTATCTGGAATCATGTTTTCTCATAGGAAATAATAGAAAACAAATTAATCCGTTCCAGGTCCGTAACAATGGAAAAATACATGTTTTTTTTTTATTGTTATAGACACACACACACAATTAGTACGTGATCTCAAATAAAATGTGGCTTTAATTCTAAGTTTTTACAAATAGTAGCGGCAGGTGCGGAGGAGGGAGGGGGGGTTGGTACGCAGAAATCGTAACTTGCACGCACACTAGTTAGTTTACGTAAGTTGGTTTACTTTTATTTTTTAACTTTTCTATTTTATATTATGGTTTTGCTTTTTGCGATTTTGTTTTCTTACCTTTTCTCACCTGACTACTGTCACTTTCACTTGGTGCAGACCTTTTAACGAAATGCCTATCGAGGTGGATTTTTTTCTGTCTCCCATTCAAAATAAGTAAGGGATGTGTCGTCAAGAAGCACCGAAGCACGACCAGTAGACGATTTATCAGGGTGTTTCTTTTCAATGAAATCAGAAACCTTCTGCAATATAGCCATCACTTCCTTAATTTCACTTGTAGAAATGTTTTCCTCCGGTTCATCCTCCACTGCTGAGCTCTTATAACACCTGTTCCATCGTCTGCAGCTCGAACAACTCCTCAGTCCACAGTTCTTCCTGATGCTCCTGTGATGGATCACTCACGGGGCACCGCGCTCATATTTATCCACAATTTCCCGCTTCATTTCCATGGTTATGCGTTTCTTCTCACTACCATCCTTACCACTCACTTTCTTATAACTCATCGCTATTATGAAGAGTAATGCACAAAATAGAAAGAAAACCAGCTACTCACGGGCGCGGGGGTTCTATACGACTTCTATAAAGAAGTCAACGAACACGTGAAGTGTACGTACATCGGCGTCAGTACCTGTGCTCGTATCTCGAATATTTACTCGTATCTAGAAGCAAAAATCTGCTTGAAGGCTTGCTCGTAGCTTGGAATACTCGTATGTAGAGATGCTCGTATCTCAAGGTATTACTGTAGTTTAAATACTGTAGTTTTAAATTTGTTGTTTATTATTGCATTGCCATATTTGAAGGGAAATTGAGTGACTGTTTGAACTGTAACCAGATCACTCTGATTAAGTAAGCAACAATCAAATTTGAAAACCAAAGGTAGACATATGAGAATATACTTTACACTGATCTTACAATCTTCTAGCTACATCTTGCTTTGCACCCTTTGTTCAGTAAATTGGAAATAAATTGACATTTAGTGAAATCTTTACATCTTAATTTAATTAAGGCTTGAGAAACGGCTGGTGCAACTCTACCCAAAATAATGAGGCGTTGATATGGACCCTTTTGACTTGTGCCTGTAAACAACCACAAAGCAACTCTCTGGCAAGCACCCATACATCCCACTTTATATTCACAAGTTTTGCACGGGCGAACAGCACTATAGACTTCTCCCATTACATAAGCCACACATCGCAGCATCATTACTTAAGATTATCTCTGTTTCCATCTCTACATCCCTCCCGCTCTCTCTGTCTTATTTGTTCTGTGTTGCCGATCAGTGTAGCCCACAATCTCTCTCTCTCTCTCTTTCTCTCGCTGAATAATTAATGGTGTGTTTGACAGGCAGGACACACTCTGGGAGGGCTGCTGTGGTAGTCACATTAGAGATTTCTCCTCACCACACATGCTCAAACTGCAACACATCATAAACTCTATCAATAGCCTCTAGTTTCAATCGAATGTGGACATTCATATATATTTGAAGGACAGCAGTCATGAAATTTGCAGATTTTTGCTCTGTTTGTCTTGCTGTTAGGATTAGGTATTAATATGCTGGAACGGACTTCATAAGAATGAGATTTGTCTCTGTATGTATAAATTTGGTTCCACTGTAAGACTTCTGATCTTTTCTTTTGAGCGTGATTTCAGCTCTGCAAGATTTTTTGATGTCAAATGTTATGAGATGAGTGAATCTCAAGGCAAATATTTAAAGGTCTATCAACCTGCTGATCTGATACTACATTATTTCTGCTTTTTTCAGTCTTTTTTTTCTTAAAATATTCGTTAATCCAAAAATGAAACCCTTTGGACTGTCTTTTTCAAGGGGAATATTATAAGTGATTTCAATGGAACATCCTGATACATGATTCCTATTCAAATTCGTACAAATTTAGAATGTTATTAGAATGAGCAAATAAGGGCAGAGTTTTGATTTTTGTCTGAACTAATAGTTCTGTAATTTTGTAATGTAATTGTTGCATTAATTTTTAATGTAGCAATGTAATATTTCACCACAAGTATAGTAATTCATAGTTTTTAACTTTCAAAAACCACACATTTGACACTATTTTATATTAATTTATGATTTAATATTCTTTACCTTGTTAAGGTAACTTAGTTTACCAGTTAGAAGTTTTTTACTCTACCAGTTTTTGTCTTTGTAAATTTTGTAAACCATGAGTGTTTGTTTGTCTGACTTTTTCATAGAGCATTAAATTGCTGCACTTTTCCACTTTGAAAACAAATGAAAATACCATTAATGAGGTTTGGAATGGTTTGTTTATGGTTTTTAATCTTACTGTTTGGAAGAGTGGATATGTGGATCCCAGTGTGCTCAATATCTGCTTGACTGTGCAGTCGTTCCGCCTGCTGTCTTCCAAACTTTCGGTTAAACTCCTCGTCTTTTTTATTACTTCTCATTTTTTTTATTCTCATTTTCTCTGAGGTCTTTTATTCTGTGAAAAGCTCAATCTTTTTGTTTTTCCATCCCTCATGTGGTCCTTTTGCTCCATGTCTTAAATCCATGGTCTGAGAGGTGTAAATAGAACTCTTCCCTTGTGTGAATGAACTCACCATTTTAAGTGCCCATTTTGTTCTTTCTTCCTTTGCCCCCTTTCTACCCTCCCTCTCTCACTTATATCTTTTCCTTGCTTTTGTTTGTCTGTTCATCCACTGACTCAGTGTTCACTGTATGAGGAGCTTGCAGGGTTTTTCAAGTTGCTAGTTTGTTGCTAAGTGACTAGATTGGGGAGAGACTGACTGAAAGGAAGAGATGCAGTCACTTTTGGCACTATGCTGTGTGAAAGTCTCTCCCTTTCTCGCTCTTGCTCTTGCTCTCTCTAACTCGCTCTCTCTCCTTTTCTGACCCCTCTTGTGAGGGTGACATTTTGTCGCATTTTTAAATGAGGACTCTAAGCTTTATTATTAGTCTTGCTCGCCATTCTCACTTTTTCTTTGAGCTTCTAAATGCCATTTTTGTTGCATTTTACATCATTTTTTTTTTTACCATAATTTATATTATTATTCTTAATTAGGGTTTTCATCTTAATTTTAGGTTTTTAGGAATTTTTTTTATTTCATTTTTTGGTTTATATTAGTTTTCTTAAACATTTCCATTATTTCTGAAGGTTTTGTTGTATTTAACGGTTTATTTTATAACAGGTTTTCAGCTATCAATTTGAGATCAGCCACACGTTTAAAATGTACGTTTATTTGTGTTGTATTACATGTGGTAAAATAGAGCAAAAATATTGAATACAAATATTGAAATATTGCCGGCAAACCCATATCGATTGACCCCATGTTTTTTGGAACATTACATCTTCTCTTGATCTTTTGGTTTCTGTTTGTGATGCTTGTCTGATTGTATGCCGAACATCTTTCCATGTACCTGCGTTTGCGTGCTCCATGATCTGGAAATGCAGTTTCATCGCAGTGCTCATGGCAGTGTGAGATGAGGTGAATGTTTCCTGCAGAGGGCATACAGACCTCCACTGAGCCTAAACTCAATGCAGTGTGCACACAATTAGCCTCCCAGCTATTTTTTTTCTTGCTAAAATAGAAGCAAATTAAAATGCTGTCATTACCCCTTCCATGGAGGGAGCTGTGTCCTAAGGCTGCTGGCCATGCAAATGAGACACTGGTGGCTTTCGCAGAGGCCCCTGTTGCAAAAGAAACACTCAACATTGTGTGTGTGTGTGTGCGTGCTGGATGGAAATTCAGGATGGCGTAGAGCTCGATGTAGCGTGGTCCTCCATCAAGAGATCTCGAACAGGATGTTTTTCATGCCTTTGAATGCAAGTGATTGTTCCTTTTCAGTGCTTTTTTGGGGGTTAGAATTTGTTGTACAGGAATTTTTTTTTTTTACCATATAATGCTACTTTCACAAAACCTTTTTGTTTTCAACTTCAGGCTGAAAGAGGAAAGAGATTTTCATCTACATGACAAAATGCAGAATATATATATATATATATATATATATATATATATATATCTCTATATCTGTATGTGTATGTACAGATACACGTACACATACACATACAGATACACATACACATACACATACAGATACACATACAGATACAGATACACATACACATACAGAGAGACACAGAGTAATATTGCGATTTACGAGTTTAATTCGTTCCAAGAGCGAGCTCGTAACTCAAAATTCTTGTACACCAAAACAATTTTCCCCATAAGAATGCAATAAAAATCACTATTTGTTCCACATGACCATAAATGCCCATTTTTAAATATTTGTTTGGTTTTACCATATCAATTACAGTTAAAATTCTAACAATTAAGATCTCATATAAACACTAGTAAATGATAATTGACAATTAAACTCTAAAAATACTTGACAATTTACTGGTACGCATACTTTTTTTTTTCTTTCTTTGAGTAGAAAAGACATGCTGCTGGCGTGATGGAGACGAGAGGAGGGTTTTACTGCTTAGAGGGAGAATCTCATACCTTTATTTTGGGGGCCATTGTCTATATGCTGTACTGCACGTTTATATTTCACTACGTGAATAATAGCGATCACAATTAATGTCAACAACACGAGGTAAAACCACTGTAAATCACTTATAAAATTATGTACTTTGGTGAATGATGCAACCAAACTTTGGGCTTTGTTATATCTAATCTTTGTTAGGCTGTCGTTAGGATATTTCCAGTAAAAATGTGCGCAAAGATGCTTAGCGTTAGGACTTTTTGACAAAAAAATGTGTGTGGGCGAGGGGAAAATTATCGCACTCGACACAATGCTCTTACACTGATTTGCTCGTATACAAAGGCGCTCGTAACCGACGTGTTACTGTAATTTTTTGTTTTGTTGCCATACAATTCATGTCATATGTTCTTTACACATATACTTTTCTATACAATACTTTTCTATTGGAGTATGTCTTAATTTTTTTTCTTTGTCAGGCCAAAAAAGGAGAAAAAAAACACACTCCTACTCCATGTAATGACCAATGGACAAGGTCAAACTTTTTGCCCTCAGAACACAGAATATGTGGGAGTTGTGTGGGATAATTTTTGGACACTTTTGTGCATTTTTATTAAAGAACTAAAAAGCTAGTTGCTGTTCCATTATATGTATGAACACAAGCAGCAGCTTTTCGTTTTTTAATTTTGTGGTCCATAAAAGTAAAATGGGTGTACACCATTAAAGCAATACCAGGGTGAGGAAAGAATGGCTGAACTTTTTGAACTATTCTCTCCTAGTGATATAAAATTACCATTAACTACTTGCAGATTTTAAGGCCAGTTCACACTGTACTGACAGACAACAACAGACCCCTCATCGAGTTTTTTCAGATCGGTGCATTACCCATGTTGGAGTCTGTTGGAACTTGGAACAGGCTAAATCTTTGTTAGAATGTCAGATTGTCTGTTGGTGCGTGTGAATGGGTCTTTAGCAGTCACCAAATACACTGCCTAAAAAGCTGTTTGACTGTCAACCATCACTTATTAACCGCCATCTCTTTATGCTGTAAAATAGGTCAATAGTGATTTCATGTTGACATTAAATATTGGTATTTGGATTGATCCCTGTTGCAGTATTCATCAGTATTCAGTGAAACTCCATTGGCTCTGTGTAGGCCTGTCCTCTTTTCTCCTTTACTGTTTCCAGGTGCCAGCAGTCAAATCCCTCTGTGTCCTTCCAAACAGAGGAAATGCCCTTCCAAGAGAACCCCACTCCATATACTCGCACACCTTTTGTCTCTTTTTTATTTTTTATTAAAGAGGCCACTGGTACACTGTTCATTGTGATCTGTTTTCATCGCTTTTCTTTCTTTACCCCAGTAATGTCACCATGACCTAAATACCATTTCCCTTAAAGTTCTTGTCTCAAGGCTCATTTCACCCAATGCGAGATTTCTATTTTATTTTTATTGCAATACATTTATTTCATATAAGGTCTTCCAAAATATGGAAATATTGGAGAATCTGTGATTTCCAAGCCTGTTAAAGTTTTGTAAATTAAATGCATATGATTAAAGTTACAGTAAAAGCAAAGTATTATTACAATCAGCATTTGTAAAAATATATGGTTGTAAGTTTAATTTTCATTAACCATGACTCCAGTCTTCAGTGATCCCTCAGAAATGAATATGCTGATTTGGAGTTCAAGAAACAAGAACATCATTGTGTAACTTATTTCTTTTGAAACAATCATATATTTGTTGGCTTATGTCATGCTTAAGATCGTCAAAAATGGCTGTCTATGTGTGCAAGGTGAGTTTTTGCAACCTTTCCGAGCTCTGGCTTTAAGGTAGTTCTTGAAGTGTCCTTGAGAAGGAGATTTAGTTAGTCCTCATTCACATGAGTGTCCTTGCCCCATGGCCCTGTAACAGTTCATACATATATGCTTGTGTGTTTTATAAGGCTGCTAAACTGATTCAGTGCTGTAATCCAGGCAGCCATGTTATGTGCCCGTTGTTCTTTCTCAGTCGGGTCACACATACAGTCTTTCAAGACGTATAGAAGTCTTTTGCTCAAGCCTCAGATGGAGTGACAGAACAGAGTGATAAGTGCCGTAATTGCTTAGGGACTTAAACAGCACAGAAGCATTGATATAACGCCCCTCACCATTTCAGTCCTCTCGATCTCACTGTCTTTATCATTTTCAGTGGCTCACGCTCATGCGGTGTAAGCGTAATCTTTTAATCAATGATATTGAGCTGTGTTATTGTAGTTAGGAGTTTTATTCACCTCCTTTAGTGGTTGAGTGTGAAAACCTGTGGCGATTCCTCCTCGTTTTGAGGAGAATTGAGAGACTGTGCTTTTCAGAAAGGTGCCGTTGTGTGTGAAGAGCTATTATCCACTAAGGAGCTCTTAGGCTAATGCTTGTTTATGAGTCTGTAAATGTGTTTGTGACGAACAGCCAAAGGTGGAAGTTTTATAAGAGCTTCTAGCTTTGGATTGAGTGATTCCCATGGCAGTCAGGTTGTTGGTTGCCATGGGAGCCTCGTCCTGGTCTCTCCTTTGGCCCATTCACACTCGACAGCTGTCATCACACACACACGCACACACAGATTTCCTCAAGCCAACCTTCCTCTTCTCTTCCTGTGTTTGATCAACACCATTGCATTCTCTCCTCATTTCACTCTACATCTCCTCCTCCTCTCCTCTGATCCAGTCTCCCATCCCTTTCCTTCTCCTTCATTCTGGCAGTTTCTTAACTCCCTGTATGTTCGCTCATGGGTATTCCAACTTTTCTAGCTAATTAGAGTGTGTACAAAATGAAGCGAGTGTGTCTCACATTTCAGGTGTGTGTGTGAAGTTCTAGCCCCTGCTGTAGGGCCCCAGGGCTGTTCTATCCTCAGGAATCAGCTCTGGGAGTGTAATCCTGCAGTGGCTTACTCCAGCACAATGCCTGACCTCTTCTGGCAGACAGGACACCCCGACAGCCCAGAGGAGAGGGCCTAATCTTCCCCGCCACGTCAGCGTTCCCCCACCCCTCATGGCTCCAGAGAAAGGGCAGTCAGGACAGAGTACATCTATAGAGCTTCTGCTAGTTGAAACTTCCCCTAATAGTGTGGAAAGAAAGGCTTGATTTATCACGTTATTCACGATCAGAAATGACCTGAAATTCACGGCAAAAACCATATTGATAATGGCACTGAAATTCAGTCTTTTGAAATGTATTTTATATGTTTGAGGGGAGTTTAAATTTGATTGTTTTAAATCTAAATATTAGTTTCTTATCGTATTTAATATTTTATAAGATATTATAATATATTACGCTAACAATCAAGAACTGGAACACTGTTCATTGTGATCTGTTTTTCTTTTTCATCACTTGTCTGTCTTCACCTTGACCTAAATATTATGATTGATTTGTTTCTACTGAATTCAAAACTATTACTTGTTGTAATCAGTTCTAGTGTATGTATATTTTATACATGTATAACATTATACAATGTTGAGTTATAGTTTTTAATTTAGTAGAAACAATCAATCATAATATGATGAAATATCACAATAACCGTGACAAGGTAGTTAGCAGTACCTTCTATGTTCGAGAATAGTTAATGGGAGTGTGTTTATAGTGAATTGTCCGGGTCAGTATGGATTTGTTGTTCTAACGTAGTTTGTAAGTTCGTCACAGGCGATTTATTCAATTACAATTATTGTTTTGTATTCGTGTGCATCTAAGCCCATAATGGTCTCATAGTTCTCCCTCAAGGCAGAACAAGAGCTGTGCGAAGTCACATTAACAAGATGGCTGACCCAACATTACACATTTCTTTCTGATACTTGCAGCCATAAACTTCCAGCAGCACTATTGACTGATGATGCAAAAGGCAAAGCTATAAAGGGTAATTGGCAAAAAAAAGGTACCATATGGTCTAGATCATAGCGGTTGTTAATCCAGTCCAAATAGTTATCTGTTCTGCTTGTGTGTGTGTGTGTTCAGATGAGTCTGTTAACACTGTAGCGTGTTCGATGATAATAATACAAGTATTAATGGCGAAAGCATCTGCCTCTACAAAGAACACGGTTTTCGCACAAATGCGTTTGCAAAAAACATGTTTGCGCTTCTGATAGTTTTCTCATCATTTGTGTTTCAGCCTTCGCCTATAAATGAGTTCTGCACAACTTAAAAAAGAAAATGGAAATAGCTTCCGCTATGCTGACATTTTTGCTCAATTACAGTAATGAGAGCATTAGGAGCTTGTGCATTTGTGGCTCCGCCAGCCAGAACTCTGAAATGGAGCTTTTTCACGCCTGAGCAGGGTGATTCAGAGAAAGCCGTCTTAACTGCAGAACGCACACTGACAGCAAGATGCTTGCAAGGTATAGCATTTGACCAGAGGAACACCAGGCCTTTTTTTTCCCTCTTTATTGCTTTTCCTGAACACCATTCTTGTGCCAGAATGCCTTGTGCCTGTGCTTTTCCACCTATTTACATTGATGCCGTTTGCTTGCTGTCCTTCCCACAGGTACATTTGCCTCTGCGACTATATTTTCTGCACTTCCAACTAATGGCTAATGGCTTTTTGTGTCATGATTTAGGTACTTTAGCATGGCCTCTGCCAGCACAATTGGGAGGTGAGCCATGTGCCGGTCTGCTCGATTCACCCCTGCTGCATGCCAGCGCGGTGCCCGACGCTATCCGAGCTTCTTGCGCACAAGACTTGCGCTGTCTGCCAGAAAGGCACGTGAAATCTGGCTCTGTACGCGTCTTGCCCCATAGGCCTGGGGCCTAAGCTCTTGATGTTTATGTTCCGCAGGAGTAGCGTGGGATTCGAAGTAGCGCAGGTGTACGGCAAGCCAAGTTTGTGTTCTTACAGAGTTTTGCTTACACCCTAGCTGTCTTAAAAGGGAAAATAGTTTTAGCATGACCTCTTTCTGGCATAGCCTATGCATCAAGTGCATCTTTTTCATTTCCCAGAAGCCTCTAGGATGCTGGCTTAGATTTACAACTGTATTAATCTACTCTATGTATCCAGCACTCTTGGCATCAGTGTTCGCATCTAGAAATGAAGCTGCTGCTGCCGCTCGGTGTGCTGTCACCTGAGCTGATTTAGCAGGTGCTAACCTCCATCAGCCAGGAAATGTCAGACTGCCCTGGCTACATTTGTGTGCCGCTTCCTTCAGGGCAATGCCTGCTGATTAGAGGATGTCTTTCAGAGTGTTCTGAAATATGACCCACTTCAGAGACATTGCCCATGTCAGCGTACCCGTTACTTTGCCACGCTTTCAGTTAATTAGCATGTCACAGGTGAATGTAAACAAACTAGTACTTGTATGCATAAGAGGTGCCCCTTGTTAGCAACATGTTGTTGTTTTTCCCCTCCGACTGGGTTTTGAATGATTTTGACATTATCAAGTAATAAGTTCTCTCTGAACTTTGAGTCAGGTAAGGCTGTTGCAACAAAGCACCAGATTTGTCTCCCATTTTCCCCTTCAGGATTGTTGGAGGAAGCTCGTTCTCTCTGCTGTGGGCAAAGATGCTAACACAAACATCTCAAGCAGACGTTACAGTTTTGTTGATCACCAGAAGCAAAGACTTTGCTTGGCGGCCATCTTGGCAACACTGCAGGGAGCTGTTTTTTCTCTTTGGCAAATAAGTATAAAGCGTAGCTGAGTGGGGAAAGACCAAAATCTCCCAAACTGTTAAGATCAACTATAAAATCTTGTAATTCGATGATGAATTTCACTTGCATCTTAAAAAGCCTGCAGAACACAGCTAATGTGTTTTCTTCCTAAAAGCAAATCGACTTTTTTAACCAAAAGGCAGGACATTACATTGTGTTTATACAGCTCCGCTCTCAGGAAAAAATTGTACCTTTTGGGTAATAACAACTTGTCTCTGCATGGGGCAGTCCCCGTAATGGGACGTTTGATGGGAAAAAAGTATTTACCTATAAAAGGTTAGTAGTTGTATCTACTAATAGACACCTTAGCATAAAGTACAAAATTGTCCTTTTAAAGGCTAATTCACACTGGGCTTACAGATGTCCACCAACAGCAATGGACGCATTTGTATGGTTTTGTACTAACAATTCACTTGTCACAATACTATTGCGATATTTTAAGCCAAAATAGTTTTATTTTTATTAATAAATGATATAATTTTTGTATATATATTCCATCATTGCTTTATTATACAATATATTAAACATTATGTATGTCACTAAAACTCTGTTATCGTGCAGAACTCACTCTTTCAATGCATGCATTCGTTTGATCTTTTACAAAGACAAATCACGTATGCGCAGACTCTCCCGGTGCCCGCTATGTCTCAGTGCTCCTGCTGTTAATGCACTGTACATAGAGCAATAAATCATCTAAATGCTTGTAAGAGTCATACTACTAAAACCAAATGTAATATGTTGATTTAAAAAATCGTTCTTTGTAAATGACTTCATTTGGACTTTAAATGTTGATACATAAAAAGCTGAATGAAAATCTTATTGGACATGTGGATGAGTACATGACAGAATTAACTTTTTTTTGTGAATTATGCCTTATTATACAGTAAATCTTGGATTAAATTAACTATCTTGAATTAAATTGTTTACATCAACTGTAAATGTTGATATCTTGATATGCATTTACACCTTTATTTTGTAGGATCAGTATGTTAACTGGTCAGCACTTGTTCTCGTTAAAGGAACATGTTCAATAGTTTGTTTTTCTGAAATTTCAGAAAAATTGTCATTTACAATCTGTCGGTATGATGTAAATTAGCCTTATGGGTGTACACACCCAGTGACAAACTGTACCACTTGTCCCGTAGGTATAACATATTTCTTATGTGATTTGTTACTGTTGTGCAGTGTAAAATCAATGCAGGATTGTCTCAATGTCAATTGCCCAAAATTCGTATTAATACCGACACCATTTTTATGACTTGATTGCAAAAAAGTACTTGCATGAGATCTTGTTTTTTATATTATAAAATAGGATATAAATTAATCTAGTCACACAAGTCAGGTATTCATGAATAGGAGCACGATTGCAAATTTTTATACAAGCATTCAATAAACACAAAGCTAATATTAAGTGACTTTGAAACCATTTTAGGCAAGTTTCTGCAATGTTACATTAATGAATCCGCTGCTTCGAACAAATTTGTTGAATAAATGATTCAATGACTCAATCGTTTTGTATTTTATCGCCACCTACTGGCAGTTTCAGTTTTATATTTAAAAGTAGGTCTGTCATTTTATTTTAATTATTAAATTAAACATTAATAACATTTATTTATGCAAGTGAAAATGTACCAATTCTAATGCAACTTCTGTGCCAGCTCTGCAACACAGATTAAATTTGATTGGTTACAGCTCTATATAGTGTCTTATTCTAATGTATTTGAATAAATACGAGACATTTGTCAGACAGTAGGTATGGATTTTTTTTTTTATATATAGGAGTGCTGGTCTGGGGTCTGTCTTGGCACACTGTGGTGTTGGTCTCGCTTTAAGTGGTCTTGACTAAAACATTATTAGGTCATGTGACATTGTCATGTGCCATATGCGGTATATTATACTATAGTGTCTCAACTCCTAGTTCACTTGTTGATTTGAATATATTCCTGACTTCACAAAAGATTTGACTTGTCTTTTGACTTTAGAATGATAGCAGATTAAAAGGAGATTTGTTGCACTGTTGTCCTGATAAACACTTTCTCTATTGGTCACAGTCTCCATTTTACATTGTTCTGTGTTTTTTACGGTCCTGTTCATTCAAAATAGTATTTTTGCAGAGCCTTGTTGTTAAGACTTTGTAAAGATGCGAGTAATCATTTCTGTTTCTCAAACAATCTCATTTAGAGTCTGTTTTCTTTTTTTTTGCTCTATTTATCAAAAAGCATTTGGTGGTCTATTAAAAACTAGACACTGCCTGCCTGCTCATAAACCATCTGAGAATTGTATAACTGCTCTCACTGTTTTTTAATATATTGGATTGGAATCCATCACCTTGAATACTGCTTTTACGTTTTAAGCAATTATGCACTTAAATGATAATAAATAAAAATAAGATTATAGCCTTTAAACAACTACAAATCCCATCATGATTTTCTTCTGTTCAATGCATTGATCTTCAGAAAATGCTGCAAAATAAAAACACATTTTTTTGTTGTTGTAAAAACGAGTAAGATAGTGATGGTAGTTCTGCACTGCAGACAGCAATCCAAATAGCCCAAATTTCTTCCTGTTGCCTTTTCTCTTTCTTCCCCCCTCCTCCTCTCTTCCTCGTTTTTTTTTCTTTTCTTTTTTATGCTGTGTGTTTATCCCACTTTGACATAGTGAATCAGAGTGGGTTTGATAACTGCTGTCTTGGGCAGCCACGTTGTTTAATTTCTCCCTTTTGAAGTCATAGGAGCTGTTTGTCAGACATCACAAAAAAAAATGCAAAGTGCACCAAATGGAGTCGTTTTGCTGCAGTGCTTGTGCTCGACCCAGCATCCTGCATCTGAAGCACATGCCCTCTGGGTCGTGTTTTAAACATGTCGAGGATGGAGGGGGGCACAGTTCTTCCTCACACTGCTGTCATTTGCATGAAGTTAAAATGGAGCAGGCTGGCACAGCTACCTCCCAAAACCCATATGACACCAGAGGCATGTGAAATGGGACCGAAGAGATATGCAAATGTGCCACTGAGAGGGGCCTATAAACCTCAGATAGATTTCTACTTTAAACACTCACCAAGGGCTGTGCTAGTGTGCGCATGCTGACAGTTTTACTACCTGCTTTGTCTGTTGAGAACCCTTGTTCTGTTTTTGGTCTTCAGGCGCGTATAATGATTTTATTGCGATCTTTATGCGATGTGAGTATTTGTCCAAAGAGTTACTTGATTTGAGACCATTTGAAGATCTAGAGCATCTATACCTTTGTTTCATCCTTTAAATGCTAGGTCGCTTCAATATGCCAGCTCAGAGGTTAACAAATGGTGAGACAGGATCTATACATCGGCCATTAACCACAGACAGTGGCATCTGAATTAATGACGGGTGACTTGGTACCCCAGCACTGCTCTTTCCTGTGTTTACTTCATGGGTAATTGGACCCTCTTCTCCCCCTTTATGGACGAGGATACGGATAGAACAAAACCTTACAAAATGGTGATTAACTGTGCTGTCTTTCATTTAGGGGCCCTTGGTGGCCGTCATAAAACTGCTACTTTTATTTTCGGCCAGAACTGAGGCCCAGACAGAAGTACAGCCAGTTAACATCTGTTCAGGAGCTCTCCTGGGACTGCCAACGAGAAGGTCAGGCAATGACAAACGCTCTGTTAGGTTTTGTAAAAGGGCTCTTTTGGCAAATAATGGAAGAAATATACAGATATTCCTATATAAACCACAGCAGACTAAGCTGTTATTTTAGCTGCAGATTATAAATACACATGAATTGTCAGAAATTACAAGTAGTTCCAATTATGTTCCTGTAGCTCAACAAGGATAATGTTAGCAATTCCTATTCTGCATGGTCAGAAAATTTATCTGGAATGGTGTTAATACCTATTATAATAGAACTAAAACATTATTGTCTATTGGCATTTCTCATATTTTGAATGTCACAGGAACTGACTACTGTTCACTATAAATACTTTTGACCCAGATTGAATTTGAAACGACAACATTGCAACTGAATCTATGACCAGCGCAGTGTGATTCTAGAACCAAGTATTTTTTGTGAATCCAAAAAAATCATAATTTAGCATGATCACATTAGTCCAATCAAACTAATGAATGTTTTTTTTTTAGTAAATCACTCATAACTTTCAATTTAATTTAATATTGTACTTTGTGAAATTAAAAATAGTGCCACATTTTTTGTAAAAAATACTTTTTCATGTTTAAATCACCAAAAAGTTAATGCAACTGGAATCATTAAACATATTTGGAACCAGAATTCAATTATTTACAATTCCAATCTTTAGCCAAGTAGAGCTTGGTTGTACAAAGAAAGTGGCCGTTTGATCAGCCTGGGCAGTATAGCAGTCTATCACCTTTAATTACCCTAATAAATAAAACGCATCCTTTATGTGTGGGGGACAGAAATCAACTCTTAATGACCCTTAAGTACAATAAATTAATGCATACAGCATTATAGAGCAAATATTCTAACCATCAACGGCACCATAATGAAAACCCTCCTTTGCAAGGTACGAGGCAGGTTTCTGACCCCATCTGACCACATTTCAGGTTGGTGCATCATTCCATCTGTGGTTTAACGTCCCTCCCCACTTTTACATCTCCACTGGTACAGCCCAGTCATTACAGCCGTAACCTTCCCCTCTTCGTCTCTAGTTGGCAGTCGTGCCTCATGCTTTCACTCTAAACTCCTCTTTCATACTACTCCATGTTTGCCATTTCTTGTCTTTTGCTATTTAAATTTCATTCTTATGATTCACATCATGTTTTTTTATTGAATATTGTTTTTTTCTTGTTTGTTTTTGCGACTTGTTTTTTCTTGCGATTTGATATGTTGAAAATGTCTGTCGACCTAAACTCCTCACTTCTCATTTGTGCCATTTCTTAATAGTATCCACTCTTCTTGAACAGATATGTTATTGTAAATGTCCGCCTCGTGTTCCACACTGCAGCTTGGTTTAGTGAATGCGGGTCACTTTCTCTCACTAGTGGGCTGAAGAGCATGAAGGGTTCTCAAACCCTTCGGCAGAATGTGCCCTCTTCCTTTATTCTCTTTCTCTGCTCTTATATGCTGCTTGCTCAAGGATCCACTTCAGCCCTGTACAGTACTCCATTAAAACCAGACTGGCAATTATAGTTCTGACGTTCAGTTATAACTAAGCGCCATCTCCCTGGCTATAATTGTAGTTTTCTTAAAGTTATTGTGGCAACAGCGGTTTTGTCAGTGAAGACAGTAGATCAAGGGTTATAAGCTATGAAGTATATTCTGATATGATGCTCTACCTGAATATATTTATATAAAAACACTAAGACAGGCAGTGACTTATCTTTTTTTTTTTTTTTTTTCCTATCCAAACCCATTATAAATGTGCAGAGACAATACAAGTTTGAGTGGTCCGATACAGCTCGATTTTAGTGTCCGTTTGGGGTGTTGTTTCCTGTTTGGTTAAACGATGGAAAGCAAAACTGTTTGGGAGATTATTAAAAAAAAAAAATTATAGTAATAATTGCTATCATATCATGCCCTTAATGGAATTACACTTCACCTTTTAAGATCTGTTTAAGTAGAAATCTGTGGCTATTGTTACTGTGTTTTTGTTTATTTGCTGTGAAGATGAGACGGAAGTATTATTTCCAAATACTTTTTTTCTTAACTGGAACGCTACTCTGCAACGCTACTCAGCCTAAAGCCACAATCTTACTTATGTGGGCTTACATATATCTAGGTGTACAGTAGGTACTGAGTCTCGCTGTGGCCAGATGTGCAAACTTTAAATGAAGAGTGTGTATCTCTGTGAGCTGGATCAATTATGTAATCAGGCTTAATCTCCCAGACAGCCTGCACCCACTTAGTCAATATGCCCTGTAATGCAAACATATTATTTTTTTTATTCTAATATGCCAGCAATTTGTGGCCTAATTTTTTTTCTATCATTCATTGTCTTATTCTTGTTTCAGTTAGCCATGATAGAAAGTGCTTGCTGACATTCAAACAATCCTTGCTATAAAAGTGAGAGGTGTACAGTATTGTACACGTCACAGTCAAAGCTTATGAACATTTGCAGTTATGACGCACCTCTTATGAGCATACAGATGTTGCCTGACTTATGACGCACCACTGCCCTTTCACGTGATGTCATTGTCTAATGTATTGGCTCATAAATCTGTGTAGGAAATGGCTAGTGATGCAATAAAAGGAATTTCTGAATTTATTTTATCAGACACCTCTAAATGTTCATATACTTATCCAGTTCTAGTAAAAAACAAAAAAAACAAATTGGTTTAAAAATAAATGGATGCTTCCCTCACGATATTTTTCAAACTGCTTAACCACCCCTTTTTGACCAGAGCACTCAAGCGTTATAAGCAAAGGCAGGCTAGGTTTTTTTTTTTTTTTTTGAGCAGAGCTCTTACTCTATTTTAATGTATGTTGAAACCTGCAGGCAGCAATTGTTCAAACAGCAAAGTGCAACAAATTCACAATCATGTTAACCTTACACTAATGGCAGAACTTAGATAATTACTTAAGGCAGTGAAATGTAAAAAAAAATTACCAGCTATCTCTTATTTAAAATAGCAATTCACCAATAAAGAAAAAGAAAAGATAAAGAAAGCCTACAAAGAAAAAAAGAAAAACAGCTTCTACCCAGCCTTTTAGACTTGAGCGGCACCCAGCACTCTGAGGGTTAAAGTAGAACTGCAGTGAGTCTTACTGCAGTGTCTAAAGCATTTGACTGATCGCAACAGTACATAAAGAGAGGGGAAAAAAAAATCTTAAAAAATAAATATATTTCTTCCAAAAATCCTTTTATTGCATTTGTAACATTTGGCACAGTACAAATTCATGGTGCTTTTACAAGATAAACCTGCAAAGATCAACATTGACCTTTTTCTTTTCTGTTTTTTAAATAAAGACTTCTCAGTATAAATGTTTTTTTGTGTGTATTTTTCACTGCATTCTCTGTAGCATTTAGAAATCACACAGAATGCCCTTTTAATCAAGACTACCCTCATTTCTTAAATTCAGTACAGCGTCTTAAAACAACTCATCTTTTAAATAGGAGTTATAAGTTAGAAAATAGTTTCAATTTTATTTTTTTAATATAATCTGCTTTATTACCAGCCCATGGTAGTTTCAGTTTTCCATATATATTTATTTATAAGCATATACAACAAGAATCAGTCTTTAGGAATTGCACTCTGTACAAAAAAGTAGTTCCTGTCTTTTTTCTCTTGTGCATTCTATTGCATGTTTTTATGCTGGGGTGAGGGTGGGCTTATAAAGGAAGATAGAGGGTCATTTTGACTGAGGTTCTGATTTGTTGGGGGCCAGATTATATCTGAGTCTCTTGTACTTTCTCCTTGGTGTGAGTTTTTATGACAAGGGCCTCAGGAGTAGCTTTGATACCAGTGGGCAAGGTTCGAGGCAGAGAATTTCCAATGCTGTTGCTTTCTGTCCATTTGGCACTATGGCCTGGTGGCTTGTAAGTGTTGTATTTGGGCTTCAGGGTGCTGTAGTCGACCTTATGTGGGCTGTAGTCCACTTTGTGAGGACTGAAATCCATTTTGGACTTGTCACAACTGACATATTCCGCTTTGAGGGGACTGTACTCTGCTTTGAAAGCACTGTAGTCAGGTTTGAACCGGCTACAGTCTGTCTTGAAGGGGCTATAATCGGATTTGGGCTTGGGCATACTGTAGTCAGTTTTCGATTTCGGCACACCGTACTCTGGTTTGTATGGACTGAAGTCTGGTTTTGGAGTATACGATTTGTATTCAGGTTTGTGAGTACTATATCCAGATTTGTAGGGACTCTGCTCAGCTTTTTTGTGTATGTGGTAATCTGGCAATGACTTGTGTGAATAGTCCATTGGTTTGTGAGCGCTGTATTCAAGAGTAGGTTGGTACATATAGTCTGTTTTAGGTTTGTAGGTGTTGTAGTCTGACTTGATTTTGTGGATGCTGAAATCTTGCTTGGGCTTATGGGTACTGTATTCTAGTTTTGATTTGTAGCTGTAGTCAGATTTGTGGGTGTTGTAGTCCATTTTGTAAATACTGTTATGATCCCTTATCTCTGGTAGAGTCAGTGCCCCCTCCCCTGCTATATTGGCAGCAGATGCTGGTGGTGGCAATTCTTCCTCTACCGGAATAATCTCCACAGTTCTGGCTGCAGCCACAGTGCTCCTCTGCTGATGCCGCTTCCGTAGTTTATAAAATACAATTAGCATGATTGCAGCTAGCAAAGTTACTGCCACAAAACAACCTATAATGATCTTTGTTGTCTTCATCACCTCATCCAGACTGGTACTGGCAGGGTTTGGTGGCTTTCCTGTCGTCACTTTTGAGCCAGGTACAACAGATGGGCGACTTGGGGGACCGTCGGTGCTCTGGAGCAGGACTGTAGGTGTTGAGATAAAAACTGGCTGAAAGACGGATGGCGAGGCCGTGGTAGTGGTGCTGGCACCTGCTGTGGTTGTGGTGGTTTTGGTCTTGGGCATTTCAGATGTGGGGTTCAGTACCTCCACTGTGACTGTGGTGAAGTAACTGAGGTTGGATGTGTTGAGTTCAGCCGCACTTACGTTTAAATATGCTGAAGCATTTGAATTTCCAGCCGCATTGGATACCATGCAGGTGTACATACCTGTGTCACCTGCTAGTACGTTTGAAAAGTTCAAAGTCCCATCGTTTAGCACTGTTATCCGTGGGTGGCTTGATGCATGAGTTAGAACCGTTCCGTTTGGTAAGAGCCATCTCACGGCAGACATTGCTGCTGTTCGACATCGTAATTCTGCCACACGTTCAGCAGAAATATTCAGATCTCTCGGGGCATCAGCAATGAAAGGGGCAGAGCATTGCATTGCCCCAGTGTCGCCCCGGTCCAGCTCAACCAACTGTCGGCCTCTCATATGTGCAGGGGAGTGACAACGCCCACAGCATGTCGAATTAGTAGGTATGTACTCACGTAGCCAACGTGCCAGCCAGAGTGAGTCACAGCCGCAGTTCCAGGGGTTATGGTGGAGGTGAAGTTCCACCAGGTACTTCAGTGGGGTAAAGAGATCATGCGGCAGTGAACTTAAATTGTTATGGGCCAAATTCAGCTCCACCAATGAGGCCAGGTCATCAAATGCATTTCGCTCAATTACCCCTATTTGAGAGTTCATGATCCATAGCTTTTTTAGTGAAGACAGTCCTCTAAATGATCCTGGTTTGATATCAGGAAAGAGGTTCTCTGAGATTTCCAGTTCCTCCAGCCCAACCAGAGGTGTCAGGTTGGGCATCTCTCCTCGAATGTTGCACATCCCCAGGTTGAGGTACTTGAGGTTGACCAGACCTTCAAAGGCCCCATCCGAAATGTACTCCAGTTTCCTCAGTTCACCCAGATCCAATCTCATTAGAGATGGTACTCTGTTAAATGCGTATGATGGGATGCTTTCAATGGGGTTATTTCTCAGCCACAGTTCTCGCAGCTTGGACAGATACTCAAATGCCCCACTTGGCACAACTGTCAACCTGTTATCAAATAGTTCCAGTGTATTGAGATTGGTCAGTCCACTGAAAGCACCCACTTCAATCTGTCTAATGGCATTGCGACCAAGCTGCAATACCTCCAGGTGATGAAGGTTGCGGAAAGAGTCAGCCTGCACAGCCTCAATAGCATTCTCCATCAGGTTTAGGTGCCGGGTGTTGCTGGGTATTCCTGGTGGTACACGAGTGAGCCCACGCCTGGTGCACACCACCTTGCTGAGCTGGTTGTTGCAGGAGCAATCAGTTGGGCAGCCCTGGGGCCCTGCCGCGGCCGCCACCTCCACGCACACTTGAACCATGAGGAACAGGACACAGAGCAGGGCGGCTTTCCTGGCTCGACGCACAGCTACCCGCCCCAGGAGACTCATGATGTGGCACATTCATAATTCAGCATCGTCTGGGGGGGAGGGGGGGTGTGGGGTGATGATGGTGGTTGGGGAGAGGGGGTAGTAAGCGGGGGGAAGGGGAGGGGTTCACCTCTGACTATTGAAGCCCTACCCTGGGTTAAACAACACTCTAGATTGTTTTTCCATTTACTGAACTGGAGGCTAAACGTTCAGTGACAAGTACTCGAATAAAGAGGGAGAAGTGAAAATCCAAGGAATGAGTTAAATAAAACAGGGGACTATATTTTATGTAGAAAAATGGTTTGAAAGGCTCAACACCTACCTCAAAGGTTTTATACGTCCAATTTTTGCAATCACAAAATAGTTTTTTTTTCTTTCAAATTCTTATATTCCCAAGATTAGGAAAGCCTTCTCTTTTTTCATTTGTCAGAAAACAAGAGATGAATGCCAAAATGGCCCCTAATAAATCCACAGAGGAGCATCCAAGGAGATGTGTAGTGGCTCTGCAGGGCCTCAGAGCTTTAGGCAAGAGTACCAATCCAGTTTGGCTTCTACAGACGCGTTCGCGTTCACTATCCACAGATGCTTGTCCTTGGATACATCCGCTTGACGCTGCTACTAAATGACTGTGTCTCCATAGAGGACCGCTCACACATGCTAAACCAGTGTAGGGGGAGGAAAAAAAGGGAGGGGTAGTTAGAGGGGGGGGAAAAAGAGGATTAAGAATGAGAAATCCAGTCTTTTCAAATGTTTGTTTATGCTTTTGTTTAAAGAATAATAAAAGTGTCCCTCCAATGTTTCCACTCACTTTACTTTTTCCCGTCTCCCTCTCTCTCGTTTTGTCCGCTCGATCTGTCAGCACATTGTCCAGCTGAAAAGACTGTGACACTGCGGTCATTAGCGCATTTCTTTCCTTAAGTAGCCCCAGGTTCCATCTCCGTACATGCGTTCACAGTGAAGGCTGCAGGGTCATTTCTACACGCTTCCCAATTATCCTTATTTTCTGTAAGAAGTTGAAGAGAGTCCAGGGAAGGTGTAAAGGGAGGTACCAGTTCAGAGACGGCTCCCCAAGAAGGCTCGATCACTGGAGAGAGATCGCTCTCTCTGCCTCGTTCTCCTTCGCTCTCTCCTGCTTTCGAGCGTGCTCTCTCACTCCCTGGAATGAGAGAAAAAGGAGCGCGTTTCTCCCCCCTCTCTGTGACGTTGTGTTGATCAGAGAACTATCCGTGTAGCGCTGCAGTACCCTGAGCTCAGTGCAGAGTTGGAGCTCTCAGCTTTGTCAGCGGCACAGCTGTCCAGCTCAAGCTGGTGGATGAGTGCTGAGGCAAGGGAAAAGTATTTCCCCATGGCAACATCTTTCTTTGCTCGCTCCCTCCCTCCTTTCGTTCCTTTTTATTTTTAACCTTGCCGGCCCCGGGTTAGTCCTTCCCGCCGCTGTGCACCGATGTTTTTCGTTGTATTCTGTGGTGCAGTAGCAGGCACCCGGGACCCAGGCTTACTTGCCTGCTCTTCTTTTTGTCCTTCAATGAAAACGTGAATGTACTGCTGACGCATCACACTCCAAGCAGTGCATTGGTTTGATGCATTGGTTTTAGTACGTTAGCTCATCTGTATCCGCCCCCTCCTCTCTCTCCCTCTCTTTCCCTCTCTCTCTCTTCCTCTCTCTCTCCATCTCCCTCTCTCTCCCTCCCTCCCATATATTCTCTCTCTCCCTGTCTTTTTCCCTCTGTCTTCAAGGTTCTCATATTTTGTAGATCTGTTTAGAGTTGTCTGCAGTCTGGCAGTGAACCACTGCGATTTGGAGCCCGTTGCTGCTTTTTCTCAGATAAACACCATCCGATTGATGAATGATTTTAGTCGGTCCTCCACTCTCCCTGCTGGGACTCTTAATGCCTTTCAAGTAGTGATGTGGAGTGATTTGTGTGGTCTGATCCTACACTTGGTCAGTTCTCTGTCGACTGAACCTTGTAGGAGCGAGTGCTTCTACTGGTCGACCGGTGTGCATAGTCCACAGGAAATCATGGGAGGGGTGCTGGACAGCTCAGTGTGTGTGCTGCCAAAGGCTATTGCTCTCTTTAGATGGATTAAGCCTCTTCTAGATGCAGTAGAGGGAGTCTCTGTACTGTGCAAAGCTGGGCCTGTGTTGTGAGGACACTTTCTCACTTTCTCCCTCTCTTTTATCCTCCCTTCCAAGATTAAAATATCTCTCCTGTCATGCAGAGGGAGCCAAGATGTTCCCCACATGAAGAGAATAGGGATCATCATTTTAAAGCATTTCCTCTATGGATAGAGCTGTTAAGAAGTGCTCTTTTAAAGGCATGGTCCTGTAATCACCCTCTCAAACCTGGGCCATGTTGGCTTTTGGCCAGTGTAAGCCAGCAGGTGAAAGATACTTTAAAGAGGTCCTTTCAGAAAGGTTTCATCTAATGCTTGTAACAGCAGATGTCATAGAATTGAACAGCAGTGCTAAACAGCACTGCACCCCGGGCAACCGATGGCTGGCATTTTGACACGCCACTGTGTATGTGTGACAGTGAGAGTGTGATTGTGAATGTCTTTGTGAATGACACCCATAGCTTGTGGGTAATGCCTGGATATGAAGTAGGACACACTGAGGGATTTGTGACCTGGTTGCATAAAGTAAAAAGTGTCTGGGTACATTATTCAAATGTGTACACACGTGACCCACAGGCTAACCCTCTTGTGAATTAGGACCAATGTGTGCTAGAGTGTGTAATTTATATTTGTTTGTGTCTGTGAAATACACACCTCTGAGTGTGAGAGTGGGTGGCCGTTGGCAGGCCTCCACCATCATTTGGGCCATTCCACTCTCTCTCTCTCTGTAACGCTGACCCAGAACACCATGCATATAGTGGGGACGCCCAACCCCTCAAACTCCAGGCCTTCTGAAATGATCTTACGCAGGCAGAAAGGGCCCAGCTTGCCAGCTCAACTCGCCCCAGGCTGAGGGACTCAAGGAGAGTTTTGCTCTGTATCAGCACCAGCGACCCAGTTTGACGGGTTGGGTCTTGTCTGTAAGTGGGCAAGCAAGGGCAGAAGGGCAGCCTCGGGGTTTGCCAGTCTATCTGGGATATAGGGTCTGCTGCATGTAGGTCAGCCTGCTTCTCTCATCCAATTCGCTGGAGAGGACCAATACATTGCAGCGATATTCGCGTTTGGTGTACTGCGAGCGCTGCATTTAGTCTTTCAAAGCATGTGTATAAAAGTTGGGAAAATGTGGGAAACGTTTTACATAAACGTTTGAAAATAAACTAATCAGTCTACATTTAATCCACAATTTAAAAATGAATTAATAATTATGAAAAATATGCAATGAAAAATGTTCATTGTGTGATTTCCATGAATCCAGTAGTGATGTATATTTTGATGCTGTCTTTGAAACCTGTAACACATTCCACCCCCACATTGCTGTCATAGGAATTATAGGAAGCTTATACTTTGAAATGTGCTGAAATGTGCCCACACCTGTTGACCAAACTTCAATCTGTTTTTCATTAGGAAACACTGTCATTTTCGGCTGACACTTTTGACCTTGAGTGGGGTAGGGTATCCAGAGACTTACTTTCAATTCCTTTTCAATTTATAGGAATTAATTCTAAAAGAGATTAGTCACCACACTAACACAGGCTCTCTGTCCACTATCATTCACATCATATTGTCCAACTGTGAACAGCTGTTAGAAATCATATGCAACAAGATCGAGGTTTATCTGTCATTCCACTTTGCTATTCATCATGACTTTCCCTGTTTCATCCTCTCTTATCACTTTCTATCCATTACAGTGTTTTTCTTTTATAGTCTTCTTTCCTTCTCACAATCCCCTTACTCAGTTTAAACTGTCTGTAATAAAGTATTTGAAGGCCAGTGGATGTTTAATGATATTTTCCCTTGGATTGGCTGAACTCAAGACAATTCACTCCTAAGGGATGGAGAGAGCATTATCCCTCCGACATGCTTTTAATGGCTATTGTTTGCCAACTAATGACCTTCATTAAAACTCTCTAGGTCAATTAGAATGTTTCAGTCCAGATCAAACACTTCTGTGGTTATTTTAAATTGATTGATAAATAGACCAAAAAGGAAAATTGTAGTCATTTGTGCTCTTATTTTATTTTTTTGCATGTGACTACAAAAAATACATTTTGAAGACTGTACTGATTGAAATTACAAGGTTGACTGAAGCTTTCAAACATCTAGCGAGGTAATTGCACCACAAAAAGGGATCTATATGACTAAATATTTTGAAACCATACATCGGCATTGGATGAGAAACAAATGTTTTAGAATTGTGAGTGATTAAGTCTTAAAATCAGCAGGCATTGGCTAGTGACCACGCTGTTCTTGAGAGATTTTGTCAGTAATGTTTTTTGAGTTGTGTAATGACATCTTGTTTTGCTTTAAACTTAACTGACAGCTGACATACTTATGTGGGTATATGGAATGTTCCACACATCAAAAAGACTGACTCGCTACTTTTAATGAGATCTACACAGCTGAGTTAAGAAAAATTGTTCTCTGGTGGTACTTCAGGCCTGATATAGAGTATTCATTAGAAGAGGAGGATGAGAATCCAGAGTCCTTAACTGCATATTAAATGACTTTTTTTTTTACGTGCATACTGAAATGGAGGATTCACTGAGGGGTAAAATGATGTCATTGAGTGCCAAACGGTGTTGTTCCTTAAAACAAAATACGTGGTGTAGATAAAGATCATTTAAGGACATGTTGCATACTAGACTGAATAATTGATGCATGGGAATGAATAAAATGTTCTGAAGACTGAAAAAAAATCTGAAAACTAAGCAGGAATACAGCAAATTTAATTAGCAAAAGTCCAAATTCACCAATAAGTAGAACTACTAAATGCAATTACTTTTGCTCGTTTTCCCTTTACACTCTTCCATCCTTGTTCAAATCAGTGAGTTTGTAGTAGGAACTGTTGTGTTTATAGGTATGTTTAGCTCGCTATGATTTCATTTTTAAACTCATCAACTTCGTGAACGTGCTTTTGAATCATAAAAGACTTTCGAATGTCTGATTAAAGTAATTCGATTTGCACCGTAGTTTGGCTGTACAAACAGTTCTGCTTTTCACAACCCAGCCTTTTCAATAGGTTTAAAAGGTCATTTTCAAACATCGCAAGGCTTTGCAGGGTTTGCATTGGCCAGGCTGGCTTGGGATTCTAGAACACTATTTCTACTGAGCTGTGATGCTGCCTAGCATCTGCAAAAATAATCCTCTTTTTGAGTCTGTTTGGGGCTCTTATGTATATAAAACTGATACTTCCAAGACTATCAAGTCATTCTTGCAATTTAGACTGCCTCGTCTATGCTAGCCAGCTCGATAATGTTACCTTGGTAACAAGTTTAAATAAGCAGAACTGAAAAAAACATGTTAAGTTTGCCAGTAGAACTGTGGATTTATTCACTTATTGCAAATGTCATATATTTTTTCTCACCTTATCATTCTCAATACCTACTGATTGTTATTCAATTTCATTCTCATTGTCAAATGTTCTGGGGGAAAAATTATTTGAGGTCACCAAAAGG
This sequence comes from Rhodeus uyekii, assembly GCA_037043235.1. NCBI lineage: Eukaryota > Metazoa > Chordata > Actinopteri > Cypriniformes > Acheilognathidae > Rhodeus > Rhodeus uyekii. The sequence continues at coordinate 1,335,114 of JAWRVZ010000135.1, forward strand.
CCAACATTCCCTGTCAGAGGCTCTGAGGAACGAGATTTTGCCGTAATATTTCACAGGGGTTTAATATTGGGGTACGTAATGGAGCCTAATATATTCCAATGGCACCATTAAGCTGTAGAGTTACAGGAAGATTGAGGTCTGTTAGATTTAAACGAACAATATGCCCACAGCCTTTTCTAGACGTGAGGGAGAGAGAGAAAGGTGCACAGGCCTACAGGCAGAGGTAATAAGAGTCTGGCAATCTAATGCATGGGAAATTATATCCACTCAGAAAAGGCAAATCAAGGTGACATGGGTGAAAGTTTTCCGTATTATGACGGAATTCCGTATTTCGAACCTCGCCAGGAACCGTTTTTCCAAATCGCGTAAATCCGTTGAGATTTCAGTTCGGGGGGGGGGGCGTACAGGGCGACAGACCAACAGACCAATGTCCATGGCGACAGACCAACAGACCAATCGTACCTACTCGGCGATCTTCGGAGATAATGTGATTACGTAGAGAATTACCCGAGAAGTTCCGGGTGGGCGACAGACGAACCGCGCGGAGTGCAGTTGTGTCGGCGATTCTGATTGGTCAGTGAGACTCCGGCGTCCAATCGTATTTTTCAGTTTACACTCGCAGTGTTAGTTTACTAGGTTTTCACTGACATGAGTAGCACTCCGAGAAAGTATGAAGACCTTTTGTTTTCAAAAAACAGTATTACAGTTGTGCTTGTTTATTTTATGGGTATACTTGTTTCTGTAATTGCATGTTGTCGGGACTGTTGGCTTGGTGTGCAATTTTGTGTTCATAGTGCATATTCAATATTTCAATTCATATTACACTTCACATGTAAAACTCATGTGCTACCAATGAAAATACAATACTAAAATGCACTGTTAACAAACACCTGTATTTGTGTCTTTTTTGATGATGATGTAATGGATTGTGGTGATTAGAGAAAGTGAATTAAGTAACAAACCAAAATTAAATATAAATGTTAGTTATAGAACAACAGATGCAGAAGCAAAACCAATGACAGAGTTATAGAATACAATACTTCTGAAGGATTCTAGTAATAATTTAGAACTCCCAAAATTGGTGAATATTTTCTCAACTGCTAACTTGAAATACTTATTTCACACCCTTTTTATAGTAGCTGCAAGTTGCCAGGAGAGGTCGTTTCTACACAATAATTTGCAAGGAATGCAGGAGCTTCCAGGGGGCCTCCGGCCCCCAGGCCCCCAGCTTTAAGTTTCAGTATTTTCAGTTTTGCCAACTTTCACCCATGAGGTGAGCTTTTACATTGTTGGAAAATATGGATCATCCATAGACTTGCAATGCCATGCTAGATTGTGTTTTCCGCAGTCAAAGTTCCCCTCACACTTAGTGGTCCCCCCTCATGTTAGCATTAGCATTTCCGATATATAGATTCCTGTCTGCCTATAATGTGCAGTAATAGTGACTTTTTTTTTAGCTAGGGTCTCTGTTTCTTTTTCCTTCACTCAAGCTAATGGTGTCTGAATTTGAACTTGCTTCATGACTGTTAAAAAAGTGTTTATGTAGTATGAATAAAATTCAAGACGTCCCACATCCGCCTAATTATTTTTTTTATACTATGCATTATTCCATACCACTCTGTTGGTGTACTGTTATTCGTATGCTGTATAGAAGGGAAGTATTACTTTCCAGGTGCAGCGTAAGTGTCCAATCTTGTGCACGTCAGTATAAAAATATGCTAATGCTAGGTGTAGCTAATGTTAGCTGATCTTTTCTACTCTGCTTTGAACATCAGATCTGTTGCAGCACAGCTGTACCTTTACTAAGATTGGGGGGTGGGGGATAGGCAGTGAGTTGTAGAGAAAGCTAAAAGGGGTCCTGGGGAATATGATGGAAAGCTCTAGAATAAATCCCCTTAAACTGTGGGTTGTGACCTTTCTTAAATGCGTTTTGTGTTGCGGTGCAGTATGGGATTTCCCAGAGGTGACTGCCTGCTACAGGGAACACATTCAAAGCCCAACTCAAAACAGTGGCCACTCCTCGCTCCAGCTAGAGTTGAGCCTTGTTCTCAACCTTCCAACAATGAGGATGTGGAGAGTGAGTGAAGAAATACATTTGTGAGGGTTGGTGGTGTAGGGGGAGGCTCTGCTGGCTGCTGTCCCTAGGTTTCTATGTAAAGTCCTGCTAAGTACAATTTTTTTTTTTATAAACCTTTTTCTCAAAAAAAAAACCTTTTATATATAAAATGTGTGTGCTTATTTATTTTTTGATAACCCGGAATACAGATTTAAAAATCCGTGCGTGGGCTAATCTTTGCCAACCAGTGGGAAAGAAATAAATAATTCTTCAAAATTAATAATGTGGAAAAAAATTATTCATCAGAGTTCCTTGTGACTACAGATGGAGTTTCTTTTTGTTTTTTTGTTTTGTTTTTTTAAATCCGATTTGTCAGAGGAAAGTCTAAGCTTTGTGCTCATGGTGTTGTTCCTAATTTATTCCTTTGTTAAAACGTAGTAATATTTTTTTATATGCACATAATATAAGACCAATTGTGCCAAAATAATTCATTGAAACTCCTTTAATGAAATTCTCATTAAACTATAAATGATAAAAATATTTAATTTTTTATTTTGTTTAGCATTTTTTAAATTATTATTATATCAATGTCAACCACTCTGACATTAAGTCTGTCCCAAGACCAAAAATTGTTTTATCACTGTAAATCTTTAAATTGATCAGTATCTAACACTGTTGCCTGAGAGGGCAAAGTGATTAATGTAAATATCGGTTCATTTACAAATGTTCAGGCGGCGCTCAAAAAATAAGTAGCGATTAGTAGCATATAGCCCATGGATTGGCAACCTATGGCATATGCGCCAAAACTGGCACACAGAGGGGTAATTGTTGGCACGTGAGCAAAAGCACGAGAGATTATGTACGTATGCATGTATTGAAAACTTAGAGAATGTGATTGGGTTAAACTGTAATCAGTCAATAGCCCTCCTATAGTAGTAGTAGTAGTAGTAGTAATGATATTTAATTAATATTATGAATAATTTATTATCGTTGTTAAATTGTTTTTGCAAACCTCTTTCTGCCTGTCTTGCTTTTCTCCACCTTTTTTAGATGAATTTTGCAGTCCCATATGCAGGTCATCCCAACTTGGATCTTTCTCAGCGGTGAAAGCCTTGTCTGCAGGCAGTGTGTGTTCTCGCTCTTTCAACCTCCACTAAGAAACAGACAGAACATCAGACAGGAAAAGGGAACACTGAAATGAGGGAAGAAAAGGAGGGCGGTTTGAGGAGGAGGGGGGGGGGTGTAAGTTAGGAAGTAAGAGTAAACTCCACTCATTTCCAGAGCTGCTGACGACAGGCCCTACGTCACTTCATATATCTCTCACTTGCACACACTTATTCTCCCTCATGCACCGCACAAGTGGAGCTCTATACCCTCCAGCAGAAAGGTTTATATAAGACCCTTTTTGGACCTGATAAAGAATAGCATGAAACTAGAGCATATTATCTCACTGTCTTTTCAGCGGCAGGTACAAAGATGCAGTTGATTCCAATTATGAGGTATTGGTTTGACGACTATAACCGTAATATGCAGAGATCATTATAAGTGAACCATTCATGAGTTTGCCACATCCCCTTTTAAAAAATAGCCATAGTCAATCTGATGAAAAGAGACCGGGTGAAAAAAAAACCTTAACTGATCAAGCTTGTCTGGGGGTGATTGCTTAAGACAGTCATCAGGCTTTTTCTTATTGTAAATTGAGTATGTCTTTGTGCAGTTGTCAGAATCCAGCAAGTCATGTAATTATCAGTTTCTTACATGTCTAAAAGCTGCTTCAGATACTGGTTTTAGCTCTATCTAATAGTTTGAGAGTTAGACTCTCCTTTTAATTGAAGTCTGAGTTTCATATTTAGATCAGAAACATACAGTGATCCCTCATTTATCGCGGTTAATGTGAACCGGAACCCCTCCCTGCAATAGGTGAAAATCTGCGAAGTAGGATTGACCCCCTAGGAATTTCCGTATATATGTGCGTGTATAGGTACTAGAATGTTTCAAATATGTATATTTATACTTTAAATATATTTTAATTAAATCTTTTTAACTATAAAACCTTAATATACATTTACTCTCTCTCATATTATGCGCATTATGGGGCTCTACACTCATTACAGTAGTATCTCGAGACTTGACTCCAGTAATGACGACGATGACAGACCTGTGTGGTTCGATGAATGATGATGATGGTGGTGTTACTGCAGTGGTATAATGAGGCCTTTAAATCAGTTCGGGAAGCGCCTCGTCAGATATTGGCGCTGGATCGTCAACATTTGCTTCTGAGAGGTGAAGAGTCTCCCGCTCCACTCGTGCTCTCATTCGTCGATCTCGTGCCGGGAACCAATCACATGTCTGAGTGTCTGTGTGTGTGTGTACAAAGCCTCTGAGAGAGTTTCTCTCTTTGTCTGGCATCATGGGAAACCGTTTCTCTCGCATCACGATAAAACACTGCTTTCCGAAATACGGTTGCTGATATATTTAATTTTTATTTTTCTATGAATATTTTTGAAAAATCCGCGATGCACTGAGGCCGCAAAATTTGAACCGGACATTTTTGAAAATTTTTACTGGACCAATACTTTACAAGGAACAAAAACCCAGAGGCAAAAGCTTAACCAATGCGTTGCAAGCATGTGGTTGTGTTGTACAGCTCAGACCCACAGTAACACAATCGATGCTTCGTCCAACTTGAATGCACATTAATCATAATGTAACTAAAAGACAGATTACACTTTACGTGATTTAGCCTTCAAATTTTCAATTTTATGTAAAGCTGTGTTAACATTAGCAAAGTTATGCTGGAATCTAGGAAGCAAAAAAAGCAAGTTCACACTTTTAAACCAAGCTTCTGTCAGTTGATTAATGCGGGAATCTAAAAACTGGACCCCATTGCGAAGTCTGTGAGGGGAAATTTTGCCTTCAAGTAAAACTCCCAATCATTTATCATTCATATGATTTATTTTCAAATAAATTTGCACAAAACTTTGCTGAACAATGGTAAATGTGACACTAAGTTTGAAGAGACAGATGAAAACTTTAGGCTGACTGTGCATAAAATCCGCTGTATCTCAATTAACTGGACATAATTCACTTTATATAGATTTTACATTTGCATTTCAGTCATGTAGGTTGTTGTGGTTTGTGATTTTGAAGATAGTCTGTTAAAGTAGCATATGTTCCATGAAGTGAATAATATAGGGTTGGTCACTTCTTCAGCACACATCAGTGACCCACGATTGCATAAACCTTGATAACGTTGGCGCAATGTTACATAACAGCAACCACTCAGCGCTGCTTCTGCTTACCAATAAGCACACAACTCTCAAAGCCGCTGGCGTAAATGCTGACCGGGCATTCGCTTCACGGCTGATTTTTCACCAGCACATCTTCTGCTTTAGATGTCTGCTCAGACCTAAGTTTGCAGCAGACTCCTTACTCGACCTCTTCCCACTCGTTTTCTCTCTCATCCTCCTCCTGTTTCGCACTTTCCCTTCCCGTGCAGCCCGTGCGCGTTTCTCAGAGTAATTCTGACTCATCTTGGTTAAGCCCTGTTTTCTGCCGGACAACGCATGACTTTGTAACTGACTCCCGATCTTTTAGCTTCTTCATACAGTTGTTTGTATTGGATCTGTCCTTCTTTGACTTTATCTGCTCTTCTTCCCTGATCTGAGAGTCAGAATGTGTCTATGTTCAGGCAGACTGCCTCTTTCTGGCTGATTAGCAGCATCTGTGCATCCTGGAGTCTTAAGGGGGCAAAAATAGAGGGGATTTAAGAGAAAAGAGTGAACCGTTTCTCCTTCAACGATCTTTCTACTGCCTCTTTCTCATTATGTAGCTGTTGGAGACACATCCTTGATTTTGACAGTCAGTCGTTTAGACCGTATCATGGAGAATTTAAGGATTTTTGCTGCACAAACTTGTAACTGACTGTTAGGTTGTTCCCAAGACTTTGTTGCTCCTTTTGTCATTTTCAGCTGCATTCTCTTTGTATTTTGAGTTCTGCCTATAGAAGGCCCGAAACACATTCAGGTACTTAATTGCAGACACAAATAATTGGTCGTGTATTGATCATGTATTGAAATTGTACAGTACATTTGTGCTGCTTTAGCAGCAGTGAGGCAGTAACAATGTTCAGAGAACGCTTTCAGAACTTAATGGGAAATAATCTTTTTTCCATAAGATCCAGGGACATTCAAAGTGCTTTGCATTAGGATTGTTTGTTTTGTTTTATTAAAACTACCATGTTTTGCTCAATATGAAAACCTTTGTAGAATGATTTACATATTATATTTAATAGGACTTTTAGGAATGTACTTTTTTTTTTTTTTTTTTTTTTTTTTTTTTCCTTTCTGGTGACATTCAAGTTTTTTTTTTTTCCAGAATTTATTTTCCTTGTTTATATGGAAAATCTGAAAAAGCATTTGCATTGCTAACATTCCAACATAAGAACCTTTGTAGAACAGTCTGAGATAATTTTATGTTAGCCGAGAACCAACTACATTAGATTTTTTAGAGCTACCATATTTAGCATTACCTATATTGTGTTTTGGGCCTAATGGAGATGTGTAATTTCCTTATTTCTGCTTCAGGCTGTGGCCACAGTTGAACTTGGATCAAGTGGTCCATATGCACAGGAGTTATACCTTAACCTAAGTTATAACCTTGTACACTGCATCCCAGGCATATTCGATTAGAGCAAAGAAATGGTTGGTCATCTTTTCTCGTCTCTCATTCTAGACACCATTCATAGTTCAGTGTGTTCACAGCTCTTCAATACCAAAGTTTTCAGTTGAATAGATTGACATTTGAAATGTTACGCAACATCTCTTAAGAGATTTTTTTTGTCCTTTAGGAGTTGATACCGATTGATGGGTATTGACCGGCCTGTGGTGGGCTATTTATACTGACTATGGATGTTAAACTCATCTATAATGATGTACTCTTCTCTCAACTGGAGTGGTTCAACACCATCTCTTTTTGACACTAGACTTGCTCTTGGAAATAAAATAAAAAAATGTGAAAGTGTAGAGCAGATTTCCTGAATGTATCATGGGGCTAAAGGCCATTTCAAGACAAATGGAAATTCACTGGCATATTCCAGCTCATTAATTTGGTCAATTGCTTTGCACAAGATGTATGATGTGCTTCAGTGTCTGGAAGTCAGTTTTTGAAAGTTTTGAGTCTGATTCTTTGCTCTGGACTCATGTACTCATGTAGCTTTTCTTTTTCTCTTTGTGTGTCCTTCTCACCACTTCAATAGAAAGTGGAGATGAGACAATGATGGTAATGTGGAAGTAATGTCAACAGAAAATAACATGAAACCGACTCAAACTTGCATTTGCGCCACAATTTAAAATGTTTCAGCCAATGAGCCATGAATGACTTTTAAAATGCGTTTTATTTCATTTTAAATTTAGTATGTTTTTTCAGCCAAGTTCGGCTGTCGGGTTTGTCTCCGTGGCAGGTCTTTTCAGCTTATCACTCCATGCCTTGGGGGCTCGACTCCAACTTCATGACAGAGACTGAAAACTGACATGTGATTCTCAACCCCCAGCACTCCTCCTCCCATCCCATGTTCTTTGTTCTTTCCCCTTCTTGTTCCGCTGTCAGTGTGGGATGGGCAGAAATGGCCTTTTGAGTGACACTGGTTGGCACATCATTTTAAGTGTTAGTGGGATTGGGAGCTCTAGATAACTGGTGATGCTTCCCATGATTTCCTGACGTTTCCGTCACCCCTCCCTACGACGCACACGGGGAAAGCCAAATAACAGCTGTGCTCAGTGAAAAATGTCAGCCTGATGTTAAGAATACATTATTCTCTTTTTTTTTCTTTTTTTTTTACACACTTCACTCCTTTTTATGGGTTTGTTTTGCTGATTTTATAGTCTACATTATCACAGCAAATAGAAATGCTTGAAAACAATCCACCTCATAGCCCTTCATGACTTTCTAATACACAGCTACATGGCAAATGAAGTGTAAAGATGTGGTCTGAATGTCTTCTAACTTTTATGTTTTCAAGCACGCATCACTCTTTTTGAAAGGCTGAAGGCCATGAGAGCTGCCTTTGTCTTTTTACGTGGCTGGATTACCTTGACCCAAGAATGGACTTTGAATGTCTTTCATCATGATCTATCTGTGTATGCCTCTATGATGGATGTTGACGTGATTAGAATGTCCTACTTTTGGAAGTAACGTTGCTTAATGCATTTTCACATAATTCCCTATCCTATGTGTTCAGTATAGTTACAAACATGCGGAGCTTAATTTTAGTGAATGCCTGTAAAAAAAAGTTTGGGGTCAGTAGTTTATTTTTTAATAAATATTCTCTTATTTACAAAGGCTTCATTTATTTAACCAAAAATACTGTAATAAAACTTTAATTTCTATTAACTAAAATATTTTGATTAATTTTGATTGTACTTTTTGCATATATTGTAAAATGTAATTGGCTCCTGTAGTGGCAAAGCTAAATTTTCAGCAGCCGTTACTTCAGTCTTCAAGAAACTATTATCAATGTTGAAGAATATTTTTTGGAAATTGCTTCTTTTTTTGAGTTCAAAAGCACAGCATTTATTTTTAACAAGTTCATATTAAAATCTCCAATACAAATGTCTTGATCCATCATCTCTGGAAAGGAAGTAAGGTCTGACGTTAGCAATATTACACATATACTCATTGGTCATGGTGCAAGAGAAGCCGTGAAAGATGGATTGCAGTTATTTTCGCCAATGACTTTAACAAGTCAAGTCTGTTAGTCCATCAGAAGATCACTCAATTGTTCTGGCATCCTTCATTCAGTCGGATGTCTCCATTCACAAACTGTGACTTCTCATGTAATTATTCAATAACCCCAAGTGGTCCAGTGAAAAGTCCTTTGAATGTTTATTTTCTGCCCCTGTTGACATTTCTTCACTCCATGGTTCATTGTTTCCTTTGATCGCCTCAGCTTGAGCCGTAATCATAGATACCAAGATAATTCACACTTCAGGTCACATGACTGTTTCGCCAGCCAATAGCGTTTTCTACTCCCCTCCCGATGTGAAGAGATCAGTGCACACACCCTTGTGGAGAAAGAACAGGGGAATTGATTTTGCTGCCTCCCCTCACTGGTCTTTGTCATGTGGTGTGTGTTGATTGACAAGTTTAAGAGAGGATATGAAGGAAACACTTTATGATGTGTGACCTTAAGTGTCTTCCAGCTAGACATTAGGGATTTCGGATGAGATCTGCCAGGCTCGTCTCGAGGGCTCTTCTGTATTGCTCGAAGAAAACTTTGAGATGCTGTGATCTAAAGATAATTTGACCCTAGAGGATCCGCATCAGGTTGCGAAGGTGCCTCAGATGTTCTAATTGTTATCTTTTTGGTGATACTGACTGGTTGTGTCAGTAGTGTCGCTCAGTCATTTCAGGATTGATTGCTCAAAGCCATGTAGGTCATTTAGAGGGGACCACCACAGATCCACGAGCCCCATCGACTAAATATTGACCTGTTCCCACAGAGGCCATGAGAGGCATTAGAATAAAGGCTTCATATGCCTTTAAAACATCCATGCGCTCACTTTTAAACAAATACACACAATGTACACGTGCAGACACACACTGACAGGATTTGTGTGTACATGCAGGCATATAAATGCTCTTACAAGAGCAAGTTCTGCCACACATAATTTCTAGTCTTGCAGTATTCGTTAAGTGTTTGCATGAGTGTGTGTCAGAGGATTTGTCTGTGTAATATTAAAGCTGCTTAATGCAAACTGTTCAAAATGCATCCGTGCTGGCAGACTTTTAAATGGGCACCATTTGGGAGATACTTTAACAACGCTGCCAACATCTGCACTCAAAACTGGTGTTATTTACAAATCTTTTACCAGCGTTCCCAGTGATTCGCTGCTACTTTTTGACTTTCAGCTGGATATTTCATATTAAAGCATTAAGTAATGCATATAATGTAGCTTTTTGCTACTTTCTGCTTTTTTCCATGCAGTAACTTACATGGGAGAAAAGAAAATCATCGCCTCAACTCCTACTTTTATCTTGTCTTCCAGGTTATTTAGTGGTGAAACTTTCATTACCTTTGTTGACTTGATTTGCTTTGTTCACATTAAGTAATTAAGGTCCTTGTTCTGAAATTTCTATTGAGCCGTCTGTGGAAAAGTGCTGTGTCGGTGTATCTGGTCTACTTTGCAAATAACAAGCCCTGGGTTTAAGAGACACTGACACGTGCACTACTTTAAGTTTTTTTTTTTCTTTTTTTCAATAATAGTTTTTTGTTAATCATTACAGATATGGGCCAATTTTCTTCAACGTTCTATATCAGTAATCAGTGTTTAGTATTTATGTACTATTATCATATGTTTTTTTAGTGAGCTATTAGTTATTAATTAGCCATTAATTACTAACTTAGTTTTTATACTTTTATTTTAATTTAATTTTAAATATTATCTTGCCTTTTTTTGTAATTTTAGTACATTTAGTAATTTTTTTTGTACTTCAACTTAAATTAGAAACTAATGGAAATTTAAGAATATGTAGTATTGGTTTTTCACCCATTTTATTTTTTCAGCTTTATTTCAATTGAATGTGGTAATTTTATGTGTGGTAAAAAGCTCAGGTTGTCCTTTTTAAGATGCAGTCGGGTTGTTGAATTGACAGGATTTAATTCCACAGTTTAAAACTTTCATCTTTTTAACATAATAGTGTATTTGTTACTGCAATTTACCTAGTTTACACACTTCCATTCATTCGAATTAAACAGACCTTTGACCTTTTAAGTTTTATAAACTCTCTTCATTTCTTCCTCTGTATTCAAGTTTTACTCTTGCTGCTGTCTCAATTCATTGACTGTCCCACTGAAACACTTTCAGTGCAGTGCTGGACCTTTTGGGTTAGCATTAAATTTGAGGATGGTAAATTCTCACACGTCCACTCACAAATACACACACACAGTGCATTACAGCATTACTCTCTCTTGAATTTCACCCTTCTAACAGTTACCTGACTGCGGGTTTGAACCTATAGCTATAATCAAACATTTTCTGCCAGCTTCCTGCTTTCTGATGGGCTGACGTGTCTATAGGGCCCTCTTACTGATTAAATTCTGCTTTTCTTTTTCAAAGAGGTTTAACGGAGCTCTCTCACTCTTATTCTCAATCAATGGACCCTCACACGTTGGCCTTAGATTGAGCCATTGATTTAAGCTGTGCTAAAAAGAACCTTCCTTATTTAATCTGTGCTTCAATAGTATTACTCTATTTGGCTTCTGTTTTATGAGGGGGCTTTCTTTTGATTAAAAGGCCCATTAACTGTATATTTTGCATTTCAAAATAGATTTTCCACCATTAGTGTTTCGATCCATTATTTATTTAGAAGGGACTGATCCATTTTATGGATCTACCCTGAAACCTCTGCTGTTTTAGCTAACCAGTGTCTGTGTGTGCGCTTTCTATGCACAGTATGCGTTTAAGTAAGCATTACACATGGGAATGAAGCGTATAGAACTAACATATTCTGCTGCAAAGGATTAAATTGAAACTTTATTCTGGAACTGGATGTATGAGGGGGTTGTTGTAATAGTTTGCTATAGTTCGAGGAGGCAAATTTCCAGAGACGTTCTGATAAGCAATTAGTAGTAGTTGATAAAAATAAATATTAATATATATAGTTATTGTAAGAAACTGAAATGTTTCTCTAAATTCTACATGTGCAGTGTTCCTTTAGTGGTAGGATTTAGTGTTTTTTTTGTTTTGTTTTTTTTTTTACTTAAAGAAATTTAAGTGTTAATTCAGTTAAAATGTTGCCCTATAATTAGTTTTATGTAAAAACAGAAGTCTATATACTGACCTTATTTAGGTAGCTAATAAATATGTGGATTTGTGTGCGGATCCAGGTGCTCTCAGATGCAGTACTATGGAGAATCTCGTACTTTATGATGAACTGTACCATGGGGGCCATCTGGTGTATCTGCTTCCTGTACTGGCTGACTGTCCTTCCTGTTATGCATGCATCTCACAGATGGCACCACATGGTGCTATAATTTGACGTGGTTGCTATGGTTACACAAGGTTAAATGCCACCTCTGAACTCTGTGCATTGTGCCTCAGTTGTGTTTTACTTGTACTCTCATGGTTTTAGCGTGATAAAAATGCTGCATGTGAGATGTTTGTCTTGTGCAAGTGGTGTTTCTTCAGTGCCTGAGGTCTCATGGTCGAGTTAAAGCATCCTTGCAACATCTAGGTTAGCTTTTTACTGTGTTTAGCTGTAATTATGAAAATCACTCACCCAAACACGCACGCACACACTGTTTTGTCCTCATAACAGCATAGTGGAACTGGAACCTTGCAGCAGTGCTGTCAACAAACATAATAACAGCGTTAACACAACACGCAGCTGGAACTTCAGACGATCCTAGCACCGATGAGGCAATTTCCCCCCTGAACGGGAACACACACACACTACGCTATTGGATTCTGCATTCAACTGTTTCTTCAACTATAGGCACTTTTATGCCCCAGATTTCAATTTGTTTTCTTTTTGTGATATGAAAGTCAGTTGAACTGCTTTGGAAAATGCATCAGGCTTTCATTTGTTTTTGCTCCTTTTTAAATCCATTTTATATATAGATTTTATATTTTTTATAGATTAAGGTTGCTTTGCAAAGGTCTCCAGGGCAAAAGTGTGCATAGTTGCCTAAGAAATCCACATTAGTTTTCATGTGTATTAATATATTTCTCTCACGTTTGTCTCTCTGGACCAAAATTATTGATTCATAGCTTGACTGTGGAAAATATGTCTGTCTTGATTGCAGCTGCTTTCACGGGGTGTAAGATATCTACTTTGGCCCTTTTAAATGATCCATAATTTAGAAAATTTTGAATGAAAGAGCAAGAGAGATCATGAATTTTAATTTACATATTGAGATGAGTTGAAAAAGATGGTTTTAATAGTGGTGGAAAGTTTGCGTCAGTAATGAGTTAAAAGTGGCAATGGGAAAAAGGTTTGATTGAGCTGGATCAGAGAGGTGTTTGTGATTTGGCTGATTGCATGCGTTTTACATGCACATAATGGGTCCCATGTTTGAGAGATTGTGTTCAGACAGTATGACTGTGAAACTGATGAATGTGCCCTGAAGCTTAATCAATACACGCACAGATACGCACATTCACCACCTCTCACCACACGAGTTTGTCATGTGTGAGCTAAGCTCCTGTCACCCGGGAAAGTTCACCTTCATCAACCATCACACACTCTCATAAATAAAATGAAGTGTTTATGAAACATTTTGAGTATGAGGAGCATGTTTGATATACAAAGGCATTTTATGGGCATTTATTTTGTTACTCTTTCACACACACTTTTTCACACGATTTCTCTCCTGATTTTAGCTTAAAGTGAACTTCATAGTCGTGTGTCATCACAGGACATCAGGACAGTTTTCTGGTTGTATATTAATAAGTCATAATAATGATTTTAAAATAATACTGACTATCCCTACCCTATTCATACCAGCACTTTTGATCTATTGTGTTAACAATTAGCATAGTTATAACAACTGCACAACTACAATTCAGTCATTACATTTTTTAAATAATAATATTTGACAGTATTCTCAATCTTATTGTACTTATTGTAGTCAGTCTATCAGGCAATACTAGTCATGTCAGATGCATGTCACATGTCAGATGCCTTCCCTCACTTACAGGAGGTATTACTTCCACTGCAACTTTAATCTTGATAAGGTATTATTAAATGGACTTAACTGGCTATTGTTGTACAGTCATGTCAGGATATCCTTCCTGTACTTCACAAACATCTTGGGCTTTGAGTTGCAGAGCAAGAGAGATGCCCTCTGTAATTGGTCCATGCCATAAAATAAGATTTAAAGTCTGTGAAGGGCTTTCTGGTGATTAATAACAAGGGTCCTGAGAGTGTGTATATTACTCTGGGAGTGCGTTTACTGTTTGGGATTCTGTATATCATTTGTGGGGATGCTCTCAGACAAGGTTAAGCAGGTTAACGCTTCAAATGTATGCAGATTTATCTGTCTTGTTATGAGTCGTTGCTGTATGGTCATCCTGTCTTGTGACCATCAGATCTTAAATATATCATCCCTCACCCGTGACTCATCTAAAGTGGGCAGGACCTCTAAAGGCGGGGCCTCAATCTTTCTCTGTATTAATGTTTCTCCTCTGTGTGGCATTTTTCACACTTGCAGAAGCCATTTGTGATCCAGCGGGAGCCATGTTGGCTCAAACGTTCCATCCACAGGGAACCATAGTGGCTCTGGAAACCTCCGCTGGGAGCCATCTGGGCCAGCTATCTGAGAATCTGTCTGCCCTTACATGCTGCTGTGTTTTCCTGTTTCTCTGTGGAATGAGAGGCTATATGGTGGTTAAATGTTCAAGGCGTTGATCAGTGTGCTCACCCAGCAAAACACATGGCCATCCACCTAGTCTGTCATACACCCAATTTCACTCTAGGGTCTATTGAGTTTGAGATAGTGTTTTATTGAAGGGAAATAAGTTGATTTGTTCACATCTTCACTCTGAAATGCCTATTTTTTTTTAGCAAATAGCTGTTAGCATGTCCATCATATCCATTCACCATTTTATTGTGCAGGAAAATGTCTGCTCTTACATCTGTCGTCGAAGTAGGGTTAGCAAACTAGATCACTTTTGATTTTGTCAAAGTGAACATTTTTTATAAAAGTTTAAAATAACAGCTAGCATCAGTGCTACTCTCTTGCTGTCAGATTCCTCAACTTGCACATAAAGTTGTGATTGCTAAGAGTTAAGTTGGGTTTAGCATCCTTGCCAAGTATGACAGAAATATCACAGTTCCAGTCCAATCTTTCTGCATGGCTGACTCCAGAGTTACTGGTGGTAAATTAGTTCTGCAAACGTGGTAATGTACCGCATTGGATGAACGGAAGCTCGATCCATCAATATAGCCGTTTGAAAATCACTTATGATATCTTGCATGATCCCTGTGGAAAGCTTTGCTGCAGTTTTCTAATCACACTGAAGCATTTTTTTTCCTGTTTATCCATGCTGTCTTTGTGTGTATGAGTCATGGTGTTGTGCCAGGAAAGAATACTGCAAAGATATTAATCTTTTGGTTTTCGGGCCATTAAGATTAAACTCATGTAATTGTATATTGCTTTATTAAAGCTTACATGAAACGTTTGGCGTTTTCTCCGAATTGCAGGCGTGTTCATTGAGTTTGACCTTGTATTTGGATAAGCAGGAGATTTTAAATCTATTTGCCAAGATAAAGGCCATATGCTTTTCTCTATAAATCAATCCCTCGCCCTCACAAAGAACTTTAAGCCTTAGAGACCCAGTGTAGCAGAATTGCAACGTTTGTGTAAAGGCTATTAAATATTATCTAATTTTAATTATATGGGTGATAACACATTGCAATAGTTAAAACACTGAAATGCATCACAACATTTTTGGTGGGTATAAAGGCATATTAATTTTCAAAGCTTGTTAATGTCACACCGAAAGGCACCCAGCTATGTGACGATAAATAACACTTTTGTAGCAAATGTATGTATTTTACATACGAGCACAGACGAGACTGTTCAGACGTCTCCATAGTCACATCGCCACAGCCGCTTGCAGCAGCTCACGGGCCGGTACGCGAATGCGCTCCGCGGCCCGGTACCATTTCATCGACGGACCGGTCCGCGAAATCGTTCCGCGGCCCGGTGGCACATCGTACTGGTCCGCGGACCGGGGGTTGGGGACCACTGTGCTAGAGGGTTTAACTTTGATGGGAAGTCCAATAAAGCATCATATGATGTTGAGTGACTAAGATCTAATAGAACAGATGAAACGGGCGCACTAAAAAGAGGGTTGTGGACTATCCTGCAGCATGTGCTGCCAAATCATGTCTAAAAAAAACCTTGTCTGACATTGAGGAAGATACTGCTCCTCTAAAGACTTATGTAACGCAGGAGGTTAGCATAGAGCCTCGTCTTATGTGCAAAACAGTCTCTTGTGATTTAGAGCATGTATGTTATATACAGAATGTAATTGAAATTTGTTGACAGGTGCATTTGACTGTATCCACTTAGCATCCACCTAAAATCATGCAGATAACCTCACAGAAACATGTTAAAATCACCCTGAGCACCTCAGCAACTCTAGAGTAACACCCTGGCAGTCCCCTGTAATAACTAGCGTAATTTAATTAAAATAAAAAACTCTGGTTTGACATCATCAGATCATTACTAAGGAAAACTGTTTACTAGGCTGGTTCTCTTTGATTAACTCTGCACTCTGTTCCAACAGCAAAGTACACAGGGTGCATAAAGCTGGCTAGACCTAATACATTTAGCCCTCTGGCTAAGGCCAACCCAGATTACCGGAACATTCTGTGCGTGAACCCGGCTGGAGCCATTACCTTTTGCGTGTAGAGCATTAGTTTGCTGCCAACCAGGGCCAGAGTGGGAGGCTAGTTGTTTGTCCCCATAATGTGAGGTTGGTTGTCATTCTTGTGTTTAATCAAAGTGCCGATTATGCCCTCATTAAAAAGCTTTTACTCTCCCTGCGTATGCAGCCTCTGCCTCCAAAGTAATTCCCAGCAGATTTCCCAAGGGACTTCCTGGCTGAACAACCGCACTCTTAATCGTTTGACTCTTGGAGTCTCTTTTCACAACACCTGCCTCTGTCTTAGAAACCTATTTGAGGAACACACACTTACACAGTGAGGATGTTGCTTTTCTGATGGATCGCAATAGTTGAGTTGGATTATGTGGGTGTGTACATTTTCTGTGGTGCTTCCTAAGGCAGCCTGTAAATTTGGTGCATAAGTCATCCCTAAGATTTTCATGAGGTTTGATGAGAGGTATCAGATCGGAAGTTAAAACGGTGGAAAAATCTAGGAACCAGAATATCAGAGAGACCTTACAACCACATAGTATGCCATGACAACAGCATGGTAACACATTGAAAACTATCAGAATACCTTATCAACCTCATTAACATGTATTCATTTAGCAGATGCTTTTATCCAAAGCAACTTACAACTCAGGAATACAGAAAGCGATTTGTCGCGAAGAGACAATGTGCACAGGAAGTGCTCACAATACAAAAGTTTCAGAAAGTGCTTGTAGTACAAAAGGGGGGATTAAAGAAAAGTTGTTTTTTGTGTTAAAGGAAGAGAATTGTACATTCCGAATGAGATGGAAGATCGTTCCACCAGTAAGGAAATGTACAGAAAAATTATCTGGAGAGTGATTTTGAGCCTCTCTGTGACGGTGGACTTTGGCCCTCAAATTGGGTCAGTTTGTCCTCAAATATTACTCCCAAGTTTCTGGCCGAACTTGATGGGGTAGTTGTTGAACCAATCTGGATGATGAAATTGTTGCAGAGTTGGATTGGCAGGGAAGATTAGAAGCTCTCTCTTTGCCAGGTTGAGCTGCAGATGATGGAATAGAATAGATGATGCTCTTTTATCTAAACCGAGGTGTCTGCAAGACAGCTTGATTTGCGCAGCTACTGTGGGATCATCTTGTTTAAAAGAAAGGTGGAGTTGTGTGTCATCGGCATAGCAAATGTGCCCAATCCCAGTGATTTAGTGCACATTGAGAAGAGAAGAGGAGAGGACCAAGAACTGAACCCTGACGAACCCCAATGATGATTGATCTGTGAGATTGGATTCAAACCAATGGAGTGGAGTTCCTGTGGTGCCCAGTGAAGAGAACAGAAGGATCTGATGATTAACAGTGTCAAAGGCAGCAAATCCAAGAAAATGAGAAATGATGATTTGGAATCAGTGTTTGCAATCCGCAAAGGTTCAATGAATGACAGTAGTGCTTGAATGACAATCTTGAAGCCAGACGTCCAACTGGTCCAACTGGTTATTCTGTGATAGGATAAGTGATACCTGCTGGAAAATTACTGAGTTTTTGCTTTGAATGGTAGGAGAGACACAGGTCTATAATTATCTATAAGTGAGTTTTTTTTCAACCTTCTAGCAATCCTTAGAAGCTACCCAAAATACATTAACAAAGGAATAGGAACATGTTGACAACACCTAAAATACCTTTTCAGCAGTGGGGTTAGCTAAGCCTGCTTGAACTACCTAACAATGCTTGGAAACCACCCAAAGCACCCTAGTGCAGGTCTAATGAGTTGGCTTTATTTGGGTACTGGATTATCAAATTGAAAATTACTGCATTCAGAACACCCTGACAACCACTACACAACATGTGGCAACCATTGCGTAGTAACACAGCAAATTCCGCTCAACTTAGCTACTGCTTTGTAACATCTCGCAAGAACCTAGCATAATTTTCTTCAGAAAATGTAAAGCTCTAGTTTCCTAAGCAGTTGAGTTCACTGTAATCATTTTAACAAGACGTTGTCATTGTTGCTTTGATTAGAGCTTTTAGGTTTCCTGAGACTTACTGCATCATACAGTGTGTAATCGTTTTGCTCTGTGTTTTTTTAAAAGCAATTAATTCTTGCATATTTTCTTTTGGTAATAGTTTAATATTTAAGCGACTCTTTTTCCACTTTTCTTTTCTCTTTTGTCCTGTCTTTCTTTGAAATGCACTCTTTTTGTCCTTGCCTGCTGTCTTTGATCACTAGCCAATAAACAGCCTCAGTGCTCTGAGACAAATGTAATATATTAGTTGCGCGTGTTCCCTGGTGTCACCACTTTAATTGAGAATGTCAGGCTAAAGTTAGCACCAGGCTGAATCTCGACCTCACGTTTAATTGTGCAAGAAAGACGTGCCCAGCAGTGATGTCAGTGACAGTAAGTGTGTGCGTGAGTCTGTGACATGAGTGTGGGGATATGCTGTAGGGCCCCCCGAGTTGCCTGAAGAACGAGTCGTCTGGACGATCAATAGATAGCTCAGTCTCCTCCAGTGATCTGTCTATTTAAGACAAAGTCTTTTTCTCTGTTGCCACAGTAATAGAACCACAGCTAATCCCACATATAGTACATTAATTCACTCTTTTGCCCTGTCTGTCTCTCTCTTAGGTGGAAGTGGAGGTGGAGAGCATGGACAAAGCAGGGAACTTCATTGGCTGGCTTCATATAGAGGGTGTGAATCTCTCTGTGGCTCTGGTGGAGAACGCCCTGTCTAAGGTCCACTTTACTGCAGAGAGAAGCTCCTACTACAAGAGTCTGGTATCTGTGGAGGAAACCGCCAGACAGAGGAAAGAGAAGGTGAGTTTGGTGGTATTCCAGCATCTCTTATTAAGACTCAGGCTCTGTTCCAAAACCACCTGGACAGAGATTTAAAGCATCATTGGGGCTCTTCTGGCACAAAACCTGGGCAAACAGAATCGGCAGCAGTTGTGTTGTCTTTTTAAGATACCTACTTTTGACCAATGTATACGGCAGCACCAGTAAGGTAAACCATTTCACGCTATGCCCATTTTGGCACACTACAGTCAGCTATTTTATTCATAAACAAAAGTTTTACAAGTTCAGCTAGAATTAAGATTTTGTCTCTGTTGGCAACCTCATTGCATTGCAAAAAGTTCAGTAGCGGACAAGACTAAACACATAATGATTATAAATATATTTATTTTCAAAGACTATAATGAATATCCAGTATTTTACCCAATTTTTTTGACGCATTTTTCCCCCCCTATTCTTAGAGTATCAAATGTTACTTTAGCAACATGCTAATCAGAAATTCAAATGTATCCTGCCTGAAACTGAGAAGCAGAGAGTTTCATTACTTATTCCGGATATCTTCCAGCTTCATTCTGGTAATAAATATCATCTCTTTTCTGCCCAGCATGCCTTGAGGTGTTAGAGCTGAGGCCAGAGCCCTTCATCCAGTGTACATGTAAACAAAGAGAATACAAAAATCTATTGTAAAATTTCATTAATTCAGGCTGAACAAATGGACACCAGACCTCCAAAAAAAGTGGAAGCTGGTCAAAAGACACAGGAATGAGTATGTAGCTCAGGGGGTGCCACAGGGCTTTGTTTTTGGCACTATAGTTTTGTTCTCTTTCCTCTAAACTTTTATTGATTAAACCCTCTTCATCCCTGATCTCAGTCTCGGTTCATTTTCATTATGGCCGAAACAGTCCATGGAAAGCAACAGCCCTGGTGGACAAACAAAACTCCCACCAGCTGTTTCTTCTGTCATCTGGCAAGAGAGAGTGGCTCCGTGCTGATAGCAATATGATCTACAGCCCAAGGCAGCAAAGAGCGAGTTTCTGTCTTCCTTGTCAAATCTATATTTTTTTCTCTCTCTCATCTCAATCTCTCTCCTCTACAACATAACACAAAGTCCCAAACCATATAGCCACATCTTTCTTTCAAAGGCAGTGTTATCGGCTTCCAGTCCCCATAAAAATACTGTCCAATATGAAATGCGCATCCATAGATCTTCCCTTCTGATTGAACATATGCCTGGCTTAAAAATTCAATCTTTCTTGTTTACACTCCCTTGGATATACACACAGGCACTCGCATATGCACACTTGTACACCTCTCTGCCACAGTGTCACCTCGCTGTAAACAAAGATTGGCATGTTTTTTGCACTGACACCTTGAGGAAAGCACAGTTTGACCCTTACTTCCAGTGCTGTCGCTTTCCCAGTGGGTCGGATTGACTCACTAACACACTGGCAGTGAATCAAAGACGACAAGTTTGGTTTGTTGTACCCCAGACCTCCTCCCTGGCCCTGTGGCTGTCTGGAGGGGGCTGCCAGTACAAGGCCACCCTGATGTGAATGTATTTGATGAGAGAGAACACAGGTTCCACCAATGAACTGGACAGCTGCATTGTTCTCAAAGACTGTAGATGCTGGTTGTCGAATCAGTCCCAATCCATTCTTGAATGTCTAAGGCTCCACTGAATTATGGAGATAATCAATTAGTGCTCGACTGATATATTGCCATGGCTGATATATATTGTTCGATTTTTGCCTTTTATTTTTTCACGTTGGCCATATACAGAAAACGTGCACACTATTTAAAGACAATGGCTTTACTGCATAGTTCATAATAAGCGTCCGTTTATGAATTATATAGACCATAAACGTTTTCGGGTTTAAAATGTAAATGCCGACATAACTCTCCTCTCTGTGGATATAATCACAGACATTAGTGGTAACTTTAGCTGCGGAAATTGCTAACAGGCACATTTGGAAATGCGGTTTTCAATCATTTACAAAACATAATGTGTGATACTTATGTCTTCAGGGTGTGAAGCTGGATCACTAGTATATGCTGCTCCATCTTCGTGTTACAACTTTTTAGCTAAACCTGTTTTGTATTGACCCTCGTTCACAAATCAGTCTGGTGTAAAATGATTAGCGCAGACATGAACGATTTTAGGTAACTTGAGGGGCATATTCCCATCATAACAAAATTAATCCACTGTGTCTTCAGTGTCTCAGTTGCTGGGAGCAAATGAAAAGTCTTACAACATTAGTAATGTTTTACGAATTCTTAACACTACAGCTGCTCCAGCAGACTGTATAGCTCACAGAGGGGAGGGACAGTCAACAGTCGTGGGCAGGGCCTAGACATTTGTCATGTCACAAAAGTTTGAATCTGCTAACGACTTGTTCTGAGACGCTGCATATGAGTTATGGAGATAAAAAAATCGAAATGGGTGGATTTTTACCATTAATGTGGTGGTTCTGTTCACACGCGTCTGTTTAAACACCATGCACATTTTTCATGTTAGAAATGGTTCTAAATGGTACCCAATTAGGGTTCTTAAGTTTGTAATAACAGTAGAAACCTTTTTTGGGCTGAATTGAACACTTTTATAAGGCTCCATAAATAACTATGCTTTAAGCAGCACTTTGTGTTAAAAATATCCTTTTAATAATTTATTTTAATTAATATTAGTTTAATAATATTTATTAATTTACTTTATATGTATATCGTGGCCTTATTATGGCCTTTACATTTATTTTTATTTTTTTAAACCACAGCACGTTTTCAGTTAGGTACTTTTATTTTTTATATTGACATGGCGAATTGTAGCAAAAGCGAGTTCTCTAACAACAGTTTTTACCTGAATACGTTACTAAATAACAATTGCCGTTGCACATGATATAGATGTAATGAAAACCATGTTCCAGTGAAATATCTAATTCTCTATGATGCATTTACATCCATCATTATGCATTTGTTCTGAGTGGCAGTTTCTCTTTGCAGAGTATGGTTGGCTTGTGACAAAATCTGAAATACACAATTGAATTTAGTTGGTTTCTTTTCTAATTTTATGTAAAAACAATTGTTTATGTAGGACAAAACCAGCAAAATTGTAAGCCCTTTCCAATATTAAAAGGTAAAAAGTGAGAAAGTCATGGGATGGCTTTAATGTTTTTTTTTTTTACTGGATATATTTTTATGCATAAATTAATTGGTATCAAAGATGTTATATCTCTGTTATTTTGAAGAAGAGTAGATGCGTATCCTTGCTTGAACAGAGCTGGTCAGTCTTACATATTCTGTTAAACTAAAAAAGAGAAGACGATATGATGGCAGTGGGAAACCTCTTACAATTTGAAAGTTAAAATGTATAGACATTTTAAGAAAAAGGTACCAGTTTAAAGTCTGTGTAATTGAATGGATGAGCTCTTGAAAATCAATAATGAGGTGGCTAGTTTGACAGTTTACAGATTTGAAAAATGAAAAGCTGAAAATAAACCCTAAACTAACACAAAGAACAATTTCATAAAGGGTTCTACAAAATCACACATCTACAAAATCACACATTAACTTTATTAACAGTCAAGTAAATTTAATACAGTACATTGTTTTAAGTGCAGGAAACGCATTTGCAAAATGCAAAGGTTTTGAACTTTGTTGGATACAGTAGTTGTACAACATCTAACACAGTGTCCTAACCAGATGTGATACCCGCGACTAGCATAAAAGCATCAGTCCACACCTACGAGATGACACAATGAATCAAAAACCAGGCGGGCTCTCGCGGCAAGTGCACGGCACCAGAAGGTTGATCTTGACTCCACTCACAAGAAAATGGATAAGTACATAATCAAATCCACATGTTACACCATTTAAAGAATATTAAAAATGCATACTGAATTACTAAAACAATCTTTGTTCACAGTTTGAACATTTCAAGATCTGAGGTGAATTATTCATTGTTGCTTTTAGTACGGCTACAAAGCTGGGAGCACTAAATGATGTTCAAAAGCACATTTTACACTTAACATTCAAGCTGATAAATAGAAACCGTTTCTAATATAGAATCGTTATATGTCGCTGTTGTGGCTGATTAGGACAAAAACTGAACATGGAAAAGATACCTTTTATCACATGTCATGGCGTCATGTCTCATCTGGCTAGGACACAGTGGAAGTCCATACGCTGCAGTGTGGGTTAGACTTTATAATCAAAAGTCTCACCTTGCAAGACTAAATTTGGATCTCCTCACACTAGTGTTTCTTTGTTGATGAGCAGGGATGTCTTGGTAAACAGTCACGAAAACCAGTCTGGCAGTGTGTTTGTTTACTTTCGTGCAGAAACGTGTCCCATGATCCCCCTCTGCGTTTTCATTGCACATTTCTTTAACCCGGCTTCCCTGTAAATTGAGGGAATCCATTTAGAAGTTCCTCATAACATCATGCGCCAACACTGCTCTGAAATGTAAACAGTTGCTGCATGGAGTTTTTCTGAACACTTCTGGTTGCTGGGCAACAGAGTTATGGCTGCTGATTAAAGAGCGGTTTATGACCCAGTGTTCACAGTGTCTACCCTCGTTCTCGCATCTCACAACACAGGCTATTAAAAGACCCCTCTTGTAACTACAACACACTAATTATGAGGAGTAAAAATCTGAATAGAAGTCTGAAGACAAGCATTTGGTCATCTCAAATCTGAGTTTGGTCTACTCCAGCCAGACTCTGGAGGGACACCCCATGGTTTGCTACAAAACTGTGACAAACCCACCACTGATTACGATCCTCCCTTAGATCATCATCCTCATCATTGGAAACATCACTGAGCTTGTCCGCTGCTCCCACGGTCACTTGTCTGTCTGCTTGTTCCTTACTTTTCTGGTATTATTAGGGCATAATTCCATCACCAGGGGGTTGATTTGAGCTCTAATAGCCTCCCCAGGCACATGTGTGCTTTACAACACTCATGACAGGGTTCCGCAGGGGTTGAGAAGGGCAGACGTCTGCTTGTGACATTTAAGCTCAATAAATTTGTACTGTGGGTGAATGCAGCTCACCTCCACGTGTCTTACATTTGTGTCTGGACCAAGAAGGTCTATAATACTTAGAGAAAAGATAGAAACAAAGTCCTTTATATAATAGTAGACCTAAAGCAATCAGCCTCTGTTAAAACATCCGCTCTAATGTAATTACATATTTGTACTTCATAGATTTCTCACAAATTGGTTCAGTCCGAATACATCAAATTCTAAACAGGAGAAAATGCTTTTTGCAGCCAGTAGTGGCTAAAGTAATAGTTCACACAATCTTAGTTGTCCCTTATTTTGCTTACCCTCAAGGCATGCTAGGTGTATATGACTTATTTCAGTCAAACACATTTAGAATTATGTTAAATAATGTCCTGACTCTTTCCAGCTTTGTATAAATTGAATAGTGGCTGAGATTTTGACGCCTCAAAAAGCGTGTCTATCCATCATAAAAGTAATCCATAGGACTCCAGTGGGTTAATAAATGCCTTCTGAAGTAAAGAGTTTTGTTTTTGTAAAAAAAAAATTAAGGCAATAACCGAATACTCACATGAGTGCCGGTGGAAGGGTGACTTCTGTCCTAACATACGGGACATAGCTCCTCTTCTCATGTCGAAATGAGAAGAAAATTGAAAGAAATTAGATTTTTTTTTTTTCAAACGTATCGTTTTAGACTTCTAATTTGTAACCAGGGTTATGTTTTGCTCTGTCCTCCTGTGCTTTTGCGTCTGTCAATTCTCACCTAAGCTTATGCTACATCTACAGCATGCATCGGGTCAGAGGTCACCCTTCTGTCGAAATCTGCTCTCTCGTGAATGTGCGTACAGTGTAGTTATAATTTTATGTGCATGTGTCTCTGGTTCAGATGTCTATGATTTCTGAGAGTATTTCTGTTGATTTTTGATTTAATTTGGCCTAATCCCTGCTGTGAAGGAATGTTGTTCAAGGGCTTCATCAGTGGACAGCTACGCCCAGTTTCAAAGGAATGTCTTTGAGTACCAGTTTGTTAGTGAGAGATGGAACAACTGTGCAATTTTCATTGCAACACTTGAGCGCTACAGACATTCAAAATATACAAATAAAACCCAAAGGTGCCCTGTTTTTATGTTCTCAGAGCTAGCAAGAATCCCTTTGTGCTTTAGTGCAGGCTTCTATGAGTTAGCAATTTTTACCTCCTGGCTAATCTGGAGTGAGCCAAGGATGAATGGAGGCAGTGGGAGGCTCAGGTCAGTCTAATGGAACCAGAGTTTTTTAGACTTGCAACTACTACATTAATATTTAACATGGAGATGAAAGCGCAGAGCTCGCTATCATTCTTTAAAAAGAACATTTTGTTCATGTTGAACAATGCATTTTAATTAAAGGCCCCTTTTTTAATTTCCTCTGATGGAAGTGATTTCGTTCTGAAAACTGACTTGCTTGAACACACATATATATCGCAAATTTTCTGTTAACAAAGTGGCCTAAATGAAGTTTTAACACTTTTTAAATCAAGCTCTCTCTTTTTTTCGGCTCCAGAATCGGTGAAGCAGTGGCTGTTGCCATGGCAATATTATAAAGCACGACAAGATAATTGCATACATGCCACAGATGAGGTTACATGAGTTCTTGAGAAAGTAAATGCTATTCTGGAGTTTTCAGGTGTTCGGTTCGGCATTTGAATATGATTGAGTTTTTTCCAAACTCCAGATTTTCTGAAAGATTTTCTTTTTCAGAGGCAATTCCCTCATTTGGCTTAAATCTGTTTTTTGGTGCTGCATTGAATAACGGATAAACATAATGAAAAAATACACCTTTTAATTTTTGTATGCAGTCATATTTACATTTATGCATTTTGCAGACACTTTTATCCAAAGCGACTTGTACGACTTCCTTGCATTCAAGGAACACATTGTCATTGTAATCAGTTCTTGCTTTCTCTGGGATCAAACCCATGACCTATAAAGCTATATTTCATATAATGTATCCCATTAAAATAACACACACTAATAAATCATTCACAGTAGGACCAGGAACATATATTAATCAGGTAAAGGGTGTCTTTTAGACAAGTTATATAGGGTAGCATAGCTCCTTGTATTTCTCTCCCTATTCTGTCATGCCTTTGCTTTGAGTTGCTCTAAATTCCATTAAGTGCAATGGAGAAATGGCACTAAAAGGTTGTGATTATATATGTATTTCCTTTCTGTTCCTCACTCCTTTCACCACTGTCATCGTTGCCTTTTAATTTAACAAATGGAGGGCAGGCGGTGTCAGACAGGAACAACCAGAGCACTGTGGTGAATCACAGTAAGAGTTATCCAATTAGACACAGCAACTCTCCCTGGAGGCTTGCGCTAAGGCCCGCACCGCCACGACAGGGACTTGGCCGGCTAAAGAGAGACAACAAACATGGCAGGACTGATGTGTCTGATGTAAAACATTGGCTGTGAATACATCAGCATGCGAACACAGAGACCTGGACCAATCAAATTTGAGAGTGTTCGTTTAAAATATTCATGCGAGTTCAGTCTGGACATTAATTGGGGATGTAACAGTGCAAGTGTTTTATTTATTTATTTCTAGCTTTA
Organism: Rhodeus uyekii; assembly: GCA_037043235.1. Lineage (NCBI taxonomy): Eukaryota > Metazoa > Chordata > Actinopteri > Cypriniformes > Acheilognathidae > Rhodeus > Rhodeus uyekii. The sequence continues at coordinate 1,361,914 of JAWRVZ010000135.1, forward strand.
CACCTAGAGAAGTGGAATAGTAATTTGTTTAAACTAGATCACTCTAGCTCAAGCTTCACACTACAGTTCTGACAGGATGGTTGACTAGACAGTTAATCTTTATTTTAAATGTACTATTTTTCTATTGTGAAATTTTGTTGTTTGTTGTGTGTGGGGTTAAGTAGAGATTTGATCTATAGTTTTTTGGGGGGGTTTTATGATCAGTAATGCGCCCTATTTTGATCTTTGTTGGGTTTTTTTTGTCTTATTTGCATATAAATCTTTACGGCTTTCAGACAGTTAAATAATCACTAAATCTCTGTAACGACAGGTATTCAAATTGAATATGAATATTGCTTGTATTTATGTAGAACTTATTATATTTAATAATTTCATTGTGAAGGATTCTTTTTTTTGTATTTTATTAGCAGTATGTTTAGTGTAGTCAGTTTTTCAAAAGTATTGTATTTCATTTGTTAATCCCACTTAATTCCCTGGCGTGAGCGTTATCGTATCATAGTTTAATGTACGTCTTAAGAATTCATTACATTAAGTCATGCTACTCTTTTTCATCGAGGTTTCCTCCATGGCAAAGTTTACTCAAGTGCTCTCCATGCCAAATCAGAACAAAACGCCTTGCAGCATGAATTTTGAACAAACAAGAAAAAGCTCTTTGCGCTCTCGGTGTTTCCCATTTCTCATCTTGAATTCATGAGCAATTGCAGTTTTCCTTGCAACGTAGGAATGAGAGAGCCTCCCCTGGCAGAAGCAGTGATTATGAGCAGCGCAGAGTTCGTTTATATCACCCCTACATTTACAGATGAGCAAAATCAATCCACAATCCCCTATCAGTACTCTCTGTCCGAACCTCCCCCGTGCTTAACATGGATGTTTTTGCATGGAGGATTTTCTCTTTTTTTAAACCCACGCACAGAAGTTTTGTTGCGATAAAAAGTTTGGCAGTTCTGTGGACCGTGTTCCTGCATTTGTGCTAATAAAGATCTGTATAACGGTTTCCATTGCAAATCAAAAGTTTAATTGAGTATTTACGCACCCAAGTGTTCTGTGCTGGCAGGAAAGCAAATTGGGTCTCTCTGTGTCAACAAACCCTACAAAAAAGTAATTAATTCTCCTCGCACTTTTAGTAAGGAAGCTAATTAATGTTCTGGTGACACTTACCAATGGCTTCATATATTAGCAATAACACTATCCTTGCCAGGCCATATGTCTTTGTTTTTGCTCGCATATTTGTTCCAGACTGGTTATGTTATAGAGTTTGTTTTTTTGTCATTGTCTGACTTTGGTGTGAGAGAGAGACAAACAATAGTCAAAACCGTGTTTAGCCTGAACGGTAAAGTAATGAAAAGTTCACTGTTTGTTCATGACTAATTGATTAACTAATGTTGATTAGTAGTGCATTAACTAATGGCAGAACTTTGCTAATCATAATTACAATTTATCAGCTAGCTGTAATCTTGTCACGCTAACAACGAAGAGCAACTTTGCCTGCCCTAAAAAAAAATCTCAAATTCCCAAAATATGTCTTGGGTCCTGTTCATTGTGTACCCAGCTTAAGTGTCACTAGAGAAAAATGTGCTCTATTCTATGGGGAAATGTCCTATAGAAAAGCAGTGCCTCCTGGGAAATCCGTCTGCATGTTTTGTTCACCAATACCGGTTTTGATTTGTGTTGGAATAGGGTGTGTGTGTGTGTGTTGACATTAGGTGCTCTAGTAGAGGGCAAGAAAAAGATCATCTCTCTTGTCAAAGGGGAAAAGCTGAGATGGGCTATTCCATACATCTCATGGATTATGTAAGACGTGCATTTCTGCATAGAAAATGGCCTTAGGTCATCTACTTCTAACATGCGCATACTTCACACACACACACACCCCACCACATAAGCAGTTCTTAACAGCCCTGAAGGCAAGCCAGAGCTCTTTATAACACAGACATTTCACAAATCTTTTGCTGCAGTTTGTCTGCAGACCTTTATTTTTATAATGTTGTTAACTTTCGATTCGCTTTCTGTTTTAATAGAGCGAATTACATTTTATGTCCTGTAACCCTACATTTTAATTTAGCTTTTTGCACTTTTAGATTTTCATGAATGCATATTTTATTATTTTTACTTAGCCGTTTTCTTCATTTTGTGTGCAAAACTTACATTTACACACACATTTACTAACTTGCTTCCTTTGTACTGACACAGACTCAGGCATGCAAGCATGAGGACCTTTGAACACTTAATGTCAGTGGGCAGACATGATGCAGTGACAGATCGGCCGTGTAAATACGCAATCTGCAGAGACACGAAAATCCATCCGCATTGAGACAGGATTGTCAGGCTTCTGCATACAAGCAGGAAGACATCTAGCTCACGCTGCACTTCTCATGCACATAGACGCACTTAAATGCAGGCTTGTGCAAACACGAGATGTCACCCTGACTGTGTCCTTGGCTATTCCATAGCCTCCCTCCTCTTGTTTATGGGATATCCCTCTAGGCTCTTGACGGACATTCTTTTAGGCAGGTTTGTGGTTCACCCATGCAGAAAGAAAGCCATAACACTTCCACAAGTCCCATTCTCATGGGGAAGCACGGTGTGTGCTTGCGTGTTTGTCTGCTTAGACTGTAATTAGATATGACATTGCGAATTGCATTACTGCAGATGAACACATGCTTGGATATGCAGACAGAGTAGAGAACACAAATCATTGTTTGCAACCGCTACATATGTGGCGCTTGCTCGTTGTTGTTTTGTTCTAATCCGTATTTCTAAGGTTGAAGAACAGTTGCCCAGTAGTTGCACAGAGACTTTGCCCCTCTTGGGAGAGTGCAGACCAAGAACAGCCATTTTTCTGCCTGAGTTGATGGCAGTAGTGTTTCCTGTACTAAGTCCTCCAATGTCACAAGTCTTTGAAGTGTAAAGGTCTGTTTGCACTTCGCAAATCTGGATACAAAGCACTGGAAGTCATATGGCACGGCCTGATTTTACTGATTTTAAGGTAAATCATAATGGACCATATTTAGCAAGTTCCTGGTATTATTGTGTGTGCGTCATTAACGATTTCTACTGCTTTACTATAGAGTTTTTAAAGAAAATTACTAAACATTTGATTGATCAAATTTGATATACCATAATTAATTTGGAACAAAGTCTATAGATCTTTTGATATTTGTTGAGTGAGTGAATAGGCAAGTGAGCAAATGGTTGGATGGGCAAGTTATTGGATGGATGGATGGATGGATGGGTAAGTGAATGGATGGGTGAGCGAGTTAGTAGATGGACGGACAAATGGATGGAGTGGTGAGTGGATGAATGGATAGACGGGTCATCAAATGAGTGGGTGAATGGAATTGACAGATGGATGGTTGGAATGAACGGATGGGTTATTAGTCAAATGGCTCAATGTGTGGTTTGGTGGAGTGTTGAAAGTGGATGGATGGACAGGTGGGCAGTGGGATGAGTGAGTGGATGGTGAGTGAGGATGTATGGAAGAATGGGTGGACGGGAGAGTGAGTAGAACTAACGTGAGTTGAACGTTAGGTGGGTGCCTACTGTAAATGGTATTAAGAGCATGGTTTTAAATGCCTTTTAAAGAGCATGATCTTAGATCAATCGCTGCTGAATTCTACCTCTGATTGTTTTTCAGAAGGTTCCAAATATATTTTGTGAAAATGAATGGCACCTTTTTTTGTACTCCTAGTGACTCTGAACTGCTATAGTATGTTCTAATATTGTAATAAATCAAGTCCCTCTGTCTCTGCTGCTTGGAGGATTTTACAAAATGTCTACTTGTCCTTTAAATTCAGTAGTGTTTAGATCTAAAAGTCACTTGCTCTGAGATCCACACTGTGTGTGTGTGTGTGTGTGTCTGCGCGCTCGCCTGTACAATGAATGAGACTGCATTTCTGCTCCTCCTAAGTGGATTTAAACACATACGCACACAGACATGCATGGCATTTCCCTCTAGCCTGCTGACATTTGCTGCTTTTTGGGAGTACAAACTCCACCGCCACAACGTTTAGTACCCTCAACTTGGCTGTCGCTTCAGGTGTCCTTCCTAATCGCCTGACAGTAATTAAAAAGAGTGGACCTTCCCTCGCGCGCCCACTAACATTTGTGGAGAGCAGATGCTCCTGACTGTGTTTTTGATGCTTTTTGGCAGTGGGGCGTCGCTTCGTTCCTGGTTAATAGATACTAAATATTTGTTTCTTGCTGACAGAGATTGCGAACATCCTTTTTGTTTAAGAATAGTCGTGTCATAACAGCCCTTCTCACGGCCGGTCCATTACCAGATTCCAGCGGCGTTACAGTTGCTTTTTTCCCTGAAGTCTTTAATGTGATTACTTCTCTGAATCAATTTAGGCTCTTCAACAGCTTTCATCTATACTCAGATGATTTTTCAGAGGCTTTTTGTTTTATGGGGTTCAAGTGTATTGCGTTTCTCGCAATGTCATCGTCCAGAAATGCGTCTGAAGCCTCCTGGGCCTAAAACCCATCATTATACAGTAAGATAAGACCACCTCTGAGAACCCAGGCTTTCAGTGGCTTTCAGCAAACGGCATTCTCTTGCACTTTCCACCTGCGTTCTCTCCCTTTCTCAGGTCATTGTGGCTCTTTCTCTGTCTTCCATGCACACATACCCCTGAGAGGGCACAGTAGATGGGTTTAAGCCGGCACTTCTAGGGCTTGGGGATTCAGCTAACGGCTCATCAATTTTCTTTATTACCTGATCTGGGGAAAAAAAAGTCCTCAGTGCAGGGAGAGGCTATTCTTAGATCCACTGCCAATTCTCTTCCTGAATGCATCCACTCATTCTCCCTCATGTTTTTTGCCTTTCGTTCCTTCCCCTTTTTCCCTGAAAGCTGATCTATTCATTCACATTGCTGATTTATTTGCTGCTCTTCATTTGTGAGCAAACTGGCTGCAAACACCTTGTGAGTTGACTGTTGTAACAAAAAGATTTGGCTTTTTAAAGTACAGGCTTCATTTGCCGTCTCTGTATGCCTTTGGTAATGTAATGTGTTTGTAATGGGTGCATTTTTACAGAAATGTTGTGAGTTCAGTGCAAGTTAAGTGCTGTCAAGATTGTGGTGTCGATTTGCCATGGAAAATAATTTGTTCAACTTTTTTGGGGTTGTAAAAATAAGCTGAAATTGTTTGCAGTAATGCACTTGCAGTCAGGATTTCTGAAGCTAGCCATTACTTCAGAATAAACTTAACTCAAGTTTGTGTTTGTGGTGTTAGTTACTGATTCCAAAATTCCTTCAAAATTAGTCTAAATTATACTGTAAATATTTTTTTTTTCAGTAGTACCTCAAGATACGAAAGGCTCAACTTACGAAAAAATCCAAGTTACGAAAGCAAAGACGAAAAATTTTACTACTCTACATACGAAAAGTTTTCAAGATGCGAAAGGTTTCTGAAAGTCCGAGATTCGCCCCATAACAATTTTGAAACTCGCGCCGCACGCCGTCATCTTAGTTATAGTAGACTCGCCACCATCCTCCTGCTCTCCCATTGGTTCCTGATGCTAGCCAAGCCATGAGATCCTTCTCTCTAATTGGACAGCATCCCTCCCGTCATGCATCTTCTATACGTACGTGCTGACGTGCTTTAGCTAAGCCACTCCGCACCCGAAACTTCTAATTTTTAATGTGTTTTCGTAAAGTTAAGTGTTTGTACGTACGTTATCTGCCGTTTGTCCTCCTCCTCCGCCGCCACTTTCGGAGATAGCCTCACTCGAAAGGTAAGCTTCGACATTTTACGTTATTTCATTGTTTATAGGTCAATTTAGCTTTATTATGAAGTTTAATGGGGTGTTTTTGGAGGGCTTGGAACGGATTAGCCATTTTACATGTAAAATGTGTTCCAAGATACGAAAAACTCATTATACGAAGGCCGCCTCGGAACGGATTAATTTCGTATCTCGAGGTACCACTGTATTTAGAAAATATGCATATGTTACATAAGGTGGTAACAGTTTGAGTAAAAAATAATGAAGATATAATAATAATAATAATAATAATAATAGTTCTATACTTTGAGGAAAAATTGGCAAATGTTAAATATATTACTTTTAGTATTATCAGGATAGGTGCTTTTAACAATGTGCACACACATTTCTGCATTTAAACCTTCAGGAATATCTTGACCCATAGATTTCCTTTGTAGCTTTATTACTGTTATACGTTTTTCTTTCATAAAAGAATCAACTGAAATCATGTCACAGATGATGTTCATAGAGCTTTACTTAAATCTGGAAGATTCTTTTAATAAAATGTACGGGGGGGGGGGGGGGGTTCTTGCTTTCTCTCCAGATCGTTTATGTATTTGATGCAATTCCCTCAAGGCTTCGGTGTTACATCTGTCATTGAACGTGGGCAAGTGTGGCGTTTGTATTGTGTTGTTTGCACGCCTGTTCGCTCGGGTTCTTTCATGCGTGTGTTTCTGTTAGTTCTTTGACATCCGATCGCCCAAAGAGTTGTAGCGGGCTGTTACGTTAGGACCCCTCAGCATCAATCACATACAGCTCCCCTCCATTGTCCCAGGCCATCAGTCTCTCATGACGACCCCTCCTGACCCCCATGGACCCGTGGGTTTAACATCCAGACATAAATCTAACCGTGGCGGACTGCACACAGAGCCATTTTGGGTTGCTGTTACAGAACGCCACTGGCTCGTTGACAGAAAAAGCCATTTCTGCAACAGAAAAGCAAGCGGGCTCTTTTTCATGTGCTGTCACTGTGAGTTGGGCCAGAGAGTGAGAGGAAGTGGCTCAGAGCCTGTCGGCTTCTGCGATTCTATTAAACACGGCAGCACATGGCCAGGACTGCTCTGCCCGAGAAACTCAATCAAGAATTGATCGGATTGAATCTGAATCAAATTACACCGTCAGATTCACCTTACAACTTCCTGTTTTGACTAAATCAGTGTCAGAGTGAAGGGTCATGATTTGAACATCTTAAAGGGATAGGTTTTTTTACAAGTAATTAGTTTGTAGTATAATTTATTCACCCTCATTGTTTCAAACCCATATAATTTTGTCTTTAAATGGAGAACAAAAGGGGTGAACTCATTTACAATTGAACTTACAATGAACTCTTCAACAAGTGCACAATGTTTAATGATCGCATGGTTTAAAACTTGATATCACCATTCTAGCTTTTCTTGACATGTTCATGCAATAGAAATGTCAGATTCATGATTGAACCTTTAGTCGTTTTTTTATTTTTTTTATTGAATCAGTTTGTCTAAGGACGACTAGAGTTTTTTAAATGAAAAGCAAGATTAAATTTCACTACATTTCTAACGTAACTTCATGAATATACATTCATGAACCACATTTGTAATACTTTTATGGTGCTTTTTATGGTTTGTAAGCTTCAGTCCTTATTCGTTGTAACAAGCACATTGTTCAAATTTTGCGTTCCATGTGATAAAGTCGTAGGGATTTGGGATGAAACACGGGTGAATGAATGATGCTGATTTTCATTTTTGGATGAACTATTTCTTTAAAGTGCACTTTTCCCTTTGAATGCAGAGTTCTAGAGTGATTTCATTCGCTCTACTCAAACAGACAGGCATTTTGTCTACCCTCAAGGAGTTGCACTGTTATGTAAACACGTACTCAGGCTTCACTTCCTCTTTTCATCTTTTTCCTCATGCGCTTCTCTTTCTCTCTCCCAGCATGCAACTCCCTTTTCTCAGTATTTCCCCTCTCTCTGTCTCTCATCTGTGCTGTGGGCTTGCAGCCAGCCATGGTGTGTGTGTGTGTGTGTGTGGGATGTGGTTTTAGTGGGCTACCAGGGCTCCTTCAGGGCGTAAGTGTCCCCCTATAGAACGGCTGTCCATGTCATTCAAATTTTTTCTTTCTTTGTCATCTTACCTCCTTTTTACTACCCGGCTTCTCAGTATCTCTGTTGTGTAAAGACAGCTAAACGCCCATGTTTGTCAGATGCAAGCGAGTCGATGAGCAAAGCTGCGAGAGGTAGAATATTCGATCTGAGAAAATGAAGAGGTTGCTTTTGAAAGATAAACTGTAACCATGACAACCAGCCATCAAGACATGCTGGGTTAAATAAAGTTGATTATTTAGCTTTTAATTTGTGTGTGCTGACTCTTTTGCAGAAGGAAACAAAGAAATAAATCTTAAACCTCTTTAGGTCAGGGTTGTGTATACATGGTTTATTTGGTAAGTGGATTTGTGTGAAGACTTCACTTGAATTCCATGTCTTTCCAGAAGCCCTCTGTCATGACAGAGTCTGATTAAAACATATGTCGCATGTGGTTATTTCATGCGGTGAAGTGTGGGCAGACAGCAGGTAGGCAGGCTAGCTGGAAATAAGCCTCTTTAAATAGCTCCGCTTCTAGTCTTTACTGCAAATGAATACTGATTTGAAAGGCTTTTATTTTATTTTTTTCTGAGCTTTGTACAAACATCAGGAGGTTTCTTCAGATTGGAGTATTAGAACTCCTCCAGTGCGTTTTATTCTTTGAATACATCTTCCTTGTACTGCAAACGTAATATTGGGTCTAGGAATAAGCAGAATAGTCAACCTGTTGTTCAACAACCAATTTAGCTTTACCCTTCTTGCTGGTGCTTTGAAATTTGGCATGAAATAGAAATCTTTTTTACTAAATGCATGTTTTTGTTCTTATTGTGAACAATTCGTCCAAGTATTGTTAACATTTATTTACACTGCTTAAAAAAAAAGAATGAATGAAATTCAATTTAAAAATTATACACATTATATAATTTACATTTTATGCATTTGGCAGACACTTTTATCCAAATCGAACCCATGACCTTGGCATTGTAAGGGCCACGCTCTACTGATTGAGCTACAGGAAAGCTAAGAAAAAAGCTAATTTAAGAACAAAATTATAGGACAACAGTCAATGGAAACCAGTCCACACACTAAGGGCTGGATTTAAATCATACAAAAATGTATGTAAAAAAACTGGTTACAGTCTGATGAAATGGAACCATTGGTTGGCGCGTGGAGAGCTGCGCAACCCAAGGAGATTCCTCCCCAGACCATTACTGACCCAATGCAAAACCAGTCATGCTAGATTGTTGCGCACAGCATAACATTCCTCATGGCATCTCCAGACTCTTTCACGTCTGTTAAATGTGCTCAGTGTGCACCTGATCTCATCTGTGAAGAGAACCGGGTGCCAGTGGCAGACTTGCTAATTCTAGTGTGCTCTGAAAAATGCCAATCAAGCTGCACGGTGCTGAGCTGAGAGCACTGGTTTCACTAAAGCATGTCAGGCCCGCATGCCACCCGCATGAAGTGTTTCTGACAGTTTGGTCAGAAACATGTGCACCATTGGTCTGCTGGAGGTCATTTTGACTCTTGCAGTGCTCCTTGCTCCTCCTCACGCAAAGATGCCGGTCCTGCTACTGGGTTGTTTTCCTTCTAGGTCCCTGTCCAGCTCTCCTCATGTAACAGCCTGTCTCTCTGTATATCCTCTGTGCTCTTGAAACTGTGCTGGGAGACACACCAAACCTCCTTGCGACGGCACAGACAGGACTGCATGTGCAACCTGATTGGGTTGTAGGTACTACCTCATGATACAATAAAAAGGACCCCCAAAAAAACGCATAGCTAAAGACAAATCAGTCAGAAATAAATTTACAGACACAGGTTTTTTTTTTGGTATTTAGTTAATCAGATTATGCTAGAGTGCTGTACACTCGATCTTGTAAACATTTTTTTATATACGTTTTTCTCTGACTACATTGTCATCTTTTTGTGATCCTCCTCTAATAGCTGTGTGTAAAATCAGCATTGGAGCAGAAATTTGGTGTGGTGTTGTGTAAGGCCCCATATGCTGCCGTGTTTACCTTGGGGGCAACATCTGTGCGGGTGGGAGTCGCAATGTGTGTCAGACCCCTCAAAACCAGGATGAATTTTCTGAAACAGGCTTCATTGCCATAGTTAACCCCCACTGAAATGGTACTAAACCGCTTAGCATTTCAAGACCAACATCACTGCGATTTGAGGCCAGAGTTTCTGGTGATTTCTTACCTTTACCGTGCAGGAATTTCAGGCTGGTGGGAGTTTGTATGGCTGACAGGAGGGCGGTGACATTAGCGGTGTAAGCCATGGTATAAGCTGCGCAGCCGCCACTGCATCCGAACAGCTGCTGTCGGTGATATGAGGCTGAAGAGAAGCTCCCCGCATGCTGACATCTCGCAGCTGTTGATTCCCAAAGTGCCATGCCACCTGGGCACTTTTAATGCATAAATTTATCCGCTAAGTAACCACATCCAAGACTCCACGTTCACCTCTGCTCCACTCACCCCTCCCGTCCGCGTTCACCCAACGTCACCCCATCTTAAGTTGGTTGGGTCGAAAAACGCTGTATTTATCCAGCTTACAGTGTTCTGTGTGTGTTCAGATGAGTGTATGACTGCATGTGCGATTATGCTAAGTGAGTTTTTAGCGCTAGCTCAGTGTTTGCAGGTTAAGTGGATGCTGACAGTGCAGGTCACTTAGCTGATGTGTTTGTCAGCGTCCCCGAGTAGATTGATGTGGACTTTGGGATGCGTGATGGATGGTCGGTCTGCCCTCTGTCACCAGTTAGACCCATGTGTTTGCGTACATTTGAACTAGTGAAACAAAGGTTGACAGTGAACTCCCAATGTGTTGTTTTTTCCTGCCGTCTAGTGCAGTGGTGCTTTACAGTCATATTAGCATGAAATGTGTTTGTTTTGTTTTTTCTCTCACACTCGCATCACTCATGCATGCATTTACCTGAAAAATATGTGCAGGACGTCGTTGGTAGTTCTCATCTTAATGCCTTGTGATTGATGTGTGGAATAGCTTGGGCACTTGGAAGCATTCAAACATGTTAACACATCAGCTGCATTTAGACATGGAGTTGAAGGTGTGAATTGCTTAGGGGAGGAGGGGGGGTTAGACCAAACTCCTTCAGAGACAGTTTTAGGCCTTACATACTAAAAGCCTAATTGTATTTCAGAAAGCATAACTGGACCTGCATGTTTGAAATTTCTCCTTCGGCAGTGGATGTTTATCCATATGACATGATGATTTGAAATTCAATACGTTTGCGTTATAAACATTTAATACTTCCCAACGCGCAGCACATTGATGCACCACCTCATTAGTTCTTGGATCCAACTGCTCTCCTGCTAATCTTGTTAGTATGCTCAGTAGCGAAACATTTGTCATATTCTGCGGCTGATCTCGTGTCCTGCTTCGATGTAGGCATGTGCTGGGGTCAGAGTTTTTAGCTGTCAGATGTCAATCTGGAGGAGTTCAAATGAACAAGGCTTAGTGCTGTTGTCATTCATGGATCTTTTCACATTGATTTTCTTTTTTTCCTTCCCCCCCCCCCAGTCCTCTGAGGGAGCACATAGCCGTGCATGCTAATCGTCTTCACGTTTTAGTTTCAAAGACGCATAAAGAGATAAATTGTTGAATGACCATTTGAATTTAGGGTTCCTCCAAACTTGAAATGCTAATTTAGCTCCTTCTCAGGCTTCCCAATTTTAGTTATCTTCTGCAAACACACACTTAGTATCTTGTATTTGAGCTTTCATCAAACATATGACTGTTTCCGTTTGTTTTATTAGTGATATGAAGAATGCATGTGAAATTATATGAATATTACATGAAGTGACCTTTTCTGCTCAGATGATTCTCTTGTGGTCATGCTTGTATCCATTTCCAAGTTGTCGCATTTGTCTTGTATATCTGCAGTGGTTGACTCATTCGTTTGGTAATGCTTATAGACAGCATATCCATCTGCAGATGGTTGTTGATTCTGGTGTAAAAAGGCATTGGACATAAAGGCATGTCTCTCTTGTTAATCATTCCATACTGCTAATAGCTTCATCAATATGCACAGACGAATTGAGCAGACGGACATCATGGGTCGCAGACCTTAATTGACTTCGCTAAAACACCCTGATGATGTATCCCACCTCTACAATTACCATTCAGTTTTTCTTGTGGTGCTTGTAGTGTCCAGCAATGCATAATCCACATATTCAGCTGTGGATGGGCAGGCCTGAAATCCACCTGCAGCCTTTTAGTGTCTTAACCTTGGTATGTAGCGGTTTCCAGGTGTGGTGAACTGCAAACTCCAGACCTTTTGCTTTGTCATTTAATGTTATGAATTTTCTATTGCTGTCATATAACTTGTTTTTGTCAATGCAATATTGTGCACCTCATTTAATAATAAAAAGCTTTTGGTGTATGTTGACATGAATTTGACCTTAAGCCTCCACATCCCATTTCTGAGGCTCTGATAAATATGAAACCTGGATATTTTGTAGAATAACATTTATATCGAATGAACGTTCTGTTTCAATATGAAAGGAAATCAAATAGATTTTAGATGTTTAATGTTAACATCAAGTGTTTTTTTTATCAAAGTATTGCATTAGAACAACGAGTCTCGAGACTACTAGATAGATTTACTGAAATTTCATGCAAATATTCTCAGTTTATTAAACCATCGGTTTATTCCTATTCTTAATCTATAACAATGAAAATAAAAGGTGTTTCATTAAATATAAATGAGATATTTAGTAAAATTATCCAATATATCCTAACATTTAAATTAGCCTTAAATTACATATTTTTTTTATACCTAATTTAAAAGATATACAAAATCACATCTTGGTATCAAGCATCCAATTTATGCACCGGTTTGTGAAAGAATACTGTGCGCGCGCACATGTGCACTGTGCCATTGTCTCACACTGAAATTTTATAAAAAGCCTTCTCTTGAATTAATGAGCCTTTATTTCCAAAGGTGCCTTCATTATGAATACTAAATTGATTTATCAAGCATAATTTGATTTATAAGCATTTATAAGATTCATAAGACTTTTTTTAAGCATTATTAGATGGCTTTGACAGGATATGAAAGGCCTTATTAGAAAATCTGCATTATCTTAAGTTTTACTGTCTTTGTTTTGCTGAAAGAGAGCCTGGTTACCTGCCTTAGTAATGCGTTATGGGTATTGAAAATACAGTGTTGCAGTATTTGATGCATATAACTCTAATGGATGTAGATTAATTTGGCAGGTAAAGTTCAATGTGTTCCGGTATGAACTGGGACTATACGTTTGATTCTTTCCCTTTGGCCCTGTGTGTTTGTGTGTATGCGCTCTGGGTGTTGATGGGGATTCGCTCTTGCTGGGCGGAACACACTCTATTGGAATTGACACGCTGTCACCTTTCATCAGCGTTTGGAACGGCCCCCTCCCCTGAATTTGGTTTGTGAGAGATGCAGCTTTTATGAATGTAACTCTGCTGTATCTTTAGTCCCTGAAGAGAAGTCTGACCTCTCCTTGAGTGCTCAACACAACGGGGACAGACACACTAACATACTATTGACAAAAACTGCTTCTTACAACAACTGATACTACTATTAATAAAGCAATAAGCCTCTATAGCAGTAGAAAATCTGTAGCATTGCTGTAATTTTAACCAACATAATCCCGAAACCTCTATTATAGTTGTTTAAATTGTAGACAATTGACAAGAAAATTGTGGACTGCAAATGTTAAGGACATATTGGTTCATAGAGGTTTTCAGACAGTTTAATAAATTAATGTTTCATTAGCAAACCTATATAATGATGAGGCTTTTTATTGTATTCTTTTCTAATGTGATTATCACAATTTCACCAGTGTTTCAAGCTTGGCTTATTCAATCTCTCATTAGCCCATATTATAGATTTTCACTCATGTTTCTGCTTGTAATGTTTGTGGGTTTTTTTTTTTTGGGGGGGGGGGGGGGGGGGGGGGGTTGTCCTTTGAGGACTGTCGTTAGCTTTACAACAAAACTGTCGTTTAATTCACATTTTTTTGTGGCTTATTGCTATGGATTTAGGCCACAGGCAGCTCAATGACAGAATACATCAAAAATCCTTTCTCTTCGTGACCCCGCCCAGCAGCAGTCATATACCTGCACTCATGTGGAACAAACAAGAATGGTTGGTTGCTCACAGAAGGTCATTTGCCCACGGTGCAGTGTGTCTCTTTGAGTCAGAGTGTGTGTTTGTGGCTTCTTTTGTGCTTTTGCAGCGGAGTATACGTGAGAGTGGGTTTTTACATATGTCCGCCTGTTCGCGTGTCTCAAGTGCCCTTGCCTCTATGGCACGTGTCAGAGGTTACATGGCTGCAGGAAGCGGAGAGTCAATGCTGGCCGACGGTGCTAGAAATGACATTGTGACAGTCGGCATGGTAACGAGTGTTGACACTCAAATCTGGGTGACTGCAATTGGTCCTGCAGGTTTGGTTATAACTTTCTGTTACTGTGTCAGGGCATTGTGGGTAGTGGGGTTAGACTAACGCCCTTGCTGTGGAGTGGTTTGCCGAGAATGAGAATGGTTAGAGCTTCATTAACCGGGCCATTTTTTTTCCCAAAGGAATAATTTTCCTCCATGTTCCCTTGTTTGTCACACTTCTTTGGAAATAATCAGATGTTGTTGGGTAGTTTGACCCTGTAGTTTATCATTTGTTGCCATTTGTTTTTAAGGTTCACATTTTTTCCTCTTTTTTTGTGTGAAATTGGCCTGTGAATGTTGGTCCTGCAGTCCTAGTGGACATAATTAGCTGAAACTAGCACTGTGAGGAAACGCATATAGAAGTCGGGTTCGTAATTAGCTCTCTGGGAGAGATGTTCAACTGATGAACATCATTTGCTAATAAAGCCTCCAAACTGAAATAAGGGGCAGTTGCGTAAGAGCCTGAAAATTTGTTATGTTTGTATTTCATAATAGACTCGACCCTCTGCGCTTAGCAAGCAAAACAAACTGCTTTGGCTGCATGAAGGGGCTCTTTTCTTGACACTTCATAAAGCATTGATAAAGTAGAAATGTTCGCCCTTTGTTTTGGCACAATGTCACAATTCACATTCAAATTTGTGATTTGCAACCGCAAGTCTTAATGAGCTTGCTCTTTCTTCATGATGCTCTCCCCTCTGTCTCTTATGGCATTGCTCAAATCTGGCCAATACCGCATGTCCTCAATGAGATGAGATCATTGTGGCATTCTCATGGGTGGGTAAATAGGTTACCAACCCATCATGTGAAGGGATTATCGACAAATGCAACGTTCACATTGATGCCAACAGATGAAACCACTCAGATCTGATTCAGTTTGATGTACTTTAAGTGAATCTAAAAAATTAATTAACTGTTTACTTCATAAAGTCAAATGGATTGTAAACGCTGATGCATTTCTAAGACTGGTGCATTGGTTTAAACTGTGGAAAATGTCTATTTATCTACAGCTCTGGGCCAATTACGAAGAGAAACCAAAAGAAGAGGTAGCTCAGCACACGGAGGAGAAAGAACGTGTGGCGAAATACAGATCTGTATACGTCACTGAGATCACAGATGGAATGCACTTCTATGCACAGGACGTGGAAACTGGTGAGTGTTGTCCTCATTTCTTAAACCCATGCAGAAACCGTTGTCAATGCTGGCATGGTGTAGTTTGCCCCTGCTGGTGCTCACCGTAACTACAGGCAAAAACATATTTCTCTATTGACAACCATTTTAAAATAGCTGTATATTCTAACTTAGTTGCTAAGGCTGTTACACTGGCACAATTTGTTTACTCAAATCTGACACAAATCTGTTTGTCTGTTTGTTTTGCATCCGATCTGAGCCACTTCCAAATGTGGTTTTAAATCCGATAAATATTTGATACCTGGACATCTGACCTATGTCTAAACATGAATATCTGATTTCCCTTTGAATTCCAAGCCACCACAAGGCGAGGGTGACACGTTTTCCTGCAAAGATAGATTTTTAATCTTTTATGAAGCAGATGTATGCGCTCGCTTGCAGCTTTTTTTTAAGGTGGGAACTTTATAGAGTAAAGTAAAACATTCAGGAGCTGATTTTCAACCTCTACCAATGAGTTTTATAAGTAAAACCACTTCACTGCTGAAAGTTACATTATAAAGAAACAAATTAACTAACAACAAACCTTCTTGTCAGATCTTTTGACCGAATGTTTTTTAGCGGTAAATGAAAAATCATAAGGCCGTTTGTCATTTTGACTGATTACTCTGAAGGTATCTATTGCAACTTGTAACTGTAATTCCAGCCCCATCGAGTTGGTGGTGAGTGTAGGCCAAAGTGGCAGCAGAGTGTGACTGTAGTCTCCAGAATAAAATTAAAACTATTTTTCATTTCTTAATTTAAGTAAATGCAGAGCCTATATGCTTGTCCTGTAAGTTTGTGAATTAAAAATGAAAAAACAAGCTATTAAATGTCTTCATTAAAATATTAAAATGACTAATAATAATAATAGATTGTCAGAATATTTACAATCCTGTCTGTCAAAATGACTCTCTCAGGGTTGTACACTAATGGGCATCTAATCCAACTCCATATTCAACCAGGCATGAATATGACATATCTGAAGGGCATTCTTAAGACTCCAGATATGATTATTAAATGTAGCCGCTCCAACAAACTCCAGTTAGGTAACATTGCAGGTTGTGTTTATTGCCCTCTAAATGCCCCAAGTGATCTCTCTGCTCAGTGTGATAGCAACTAGTCATTAAACTTGACATTTAAATCGCCCTTGGAAGTGACCTAGTGCATGATGGGACCAACTGTCCTGTGATTCAGGGAGCTGTTTTAGTGAACAAACACATTTTTCCCCCATGTTTACACATAATCACCCCCTTTAACGTATTCATGCACAAATTCACACACTACTACCCGTAGAAAGTTTTACATTATGCAACAAACAACAGTGTGGGTTTCATAATTAGGGTCTCTCTGCATGTTACAATGGCAGACTTCATTGGTAGGACCGTAAAATTGACTTTCATTGTCTCTTAATGCGTCTTAATTCGCAAATTAATTAATTTGCATGAATTTATAATAAATCTGAGGCTGGCATTGCCAGTAGCGTTACAATCCCATCGCTTTTAATGTGCCGTTTGGCTTCAAATAACTCCATCTCAGAAAACTGCAGGTGTCAAAAACAACTAAGGGAAAATGTCCAGAGATTCTGGAGCCCTTCTATTTATCACTTTAGTTCCTCGGATGACCTTTAACCCCTACGGGTTGCCCTGAGAGGAAGCGAAGACGGATGTGCCATGTCTAGTAACCATCACAGCAAATGAATACCAGCACTAAGTCATACACACTTGCACACACACACTCACTCAGTTCTTTGTGAGGTAATTATTCAGGTTATCTGGTTAGCTGCAGGAGAAAAGCAGGTCACACCAAATATAGTGCAAAAATGAAGGGAGATGAGAGATAGAAAGCAGGAAATGGGCGAGGAAGTAATGCGAGAAGATAAGAAGGAAAAACGCTGAGCTGAATATGCAGTATGTTTGCAGCTTTGCACTGTTTTGGCTTTTTGTTGTTGCTTTTTTTTAAGGTCTTGTTGTTTTTTTTCTTGTCAGATGAAGCAGCAAGTGTGCATCTTTTCCTTTGTTTAATTGGCCAATGTTTTCCACTGAGAGGATTGGAAATGGAGATGGAGAGAGAAAGGGAGATATGCTCGTTAGAGAGACAGGGTTGTTATTTTCAGCTGAAAGTTCCTTTTTCTTTCACACACTCTCTCCAAACTGCGTTAAGGAGGTCTCATTCCTTGTAGAGCACTTCAAAGCAGAGCCCTATAAAAACCTACAAGCCAGTCGCTTTGCAATTTCATTAACGGTTTCTCACAGCAACTTCAGAAAGACGGGAGAATTCTAACAGGGCAGGCATAAACACTTTGAAGGCAAGCCTTTTGATTATGACATAACTTCTCATGTCTACAAATTTTGGCATCTAATAATTCCACTTTCTTCCTTTATGGTGGTCTTGCTGAAAGAATCGTGAGTTTTATATAATTCTTATGAAAAGTCGTCAAGACTGAGATAATGAAAATACAGCCTGGATGTCAAGAGTTCAATTAAGTGTGTGTGTGTGTGTGTATATATATATCATTTGTTTTTATTTTTTTACTACTAGTTGACACCAGAGATGTTGTGAAGAAGAAATGTTGGTCTTTTTAACATTCAACTGGCGTTACCAAAGTGTCTTGGATTGACTTAGATTACATTTTTACTCCAGATTCAGTTCACAGATCCACTTTATCATCATGGTACTGGTAGTCTATGCCAATAAATGCACATATATTTCCCGCAGCTCTCAGTCCATGATTTCTAACGACTTCAAATCATCCGTAGAGAGAAGTGTGGATGTCACACTGTAATTCAATCAGAAAAAACATCTGCAATGTGCGTTTAGCCACTGTCTTTATTTCAGTTTAAGTAGGTCAAATCAAGTTTCGCTTAAATCCGAACACTCCTGCAACATAGTTTCCCTGCGAATCAAACTCAGGCTGTTATACAGTGTTGCGTTGACTGAAAATAAACAGCTCTGATTGATTTTGTGCTATAACAGGGCTGAAGCTGCCATCTCTTATGAGCACTGCGCAGTCTGCGGTTAAAGCATGGCTTGACGTTGTGATGAGCTCAGCTCACGACTTCATTTAAAAGACTCTAAACACCCACAAATCGCCCTGATAACATCTCCGGTTTCCAGCACCCCATGCGGAGAAGGGAAAAGCTTTAGCACGCTGTCTCTCTGTCTCTATCAATTCTTTTCCTTTTCTCTGTGTTCTTTAATTAGTTAGATTTAATTACTCAAAGTGTGGGATCAGTAGTGAAATGGAATTCCTTGGGCAAAGGAACGTTTGTGTGTATCCCCAGAGGCCGTGTGTAATTTCTCTCTAGGGTGGGGGTGCCACGTAGTTGTGTAACTGAAACCTCACTAAAGTAATGAACACTTTCAGTTACCCGCACTGACAGATTAGATTCGGCATTAGCGTCAGCAAGCACATCTGCAACAGACGCATTAGCTGCTGTTTGTCTTCAGCTGGTGGAAACAAATTCACAACCGAAATGGGTTTGTCACCTTATGTAGTATAATTGTGGCAGTTTGCAGTGAGTATAATTATGTATGTCAGGTTTTGTCTCCTGTCTTTATTTTCTCCTCTCATACTTGATAAAGTGCGGATCTGTCGTGAAGAAACTGGAAACACCAGGGAATTTGGCTGTTGTTATTCTCCAAATTTGTCATAGTGATTTAAAAACAAAAATATACATTTTTCTCTGGTCTCAAGTCTGTCACTGCATGACATTAAAATAGTTTGATAGATTTTTCCTAAATGTTTAAATACTTTTTTTGTGTGTGTTGCTGTATTACAAAATAATAGTGTATTTTATTGTCCTTTTACTTTTTTTATCCCATCAGATATTTAAGATGCAGATACATTTATAATAATAGTAATGCGATTTTTAGACATATTCCCCTCACTCCCTTTAAACTTCGAGCTTACCTTTGGTTTGGTTAAATCTTTTCTTGTGTCCAGCAGACACTGTCTGATGCTGTACATCTGTTTGGTAATTCTGGTTCGTGAGTGTCTTGGGCAGTGGTTGCATTCATTTGGCCGGTGAGGGTAGGGAGGCCGTCTCTGGCACAGAGCTTAATGACTGGAGTGGTTCCCTTACCAGGTGCCAGTTTATACACATCCACCAACACTCACCCCTACATGCAACAGCTGTTTTACACCTAATGAAATCCAGCACACATCCATCCAGGTTTATCTTTTTCTTTTCTTTTTTCTGTCTCGCCTTAATTTGAGCTTGCTGCTCCCAGAAACATCCACCACTTTCTGGTTCCCTTTATTACCTTACTGTTGGTCCCCTGCAAAACCATTCTTCTTTTTCATTGGTTGCGCTTCACAAGTGGAGTGACTGGAAACGATGCTTTGATATTGATTTAATTAAGGGGGGTGAATGCTGGTACTTTGTATTGATTTCAGCGCTGGAGGGGAGTCTGTAGGCGTGGAGGTGTGAGCTGCAGTGTGAAGCACTCTTGATTAGCACTCAAGTGTAGTCTGAACATCTCTTGTTTGTCAGGGATAAACCCTGTTCTTTAGATTTGTAATAGGCTTTAGGTAATATTGTCTGTAATGCATACATGTATATTGTCTGCCAAATGCATAAATGTAAAAAATTCTGAAATTAAATACTGTAATGTTCCTGACTTTGATTAAAAAAAATGTCACGGTTAATTAATGCTTTCATTTGGAAATGTATATTATACAATAATAATACATGTATTTGTTTTATCAATTTTAAATTTGTTTTGTGTATTTTACAAAAATCAGATGGAATAAAATAGAAAAAAAATTCTAAACAAAATAGAAATTAAGGACAATTTCCGATATGTTCCGGCTATATAATTTTTTTTATTTCGTGTAATGCCGGGTGTTGTTTTTTTTTTTTTCTCTAAATCCAGGCCCTCTCAAAGTCTTTTGGCTTTATAAAGCTTTATTGAAGCTTCATAAGATTTACAAAGGCCGCTTTTAATGAGGCAGAAACCAAAAAGTTGCTTTACATCCAAGCCTAGAGCACTGCAGAGCTATGGGTGTATTTGTAAACTTGCAATCAAAATGCAGAGTCAGGGTCTCACCCACAGCCTGTGTGATGGGAGGAAAAAGACACAGTTGCTGTTCCTGCCCTTTCTTCACAATGGCTTTGAAATCACAGAGCTATAATTTAGCACTGGGCACTGATTGCTTTGAAACTGCTGTGCACCAAAATGGTGCACGTTGTTGTTTTGTCTCTATCCCTCTTCATGTGTGTCTGTGTTTTTCATGTTTCTCTCGCCCCACCACTGAACAGAGGCTTTTAGTCTCTGCCTCTGTTTGTTTTCACTAATGTTATGCCATAAGCAGCTGGAGACGCCTGTAGATGTGCAATGGGTGAATCTTTTCTCGTTGAGGTCGTTCCATCTGCCTTTTTCATCATTCCCTCCCCCCATGGGGTTCGTCCGCCCTGTCTCCTGCTCTGAGTCAATCACGAGCACCGGGAGGGGAGGTGAAATTCTTTAATACTACCCTCATCCTCGCAGAGCGGACCCCGTCCACCCGCCAATGAATGTTTAATGAGACGAGCGGACAGGTGGGCCAGCCCACGTCACCACGTGCCGCCCCGGTGTCAGTGTGAAATGTGGCTTTGTCCTTAAGCTTGGCGTGGGCTGCTGCTTTTACCTGGAGAGGAAGGAAAAGAGAGAATGAACATCACTGTTTGAAAGAGATAAAGATGTTACTGCAAATGGCTTTGAGAGAGGGGTGATCATTGACTCTTTCTTTAGATGTGTCTCTCCATGGGTGCCGTTCCTTATTTCACTGGTCAAATAAGATAAAGTTGATTATAATAGACAAATGTTTTCTTTTTTTTTTTTATACTGTCTTTTGTCGTGTTTACGCATTACATAATTTAGAAGTGCTGAACATGCCTCATGTATTAGTTCAGTTTATTTACATAATTTATTATTTAATATTTTTTCACGTGTCATGCACAGGTCACTATTCACTTGAAAAGAAAGGGGAAAAAAAACTCAGAGAAAATGAAGCCATTTTAAGGACCATTAAGATTTTCATAAAAATTAAATGTATCTCCCATGTAATTTTTATTGTGACAATGTGCCTGGAATTTTTTATTTCAATACTTAAAAGTAATTGGTTTGTAAAGGGCCATTTTTACTGCAATCTATTGTTTTTTTTGTTTGTTTTGTTTTTTCTCTGTACAGTAATGACACCAATATCTTTGAGAATTTTTTTACAATAATCTTATCAAAAATAATTGCATATTTTGTGAGATTCACACAGCATGCAGTATTTATGCATGGGATTTATGGTTTAATTTCTGTTTAATGTGGTGGTTTGGAGACATCAGTATTAGTATTGTCTCATTTCTTTATTCTTGTTCCCTCTGGGAATCATTTAATGGAATAATATCTCAATAATGTTGATATTAGGTTTAATCATTCTTTGTGCATCTGCATATGATTTTCTTTAAGCAGCGCCATTGCAGCAAATTTAAATTTATTTTAAGGAGGAATTGTGAGGTCATTTATATTAAGTCGCATAAGTCATAGAAAATATTACTTCTCTGATATTCTAGTCTGTTTAAATGGCATATAAATATCTACAGATATCAATGCAAATCAATGTGATTTATTTTTTTCTATATTCCAGACAAAAATTCTGATCACTCGTAATTATAAACCATGTGGGACAGGTTAGTTACTGTATTTCAAGTCTCTAACCTCGAATATGAGCCATAATAATACTTAAGCTCCCTTTAGCAAACACAGTTAGTTATGGGATTATGCATTAACTATGCAGAGCAGCAATGAACATGATATTTGTTGAAACACTCTCCTGTCTCTAGGTCATCTACCTTTCTCTCTGTGGACTCTCTCTCTCTCTCTCTCTCTCTCTCTCTCTCTCTGTTTTGCTCCAGCAGTTGTTTTCAAATGGGGTAAAAAGCTCAGAATGAGAGGTTGATCCTACTTGGTTGCATTGTGGGTAATGTGAGGTAGGCGTAGAAGACCCACTGGATGCGATTATGGTCGATTCAACTTTCCAATCCAAACAGACATGGGTGTGGGTTATTTGTAGGGCTTTTTGCAGCTATGCCATGTGTACAAGTAGTGCTCATCCCTCGTATCTTGTAATGTCAAGATGATGTGTCATATGGGAGGAGTGAATCATCCACAAATAGAGGAACTGAGATGGACGTCTTTAAATTGGACCTCGCTTTTTTTAAAGCCGCCTTGTAAATATTCACAGCATAACTGGCAAGTCTTTCATCTGCCAAACAAGTGACTCTTGCAGTGAGCCAAATATAATGATGAAAATTGAAATGTGAAAGTTAGTCACATGTTTTCGTAATTTAGTCAACCAAGATAGGTCATAGCGACCCGTTTGAGATGGGCATTATTCCTGCGTTGATAGCAGAGGGCCAACAGGTGGACAAGATGTGAAAACCCAATGAAGGTCATTAGTCAAATATAACACAAGTAAACACAAAACGCAGTTTTTAAATGATGGTTATTAAGGGAAAACAAAGTCTAAACCTGCATGGCCCTACAACCGACTTTTATAAACTGCGATAACTATTGATTTAAAATAAAATGTAATAACTTGAAATGTAAAAACTAAACTGAAGCTAAGCTTAAAACTAGTGGTTGAAAAAGTCAGAAAATAAAATATTAAACTTGTCTAATACTCAATATAAATGTAATATACAATATTGAATTAAGTCAATGTCATGGGTTTGATTTCCAGGGAATTCATGAATTGATTAAATGTAGTGTCCTTGAATGCAATTTATTTTGCTGTGGAGTGAATGTAAATTGTGAAATGTGTCTTAAATGAGCAGTAATTTAAAAAATGCAAAAGATGACTCTGGTATCTAAGAGAGAAAGGCGTCTTTTCATGCAGAGAACCTTTGTCTTTGAAGATTAAACATTTACATTAGCTAAGAGTCCTTGACGGTCATGCTCACGGTTATCTGAATTAAAAAGTCATAGTTATAGTTGACTTTCTCAGGCTCATCTGTGAACTCACTCTCATTCGTTCCTCATCAGAGCAGGAGGGGAGTCAAAATCCATATACACATTCAGCTTGTGCTAATTACCATTACATACTGACCGCGAGCTAGCTGTGTGCAGTGCACGACGCTCTGGAAACTCTCGCATGCGCACAGTCAGGGGAGTGTTGCAGATTTACAGTAGGCACTAGAGAACACGACCCCACCGTAATTAAAACTGAATCCTTCATTAGATCCTCCAGTATATCAACCAAGCAGGATGTAATGAAGCATACAGGGAACGTAAGCAGAGCAGAACACCTGAACCCACGCCATATGGACCACTGCAGGTCTTGTTAGCGTGCTTCTAGATCAAAAACACAAATTAGCAGTTGTAGCAGATACTACTCTTGCGTATTGCACAATTGATTAATAATAATAATTTAATGGATTAAATGCAATACAATTTAAAATTTGGGCTAATCAGAAGATCTATGCTCGCTCAAGGAGGTAGCGGGTTGGATTGAGAAAAAAACAGACAGACACAAGATTGAATTAGAAATAAAAAAATATAATTGGTTCACTTAAATAAAAATAAAAACAGGTCAATAAAATAAAATTACAATATTTCAAACAATAAAATTGTCAGTTTCCCCTGAGTGCACTCGTTTTTTCTATGTACATATATTTACAGATTGTTCAATTCAATACTCATAAGAAATAGAATAAAAAAAGGGATGGATAAAATAAATCTCAAAAAGTGTTCTTATGAGGTTACAATGCCTCTGGAGTTGGGATGACTCAAAAACTCAAAAGGAAGGATATCGTTGTCCTCTCCGCGACGTATTTTCTTCTCTAGAGGGTTGGTTGGCTCGCCATCGAATATGATGTACTCATGGTATCACAGAAGATCGTTCGGGTGTCACGTTTCCCAAAAATCAAAGAGGAAGAGGAAAGAAATAGAAATAGGAAAAAGAAACAACAAGGAAAAAAAACCTGGCCTGATCACAGACCAGAACATTCATTTAGTACATCTCAAAATAAATCCACATCAAAGATAACTCCACATTAAATATCCAAAATAACATATAATACAATAACATTTACCATTTCTTCATGAACTGATATAAATCACATAAATTTACCTCAGTCAATAACTTTCACTCAGTCTTACATGAACACCTGGCCAACAATGGCGACGGTGAAACTCTGAAATTAACAAATAATCAAGCGGTTCACTAAAACCGCTCACACTGAAGTAGATCACATAACTCATAACAAACCATTTTCACAAAATTGGTTGAAGTTATTTACCTTTTGACAGATTTTTCCCTCACACAGGCTCGTGTCAACTACAGGTGCGCGCGACCGTGAAATGGCGGCGCGAACTGCAATGTACAAATGACCGTGCGATTTGCGTTAGACATTTACAACTATTCTAATCAAAGATCACAATTTCAAGAGAAAATAACTCATTTACAGCAACTGGATTACCGTTTAATAGCAGTAATTATATCTTATTATAAAGTAATAGATCCTATTTATCGTTAATTATATGATACCGACTCACCTACTGGAGTGTATCACTCTATGCAGCGAACTTCCTGTTCCGCATGCATCAAATTATCAAAATCTCAACTTTCCGACGTTTTTTTCTCTGAATGAATCAATTTGGATCAGAGCGATCGATCACGTCTGCTCTTCTCCCTCAGGCTGTCTCATCTGTCATTGCGCATGCTCGTTACCACGGACGGCGCAAAATGACAGAGAGCTCTCATTGGTCAATCGCCGCGCATTAACCTAGACTAATTTGCATATCTATATTTTTTCTTTTAATCATTTTTATCTCTTACTGACTTCTAGTAAGTGAATATGAACTAATATATATATATATATATATATAAACTAATATATATGTATAAACTAATTTATGCACAAATTAGATAAAACTCTTTATTTAACGTGTTACACAGTACTTCATTTTTAAGTTGACAAAGTCTTCCCAAGAGTTGTAAAGTTGGTAAAGTGCAGTGCTATTACTTTTTCCTCCCACATTGTAACATGCTCTCTGAAATGTATACCAAGTACGTACCATGATTCATAAAAGAATCGACATTACCGAAAAGAAAATGCTAAGACAAATAGGGAGTTTGGCGGTTCCACTTCAAAAACGTCGACATAATAGGACTGGCGAGTTAACCGCGAGTCGGGATAAGTGGACTCCACTGTATATATTTTTTGGAATGCTGTTAAATATATAACAAAAATATTCTCCCTTTCTTTCCAAAACCAGTGTTTTTTGTTTTTCAATGGAATTCCAAAGATCAATTTGAGTCTTTTGAAGCCAAAGTTTGTAGTTTTATCATGTTTGCCTCCCAATAGTGACCTCATTCGTTGTGTTTTGTAAACCATTTTCGGTTCCTACAGCAGTGTTTGGGAGTGAGTTTTCTTTGACACGTATTATAAGCCAGTGCATTCATTTTAATTAGCACCCATTGTCTATAATAGAGACTTTTTCTCTGCCCGGTCCCTGCGTTTTAATTGAGTGCTTCTTGAATTAATTGGGTTAAACACGCTGCCTCCATTAAACCTTTATAACGCGTACGGAGGACACCCCCCTCCTTATTTATTATTTAGAGAGCTCTCGCAGGGCTGGAAGTGGGGCATGGATGAACGAAGCCAGGGAGAAACACTCTCGCTGCCCTGCTGCCTGGGAAGAAAATGCAAAACTTTTTAAATTAGTTTAATAAATCAAGGTGGCACATTCAGCTGTCATCTGACACACTACTCTACCCACAGTCACACAGCCACGTTTTTCCCCCACTTCACTTCTCAAAAACTGCTGCCGCCTCAAAACGCCGCTAATATCTCTACTGTGCGAGGATTAGCTGAGAGGTGTATATGTGTGCGCAAGTCTTCCCATATGTGCTAATTAACCGTTTAGCAGTCTGGATGCTAGTATGTTAGCCAATAAAATAGGACACTTAAGCCACACCTCTTTTGGAAATCTGCCAATCCCCCCTCCCTGCCCCCACACGTACACAAACATACGTTCACACACTAGCGTTGCTCTGTTTGAGTTGGCATCGTGCTAATGAGCCACATGCAGGCTTAAGGCTGCTTGAATGTAAATTTACGGTACATGTTTTAAACTCTCTTTCCTCTAGTTATCATCATCTTTTCATTTAATACATGCAAATATTCTGATGCTAGCTAACCTTTTTCATAAGTACCCCAGTGACGTCGGAGGAGGGGGACGAAATGAGCAGCTTAAGACAGGCCCATTAGTTAGCTTATTTTAACAGCTTTCCTGGAGGGATTTTTGGTGTTTTTCGCACATTACGGCTCTCGCTCTCCCCACCCCTTTCGCTTTGCGCTCTTACGACATTATTCATGCTTTACTGTCGGACAATTTTGTCGCATTTCTGTACCCCAGCAAACCCCACACCTCAGCGTTTATACTGATTGCTCTGTTGTTGAGAGAAATGAATGAACAGCTGCAAGAGTCTGGTTGAAAAACAAAAAGTACATATCTGTAGTGGACGTTCTCAATAAAAAGGCCTTTCAATCCATTTTGAAATTAAAAACTTACTAGCCTTTGGTTGATTTTACAGCTTACTTGGGTCATACGCCCCTTAAGCGAGTTCTAGTGTGCTAGAGTGGCGAGGATTTGTTGGTCTTAATCCAATATTATTCTCAGATTTGCAACAAACCCCAGGCCAAACAGAAACTCATTGATTGTCACCAAACGAATGTAATGTATTTAAACAAGGATAATATTATGTTCTTATAATGTATCCTAAACAAGGATAATAATACGCTCTTTGTCCCCAAGGCTATAAGAAACCATGTTGGCAGAGGCTAATGCAGGTTAATGTGTCAACACCTAATTAGATTTACCCATTTTGCTATAAATCATGATGATTTTTGGTCTACGAACAGGAGGCCAAATCAAGTCACAATCAGCAATCCTTGATGTTTCCTGGCTTTCCTGAGAAGTGTGATTGTCCTTATTTCTGCAGGCACAAAGCTGGAGAACCTGATGGAGAGCATGCGAGGAGAGATTGCCGCCCAGCCTCCAGTGGAAGGATCCTTTGCCCCGCGCAGAGGGGATTTCTGCATCGCAAAGTTTGCTGACGGAGAATGGTGAGAGCCCAAAAAAAGAGTTTTCTGATTTTTTTTATATATATATATATATATATATATATATATATATATATATATATATATATATATATATATATATATATATATATATATATATATATATATATATATATATATATATATATATATATATATATAAAAAGAGTTTTATAATTTATTCAATTCTTTTTTCTTTTTTTTGTAACTATAATGTGATTATAGTTGTGCAGGATATTATTGTCTGGTTTTGAGAGGTAAAGATCTTGCTGATGTGGCAAGTGTGTACAGGTGATTTCCGTGTAGGAATGTACTTGTATTAAAATTCTGGCACCATTTTTTTCTTACTAAAACCTTTTTTTTATTTTTTTTATTAAAAGCAGAAAGGTATAATTTCTCAGCCAACCATCTTCACTGGGATTGCTTTAACTTCATATTCATCGTTGAAATCATTTTAAAGCTAACCATCTGTTGGTTATGAGTATAATCTGCCCTAGTTTGCAGGACCTTGGACTGCTCTAATGAGTTCTTTGTCCATTAGGGAGACTGGAAGCTTCTTTTGCCCTCTTGTAGACTCTGAACAGGCTGCATCCTCATTGGGGCAACTCATTATTCAAGCATCTGCTGGTTTTAGTTGATGCTGACTTTTAAAATCTTGTTTTAACTCCTAGAAATTTCTATAATTTCTCCTTTGATTGTTTACCACTTTTTCATTTGTTCCTTCCCTTTGAGAAAGATATTGGATTCTCAGTTTTTTTTTCTTTGCATGTTTATTGCTAACAGGCACTTTCTCTGCATTTCAGTCAGCTGTGGGGGCTATGTTTTCCCACGATGCACTAGGACTGTGTCATTTTGTGGCGTAAGAGCTCATTAAGTCTGTGAAATGCAGGGTGGGAGGAGATAAATCAGTCTGCAGCTAGCAGAAAGGCTTTTTTTAGAGCATGGGCCCATGACAATTTTGGGATGATTGAGGTGATTTAGCATAAGTAGATGGTTTGGAGTGGGCAGGGGGTCTTGAGTGGGTCGGGATGTCTGTTTGATTAGATGAGTGGAAACTCTTCTTTAACTTCTCTTTTGTTTGAGGTGTCACGCAGTGCTTTGAACTGCACTTTATGAGTATGAGAGGTTTCAGAGCATGAGGTTATGAATACAAGATCAACTGTTTCCTCTGACTCATAAAAGGTCTGCATGTTCTGTACAGTTAGGGGCGCAAAACTAGCATTTTGCTCTTTCTAAAGTGGGGTGTTTTCAGATCACGCATAGTTCCCTTTTCCATCAACAATGCCGTTAAATTGGTGCCATGCAGTGTAGCCCATTTTTAGTCATTTGCATGAAGAAAAAGCAGTTTGGAGACAGAATGTCATTGGAAACATGCCATTCGGTAGCAAACGTTGTGTGTCTGAAAGTTCTACATCTAGTTGTCCAGTGCTTATGGATGAACTGCTGAATCTTATTTCTCCTCTAATCAGTGACTAATATTGATGCTTTCTCTCCGTCTCTCTCTTTCTGTAGGTACAGAGCACGTATTGAGAGAGTTGAATCTCCAGCAAGGGTTCACGTGTTCTACATCGACTATGGAAACGTGAGTATCAGCTTGTAAGAAGGTTGAAACGTAATCTGGATGTAGCGCAGCATCTCCTGAGTGGAGAAAAAAGGTGCTGACTGATGAATGTTCTGAATTGTGTTTAAAATACTGCATGAGCTTTCAAAAGCCAGCACTGAATCCATCAGTCAAAATACCACGCATGTGGGAACACAATTCCTCCCTGTAACATCACAGCTGCATTGGCTAAAATGCAGAACGAATGTGTTTTTGCAAGGAAATTGTTTGTATGTTCAAAGGGGCTTTAAGAAAGTAGTACCCAGTTTGCTTTGTTGTTTTTATGCCCAGGGCGGAAAGCTTCAGGCCAGCACAAGAGAGAGGATGCTGGTGGTCATGTGATTAACATTTCTCACACAACAGGCCTTCTATCTCATCTCTATATTCCCTGTGCCTTCCTTTTGCTTCTCTTTTCACAGACTGTCTACCTCTGTTTTCTCTTTCAGCATCTGCTCTTTGTCTCATATCTTAACCCTTGATGCAAGAACATTGCGCTGAATCTGATATCCTTGTTTATCCACTCATCACTCTGATTCTCTGGACACTGTCTTAAGGGACTGATCTTTTACTGCCCTATCAAAACTCTTTGCTTTGTATTAGGATTTAGATTTCATATAACAATCTGACAGTGGTAACAAAATGTAGAGAAAGCAGCAGATCTTAAAATCGCTGTTCATAATGCAAGCTTTCCTGTAGCTCAATCAGTAGAGCATTGGTCTTAACGCCAAGGTCACGGGTTCGATCCCAGGGAAAGCAAGAACTAATTACAATGTCAATGTGTTTCTAGAAATGAATTCAATGTAAGTCGCTTTGGATAAAAGCATCTGCCAAATGCATAAAAGTAAATTTGTGTTTTCCTGCTACTCATCCTCTGAAATATTGCTCCACAACCCCCCATAAAGAACAAGCCAGTGTTTTTGCTTTGTACCTTCATCTCTCTTCTGTCTATTTGTCCCTCTTTTAGTCACTCTCTGCGGTCTTTGCGGTGTCTCTTTGCTAAGCAGCCTCTTGAGCCTGTTGTGTTCACATGTTATGTACTGAAAACACATGACCACAGTGCTCAACTGTGACCCAGTACATTGAGAGTGTCTCTCATATTGTTGCTGGCTTTGAGTGTTGCATGTGGAGGAGTGTAGCGTTATCCTTGACTTTGCTTTTATCTGCTATGCTGTACTCACACCTCCTCCGTTTAATGAGGACCTTGTACAGGCAGTCAGTGTATGAAAGAGGTATGAAGTCTGTTTTATAACACAACAATGTGACAATCTCTCTCTCTTGTCGTTTCAGAGAGAGATATTATCCTCCACACGTCTTGCAGCCCTTCCTCCAGCCTTCAGCACACGTACGCTTCCTCCTCAGGCAACAGAATACGCATTTGCCTTCATTCAGGTCCCACAGGATGTAAGTTAATTTACAAAAAGGTCCATACACGTACTCCTGTGTGATTCATAATACACCGTGGTCTTCAAACAAGTCCTGCAGGACACACAGAGCATGCACTCACAAGCTAGAGTCACATGCAGGTTATAAAAGACAGGAATTATGAGTCACATCATGTTAGATAAGCTGTTTTAGATACATTTTGAATGTTGTACTACCATACAACTTCGTGTTTCTGCAAAGTATGCAAAGTTTTTGTATGGAATACGTATACATTTTCCACAAAGCAAACTGAACCAGAAGCAAGCTGCTGCTTATTTATAAAGCTTGTTAATGAATACATCAATAAATGTTATAAAATAAAACTATACATGTAAAAAAAAAATGATTTGTTAATTTTATTAACATGCTTTATATTTAATTGTATTTTTATGCGTACATATGCATACAAAGAACTCCTACACTCCAGCAAAGAACACACTGAATACGACTTTAAAAATAGTAGTATGCTACATTGTTACAAGTCACATGACTTAATTACACCCATATTTAGTATAGTAAGTATAGATAAAATCATTTGGATTCATTTTATTTAATATTTAATTAAATGTTCATATGTATGAGCATAAATATTTATTCATACATATGTACATATGTGTTCATACAAATAGGAGAGAACAGTTTCCACCAGGCCTATTTGTTTGTGTACACGCACACACACACATACAATGAACTTAGCTCTGTCCCTGATGACCCAAGAATCTCGTAGGTTGGAGGGGAAGCCATTTGAGCCTGATTCACTTTATGATGTATTTTTATGTATGAATATTTATGCACATAATATGAACATTTAAATATTAAATACGGATGTAATTAAGTCGTGTGACTTGTAACAATGTAGCATATTAGTATTTTTAAAGTGTCGTATTCAGTGTATTCTTTGTAGGAAGCAATACCCTTGAATGCTATTATCCCAAATTAAACCTTTCTGCTAGTTACGTGTTAAATTGTGTGCCGAAATGCATCCAAGAGAATGTTTTCCACCAGGTCTGATTGTGTCTGTAGGCGTGTGTTTGTGTCTGTAGGTGTGTGTTTGTGTGTGTGTAGGTGTGGCTTCATGCCACCTGCCCTGTTAATACTGCTGTTGTTTTGTGGTCTTTGAGGTAGGCGCATTGTTCTTTCTCTCTATCGGTCTCTTTCTCTCATTCTGGATGGCCTCTGTATCTCGTACCCCCACCATAACTCCCCCCAAGGGGAACATGCTCTGAGGTTGCCATGGAGACTGGGTTTGCTCACAGGAGCCAACTCTGTGTGTGAGAGAGAGAGAGAGAGAGAGAGAAAGATCAGATCTGAATCTCTCACCTCATGCATTGAACATTTGTGAAACATGGTGTTGATGTGGAGGTATTTTGATCCGTTTTTTGGCAAATCTACATTTATCATTATCACAATACTTGTCTTTTTTTGTGTGCAAGTGTGATGAATGAGCAACTCTGGAGCTGGAGAGTTTGCACAACGGACTATGATTGGCTCATAGCACACACAAAGGACCTGGGAGTGTCTATCAATAGTTTGTGTAGTAGTGTGTGTGTGTGTGTGCTGAGGGCAATTTGTAGAAATGAAACCTGGTTTGGGATGAATGGATGGATGGATATGTGACTTTTATAATGACCCCACCCACAGGAAGACGCACGGACCGATGCTGTGGACAGTCTGGTCAGGGACATTCAGAACATACAGTGTCTGCTGAATGTGGAGTACAGCGGAATCGTCTGCCCGCACGTCACGCTGCAGTTTGCTGACTCTAAAGATGACGTGGGTCTGGGTCTGGTGAAAGAAGGCCTAGTCATGGTGGATGTACGGAAAGAGAGGCACCTCCAGAAAATGGTGAGTAGATTTAAATACAAGAAATACACTGGTCAGGTGGTCTAAGGTGGAGGCACTGTGTCTAGGTTATATCACAATCTATGTGCCCTGAATGCACCTCACTGTTTCACAGCAGGGTTTCTGACAGCAGCCATTTTGTATTATGAAGCATTGGCCATTCATTTCCCCCTTGTTATCCTCTCTTTATCAGCCTCGCTCTCACTTCCTTTTTTTACTCCTTTGCTATTATGTAATACTTGTGCTAGTTTCATTCAAGGGCTCAATTTATGGGAAAAGTTAGAATTTCCTGATCAAAATTGTGATGCGAAATTTGGCCTACACATTTCATTATTGATATTACTATAAAATAATAATATTAAAATAAGAAATATTTCCATTGTAACTAAAATTACAATCGCAGTTTTGCGTTTTTGATAATTGCGCCAAGCTATTTCACAATGGATGGCAAATGAATCATGCAGTCGTAAAATTAACTTTAAATTTAACTTTGAGATGTAATTCAATAGCCGTTTATCGCTTACGAGCTCTTCTCCTTCAGTTTGACTTCACTTTGAATTCTTTGATTACCTGTATTTTTCTAATGACCTTTTGCCACCCTGACATTATCTTTGTTATTGCTCTTGAATCGAACCACGCTTGGTGCTCTTAGCAGTCTGCTTATGAACGCGAGTCTCTGTGTTGGTTTGTTGATTCTAGGCATATGGAGGGTGTTTGTGACAGTCACGTCAGTTCCACCGTTTCCATGTTCCCATAGGAACACTGCTGTTCTGGTTCACTTGTTCCCTCCTCACTCTCTCGCGCATTTTTCTTTTTTTCGCTAACAGGTTGTTTGAGGTGCTCGTATAGAGTTGCAGTGGCAATCACGTCTGCTCCCCTTTCACTCACTCAGATAGTAATGAAGCCCTGGTGCTTAGACACATGTACTGTACCTCTACTGTACTGAACAGCTTTAGTTCAACAATACGGCTCAATTTATGTCAGAAGAAATGTCCACATCTTCAGTAGGCTTATCAGTGGAGTGTGTAAAGTAAATACTTTCTACTTAAGATATTTCTAGGTTGATTTTTCTCCTAAAAAGTGTTCCTGATGCTGAAAAGACACTCAACCAATTACTTGAGTTTATGGGGAGATCTGTTTGACTGACCAATGGCCGATATTGATATTCAGTGAACATTATTTTTGCTAAATTCATTTTGTTCTATTCTATTCATCTTAGTTATCTTACGTAAAGTGTTTTAACTGAAGATTGGAAAAACAATCAAAAGCAAAATCCTCTCCACTTTTTCTTGCCATTTAAAACAGACTTGCCTTTTTATTGTGTAGTAACCTTCTCAGTTCAATGCACGCAGTGAACATCCTGTATGCCAGATCTTGCCCACAGCCAGGCTGGCATGAGACAGGCGGGTTTTTTAGGACAGCACTGGCACTTTCGGATAGTGTGGTGGCGCCATGCCACTTGTCTTGTCTACTTCAGCGTTCACCCTTGGCTTTTCGTAAGGATTCTCTCTTCTCAGTCTCTCCTTCATTCATTTTCCCATTCATTATCTCTCCCACTCACGCACACTCTTTCTCTGTCCTTCTCTCTCCTTCCCCATCTTTTTTTTTTGCTGCTGGTTTGGCCTCCAGTGCAGCGCACCGTGTGCTGGAGGATATAGTTTGGAAATTTCCATGTATTTGCATGTCGGTGAAAGCGGTGCGATAAATCATAATCTTCAGAATTAAAGACAAAGCAGTGGATCAAACCTTTCATCCTTCGTAAATGAGCGGTTATTTAAAACTGTAAATATACAGTGATTAATTTCACTGCCATGAAAATACAGTGCCATCCCATCTGTGTCTCCTTGTCTTTTGATATTCTATGCCTTTTTAAACACAGTGCTCTGTGATTTTTCCCTACGCCCTCTCTGCTTCTGAAGGGTATCTGCTTGACACCTGACTTCCTGCTATCAGCAAATCTTTACTTTGCTGAAGCCTCTAGACCAGTCCATACGTCAGTCAGTCCGTCACTTTCACTATGGTCTAGTGTGGAACGAGTCCTTGAATATCTGTACAAGACAAACGAGAAAGGGAAAGAAAATCTTTAACGTGAAAGTAGGAGTCAGATATGGGAACGTCTGTCTGACAGGGAAAGAGTACGAGACAGTCAGATAAGGCCCTCCAGTTCTCTTTCTCTCCACCTGCGCACGGATAACACAGGCCTTCCGATAAGTGTGCATGAGCTTCATCAGTTCTTGGGATCGATAGCCGAAATCGATGCGTCATTTCCCTCCCTATTTTTGTCAAACACTGCTCTTTCTTATTTGTGTCAGTCTGACTTTCCTTCTCTGGTTTGTGTCCTCATCCTGGCATACTGGAAGAGATGTCTATGTTAGCGGACCTTGTGTTATTGAAAGTAAGGGGCAGATTTACATCAAACCAACAAGTTACTTGATTCAAACTGCTTTGAGGCCAGTTCAGCACTGCTGCATCTGCATGTCAAGTGTTGCCACCTTCTATGTGCTTTCAGCTGGTCCAAAACTACATAGAAATTAAGGCATCATGGATATTCTCTAAATATAAAGGCTGATTCCATTCCTTTAAATAGACCGTAGATAAAAAGGCTGCTCATATGGTTTGAAACAGAGGTGCTAAGCAGTTGTTACACCAGCATTAAGCTTATTGTAG
Source organism: Rhodeus uyekii (assembly GCA_037043235.1). NCBI lineage: Eukaryota > Metazoa > Chordata > Actinopteri > Cypriniformes > Acheilognathidae > Rhodeus > Rhodeus uyekii. The sequence continues at coordinate 1,396,975 of JAWRVZ010000135.1, forward strand.
CATGCCATCAGTGACACTGATGCCTTTTCATGTTCATTAGTTTTACAAGCCAATTACAAGCTTGCATATCCATTAGGGTTACAGTCATAGAATACAGACAAGTGTTATTGGAGATTTGTTCTGTGACTTTCTCCTCAAACTATAAACTTGTGATTTCAGAAAGACTGTAGGTCTTGGCGTATAATGACTTAAGTAATATATACACTCACGTAAAGGATTATTAGGAACACCATACTAATACTGTTTGACCACCTTTCGCCTTCAGAACTGCCTTAATTCTACGTGGCATTGATTCAACAAGGTGCTGAAAGCATTCTTTTGAAATGTATGCCCATATTGATTGGATTGCATCTTGCAGCTGGAGATTTGTGGGATGCACATGTGGGTACATGGTGGTCATAAAGGGATGGACATGGTCATAAACAATGCTCAGGTAGGCCGTGGCATTTAAACGATGACCAATTGGCACTAAGGGGCCTAAAGTGTGTCAAGAAAACATCCCCCACACCATTACACCACCACCACCAGCCTGCACAGTGGTAACAAGGCATGATGGATCCATGTTCTAATTTTTTTTTACGCCAAATTCTGACTCTACCATCTGAATATCTTAACCTCTTTTTCCTATTTGTAGTGGTGATGAGTGGTACCCGGTGGGGTTCTTGTAGCCCACCCGCCTCAAGGTTGTGTGTTGTGGCTTCACAAATGCTTTGCTGCATACCTTGGTTGTAACGAGTGGTTATTTCAGTCAAAGTTGCTCTTCTATCAGCTTGAATCAGTCAGCCCATTCTCCTCTGACCTCTAGCATCAACAAGGCATTTTCACCCACAGGGCTGCCGCATACTGGATGCTTTTCCCTTTTCACACCATTCTTTGTAAACCCTATAAATGGTTGTGCATGAAAATCCCAGTAACTGAGCAGATTGTGAAATACTCAGTCCGGCCCGTCTGGCACCAACAAACATGCCACGCTCAAAATTGCTTGAATCACCTTTCTTTCCCATTCTCTCACTGTAGTCTCAAGTCTCTCACTGTTAAAGTATTTTTCTACTATGGTTGGTCTGTGAAATTGTCCTGTGAGAGCTTTTTAGCCGTTTAAGGAAAGTTATATGAGGTTTTTAAAATAGTGGTTTACATTTCTGTTCTGCTGTAATGTTCTTTAATGTTATGAACTAATTGGTCTTAAGGTATCCCAGTAAACAGTCTTTTCTTGACTCCTGTCAGATGCACTTCTTAATAAGATTTGATGATAATGGGCATTCAAAAACAGTTAGGCGGAGTGCCTGGATGCCTTTTGGATTATTTTTAAATTGATACGCCATCTTAAAAATGAAACACTAGTGATAGGACACAAACTGAAACAGACAAAAACAAAATATTATTTTAGCACAGCTGAAGTCAGTTGGCTTGCAATCAGGCACTTATTGGCCACTCCTTATCCAGCCATATCCCGTCTTCCCTCGCTCCTGACAGCTCTATTACCCATTAACCAGTAGAAGTTAGCTGAGCTTAAAATGGGGAATTTTCTGCTCCTCTAGTATCAAATACACACTCATCCACACAAACGGCCGGGACACATGCTGAATGACACGCATCGCTGCCTAAAAACCCCATTTCATTCCTGTGCCCTGTGGATTGAACACAGGCTTGATCTGGGACAGAGAAGCCCTTTCAGCTCCAGCGTCTTTCTGTTGTTTAATCTCTGTACTGAGATGATCAAAGTCCAAACTGTTCTCTTCGAATGCTGTGCGGCTGCGTCTATGAACTCTTTGAATTTCAGGCTGCCTATAATAACTGGGTATTATAGAGTGTTTCGAAGAACGCAACAAATCTGATCACTGTCCCATCATTTCTTGCTGAGAGATTCAGTTGCAGTCTGCAGATTGGTAAAACAACCACCTGAACCCATGAAAGCGAGGACTTTCAGAAGTGGCTCACGCACGTGGAAAGAAGTGTGTGTATTTTTATTCTATTATGGTGATGATTTAGGCTGGTATTTCAAAGTTATTGCCGCATTGGAGTGATAAAGAAGCAAAAGTGTAGCTTATTGTACTTAAGCGGTCAAACATGCACAAAATCATGTGTATGTAATCAATCATATTGCGCACCCCTACTACAACAAAATACAGTATGCATCAAGATAATGCTAATAATTGGAAGTTGATTATTGGATGTCTTGATTAGGGATGCACAAATGGCTCTTATCTGTGCACCTGTAATCTTGATATGTGTATGAATTATTATATACAATCGTATCCACACAGTTCTAATGATTGTGAAGCAGCACAAGAGATTAGGCCTCTGCTGTGTGAAACTGCTGATGGTGTGTGTGTGTTGCATGTCGTGGGGTATCGGACGCTTGATGGATGGGAGCTGCGTTAGCTGCACTTTTCTCTGCCGTCTGCAGCTGCAGAGTACAGATGTGCCTCAGTCTCTACACGTGTGTCCTAAAGCACTGAAGAATCACCTGCTCTTCAGCCAGCCAATTAACCCCTCTAAATAATAACAGCACCTGCACACAAACAGACCACTAAAAGAGCACACGTTATGCTTTTTTAACATCTGCCATCTTTGTGCATCTTTGTTACTTGGTATTTCGAAAAACTCTTATCTGTCCAATGTTACTGCAGATACTGAACCTGAAACAGGCAGTCCTCGCTCTGACTCATCAATGCCTCAGTCAGAGACACTCAGTCCTTGCTGTGGCGGAAATGGTCAATGTTTAGGGTTGTGCAGCTCTTTGTGGGCTGCGGGAAAAGAAAGAGCTTGAGACACACAGGCCGTCTAGTGGCTGTAACCACCCACACTTTCACTTATTATTGAATACATACTCTACAAGTACATGCTCTGATCACCACCCTTATGATCAGAGAAGAGCTCAACATGACGAGGGCCTGTTAAAATATCTTTTAAACAAGATGCACTTACTGTGGTTTGGCTGATGTAGATTCAGCTCAGTCACAATCTTGTAAAATGCTGTCATTATTTTTAAAGCAATCAATGTCCTCTGTTACGTACTGTCATTTATCTAATATTTAAGATGTTCAGTGATATTGTTTGGGTATGTTAAAGGAGCTCTGTCTAAATGCACTTGTTTTGTTTTTTGTCATAGGTGACCGAATATCTAAATGGACAGGAATCTGCCAAGAGCGCCAGGGTAAGATCATCTTTAATTCTTCTTTATTATACTGCTCAGAAATAATTGAATCTGATTGGTCAGTCACAGCATTTTGCAGTTGGTGGGGATGTACAGGAGTCTTACAGTAAGCACACGTGTCCGTTATACATTGATGCGCAGACATACCGTGATAGATATTATGGTTTTCAATAGATTGTTTCATACTTTCATTTTGTCATTTGCTGTATCCAGTTAGTAAACCCTCATATTGAAGGGTCCCTATTTATGGTGTGTTTGTATCAATAATATAAGACACGCGTGTGCTTAATATAAGTATCCTGTATATCACAGAGACTCTGGTTTGGCCAAGAAATGAAGTTCATGTAGAGCGGTGGGATGCTTTTACATTCCGTTCTGTCTGTATTTCACACAAATTAAAGGGGTTAAAGGGTTAGAAGAACTGCTTGACATTACATTAATGAAGCAATTTCACATGCTTCAGTAATTTATTTGCATTCAGTTATTTTAACAAGTTGAGGGTTTTAAATGAATCGCATACGTAACAGCCCTTATGTGTGTGTTACACTCTGGTCACGTAACATTGCTGTTCATCTATAGGGCTTAATACCCTTGTTGGCACAGACAAATGGAAGAGTTGTTTTAGAATCAGCTCTGCTTTGTTAGCTGTAGCATTACCTGTAACTGCAGCAAGGAGCACATCAAGCACACTCGTTTAAACATTGCTCCATATGACAGGCTGCTGTTTAACAAGACTCGAGCAGAAGAGAGCACCATGCCAACCCAAGAGCTTGATGATGATGTCCCTGCTAACGATGGCGCTAATTATCATAGACATTAATTAGTTGTGATTCTCTCGGAGTTAACAGCCGCACACACATCGACCACAAAAAAGGGAGAAGATAGAAGCCTTTGTATGATATACAAAATGGTTTCCTGTCTTCGCTAAAAATCTCTGAAGCTGAAACTATTCACCATCACATAAATGAAACATTTAGCTGGTTTATGTTTCAAAACCAATGTGAAATAGAAGGGCAGAGATGAAATTTGTTGAATGTAAAGCCTTCACGCATGACTGGATGTGAAGGGACTGGCGTTAAAGAGGACTGTAAACGACCGTTCGCGTTATTACTGAGGTGTGATGACGTTACAGACCAGCTCGTGTTTTAATGATCCTGTCTACACACTGGCCATCTGCGCCTCAGTCTCACAGATACATGGGCAGAAATGCTTATCAGGATTTAATGATGGTGAATCAGTGCTGTCAAATGACTTGAAGCCTCATTTTGCTGCTTATTAATGTTTTGTTGAAGTTATTTTGAAATTAGGGTGCGTTTCAAATGTTATTTTCCTTTTCAACACAATTCCTTTACCCTCTGTCCATTGTTGCAGAACAAGCCCATTCAAAAACAGCAAAGATTTGCTGATTTGAGTTTGTCTTCATTGTTCTTTCAATATGCAGTCAGTAAAAGTTTTTTGCAAATGCAGGTGATAAAAAAATGCTGTACATACAGTGTGAATTTAATACTATTTTGTCATCCCAACTTCAGCAAAGCATTCAAACTGCATTTGAAATCTGACTTAAATTGCATATGTATATACAGTAATACCTCGGTTTACGAGTTTAATTCGTTCCAAGAGCGAGCTTGTAACTCAAAATCCTCGTACACTAATTCGTTCCACGTGACCATAAATGCCTATTTTAAAAAAATTGGTTTTACCCTATTAATTAGTTAAAATTATAACCATTAACATCTCGTATAAAAAAAAAACTCTAAAAATACCGTTCTTGACGCACTGTAACACTCTGCAATTTACTGTAATGTGCACTTTACCGTTGAGTAGCCTCGCTGCTGGTGTGACAGAGAGGAGGAGGGGGAGGGAGGAGGGGGAGGGGGTTACTGCTTAGAGGAAGAATCTCCCTCCATGAGAACTTCTGGTAAAATGTCTGGAGTTCTCTCTCATGACTGACGTTCACTATCACTTTGATTTCATCTTTTTTCTTTAATATCTTACAGATTGTGGATGTCGAATGGTTGTAAATCTTTGCCAGATCTGAAACACGCGTACCTCATTCATGCTTCTTGATAATTTCTTTTTTCAATTCCAGTTATCTCCTTTTTCGGACCTTCTTTCTTACTCCTCTTGGGAGCCATTGTCTAAATGCTGTACTATACAAAAAATGTGTGCGAAGATGCTGAGCGTTAGGACTTTTCCATAAAAAATGGGCGTGGACGAGGGAAAATTTCTCGCACACCGATTTGCTCGTATACAAAGTCACTCGTAAACCGAGGTATTACTGTATTAGATTTAAATGCTGAGCATTTCACGTCCACATGTGTACCATTAGATATAAATATTTGAATCGTTTGAAAAACGATTTTTATTTTTATTTGCAGCTCAACATTTGGCGCTATGGAGATTTCCGTGATGACGACGCAGATGAGTTTGGGTACCGCCGCTAAGTTGTTCCAAAGAGCTTGTGGAAGACAGGATATATTCGCAGTGAAAACAAAACACAAAAATCATGAAAAATACTCAAAACATCAGAATGCTTTTTCTTTTCTTTTTTTATAATGTTGAACATTTGCCTCTGTATTTTTGTTTTGTTTTTTACTCTGTGCATTTCCTCTCTTTTGCCCAAGGACTTTGTTTCTTATTTTCTTTCTTTTTTTAAGCAAGTAGACTGCAGATAAATCTACCTGTAGCTGCTTCAAGTAGGACCAATGTATTTACCTTAATCTTAAATTTTGCCATGATAGCCAATCATCTTTTTCATGTACATTTTTAGCCAATCACCAGCTGTCAAACCCCTTCATAGCAAACCTGATCTGCCCAGTCAGATTTCTATATTTTGGGGCAAGATTTTTAAGAAATGAGGGGGATGCACAGAGCAACCATGAACTCAAAAGCTTGCTGAGAAAATGCTTCCTTAAACGATTCTATATTTCAGTATATATATGGATATTTTGAAGTTAGATCAAAACTAACCAAGTGATCTTACTGAACGTATTTTTGTCTCTCTCTGATGTGATCTGAGTGTTCAGTGACATTTCTGGGCATTTGTGTAGGACGTGCGTTCTCTTTCTCTGTGGCAAAAGAACCGCTGCCAGCACCTTTACAAGCGTCTCTGGGCCTCCCCTGTGAGGTTTACTCAACGGTCATAGTTTCTTCTTTTCCTGCTCTTGCCCGCCATACAGAAACAGTGTTTGGATTTGTTTCTTTCTGAGGTAGACCCTGTCATTGTATTTAAATCTGACAAATAAAAATAAGCAAAGTGCCGCCTTGTCTGACTGGTTTTGAGGAATGTGATGGTAAAATTCCTTTTTAATATTTAGTACACAGTCATTTGTAGGCAACATTATAAAACACTATAGTGAATATGTTACAATGACAAACACACAGTAACTACTACAATGCTAAAAGTTGTTGGTACTTTCATTGATTTGATCATTTCTGCACTCTAATATGGATTAAATTAAATTTTAAGATAATGCAGTTTTAGAATTTTTCTCCTTATACCTACAGGCACTATTCTTCAAGAGTTTGGGCTTTATCTAAGAAAGGCTGTTTGATCAAAATTACAGTAAAACCAGTTATATCGTGAAATATTTTATTTGAAAAGAATGATCAATGAATTAGAACTAGAAATATTTTGTAACGTAAATATCTTGCTGATGACTCCAAACTTTTAAATGGTAGTGTGTTAAAATGCAGCTTTGTTTCACGTTTGGAAGAGGAAGTGTATTTTTCCCTCAATTGTTTTAAGACAAAATGAGACGTTTTAGATCTTATTTTAACCACAATTATATTTGAGAGCAGTGAAACGTCCACACAGCTTGACTCTTGCTGAAACTATAGATGAGTTGAGAACTAGTCTGCGTTTGAGGCTTGAGCTGAATGGCCCTAATCTCTGCTGAAAACATCATCGCATCTGTTCTCCACTGCCCTAATGAACCATGAACACCCTGGTTTTGCCCAGTGCAACTCAGGATATGTATTAGGTCGGTGACAATGGGCTTTTATATGATATTATGGTATATTTGACTTTTAGAACAGGGATTCGACCCATATTTCTGGCTCATTACTTCAGTGAATGTGTTATTTCAGCTATGTAACATCTCTTTATTAAGTCAAAACACTGGAAATAAAATAAAAATTTCAGGTTAATGAAATTAACTTTACATTCATATGCACATTTTTTTTTTATCCTTTAACAGAAGGCCATCATGTCCTTTTCTTGTCGAAATACAGACAGACCTTATCTCCATTTCAAATGTCCTGTTCAGAGTGAATCTAGCAGCGTTCAGCTTGATTAGCTCAGTTCTTTGACCTCGCTAAACCCTTTTATGTTAAATAATTTAAGGAATCAAACCCGTACATGTATTGACTCAAATTGAGAAATGTCACATTCTCCAGCATGTGGTGCTTTAACAGAAGACGGGGTGTAATTGCTCCGATTAACATTAAGTGGGACGTGGCATGGCACAGCAGGTAGAACACACAGATTCACACTCAAATCCACATTGTCTCAGTGCCCTGTTTTCTCGTCATTAATTTAGTGTTTCTGCTTCACTAAACCATTATTAAACGATACAAAATCTCCTTCCAGAATAATGTTTATGATGCTGCTTGATGTTTAAAAATGTGTTTGTTTATTCTGTAACATTTTACTTGTAGTTTACGTGTACTGTAGTAATAATTATAAATTATGCATAATTACAAGAAACTAACCCTAATCCTAGTCATATAGTAAGTATATGTAGTTAATTATGAGTTCATATTCTGTGTGTATATGTATACAGTATATATGTGTGTGTGTGTGTGTGTTTATATGTATATATACACACATACACTATTTATATATCTATATTTACACACATATACATACATATATATATATATATATATATGTGTGTGTGTATATATATGTGCATGTATGCATGTTACACATGATCTGGCACATTGAGTGCTTTAGTCCATCTGGTTGCACTTAAAAGTTCTCCCCAAAGAAAGTGTCATTTGAATCAATTTAGTGACTTCAGAGAAAACTGTATGGCTTCAGAAGAGTTTGGATATAGTGCCCAATTATGGAATACTTTTGCGCTTCTTTTTTTGAAGCTTGAAATCGTCAGTTCTCTTTGCAACTGCATTGAAACGAGTGACCAGCATAGTACTTCAAAATCCTCTTATTGTGCTCTACAGAAAGTCATACAGCTTTGAAATGATATAAGGGTGAGTGAAAGGAAATTTTCATTTGCGTTCACTTTCCCTTTAAATGAACATGGGGCAGTTTCTTCCATACTGTGCGCTTATATAACACAACAAATGCTTCTGCTGACAAAAGACACACGAACAGACATGCACTCTTGAGTTTTTGTGCAGACTGCATTGAAATAGTCACTTCTTTTCTTCAGTACTTTTAAAGCTTTCTAATGTTAAAAATGAAATGCAGTGGAGATGTTCTGTTGGCCATCAGAATTTAAAATCAAGAGGTCAGTATTTGATTTTCTTTTTTTCTAGCAGATTTTATTCTGGCAGATCGGCTCAGTTGCTCAGCTGCATTTCTTGTTTGACATCAGCCAAAAGAGCAGAAGAACAGCATAAATTCAAGAAATTAATGTACAACCATGAACTTGAGGTGCAGTGAGAATCTCTTGTATTTTGAAATGTTATTTTTATTTTATTTTTTTCTATGTTGGAAGGTCGGTTTTGTGTACCAGATTTTTATTTCTGACCGTTAAAACTTTTGCCTGACATTATTCTAAAATGGTTTATATTAGATTAATTCCATCCAGTCTTGAGAAATCAGAATGTAACCAATGAAATTATTATTATAACCAACTCTGATCCCTGACTTAATCTCTCGGGCAATGCAAGTTGCTCTTATGAGCCAGCATCCGCTCTCAGAGGCTTATGTGTCTTCTGCATGTGTCTTAGTGACCTCCAGATGCTCAGGAGAGGTCCTGTGTGAGAGCCAAGAGCGAGAGAGGGAAAATGCGGTCTTGTTGGATAGAGGGCACCTCTAATGAAGGCAGTGTAAGAGGATTTCTGCCTCCGACAGCCATGTGCCTCACACTGCGAGGCAGATTGGCCAGCGTGAGGAGTCCAGAATAACTATTTCTCCTCTCTCATCGTTCTATTAGATCACCATGGCAGCCAGAGGATGGAAAAAAAGATCCTGGATAAACTTTTAAAATGATCAAGGGCATATATTCACATCATATGTGAATATAATTACTGTGATCTACTCGTGAACATTAATGCCAGTTGAATCGTGTTGGATTCTCATTAGCAGAGCTCCACAGAGATAAATGACATTGAGTGTAATTGTCTATTGAATGTCAGTGAGATTCACTCTCATTCTCTTGATGAAAGATATATGCTTATAACAGAAGATCTGTTTCAAACCTGAGTGAGCGTATCTATCTAGATGACAATTTCAGGCAATTTCCCGACACAAGTTTGGTTGTTATGCTGTACTTATGCTGTATTATAAGAATTTTTGTTAATGCATGTTACATGTACATACTATAGTAATAACATTAAACCCTATTTCTAGCCCTAAAGTAAATATGTTAATTTATTTTATAAAGACACCTTAAAATAGTGTAACTATAAGTTTATTACTAAAGCCTGGTCACATCCACAGACGATATTGCTCTGTTTATTTTAAGCCTTTTAAAATTTTTAAGCTGTTTAAAGTAGGATGGATTCTTATTCAGAATCATTTTTTTTTTTTTAAATCTGAAAGTGATCCCAGCAAAATTGTTTCTCTGTGCCGTTGTGGGCTCTGCTGTTCATTTATATGTTAGATAATGGGTTTTTTTCATTATATCTATCATTATACTTGTCATCCTTATTGTGAACATGCCTTTTGTGGGTTGTACACGTGCACCAGATGTACGTTTATGCAGTTTGAAGTTAAAAATACTTCAACTTTTGACTGTCAGCTTTAAATAATGGACCAATCGAATGACTCTGGGGGTGGGATAAATATTTTAAGGGTATTGAATTAATGTACACTAGTAGCATTGAAACGTTCGGGAGCAGTAGCAGTTTGTTGTTGTTGTTAATAATTTAATACTTTTTTCATCAAGGATGTGCTCTATTGATCAAAAGTAACTGTACAGACATTTACTACATAATGTTATAAAAGATTTCCATTTCAAATTGTTTTGTTAACAGTATTCATCAAAGAATCCTGAAAAAAATCAACACTAATAAATGTTTTTTAGCAGCAAATCAAAATGATTTCTGAAGGATCATGTGACACTGACGAGTAATGATTAACAGGATCAAACATTTAAAAAAAAAATTATTAATCAAATAAATGCAGCCTTGGTGAGCATAAGAGACTTGTTTTTTTTTAAAAGGTCTTACAGACCCTAAACTTTGTGTAGCTGTTACTATGTAGAGTAGAGCATTTGATTGTCACAGCAAGTTTTTTTTTTTCCTCTCTCTCTCTCTCTCTCTCTCTCTCTCTCTCTCTCTCTCTCTCTCTCTCTCCATCCCCATGTTTTACCAACACAGAGCGAGCTCTATCTCAGGGCACTTGTGTGATAGAACTCGGATCGCTCTCTAATGACAGCAAGGAAACCAAGTTATCTAGCCTGGTTTAATAGTGTTGTCTCATTTCTTTAAGCGTTAGATGCTGTCATGAATAGCAGGAAGGAAAACAAGTACTGGAGGTGACATGGTACCTCTCTAAAATGATCAGATTAAGTGTTCACAGTTGTGCTAACAGGAGAGGAGAGTGTCTCCGTAGCAACGCAGTGCAGCGGGATGCACGTGCGCCCCTGGTTCCTGTTGCTACGGTAACATCAGGTGGTTCTATAATTATCCTTCTTGTACTGGTGATCTCAGTTGCCACACCCTTTCGGCCGGCTCTTGACTTCACCTGACATCCCAAGAATCTCGGATTACTCGGAATCTCGGATCACCTAGTTTCCCTAGGTGTGTCCCAATTCACCTACTTATATTGTATAGCATTTTATAGTTTAAACAGTGTGAGTATTGTGTTCTCACCAAGGATTCCAAAAGGATAAAGTGTACCTTGAATACCCAGATGATGTCCTTAACTAACAGTTAACACTAATTAAGTGTGGAATGTTGCACTCGACTTTCACAGGTTTGATCACATAGTGGAGGGGGAGAAGCGTCAGACTCTGATGTTGAATAGCAAAATAATCTTAAATAAAACACTACATGATTGAATACAGAAGTAAATTGAGTGCAGAAGTACAAGGTGTATAGTGTGTAATTTGTGAAACAACTCTGTCTCTCTCTAAACCAGTGATTCCCAATTAGGGATTTGGAAGTATTTCAACTTTGTTTTCTTAAATCTATTAAAAAAAGAAAGAGGATTAAAATACGTTTTTTAAATGATTAAATATTAAAATAATGTATGATTCATTTCACAATTATACTACAGGGCTATTGCATGCTCTAATTTGATTGTTTGATTATTTTCAGGGAAACGCATTTCTGAAGTAGTTCCAGGCATTAATTTTGTAATAGTTTAAAGTTTAAAACAAAGATTAATCAATCACTGAATAATATTTGTCATGATGCTGAATATATGTATGATGTAATAATATAATATAGGTTTAAAGTGGTATTTGAGCCTACTGATAGGGCTGTGTGAGTACATAAGATAAAAAACCTGTAGGAAACTATTGATCTAAATACACACTGATATATGTTATAAGGGAGACGTTTCCTTTTCTGTATTTACGCGAGTGATGGCACATTCCGGTTTAATATCTGTCGCTGCTCGCTGATAACGCATCAGAGCATCAAATTAAACTGATCCACTTCTGTGTGTATCCACACGTCTTCTGACTGCAGGCCTTTATTAATAACTTGAGGGATGGAGGGAGGAAAGAATCAATGGAGTCTTGGTTTATTCATTGTAACATCCACCCTACAACAACAAAAAACAACACTGCGGTAAAAATGCACTTTCATCTTTGACTACTTACCATTAACTCATTCAAATACCTGACATAAAGACAGATCATCTATGTCTATCTTCTCCTAACCTCATGCATGTAGTGGAGAGAAAAGATTATTTTAATGCTGAATAACTGTAATATCAATAATAATAAGGCACGTGGCTTTCATAGTGTATGTGAATATATATATATCCAGTGATTCTGAAAAATCATGTGACACTGAACACTGGAGTAATGATGCTTTGCCAACACAGGAATGCATTTTATTTTAAAATCTATTCAAATTTAAATTGTATTAATATTTCACAATATATACTGTATTTTTTATCAAATATAGCCTCAAAGATCATAAGACACTTTTGGGTGTGTGTTATAATTTTATAGACTAATAATATGTCAAACTACCCCAGTGAACACTGGGAGGTCACAGAATTTATAGGGAATTCTTCCTTCATTTTTTTTCGTTCAATCATTATCACACTCATATAATCAGAAAGCTACTAATCCCATAAAAGAGGAGATGGCTCTTGTTGACCAGGTTCATTTCTGCTGTTTGTGACATTAAATCTGTCGCCCGGTCCGCCCCTTGCCATTTGTTGCGCATATATTAGCCTTTATGTGATTGATTGATTTATTTCATTATTTCTGATAATCTCCTAAAACTGCCTGTAGGTTGGCTGAATGGAAATTACTCTGTGGAGCATATCTAATTGCCCTAATTAGCATATGCAGATGAGCCCGTTATCTTGTGTACAGAGTGTTGCTTATGGTAAACACAGGACTAATCACTTTAACGAATTTAGCTGTTTAAATGCTGGTAATTGTGCATTGTTTAAACAGATGGGTTCCGTTTTCGCAAGCATTCAGACAGGAAGTGTTGGGATGAGTGCTCTCCAATCAGCTTCTCTTTCTTCTCGTCCTCGTCATTGACACACAGGGTAGCCCTCTAATTACCCTGCTTTAAACGAGCCGTATCCCCTTCCGAAAGAATGCACGTAAATGAACTCTTCATGTCTTCCACAAATGTGTTAAAAGCTAAGCATACACATGACTGACTGATTACCCTGCACGCTTTTTCTCAATATATGGCATATTGGTACCGTACTTTTTACACAACTAAGCAAAAGTTACACACAAAAAAAGGTTTTGATATTGTATTGTGTGCTTCAGAACACAAATTAAGAGATTTTTGATGAAATCTGAGAGCTTTCTGACACCCATCCATTAACCGTAACCCCAAAATTCGAGGGATGAATATGTGTAACGTTACAGCCCTAATTACTGTTATATCAAATGTCAAGGAAGAAAATTTTGTTTTGGGACATAAGGTAAAGTGAGTTTTTTTTGGTTTGGTTTCAACATTGTTACACCCCTAGCGAATACTGGCGCAATGGCGAGACAACCTGTCACTCACATGACATCACAGCCATCCAATCAATTCCCAAAGGGCAAAATCAAGTCGCACCCCTGTTTGACTTAGCTATACATCACAATAGGGAAGAAAGGAAAATCACAACTTCTGTTTCATGCCGACTTTAACAGTTCTGCTCCTGTATTATCTTCCCAAGGTCATCAGGAGTTTTTTTTTCTTCCCTGGCCTCTTTGAGACATTTGGACTCTTATTTATCTCTGTTCTTTCATCCACGTCCCTACCTTCATCTCACATATCAGCAGATTCCATTATAGAACTTTCAAAAGCAGCAATGGACCTTGACGGATCCAGTCCTCTATTGAGAGTAAAAGACGCACATGTACATGTGGTTGTCATGTGACATGTTCATCAGAGGTGGTGCAAAATCTTTGTTCAAGGATCACTCATTATGTGTGGAGTTAAATCTCCAGCAAGTGTTCATGATTTCCACAAAAGAACAACAACAAAAAAGGCTACTAACTTGCGTGTTTACGAGTACATACCAGTTGTTACACCAAAGGTTCTACGATTTCGTCATGTCTCTGGGGAGTACTCAGGTTATGCATACACCTACACCATGACTGCATCTGTGGGGAGAAAGAAGTAGCTTAGGCAATGTAACAAGGAAATCCAGAAAATCTCAACTGTAAGATGGAATCAACGCAGGCAACTCTTGATGTGATACCTGAAATTGGTTACACCAAATAAATATATAACGCACATCTGCTGTGCGATTTGTTCGACATAAAGTGGAGCTGACAACATTCCCATCCCTAGTCCTTTCCTGGATAATGGTGTTGAGAATTGTGAACAGTTTTCTTCTGTGAGAACTTGAGGGGTTCCTGTTACATCAATATTTAAAATGAAGATTCTATACTCCTACTTCTCAATCCCTTGTGGGCTCACATAGCACATCCCAAAAATACCATCCTATTGTAAAGAACTGAAGTAAAAAAAAAGAACTAAAAACCTGTCCTGAAGGCCTATCTCCACTGCAAATTTTGAATGTTTCCCTTATTGAATACCTAATTCAGGTCTTGCAGTCTCTAATTTATAATTTCTAAATCTACTTGAGTAAAAGTACAAAAGTATTTGATATTCAAAGCACTAAATATTAAAAGTAAAAAGTACTGATATAATACTTTGATATAATACGTATTTTATCGTTTTAAGTACTAAGGGGTTATAATGTACTATAAACACAAATTGATCTTAAATAGGAATAAGTTTTGGCATGATTTCACAGACAGGGTTTAGATTAGTCCAGTAGTTGGTTTAGCCTTAGTTCAGTAAGGGCAATTAAGTAGCTTTTATAAACGTGCCTTAGAAGAAAACAACATAATTCACATTTCTATATTCAAAATGTTATTCACTTTAATTGGTATAACAACCATATAATGTGTTAAACATTGAAATTAATTAAAAGATTATCAACAATATAAATTTCTGTCAATACCAACAACCTGTGTTGTGTATCTGGGAAGACACTATGTTGCTCTCTGGGTAAATACACATGTGCAGCTCATCATGAGAGTTTTCAGTGTCATAGGGGAGCTTGCTTCACATAAACTCCATCTCTATATCTGAGTTTGGGTCACTGGTGTGGTTCACCAATTTCACAAAGATTGTAATAGGAAACGTTTATAAACGTATATTTTAAATTTTAAATATTAACTTTTTTTTTTTGTATCGCCATTCAAATCCAAATCCTTTTTTTATCTGCAGCATTTGGACATCCACCATCAAGACCAGTGATGTGTGAATGATGTTAAATATGCATGAAACATGTACAACACATGATGTGGATGTGTATGTGTAGCTGAAGCGCTGATTCACACTTTAAAGTAACAACACAGGTGTTTGTGTTTTTCATAAAAGAGTCTGTCTTGTTTCATGTTGTTTCTTTATGCCAAATCATACCCTGAACGGCTGCAGGGTTGTCTACTAAGATGAGCAGTTTATCTTCATTGCAGACGCTAATGGTTCCTGTGTGTTCTGAGGGTGGGCGCCTTCACGGTAGTCTTCAACTTCCCCCAGGATATCCTGTTAATGTGTGAATGAGGTTCCCTGTAGATTTGTGTACTCCTTTTATCCCCCTCTCCATCTCTTCCTGTTGCACACCTGTAGGTGGAGAGAGGTTAATTTGTCAAAGAATGGTTCCTTTACCACACCATAGCAGTCTGTTGTCGGGTTGTATTCTGACAACAAAATATTAGCACTTGTTTGACCTCTCAAATATTTAAACATCTTTCTCACACCTTTCATTCTGTTACAAGATTTCAGGGTCATGAAGCCTGGATTTCTTTGTGTACCTAGTTTCTATAATGGTAAAGGGCATTGCTTGAGTTTATTTTTTTTCCACAGAAAATGTCATCTACAAAAGGCTGCTGTCTCAGTTTGGAGCAAAAAGACTTCCTCTCATCACCATGGTTACACCAACTGCGACAAATTGCGTTTCTGTCCAACTCGCTGTTGTTTCTTTCTCTCTCTTGGCTACGAAGCATTTCAGTTAATAAGAAACAAAGTATCTTCTTATGACAAGCATTATGCCAGCTCATTTCATAAGAGCCAAAGAAGTTCCAAAAGAAGTTTCAAGGCCCCAATGGGAAAATATTAATTTACCCTAATTTTAAAAACAAAAATCAATACAAGTAGCGGAAGAAGGTGGTGTTGGTTTGATTTTCTGAACACATGGTAGTGGTCCACTCTAAAGCTCTTTCACATTAATGGGGCCTCAAGCACCTTAGAGGCACACCCTTAACTTAACAAGGAGTTTGTGCAGTTTCAAGAAGCTCCTCAGGCTCGACACTCATGTTGGTTGCCAGATTGGGGACACGCAACAGCAACAATCCTTTCAGTGTATGTAAGTTGATGAGCTGAGTTTAATATGCTTCTGGATATAGAGCGAAATAAAAACAGACATTCTGACATGGAATGCACATTTCAAGGTGGAATAAATGGCTGCATCATCATAGTCTTTCAAGGAAACAAGTATGTGACCTTTTTGTCTAAAATCACTGAAAACATGATATTTTTGTGCTTTAGTACAGTCAAAATAAAATTGATACAGCAAATTTAAAACGGGATATTTTGACAGATATAGTGATTCTAGTCATATGTACACTTCAGGCAGCAATATACCATAATGCTCGATGTGTAGATGCAGCAGGCCCCAACCCCAAAACACAACTCTAGTGTATGATATATGAATTATTTTGAGATCTAACAATATAATACTTGTTGCTACCCCTTAAGTTCACTGTTTGTTAGTCATAGGTTGTTGTATTGATAACTATTTGTTTTTTTTCCAACAACCCAAATGTTGTGGTTAAGCAACATTTAAAGTTTAGTTGTAGTCATTTCTCAGAAATGACCTATATTAAAGACAGCAACCTTCTACTTTGACACCTCAAAGACCAACAACCAAAAACCAAAGAACACAACTTCTGTTGTTCTGAAATAAAGGATTTAAACCCTGCTTTTCCCATTTTCAGAAACATGGCCCAAAGTATTTCACGTGGTCTTATTTAATATATTTTAAAACGCTATTTTTATGTGAAAGATCCTCTGGATCAATGGTAAAATCCAAGGCCTGGATGACAAAAGATCATGAGTTTGAATCTCACTTGGACAGGTGCAATGAAGGAGTGAAAGATTGGCTGGAAATAACTCAATCCAAACAGAGCATTTGGATTGAGAGACACCTCTATCTTTTCTTTCTACTGCAAAAGTGTCAAACTCTGCTCTTGGAGGGCTGCCATCCTGTAGTTCCAACACACCTGCCTGTAATTGCAGAGTAATCCTGAAGTCCTTGATTAGGTGGTTCAGGTGTTTGAAACTAAACCTGCAGGAATATCTCCTTTCAAGAGAAGAGTTTGAAAATCTGCTTCAACTGAGAGACAGTACTCTCTTTGGAAACAAAAAGAGAGGAAGCAAACTGGTCTCTTCTGGCATTTTTTTGATGGCAACGACAGAAGATAAGTGAGGTTATTTGGTGGAGGCTAATACAGCATGTTGGGTCATGCATAGCTGCTTTTTGACATTCAAACTGTCACTTGGTGCCTGCTCTTATCATCCTAGGCCTGTCATCTTGGCTTTTTTCACCAGCACTCCCCCACATCCAAAAAGACCCTCTTAATACCAAGCGCAAAATCCAAGCAGCCGTTCTTCACTATCTCCCTTCATGACTGAAAGCTATTAATGAGTCGGATCTCTCACTGTGCTAAAATGCTTTCTGGCTCTGACTTTGCACGGAAATGGAATCCCTTCCTGCCTGATCATGAGCGCATTATGAACAATCGTCCATTTGTATGATAATCACATCTGGGAGCACTGGATAGTAATGTTGTGTAATTTGATGTAACGTTTAAAGCTGATCGGACACCAATCTATTCAAGCCCCATCTGTTCACAAGATGCCCCCTTCCTTTGATGCTCTCGGGTTGGCGGTCAATTGCAGGTGTTTAACTTGATTGCAGGACAGGATGTGGCAGTAGGGACATGAGATAAGAACAAATTATTGAGCACTGACAGCCGGGTTAAGGGTCACACAATGACGATATGGATGGCATGTTGAAAAGCAAAGCAGGAGAACAACATGAACTCATCCACGGCCTGCCTGGATAAGACTGCTGATACTCCATGATCAACTACCAGATGTAGGAATCTAGAGGTTTCCAAACATTCTTTGAAGGGTGAGTAAAAGATGATTTATTCCTTAAATGCATCGGTAATGGTAACAGTATCCAGCAGTATCTCAGTAAACTAGGGTTTATTGTTGAGTATCCCTGAATATTGGGGTTATTTTTAAGGGCCTTGGGCAAATATGAGAGAGTTTTGGCCCAGCTGACAGAACTGTGCTGCTTTGTCTCAAAAAACGGTGGATGGTGAGTTTGTGCATCCATTGTTTTGCCTTTCTGTGAAGTATTCTAGAATATTTCAAATTCCATTTAGTCGTCATCAAGATTCGCTAGCTTGCTAACATACATGTGTTGTTGAAACTGTAAATATTACTTGTGATGGTTTTGAAAGGATCTACGAAAATGTGCTGAAACCAACAAACCAATCAGTTTTGCATTGTTTGCCATTGAAACAAGTGAGTTTATAGTTACAGCTGTATAATTTCTATCTTGCTGCAAATGTTCAGTGTATCACTGGCCTGACTTTTAATTGTGGTATGTTTATTTTCTTGCTGATATGATCATTTTCTTGTCTGCCAGAAGCTTTTGTCAATGGTTTGAAATGGCTGCTCGTTTTTAGCATATGGAAAGTTTATCATTCTCTAGAGAGGGAGAACAACAGCTCTCTAGAGTGGCTAAATTAGATTACATCTCATCCAAAAAAAAAAAAAACAGCCAGTCCTGTTCCACAGATTAAGAACATTCTAATTTTATAATATAGGGAAATGATTAGAAATAATTCAACAGAAGAGAAAGGATTACATCACATGTCCATCCTTTTTCACAACTCACAGGTTCTCAGCATCAAAGTGAGATCTAATATTTTCCTCAATCGCTATTGCTTTTACTCTGAAGGTCATTAGAACGAACAATTTCTGCCAATAGCAGGTAAGCGTTCCTTAATCCTACTATATGGATGACCATGGTAGCCATCAAATGCGGTTTTCCTCCCATTAGTTAATGGCTGATGCTGGTTGTCACTTCCTTTTGAACTCTTGGCAAATGAGAGTAAATGTGGTCTCAGGGAAGGATTATTGTTTTTACGGTGTTTTTTCCCCTTGTAATGCACTTCACTACAGGCATATTTTAGCTAGTTGTTTTTCTATCATCAAGTGGCCCTGGACAGAGACTTTAATCAGTGGTCATCAAAGGGCCTGGGGCATCACTCTGTAAGTGATTTCTAATCATCTCTCTGAAAGGCAGACTGATATAAGAGCATGTAATGGAATGGATGGTTCCAGTAGCTTGTGCATTAGCAGCCTAAAGGCTCTCAACTTTTGACCTTGACCTCTCTTCCATTAGAACACTCCAACCTCAGATAAACACTTTTGAGTGGATCTCTTTAACCATATTGAACTCCTAAAAGACATTTTAAGAAATTGTTCATGTTTTCTTTTACTGAAAAAAAAGGTAAACTAAAAAGTTGATCTTGTCTTGCGCCCAAAAAATAGTTTTGCCATTCAAATATGTTACGATTCACATTCCAGGAGAACGAACAGTGTTGTTTCCGCTCAGCCTAGCCATGGTAAGTGGAGTGTGACAGAATGAGACATTCTTGTCTAGATTCTTTGACTAATAAGAAAAAAGAAAATAATTCCCGAACACATGCACACCCCCTCAGAACACCATTAGTAGCTTCTAAAACAAACCCTTGGCACGTGTTTCTTGTGGGGCAACGTGTGTGACCACCATGTGCTCCATATGTGTGTGTGTGGCATGTAACGGGTGGAAATGTCCTATGTGACAGCTGTAGTATCATTGCCCGAGGAAACTCAGCACAAGCATCAGAGAGAGAGAGAGAGAGAGAGAGAGAGAGAGAGAGAGCAGGAGAATCCCTTCACTACTATATTCATCTGGTTGTGCAGTGATTGGATATAGTGTGACCAGATGTCCTTATAAAGACAGTCTGTTTTATGAGCTGTGTCTAGATGATGATTAGTTTTCAGTTTAATTTGAAATGTGCCAAATGTATCTAAAGATCAGAGGGGATCACTGGGGTAGGGGTTCAAAAAGATTCTTTCAGTTTTAGGGTCTAAAAAACACAGACCAGCTAATGAAAGTGATCAGTCAGTTGGTCTGTGTTTTTTACACGGGAGAGCAGTAACATGAAATGGATTGGCATTAAAAAAAAACTCATTTATGTGGAAGCCTCAATAAATGGCTGTTTAGAAAAAGTAAAATGTGAATAGACCATGTAATCAAAATGTCTGTTTGTCCAAATGTGTTATGATAATTTCACAGAAATTAATAATGGAAAATGTACTGTACATTGAGAATCTTTCAACTATCTGCTGCCCTTAACATGCTTCATAAACATGGCTTTGTTGCCAAGCACACTGATTTTAAAAGAATGGGTTGGTGTTTTGTCTTGGACTGAGACAGTTAAGGTTAGTCAGCTATTATAATTAACTATATACAAAAGTAATAGAAGTAAATTGGCATGTCCAGAAGTCAATACTCTCCCTGCTTGATGGCTGTGTGTGTTATGCAGTGCTAATGACGGTTTACCAATCTAATTACTCACACAGTGAAGAGAAAATGCATTACCTTTTCATTCAATTAAATCTTTTACGCTGTTTAGTGTAAAATGACTATATAATGAAAAATTAAACATGAGGGAGCAATTCATTTTCATCTCTGGATAACCATAGTGGAAGGAAGTTCAGTGTACCAGCCCTGAGCGCTTGTACTGCATGAGCCCCAAAGCAGTTGAGTGCGGTTTTATGTATTATACGGTCATTCGCTTGAGGAACGGACATTAAGTGGCTTTGACTTCATTTGTCAAAGGCCCTCTGTGTCTCTGCAGTAATGACCTTTCCATTTAAATAAGTAAACGTTTCCTTGCCCCTGCCTCTTGTCTCTTTGTAAAATGACCCTGCCACTGTGCACGTTTAGCATCAGAACTCATTAGGAAGGAGGGTTTGGTGTGTGGTGGCATTGCAGTGGCCGGGCCCATCATTCTCCCTCCTCAGCTGCTTCTCCACAGGATACAGATGGCACACACATATATTTACCCAGCTTGTGTGTCTAATACCTATGCATATATCTACAAACACGTGCACATACACACACACACACATACAGTATATTTATGCAAATGTGTAAATGTATTACAAACACATGCTGGAAAAATGTATGTATGTAACGACACATGCTGGGGAAAATACATAATAGTGAGTTTCTGATTCCAAATTACTTTACAAAAATTTTAGTTTGTTTAGATTACTCATTTTAGGTAATGTATTTTGACTACTTTTGATTCAATTTTAGGTCACTTTTTACTTAATTTATTATGTTGACTTGAATAGGATAATCTTGAACCATATAGATATAAAAATTATTCCACTTCATCAAGTGCATTAAGCATTCTTTACGTCAAGGTCTCCCAAACTGGGGTTCTTGAGTTTAATGAAAAGCTGTTAAGTAATTATTAAAAATATAATAATTTAAATAAGAAAAAGATTTAAATAAAATAAATTAAATATGTAACTGCATGTCATGTAGAACATAATTGTATTATTATTATTATTATCTATATTATTATTGACTTAATTTCAAAATCTCAGGGGGTACTTCATGTACATATATTAGGGCAAAGATGTTCAGCTGACAAAATAGTTAGGGAATTCCTGCATTCCATTAAATATCTGAAAGACAAAATCTTAACAAAGACAGTAATACACAGTTAAACGAGGCACTGAGTGATAACTCAAATAATAATGTGTTCTTCAGGAGTTATGATTGGTATTAATAGATTTGATTTATCATATGATGACAATTGATTGATTAGACATAACAAAGTAGGATCAATTAATTGAATAACTTGCTGCCATTTGTGAAAATAATGTAATAAGTAGAAACTGTAGTCTGATTATGAGTATTTTTAAAAGTAACATTCATTTTTGGAATCTGATTTCCATATACAGTGGAGTTCACTTATCTCGATTCACGGTTAATTCGCCAATACTATTATGTTGATGTTTTTTAAGTGGAACCGCCAAACTACCTGTTTGTCTTAGCATTTTCTTGTGGATTATGTTGATTATTTTACGTTGCCAAAATCTAGTATCTCGAGCACAAAGGAGGGACAAATTCTCCACTTCACATGGTTATCTCATGACTAAGAGTTCACTGCGCATGCGCTGAGTTCGCGTTGCACTTGGATTGTCAGTGTTGCCAACTTAACTATAACTATACTAACTATATTTAGCGAGTTTTCAGACCACTCTAGCTCAAATTTTCAAAAAAGCGACTAGCGACAAATTTAACGACTTTATCTGGAGTTATTGGAGACTCTCTGAAGTGTTTCTGGATCTGATGTGAGCTCTGCTCAACGCCACTGCAGATTGAAGAACTGATTGAAGGTTATTTAAAGATGAGACGAAGCCGAATTTGTTGAGAAAGCACATTAGACAGGCAGAACGCAGGAAAGTATGCAATCTAGTACAGCGTGATGACATCACGAATATGTTATGACTGTTTATGCTGTGAGCGAAATTGTATTTGCAATGTTGGAGAATATAATTAAAGGTTTGTATTGAGAAGCGAAGGTGTTTTTTATTGTATACTGATAAATCTCTGCTGTTAGTTGGTGCACATATGCCTTTTGTTGTTAGCAAACATATACAGTGTTTGTACATTTTTATAGCATGCCGATCGCTTCATCAAATAAATCGCCAATTTGGCTTTTGGTTATCTCGATCCTCGGTTATCTCGATGCTTTTTTGCAACCCCCGAGGCTGTTAACATAACCGAACTCCACTGTGTGTGTGTGTGTGTATATATATTAATTTTAATTAAAATGTTAAGATGTACTAATTAATTTTATTTTTAATTTTATATTTAAGTCTGATACTCAATTAAACCTTAATATTTAAAAAATAATTTAACGCAGTTGAATGTAATAATCTCTATCTAAAATGTTCTTCCAAACAGGTGTATGAGCTATGAGTCAAACCAGAATGTTTGCGACCCACGGCAAAAAAATGAAGAAAATTCCAATATATCCATAATATGCTTTCAGGCCTCATCTGAAATCCAGTAAAGAGGAGGGATCTGCAGTTAATTAAGATGTACAGAGAGAGGGAAACGATTAAACCACATCTTCTCTTGGGTCATTTACCAGATGGATGAGAAACATGTCTGAAGACTCTGGGACAAGAATTAACAAGCTCAAATCTGTCTAATTAACTAATCTGATCTATTCCCCTACCCAATCCTGAAGCTAAGAATCTGGGACAGGAAAAGCACCTCATGCTTTTGGTTAACTTAACGCTATTTACGTGTCTACTGAATGATGGTGACTTCTTTATTCAAGTTTTTGAGTTTTTAAATGTAATTTGTTTCTACAAAAAAGCTACATCGTCGCCCTACAAGGCATTGAAGGTACTGAACTACGCTTTATCTTGTGCGTTTTGCGCTTACTCTAGAACCTGTCAATAAGGCTAATTGAATGTAGGTGCATTAGCAGGTGGTTGCTAAATCACAGGTGTTTCAAATATGAGATGCAGCCGGTGATGAGACTGAAACCAGCACATCCAGTGCAAACAGGCTTTGACAATTAAATTTTACTTAACCCGTATAATGGATGAATAAAATAATTTAAAGACCTTTTTGGTTTACTTAATTATGGTTTACTTATGCCATTTTTGAGCACTTGTGCTTAACTGTGAGTAGATGTTTAAGAGGCTGTTGTGTTAAAATTTATACAGTGAGGAGAACAAGTATTTGATACACTGTTGATTTTGCAGGATTGCCCACTTACAAATCATATAGAAGTCTGTAATTTTTATCATGGCCACTCTTCAACTGTGAGTAATGGAATCTAAAACAAAGATCCAGAAAATCACATTGTTTGACTTTTAAGTAAAGTCTCACAGACCTGTTTGTTTTTCTTTAAGAAGCTCTCCTTTTCTCCACTCATTACGTATATTAACTGCACCTGTTTGAACTCGTTACCTGTATAAAAGACAACAAACTTAATCAAACAGACTCCAACCTCTCCACAAGACCAGAGAGACCAAGACCATCATGGTCAAAACCAGACCTGCACAAGGCTGGGATGAGCTACAGGACAAGAGGCTAGCAGCTTGGTGACAACTGTTGGTGCAATTATTAGAAAATGGAAGAAGTTCAAGATGATGGTCAGTCTCCCTTGGTTTGGGGCACCATGCAAGATCTCACCTCGTGGGGCATCAGTGATCATGAGGAAGGTGGGGGATCAGTCCAGAACTACATTGCAGGACCTGGTTAATGACCTGAAGAGAGCTGGGACCACAGTCTCAATTAGTTTAGTTAGTTCAGTCTCAGTCCCTTTAGTAACACATTACACAAGGTCCCCCTGCTCAAGCCAGTGCATCCAGGTCCGTCTGAAGTTCGCCAGTGATGATCCAGAGAAGGAGTGGGAGAAGGTCATGTTGTCTGATGAGACAAAAATAGAGCTTTTTGGTCTAAACTCCACTCGCCGTGTTTGGAGGAAGAAGGATGAATACAACCCCAAGAACACCATCCCAACCTTGAAGCATGGAGGTGGAAACAATATTCTTTGGGGAATCATTGTGGCAGTAGTGGAAGGTGTCACTTGCTTGATGAGAGAAAACCAGCATCTAACAGAGGATTGAAACAATAAGCGATTTAATTTTGTATTCTTTACTATTTTGCACTCAGAATTTGAGCATACAGTTACTTTGATAGATATACTATTTTGATACAGAAACAACCCTTTAAATTCTTATTTATTGCTTTTTAATAAATATTTACAGTCCAAGTAATAAAGTTTAAGGAATTTGATGAATTTTTTGAAATTTAAATGAAACTTTCATCAAATAGAAATATAAACTGTCCATGCATGATTTGATGTGTAATTTCATGTCAATTTTATTATTAATCTCTTTTGTCACAATTTACAGATTTATCTGAAAGAAAAATGAACCATTTTACAAGGAAATTAAGCCAGCAGTGTAGCTTGCTTGGGTTAATATTGAGTAATATATTGAGCTTGCTGGGTTAAATGAGCAATACAGCTTGATTGGTTAGATTAATATAGCGAGTTTCTCAGCTATGTATCCAGCAGCATGGTTCATATTTATAGAAACGTACATGCTGGTTCAATTGGAATATTTTTTTTTTTGGATCAATTTAGAGTACTTTCTTTTAGAGCTATGGGGAGAAATAATCACTCATTGTAATTCAAATTTTCTTCATATGTACGGTCATGTTCTCTCTGTCAAAGAAATACCCCAATTCATAATTTGCAACTAAAGCCCCATTAGCCATTTTAATGGAAAACATATCTTCAGCATTCCCAATTTTACAGACCGATGTGTTTCTCTCTGAACTTAAATGGGAGATGTTAAACCATCCACCTACCCGGGTCATCTTTCATTCAGACTCTAGTCCTCTCGGGCCTATTTAGGGATGAGTAACTGCTGAAATGTCTGTCACCTTTCCTTCCCAGAGACATCTGGAGAAAGACATGTGTTGGCGGTAAGAATAATATCTGCATATGAAATGGAGCACGAGTCCTCCGAGGAACATCTCATTTACAACAGGATGAAGATACAAGGTGGAAAAAACATGAATTTGTGGGGCTTTTTCAAGACCTTGCCCTGTGGATAACTTTTAAATTATAAAGACAAATCTACTTCCTCTGGCTTCCTTTTAATAAGAGGTCAGGTGCTCATAGCCAGCAATAAATAATAAAAAAAAACAATAAAAAAAATACGCTGACCTTTTATACACTGCAAATATGTTTTACTTCGTCTATTAATTTCAAAGCTCTGCAGACAGCCATATTTGAACATGCACTCCTTGACTTTTTCATTTAGATGTAGCCAATGCTGTTCTTTTTTTATTTGTGTCCCAGTCACTGTAACACGACCCAACAATGCTTGCACTTAATAGGATAACTTGGTCTCAACAAAGTACAAGCTAATGAGCTGTTTCTCAAGACTAAAGTACACAGATATAAGCTTGTTTGCTTGCCAAAACACTCTTGGCTTTTCTGGCAGCCTCCCAATTACCTAAATCTTTATTATTTTATGTTAATAAAGAATTTCCATAAAAATATCAATGTTGGCCTGAACGGCAGCAGCATCTTGGCTGAGTTTACTTTGTAATTCATCAGCTGTTTTCTACGCTGAATATCTTAAGTGCGTTTTAGACTCCGAAGCTATGCTCCACAGCTTGAGGCTACAAGTGAATGAAACCATCAATCAACTGCACTTAGACGTGTAAGAGATGGAGATCTTTTCATTGATCAGATTCGCTAATGCACATGGTACACACAGAAGTGTTTTCCAGGAGCTGAAAACATTTGCATGTGATTGATTGAGGTTTTTGCGGGGATCTAATTATTTATCATGCTACTGATATTGGATGTACTAAGATCTAAGATATCATCTA
Source organism: Rhodeus uyekii (assembly GCA_037043235.1). NCBI lineage: Eukaryota > Metazoa > Chordata > Actinopteri > Cypriniformes > Acheilognathidae > Rhodeus > Rhodeus uyekii. The sequence continues at coordinate 1,423,560 of JAWRVZ010000135.1, forward strand.
AACACTGAGTGCTTTGAGTTTCCAGTTTGTTGACTTTTTTTTTTTTTTTTGGACTCATACTGTAGACCTCTGAAGAGTGCTGTCAATGGAAAACCACAAATTATAGTACTATGAAACCAGCCTGTGGTCTTTGTGATTTATGAGCAGAGAAATCTCACTAGTATTTCATTAAGTCATTGTTTTCATTGAAGATGACCTCACTATGAGCTATCCCAGACAAAGCACTATATAAACAGGATTCAAGCCAATTGAATTAAAACCGCCTCAACTAAGTTCCCCCTATCGGGATCTCTGAAACTCTCCTGCTCTAGGCTATTGATCAGTCCATTCTATTATCTTTCTGTAGGGACTTATTAGAGAAACTCATCTGAAGACCTCTAGTTCTTATTGATGTTTGCACAAAATGACACTTTGATGGGGCCAGTCTAATATTGACTAACAGATGCTGTACTGCCTTGTTGACAATTTGAGCTCAAATTGTATTTATATTGCATTAAAAAATGTTGGCATGTTTTTATCGGTTTAGTTTGGTTTTATTTATTTAGTTTTGCAAAAGGCCTTTAGAATCAGTACATGCCACATATTTATTTATTCAATAATAAACTACCGTATTTTCCCGCATATAACTCACAGACGCAGATAATCCGCACCCTCCTATAGCCCGCAGGTTTTGGGGTTTTGTGCAAAAAATCATTGGTATAACCCACACCCATAGATATATGAACTTTTTTGTGTAAGTTCACATTTCGAATTTCGAGCACACCCTCATGGCAGCACAGCCAATCACGTCTTCTTGCATGATTGACAGGTCAGACAGCCTATCAGTGCCAGCTGTCAGAGTGAAAGTGCAAGGGTCAGAGACAACAACCCTCACAAGAAAGGAAAACAGAAAGAAAATACGCAAACATTTCTGATATAGCCCGCACCCTTATATAACCCGCACCCCTCCTGCGGGGTTTGTAAAATCTGGTATAACCCACGGGATATATGCGTTTAAAAAAAAGGGGTAATACAACTATCCTGAAATTGTATTGATGAAAAATCATAATTAAAGAAGTCAAACGATAGCTATTACGTTTTATCTATTTTTATTATTATAAGTGTATTTTAATTTTAGCTTCAAGAGACCCTGCAGACCCTCATGGTGACTGTGTGAGAAGGTCAGTAAAATTATTAAAACATCAGAAAATATGAATGTCATGTTGTCAGAAAAATCCACATTTAAATAATGTAGAAAAATGTATACATTACATATAGATATACATTTTTTTTAAACCATATAAAACCAACATGTGTACTAACAGTATATTTCTAAGAACTAAGGCAACTGACACATTTTTACTTTATCATGGAAGTAACAATTTGTCAAATGCCATTTAATTAAATAATTTCTGTCTGACAAGTGTACATTTTTGAACATGAGATCAAATGAGTGCTGTCATCATGTTGTTGACACTTCACAAGTCACTTTCAGCACGTTTGTCAACGGCATAACAGAGCACATACTCTTTCAGAGGCACAGAATTAAACTGGAAAAGTAAACCCCTGTGAGCAGCAGTACTATACATAGAAAACGGGTGGGAGGACTATTAGGTCCGTTCAATAAGGGTTGAGCTGCACTATTTGTGGGTAATGAAGGAAAGCTGGGGGGGTTCTGCTGAAAGGGAAATGACAAACCCATTCGACTGGGCAACTCTGAGGGGAATTTGATGAGGTTTGGCTCGATAAAGCGCGTGTTGTTTCAGACTCCCTTTCCCAATCTTATCCAGCTCATGGTCGGCCGAAGACTTGTAAATGTTATCTGATTGCTGAAAGCTTTTCCAACACATAAATTCTACAGTGAAATTAATCTCTGACTAAATTATTGATGGTACACAAAACCCATCAATTGGAGGGTGAAAGAAAAAAAGCACATTAGATAAGCAGAATCAATGACAGCTTCACCCCGGTTAAATGTACAGTCTATAGTGCAAGGCGAACGATAACACCAATAATAGGCACCCATGTGTTTTTTTTAAACAAAATACCTCTTTGTATACAGCTGTGAAGCGGTTTCATTGACCTTCGTAGCTGTGATCTTCTCTCAGCTGGTCACTTTTGTGTGCTTTTTGAAGTTTGAAATCCCCATTCATTGTAATTGGATGGAAAAGAGAAACCAGGACAAAATGTTTCTAAAGAAGACAAGAATTTTCTCTTTTTGTGTTCCACTGAAGGACAAAAAAACACAAAGTGACATGAAGATAAGAATTTTTGGGGTGAAAAAAAGAGAAGCAGACATCACTCTCTTAAAAGCAGCTGCTCCATGTGGCATAATACACACAAAATGTTTTTATGTTAAAAAGTGATTGTCTTAATTTGCGATAATGGCTCATTCCAGTTCTGATGAAAGGTGAACAGGCCTGGCTAGCCATAGTAATGAGAAGTTGAAGGGTTGGGGTTGAATGGGCTCTGCTCGACACAAATACAACATCAGCAGAAATCTCTTATCTGCAGATATCTGGAGGGGCCAGGGGGAAATACTACATGAATCACGATTGGTTGAGAGTTGGCGGCTTTCCTGTCAAAATGTTTCAGAGAAATGAAAGCGAACAAACACATCAGAATGAATATTTCATAACACAAGCTGGGGAATCAGGTGCAGAAAAGCAAGAACTCTCATGTAAAACATGCCACATAAATTGGCGTTCAGCAACAAAATTGACATAGACAAATAGAAAATCAGAAGTGAGGTGCATGCGCACACACACAGATGTGCTACAGTTGATGTATTGTAACTTTTCTCTTTGTGTCCTCCGCCACCTTTACCTGGAGTAGTGCAATATCAGCTTATTATGGGAAATGTCTATGCAGCAAAACGCACAAATAAACTGCCACAGTTTGGCCGACACATTTTTAGAACTTGCTTGGTTGATGACTATTTCAGCTTTTTAGTTTGATGATGGGACTTGTGAGGATACAGCTTGCTCCTAATGGCTGAGTCTGGGTTGTTTTTAACCTGACCCTGGAATGGTTCCTGCAAAGACTGAGCTTTCCACTGGGGTTAACAGTCACAGGCTGACTCAGGATCTGTGGAGCTCACGGCACTACTGACCTGCTTTACTATATATATGCTAATGACTATTATGTGGCGTACTTGCGTAATTATACTTCTGGCTTCTCCCATAAGTAAATAAGAGTCTCTAAACAAATCATAAGACACATGGAAACGAATATAAAGTCTAAGTTCTGCTCCAACACTGTGTGAGCTGCATACACAACATTTTGAGGCGTCATGGGCATGCTCACTGTTGTTGTTAAAAAATAAAATAACAAATAATAATAATCAAAAGTTGGGTATCCCAAATAGATATCCCATTTATGCTTATTGGAAAAAGTTCAAATTAAATAAAAAATAAATAAATAAACAATAAGAAATGTTTCATGAGCTCCAAATAAGCACATTAGAATGATTCTGGAGGATCATGTGAAACTGAAGACTGGAGTAGTGATGCTGAAAATTCATTTGAAAATGTTAAAATAACATTTAAAACAAATATTTTAACAAATATTTTTAATATTTGTTACTACACAGCAAAATAAAATGCTACGCATCACTTCTATTTATGCATCTTTAATGTTCTACATTTATTAGGACATTACAATCAAAAGTTGTAACTGTTAAAATTAGTTAAAACACTGTGAAAAAACATCATCTTTAATTTTTATTACTAGAAATATATTTTACAGAATTTATTAACCTTTGTTAATGTAATATAATGCATTACATTAGGTAGTGAGACCTTATTCTAGTGTTCTTATAAATTCTAAGAGACCCTTAGCTCAGCAACAGGCTAATTTTAGACTTAATTGTAAACGATTGTGAGTTAAGTCTTGTTTCAGGGGTGTGAAGTAACAAATTGCAAGTGGTCACGTTACTTTTTAGTCATTTTTACATTTACATTTTACATTTATGCATTTGGCAGACGCTTTTATCCAAAGCAACTTACATTGCATTCAAGAAAGACGTTGAATCAGTTCTTGCTTTCCCAGTCAAGGCTCTCTTGAACCCATGACCTTTGATGTAAAGTGCTGGAAGAACCAATGCTCTACTGATTGAGCAACAGGAAATTAATATTTTAATTGTTATGCAAAAAAATTGTGGCCTTTTACTTGAGTAAATTTTAAATGATGCAACTGTACTTTAATTATTTCCCCTCTGTTTGTGATTGTTACATGCTTGTTTTAATTATAATGCATCAATGTGACTGGGATAGAGTATATAATTACACATAGAAGCAGTACATGGCACCTGTTGCTGTTAATCATGGATGCTGTGGAAGCGCATCCTTCAAGCATCCATGCAATCAATATATCAGCTTTTAATCCAGCCAATTCAAAGAAACATGTTGAATTTCGGATTTCTGCATACTAGATGATCTATATGTATATGGGACAAGGTAGTGCGAGGTTGCGAGTACTGCGGGTATAATGTTGTTGCAAACCTGACGTTTTGTTCATCTGGTAAGACTTTCATTCATGTTCGGAACACAAATGAAGATCATTTGAATGAAACCTGAGAGATTTCTGTCCTTCCACTGACGCAACTTCCACTTTGATGCTTCAAAAAGTTAATCGTAAAACTAATTAATATGAATTGATTAGTTTAGTCCGAATTGTCTGGAGAGACTTGATTGCTTTATATAATGAACAGATTCAATTTATGCTTTTATTCACATGTAGACATTCATCAGCGAACATAAACCGAAGCACATCCAAACTTGCTTTGATGTGCAGAAACAAACCTTGTGGAAACTCAAACATACTGCATAACACATGAGAATCAATCTCATTGGTTCTTGCAGAAGCTCAGATGTGCTGCGTAACATGATAATGGCATTGGCTCTCAATCTCATTGGCTCTTGCAGAAGTTCAAACATGCTGTGTAACACATGATAATAAACCTCCTTAGTTCTTTTCATTTTAGCTTCCATTTACCATAACTGATTTGATATGTACTTCATACAATCTGCTTCCATTTAGCGAGTGCACATCCAGAAAAAAAAGTAAAAAAAAAAAGTATGTTCTTTGCACTGGTCTTAACATTGGTATTTTATGCAACAGTGATTAATCTCATTGTTCATTAAGGCCTTACAACTGATTTTAAATGTACTGTATTTTTTGAATACATGATTTAAAATGATGTGTAACCTTTTCATCTCTGTAATAGTGTTTCACTTTTGTTTTAGAAAAAACATTTTTTACTGATATGTGATGTTTTTTAAAAGTCAAAATTTAGCTTGGAGGATTTATTTATCAGAGATATATATCTGTCTAAAAAACAGTGTTTTCTACTTTTTTAAATTGCAGTGTACAGAGTTTATATTAAGAGGTTAGAATCCACTGCCCAGTGCACGCTACTCAAAAGTACGCTTAAAAACTACTCTTTTACTCTTACTTCAGGTGTTTTTTGGACAAGTACTTTTATACTATGTGATGAAGACGAGCAAACCAGCTCGCCTTCGGGGATAAGGGTGAGTCCGTAAGGGATGTAAAAAAAGGATGGCGCACTCGTAGAAGCTCTGAACTTAAGATGAAATTTATTGACAGTGCCCAAAAGGATAATCCACAGTGAAAGAATATATAAAAGTGCCACAAAATAACTAAAGAAAACAAGTTCTAAAAGTATCAAAGAAACAACAAAAAGGGAAAACAAACCAGAAAATGCTTAAACAGAATATCCACAATATAACTGTTGAGAGGTTTTGCTGAGGCACCACAGTAGCACTCTTTGACTTGGTTAAGAACTTAACAAGCACTGGTTTTTGGTTTGGCCTTGGCTTTTATAGGTCAAACTCCACCCCTTTGGGCCATACCATTCATAGGTAAGCATTTAAATTAAACATCAATGAAAGTACCACATTTAACATTTTATAAATCAACTAATAATAATAATCATAATCATCATCTCCACACTTAAACACATAATTAATTAAACACATAATACACTTATAACCATTATTGGCATTTACATAAACACAGAAACCCCCATTCACACTAGACAATGGTTTCGTCAGCTTCCGGTTGTTTCTCACCGGCACTACTTTGGCCGTGACGTCATAAGCGCCCTCCGACTGATCGCTCGGTTTGTCACTGTAACTTTTCCCGGGAAGACTGACTACGCCCACACAGACAAACAACATGGACTACAAACTAATAAACAGTGCAGTGTAAATGTATGAAATGACCGGGAAATGGATATGGAAAGGGGAAGTAGGAAATGGGTGAATGTCCATGTGCTATCAGAGTTGCGTGTGCACCCGCTCCTATGACAGCGGCAACGAGATCGGGATGAATGAGGTTAGTGTGTGTGTGTGTGTGTGTGTATGCGCGTGCGTGCGTGCGTGCATGTGTTAGTGCTGCTTCTCCAGCGGGGTAGCTAATGTGACTTTATCACATCACCCTCCCCCTCTCCAAGCCGCGAACTGGCTGGAAACCTGGACAGGTAGTCGGCTACCACGTTGAGCCTGCCAGGTCGATGCCGTATTTTGAAGCAGAATGGTTGCAGGGCGAGGTACCATCGTGTGACTCTTGCATTGTGGTCTTTCATGGAATGAATCCAGGTTAGGGCCCGGTGGTCAGTTTCCAGGTCGAACTCTCGACCAAGGAGGTAATAGCGCAGGCTGTCTAGGGACCACTTGATAGCAAGACCTTCCTTCTCGACTGCTGAATACCTAGTTTCCCTGGGCAGTAGCTTGCGACTAAGATAAACCACTGGCCTCTCTTCTCCAACAGTTCCCTGGGCCAGGACTGCACCAATTCCTGTACCAGACGCATCGACCTGTACCAGGAATCGTTGTGAGAAGTCAGGACTCTGCAGGACTGGGTTGGAGCACATCTTCTCTTTTAAGGTGGAAAAAGAGGTCTCACACTCTTCGGTCCATGGAACAGGGTTTAAGACTTTTTTGGACAAAAGGTTGGTCAGAGGAACCGCAATGGAGGCAAAATTTGGTATTAATCTTCGGTACCAACCCACCAATCCTAAGAACGACCTCACCTCCTTCTTAGTTTTTGGTTGAGGGCTCCTTCGGATGGCCTCCACTTTGTCCACCTGCGGTCTCAGCTGTCCGTTACCTAGGCGATATCCCAGGTAGTCTGTCTCTTGCCTGGCCCACTCGCATTTGGCTATATTTAATGTCAAACCCGCATCCTCTATCCTCTTCAGGGTTTGCTTAAGGTGTTGACAATGCTCCGCCCAAGAGTTACTGTGTATAACCACATCATCCAAGTATGCCGCTGACCAGTCTTCACCACCTTGGAGTACTTGGTCCATTAGCCGCTGGAATGTGGCTGGTGCCCCGTGCAGGCCAAAAGGGAGAACCGTGAATTGATATAGTCCTAGTGGGGTTCGGAATGCAGTGTAGGGTCTGGACTCTGGTTTGAGGGGAACCTGCCAGTAACCCTTACACAGATCTAATGTGGTGATGTACTGGGCTCTTCCAATTTTCTCCAGCAGGTCATCTATTCTGGGCATGGGGTATGCATCAAATTTTGATTGGGAATTGAGTTTGCGAAAATCAATGCAGATCCGGAGGGATCCGTCCTTCTTGGGTACGATCACTATTGGACTGCTCCATTCACTCATTGATGGTTCTATAACCCCAAGCTCCTTCATTACCTTAATTTCTTCCTTTAAAGGTTCAACCAGCCTCTCAGGAACCCGGTAAGGACGTTGGCGTGATGGTGTTGGATCGGAAAGGTGGATGGTATGTTGGGTCAGCTCAGTCCGTCCAGGCCTCTGACGGAACAAAGCGGGAAACTGGTTCATAAGGTGCTGCAGCTCTTCCTTCTTGGAGTCTTCTAGGTGCTCTAAGTTCACCACAGACGGCTGTCTCCTTGCATCCTCTGATTCCTCTTCCACCTCCACCTTCCTCACCATAAGAGATGTTTCCGGGTCCTTACCAGGTTGCTCCTTCCACTCTTTCAGCAGGTTCACGTGGTAGGTCTGCCTGGTCTTGCCCTTGTCCGGATGATGAATTTCATAAGTGACTGGCCCCATCTTGCGCACCACTCTGTATGGTCCTTGCCATGTAGCCAGAAGCTTGCTTGCTGATGTTGGCAATAGGAGTAATACCTTCTGCCCAGGTTGAAATTGTCTTAGCCTGGCGTGTTGGTCATACCATCTTTTCTGCCCCTGTTGTTTCTCTCGTAGGTTCTCTTTGGCTTGTTCTCTGTATTGCTCCAGTCTCTTCGGAGGCGTGGGTTCGAATCCCACCGCTGCCACCAAATGTGATGAAGACGAGCAAACCAGCTCGCCTTCGGGGATAAGGGTGAGTCCGTAAGGGATGTAAAAAAAGGATGGCGCACTCGTAGAAGCTCTGAACTTAAGATGAAATTTATTGACAGTGCCCAAAAGGATAATCCACAGTGAAAGAATATATAAAAGTGCCACAAAATAACTAAAGAAAACAAATTCTAAAAGTATCAAAGAAACAACAAAAAGGGAAAACAAACCAGAAAATGCTTAAACAGAATATCCACAATATAACTGTTGAGAGGTTTTGCTGAGGCACCACAGTAGCACTCTTTGACTTGGTTAAGAACTTAACAAGCACTGGTTTTTGGTTTGGCCTTGGCTTTTATAGGTCAAACTCCACCCCTTTGGGCCATACCATTCATAGGTAAGCATTTAAATTAAACATCAATGAAAGTACCACATTTAACATTTTATAAATCAACTAATAATAATAATCATAATCATCATCTCCACACTTAAACACATAATTAATTAAACACATAATACACTTATAACCATTATTGGCATTTACATAAACACAGAAACCCCCATTCACACTAGACAATGGTTTCGTCAGCTTCCGGTTGTTTCTCACCGGCACTACTTTGGCCGTGACGTCATAAGCGCCCTCCGACTGATCGCTCGGTTTGTCACTGTAACTTTTCCCGGGAAGACTGACTACGCCCACACAGACAAACAACATGGACTACAAACTAATAAACAGTGCAGTGTAAATGTATGAAATGACCGGGAAATGGATATGGAAAGGGGAAGTAGGAAATGGGTGAATGTCCATGTGCTATCAGAGTTGCGTGTGCACCCGCTCCTATGACAGCGGCAACGAGATCGGGATGAATGAGGTTAGTGTGTGTGTGTGTGTGTGTGTATGCGCGTGCGTGCGTGCGTGCATGTGTTAGTGCTGCTTCCCCAGCGGGGTAGCTAATGTGACTTTATCACATCACCCTCCCCCTCTCCAAGCCGCGAACTGGCTGGAAACCTGGACAGGTAGTCGGCTACCACGTTGAGCCTGCCAGGTCGATGCCGTATTTTGAAGCAGAATGGTTGCAGGGCGAGGTACCATCGTGTGACTCTTGCATTGTGGTCTTTCATGGAATGAATCCAGGTTAGGGCCCGGTGGTCAGTTTCCAGGTCGAACTCTCGACCAAGGAGGTAATAGCGCAGGCTGTCTAGGGACCACTTGATAGCAAGACCTTCCTTCTCGACTGCTGAATACCTAGTTTCCCTGGGCAGTAGCTTGCGACTAAGATAAACCACTGGCCTCTCTTCTCCAACAGTTCCCTGGGCCAGGACTGCACCAATTCCTGTACCAGACGCATCGACCTGTACCAGGAATCGTTGTGAGAAGTCAGGACTCTGCAGGACTGGGTTGGAGCACATCTTCTCTTTTAAGGTGGAAAAAGAGGTCTCACACTCTTCGGTCCATGGAACAGGGTTTAAGACTTTTTTGGACAAAAGGTTGGTCAGAGGAACCGCAATGGAGGCAAAATTTGGTATTAATCTTCGGTACCAACCCACCAATCCTAAGAACGACCTCACCTCCTTCTTAGTTTTTGGTTGAGGGCTCCTTCGGATGGCCTCCACTTTGTCCACCTGCGGTCTCAGCTGTCCGTTACCTAGGCGATATCCCAGGTAGTCTGTCTCTTGCCTGGCCCACTCGCATTTGGCTATATTTAATGTCAAACCCGCATCCTCTATCCTCTTCAGGGTTTGCTTAAGGTGTTGACAATGCTCCGCCCAAGAGTTACTGTGTATAACCACATCATCCAAGTATGCCGCTGACCAGTCTTCACCACCTTGGAGTACTTGGTCCATTAGCCGCTGGAATGTGGCTGGTGCCCCGTGCAGGCCAAAAGGGAGAACCGTGAATTGATATAGTCCTAGTGGGGTTCGGAATGCAGTGTAGGGTCTGGACTCTGGTTTGAGGGGAACCTGCCAGTAACCCTTACACAGATCTAATGTGGTGATGTACTGGGCTCTTCCAATTTTCTCCAGCAGGTCATCTATTCTGGGCATGGGGTATGCATCAAATTTTGATTGGGAATTGAGTTTGCGAAAATCAATGCAGATCCGGAGGGATCCGTCCTTCTTGGGTACGATCACTATTGGACTGCTCCATTCACTCATTGATGGTTCTATAACCCCAAGCTCCTTCATTACCTTAATTTCTTCCTTTAAAGGTTCAACCAGCCTCTCAGGAACCCGGTAAGGACGTTGGCGTGATGGTGTTGGATCGGAAAGGTGGATGGTATGTTGGGTCAGCTCAGTCCGTCCAGGCCTCTGACGGAACAAAGCGGGAAACTGGTTCATAAGGTGCTGCAGCTCTTCCTTCTTGGAGTCTTCTAGGTGCTCTAAGTTCACCACAGACGGCTGTCTCCTTGCATCCTCTGATTCCTCTTCCACCTCCACCTTCCTCACCATAAGAGATGTTTCCGGGTCCTTACCAGGTTGCTCCTTCCACTCTTTCAGCAGGTTCACGTGGTAGGTCTGCCTGGTCTTGCCCTTGTCCGGATGATGAATTTCATAAGTGACTGGCCCCATCTTGCGCACCACTCTGTATGGTCCTTGCCATGTAGCCAGAAGCTTGCTTGCTGATGTTGGCAATAGGAGTAATACCTTCTGCCCAGGTTGAAATTGTCTTAGCCTGGCGTGTTGGTCATACCATCTTTTCTGCCCCTGTTGTTTCTCTCGTAGGTTCTCTTTGGCTTGTTCTCTGTATTGCTCCAGTCTCTTCGGAGGCGTGGGTTCGAATCCCACCGCTGCCACCAAATGTGATGAAGACGAGCAAACCAGCTCGCCTTCGGGGATAAGGGTGAGTCCGTAAGGGATGTAAAAAAAGGATGGCGCACTCGTAGAAGCTCTGAACTTAAGATGAAATTTATTGACAGTGCCCAAAAGGATAATCCACAGTGAAAGAATATATAAAAGTGCCACAAAATAACTAAAGAAAACAAATTCTAAAAGTATCAAAGAAACAACAAAAAGGGAAAACAAACCAGAAAATGCTTAAACAGAATATCCACAATATAACTGTTGAGAGGTTTTGCTGAGGCACCACAGTAGCACTCTTTGACTTGGTTAAGAACTTAACAAGCACTGGTTTTTGGTTTGGCCTTGGCTTTTATAGGTCAAACTCCACCCCTTTGGGCCATACCATTCATAGGTAAGCATTTAAATTAAACATCAATGAAAGTACCACATTTAACATTTTATAAATCAACTAATAATAATAATCATAATCATCATCTCCACACTTAAACACATAATTAATTAAACACATAATACACTTATAACCATTATTGGCATTTACATAAACACAGAAACCCCCATTCACACTAGACAATGGTTTCGTCAGCTTCCGGTTGTTTCTCACCGGCACTACTTTGGCCGTGACGTCATAAGCGCCCTCCGACTGATCGCTCGGTTTGTCACTGTAACTTTTCCCGGGAAGACTGACTACGCCCACACAGACAAACAACATGGACTACAAACTAATAAACAGTGCAGTGTAAATGTATGAAATGACCGGGAAATGGATATGGAAAGGGGAAGTAGGAAATGGGTGAATGTCCATGTGCTATCAGAGTTGCGTGTGCACCCGCTCCTATGACAGCGGCAACGAGATCGGGATGAATGAGGTTAGTGTGTGTGTGTGTGTGTGTGTATGCGCGTGCGTGCGTGCGTGCATGTGTTAGTGCTGCTTCCCCAGCGGGGTAGCTAATGTGACTTTATCACATCACCCTCCCCCTCTCCAAGCCGCGAACTGGCTGGAAACCTGGACAGGTAGTCGGCTACCACGTTGAGCCTGCCAGGTCGATGCCGTATTTTGAAGCAGAATGGTTGCAGGGCGAGGTACCATCGTGTGACTCTTGCATTGTGGTCTTTCATGGAATGAATCCAGGTTAGGGCCCGGTGGTCAGTTTCCAGGTCGAACTCTCGACCAAGGAGGTAATAGCGCAGGCTGTCTAGGGACCACTTGATAGCAAGACCTTCCTTCTCGACTGCTGAATACCTAGTTTCCCTGGGCAGTAGCTTGCGACTAAGATAAACCACTGGCCTCTCTTCTCCAACAGTTCCCTGGGCCAGGACTGCACCAATTCCTGTACCAGACGCATCGACCTGTACCAGGAATCGTTGTGAGAAGTCAGGACTCTGCAGGACTGGGTTGGAGCACATCTTCTCTTTTAAGGTGGAAAAAGAGGTCTCACACTCTTCGGTCCATGGAACAGGGTTTAAGACTTTTTTGGACAAAAGGTTGGTCAGAGGAACCGCAATGGAGGCAAAATTTGGTATTAATCTTCGGTACCAACCCACCAATCCTAAGAACGACCTCACCTCCTTCTTAGTTTTTGGTTGAGGGCTCCTTCGGATGGCCTCCACTTTGTCCACCTGCGGTCTCAGCTGTCCGTTACCTAGGCGATATCCCAGGTAGTCTGTCTCTTGCCTGGCCCACTCGCATTTGGCTATATTTAATGTCAAACCCGCATCCTCTATCCTCTTCAGGGTTTGCTTAAGGTGTTGACAATGCTCCGCCCAAGAGTTACTGTGTATAACCACATCATCCAAGTATGCCGCTGACCAGTCTTCACCACCTTGGAGTACTTGGTCCATTAGCCGCTGGAATGTGGCTGGTGCCCCGTGCAGGCCAAAAGGGAGAACCGTGAATTGATATAGTCCTAGTGGGGTTCGGAATGCAGTGTAGGGTCTGGACTCTGGTTTGAGGGGAACCTGCCAGTAACCCTTACACAGATCTAATGTGGTGATGTACTGGGCTCTTCCAATTTTCTCCAGCAGGTCATCTATTCTGGGCATGGGGTATGCATCAAATTTTGATTGGGAATTGAGTTTGCGAAAATCAATGCAGATCCGGAGGGATCCGTCCTTCTTGGGTACGATCACTATTGGACTGCTCCATTCACTCATTGATGGTTCTATAACCCCAAGCTCCTTCATTACCTTAATTTCTTCCTTTAAAGGTTCAACCAGCCTCTCAGGAACCCGGTAAGGACGTTGGCGTGATGGTGTTGGATCGGAAAGGTGGATGGTATGTTGGGTCAGCTCAGTCCGTCCAGGCCTCTGACGGAACAAAGCGGGAAACTGGTTCATAAGGTGCTGCAGCTCTTCCTTCTTGGAGTCTTCTAGGTGCTCTAAGTTCACCACAGACGGCTGTCTCCTTGCATCCTCTGATTCCTCTTCCACCTCCACCTTCCTCACCATAAGAGATGTTTCCGGGTCCTTACCAGGTTGCTCCTTCCACTCTTTCAGCAGGTTCACGTGGTAGGTCTGCCTGGTCTTGCCCTTGTCCGGATGATGAATTTCATAAGTGACTGGCCCCATCTTGCGCACCACTCTGTATGGTCCTTGCCATGTAGCCAGAAGCTTGCTTGCTGATGTTGGCAATAGGAGTAATACCTTCTGCCCAGGTTGAAATTGTCTTAGCCTGGCGTGTTGGTCATACCATCTTTTCTGCCCCTGTTGTTTCTCTCGTAGGTTCTCTTTGGCTTGTTCTCTGTATTGCTCCAGTCTCTTCGGAGGCGTGGGTTCGAATCCCACCGCTGCCACCAAATGTGATGAAGACGAGCAAACCAGCTCGCCTTCGGGGATAAGGGTGAGTCCGTAAGGGATGTAAAAAAAGGATGGCGCACTCGTAGAAGCTCTGAACGTAAGATGAAATTTATTGACAGTGCCCAAAAGGATAATCCACAGTGAAAGAATATATAAAAGTGCCACAAAATAACTAAAGAAAACAAATTCTAAAAGTATCAAAGAAACAACAAAAAGGGAAAACAAACCAGAAAATGCTTAAACAGAATATCCACAATATAACTGTTGAGAGGTTTTGCTGAGGCACCACAGTAGCACTCTTTGACTTGGTTAAGAACTTAACAAGCACTGGTTTTTGGTTTGGCCTTGGCTTTTATAGGTCAAACTCCACCCCTTTGGGCCATACCATTCATAGGTAAGCATTTAAATTAAACATCAATGAAAGTACCACATTTAACATTTTATAAATCAACTAATAATAATAATCATAATCATCATCTCCACACTTAAACACATAATTAATTAAACACATAATACACTTATAACCATTATTGGCATTTACATAAACACAAAAAACCCCATTCACACTAGACAATGGTTTCGTCAGCTTCCGGTTGTTTCTCACCGGCACTACTTTGGCCGTGACGTCATAAGCGCCCTCCGACTGATCGCTCAGTTTGTCACTGTAACTTTTCCCGGGAAGACTGACTACGCCCACACAGACAAACAACATGGACTACAAACTAATAAACAGTGCAGTGTAAATGTATGAAATGACCGGGAAATGGATATGGAAAGGGGAAGTAGGAAATGGGTGAATGTCCATGTGCTATCAGAGTTGCGTGTGCACCCGCTCCTATGACAGCGGCAACGAGATCGGGATGAATGAGGTTAGTGTGTGTGTGTGTGTGTGTGTATGCGCGTGCGTGCGTGCGTGCATGTGTTAGTGCTGCTTCCCCAGCGGGGTAGCTAATGTGACTTTATCACATACTACTTGGACTACATTTTTTGGAATGGTACCTTTACTTTAGTATTTGTTTCAGTACTCTTTCCACCCCTGCCTGTGTGTTTCAATTGCCTATGTAGAGCTTTTCAGAAATCAGTCGCATATAAGGATCCACTTCAGTTTGGAGACCTACATTTCAGTTCGGTGCCTACAATGATTGTAGACAGCAAGGGTCTCTCCTGGCTTTGGAAAAGAGCTTAACAATTCATGCTGAACAATTCCGTTGTTATGTTGACAGTTCAGTGGCTTTCATAAACGACATGTCATATTTAATCATGCTGAAAATCAGTACATTCATTCCCAAACTTTAATTTTGGGGGAAGCATATTTCAAGTCGACACACGGTAATGAGATTCAACATTTGTGCCTGTGGCCTGGTCTGAGTGGATGTAAGAGTAATTTGGGCTCATGGCTGTCAGTGCTGACCAGGTCCTCCCCAGAATCAATAAACCGAACCGCAAATCAAATTCCACATTTTTTTTACTTATATGCTGGATATGAAGGGAAAACTAGGTGACAGCAAAAGAGGACCCAAGAGATGCAGGTAGAAATGGAGAGAAGGAGAGAGAAAGATAGAGATTAAAGTTATATTCTAAAATGACTGCTGCATTAAGGGCTTAATGGGGCTTGCACATCTCAAACACTCAAGGGTCAGTTTTAGTTTTAACATGTCTATGGCCCTAACATCAGTTATTCCCTCCTCAAACGCATTAGTAGTGTGTCCTCAATCCACTATCAGCTCTAACCCCCTTAAAACCGGAACAACAGACTGGCTGCCCTGAGATAAATGTGAGTATTTTAAGCCATTATGTTTGCTCCATTGGTTCACTGAGACCCGGGGAAACAGTAGAGCTGCTAAGCAACACAATGATATTTCTGGGTGTTTAGTGGGCGGTTCACATCACTACAGGAGAAAAGAACTGTGTTTGGTTTCAGACTCGTTCAAAAATAAATGGTTATAAGGCTTCAAGAAGGTTTGTATGGCTACTTTGTTTGGAATATTTAAGGCACGTTTTTACAGACTTGCACAAAGCTTTTTCTCTGCAGTATTTTTTCACTTCTTTTTCGAGACAGTCTAAAGATCTTGGCAGGGTGATGACATATATCTGCTGCCGGACATACATCAACATGCAAATTAGAGCGCCATTTACAGCCTCTGTCATGTAAATCAGAGGCTGTGTCTCCTGAACTCTTTCCAAAAGACCTTCATCAATGTGGCCATCACACTCCCTGCTGCTGCACTCTATAGATAGTGCTTAGCTAAGATGGAGAAATGCAGAGGAGATAATAGAGGAAAGTCATAGAGTAGAGTAGTACATGTTATGAGCTATCTTGATCATATTTCACTTCAAAATAAAAAATAAAAAAATCTATCTAGCATTATGTGTTTATGAGTTTAAGAAACGACACTGTAAATAAAACACTGTTTAAATATTTGAACGAAATATCTAGAAAATACGGTGAAACAGCTGTAGTGTTAATTTGTTTTAAAATGTTATTTATGACATATTCTAAATTACATTTAGATGATCAACAATTGCTGCTCACACTCCTTCCTAGCCAAAAAAGTATTTTTTGGGTGACCAACCCGGTCAGTTATTCAGAAGATACAGAGAGGGGACCAACAAGACTGACAGGAAGTGACAAATGCCACACCAGAGAGGAAGTGACAAAGACATGACAAACAGGAAGTGCACAAATGACACACCGGACAGGAACTACAGGTAATATACATTTTATACAACGATTTTTTTGTATATATGGATGGAGGATTGGATGGAAGAACAATTTTTTTTACTAAATTTTAGAGTGTGAAAATGTACTCCGTTGTCATGGAAAGAATGTAAAAAATAGCACCAGTCCCAAGATGAATGTCTTGTATTCCATTATCCTCCAATAAGGCTCACAATTATAAATATATGAGACGTATCATAAGAAATGTAAAACCCTCTGTTTGTGACAAAGAAACAAAAGGCTCCTTGTGATAAGCACAGTTTATGTAATGTAGTGTAACTGTTGTTGTTTTTTTTAAATGTGTGTGTATATATATATATTACCATGTTCTTTATTGGTGAAGGAACTATAAATACAGAAACTGATCCATGTTTCAGTCAATCCCAGGTGGTACTTCCCCATATGAGCAGTGTTATGAAATACAAACATTAGCCAGACTGAAATCAATACAAAAACAGCCATTGACTGACCCACAAGGGATGCTACAAAATACTAGTAACAGAACAGTAATACTCTTGAGATATTTATAAGTAAGTTTGTGTGTGTGTGTGTGCGTTTGCTCTCTCCTGAGACTTGGGCAGTGGAGGTATTGAGACTAGAAAGTTCTGGAATTAAAAAGATATTCAAACAGTTCATTCACATCTGCGGCTGGCTTTAAATCTGACAATCTTTGCTTGTATGTGAAATAAATAGACAGCTGCTACGGGATTATGAGCTGAGGTGCATTTGAGAAAAAAGCAGAACCCAGCTGGGCTCTAAAAGCTGAATGATGCATTAAAAACAGAAGAGCTCTGAACATGAAGTCTTTCCTGTATGCAGGTAGATCGCTTTCATTTTCTCACTGAAAGCTTACACTGCTTATGAAGTTATGTCAAATCTTGCGTGGGCCACTGTAGCGGAGATTATGGGTAAAGAACAAAGTAGCAAAGGTTGGCTTCCTTTGGCACGGTGTTGCCGTGGTGATGGATCTGAGTGCCCTTTGGAGAGAATCAAAGGTATAAACACAGTGATATTGTGAAATGTCACATTGACACTTATGTAATAAATCTTGCTTGGCCCTCCTTTGTACCTATAATGCTCAGCTTTGACTAGTTATAATTGGTTATTGATAAAGAATCAGTATTAGCAAGTAAAAAAGGGAGAGAATGAATTGAGGAAAGACAGAGTTAATAATGCAATTAACTTAGGTTAGAAATAGCGATAATAGCGTAGAAACAATATGGAGACTGTGATTGCTTCGTAGAGCCTTAATTAAATATAGTATGTGTTAACTATGAGACAGATTTAAGGATTTACAGAAAGGATTCAGAGAGGATTTTGTGAAAAACTTATTGCAGGCATAATTTCACTTATTAACATCTGCCAGTTTTTTCCACCGAATTTAATAGCTTTGAATGAATAAATGAAAGACGTAAAGTCAACAAATATGTCATGGTCATTGTTCTTTTTTTCTCTTCTAAAAGCCACATTTATATTTCATTTGTCAACTTCTAGGCTGATTGGTCCGTAAGTCTAAATGTCACTCGTAGCAATTCATCCAATTCATCCATTCCTCCGCCTAAAACTTCAATAAATAACTTGCTGTATTTACTCACCCTTTTTTCATAATGCTGCTGGGTTAAAAGTCACATTAAACTGCAATTGCAACCCGTTTCATTTTTATCTATTGGGAATTGACTAGCTTGTGAGATGTGGGTATTCCTGGAGCCAGTTTGCAGTGGATTGTGGAGAGGCACTTTATTCTCTTTGAGGATCTATCTTTATATGCTATCACTGCTGTGACTTTTATTTACATTAACCAGGACTTGACACTGAAGCCTGCTGATAAATTCGTTTTCAATTGCAGTAATTTCAGTTGCAGTGGAATATTTAAATGGACAACCTTGCAATGCCACATGAAAATGACTGCATAACAAGATTATATTCAACATAATCCTTATAATAATACTATTTAATATGACAAAACATAATTGGCTGGGTTCCAGTAGGCAAATGTGAATGGAATGTGAACGGAGACAAAATCCTAATTTTAAGCCCTTTTAACATTAACATTATCTAGCATTAAATTACTGCATTACTACAAACTGCACGGAATACTGTAACCATTTGTCTGATGAAAATATATTTTAGAGGTGGAGCTCTTTACATTTTGAGGAAAGGCTACTAACATAAGAGACATTTTTCTTCTTTTCCAATAATAACATGCTCTGATTAATTGTGCATGTAAGTAAATGGGGTGGATTTTGATTTCACATTTATTCATTGATTTATAATACAGTATGTGTGTCTGTTAGATGTGAAAGTGTGTCCTTCAGTATGCACACAAGAGTTTTAACTTAGTGGGCACACGAGGGCATGTGAACTCGCACATGAGGGCTCTAAATTTGAGTGGTGAGATCAAAAAGCTCATTGTAGTGAATCCTGAAGGCTTTGATGTGCAGCATGAGCCTCAGATGAGAAAACCAATCGCTGCATGTTGATTACTTTGGTCGAGTCACCCATGTATGCATATGATTTAATGGGACTACATTTTGAAGATGAAAGGGATTTGGAAAAGCCTAATGTAGAACGGGCTACCTTAATACACACCCACAGGGGGCATTCAGCTCTAATGTGACTCCCGCATAACGCCCATTGTCGTGATTGACCTGGATCAATCTTGCTCCTGAAAAGCTAGAGTCCAGTCAATCGATGCTGCAATTAATTACATCTTGATGTGTTTGAAATCAATGCGCCCAAATGCCAAACATGTGTTCACAGCTGGTTTTTAAGTAAAATCAGGGAAATGAAAAGCTTGTGTTGAAGTCACACAGGGTAATTTAAGTGAACAAAAACACCATCCATTAATCACTCTCAGGTGACAAATTCAAAAGTTATGGGCAAAGATAATGTATGACCACTGTTGTTGAAGGTCACAGAAATAACAACTAGGGATTTGGTACTATTTATACTACTATATAAAATGAGGACGCTTGCCTATTATCAGGCCTCTTTAATGGGATGGTTCGCTCTAAAATTTGGTTATTTTCTCACCTTTAATTCATCATTCTAAATGTTTATGATGAGTGTATAATGAGTTTTCATTTTGGCTGAGCCATTTTTTAAACTAAACATTCGTCAATCAGCATTTGTGGCATACTATTGATTACCACAAAAAATAATTTCAACAAGCTCATAACAAATTCTTCTGTGAAAACTTATAGTAGTAGTACAATTGCTGCCTTTTTTACATGATTTTAGGGATTGTCATGACAAAAACTGGATATAACTTTACACCTAAAGTGTTAGTAATCACTATAACATTAAACTAAAGTTAATGCACATTAACAGTGTGTCATGGGACTAAAATACTAAAATGTATTATTTCAATGTTTCCCGATCAGCCCCATTCACGTCTAAAAAAAAAGAATAATTTTGTGATAACAATGATTTTCTGCCAATTGATCTTAAATTGTATATTAACTTATCTTAATCCGCAATTCACTAGAAAGGCTTTGCTGTTTGACTAGCTTTACCAGCTACATTTGCAGGATCTGAAGCAACAAACCAGCATTCTAGTTTTAGATGATTGTACGGTAAGCAGGGACCACTATGCCACACCACTTCAAAATGAAAAGAGAGAAGAAGATAGACCATAAAATGAAATAAGATCTCTGACTGCATCTCTAAACACAGAGGAACCTAGCTAGCAGATGATATTTGTTACAGCAAGAAAGCAAACTTGAAGAAAGATGCTAATTGAGATGGGGGTTTGACTAGGGATTGGAACTGCTGGAGAGGAATACATCCTGAGATGTGCATACAAATAAACTACACATTCAAATATAACAAAATATTCATTATTCAGCACTGGAGATGTCTGGGTACTCTCTCCGCTGGCAGCTCTGTAGTTTGTATGCTAATATTTTGTGAAATACCAAACAAACACATTCGCTCTTCATTCAATCACCTGACACTCTGTTTGTGAAATAAGTCGGCCAACATCGCAGTGGAGATTGTCACCTCACCGTTCCCAGATCCTGATAAAAATCAAATGTTTGTGTTAATTTGTGTTTTGTGGTTGATGGTGGAAGCCTATATGTACATGACATCCAACCAAGATGTTCCTCTCTTTTTAAGGTAATTTTTCATCTTCTGTGGACGGCACTAAATATTTGGCAGCGTCTCTTTCCCAAGGCATCAGTTCTCAGCAGGCATCACACAAGGCAGTTTTCAGTTGAAGTGCCAAGCACATTCCCAACAAACACAATTGTTTTGTTTTTTTGACTCTCTCTTTCATGACGTTCCAAACGCTCCTGTCTTTTATTTTTTCATCACAGGCCTAGAGGGTTTACACGGCTCAGAGGCATTTAAATGTTTCCTGAATATTCACTGACGTATGTGCAACTATGGCTTTGAAAACGAACAAGTGCAAATGCAATCAGGAGCCAAACAGGGTTTACAGCGTGACAGCAGACATACCGCTGCTCATGTGCTGTTTAAAATGGTTTACAACAGCTCAGCAGATTTGCTTTTTTTTTTAAACATGTTGTTTGCTGTTTGTTATTTGGCTGTGCAGCTGGGCAATTCCTGGGTAAGGCGTGTCTGGTATGGTGTGAAGACTCATAGCAGGTATGATAATATCTGAAAGACAAAGTGCTTGTAAGTTATAAATATTGGAAATGGTTTGAAATGACCTTATATGAGAGCTATAGCATAGATTCCAAAAATGTATAATAATAATTATATATATATATATACACTCACCTGATGGATTATTAGAAACACCTGTTCAATTTCTCATAAATGCAATTATCTAATCAAACAATCACATGGCAGTTGCTTCAATGCATTTAGGGGTGTGGTCCTGGTCACGATGATCTCCTAAACTCCAAACTGAATGTCAGAATGGGAAAAAAAGATGATTTAAGCAATTTTGAGCATGGCATGGTTGTTTGTGCCAGACGGGCCAGTATGAGAATTTCACAAACTGCTCAGTTACTGGGATTTTCACGTATAACCATTTCTAGGGTTTACAAAGAATGGTGTGAAAAGGGAAGAACATCCAGTGTGTGTCAGTTCTGTGGGCGAAAATGCCTTGTTGATGCTAGTCAGAGCAGAATTAGCCGACTGATTCAAGCTGATAGAAGAGCAACTTTGACTGAAATAACCACTCGTAATGCAGCAAAGCATTTGTGAAGCCACAACACGCACAACCTTGAGGCGGATTGGGTACAACAGCAAAAGACCCCACCAGGTACCACTCATCTCCACTACAAATAGGAAAAAAAAGGCTACAATTTGCACCAAAATTGGACAGTTGAGACTGGAAAAATGTTGCCTGGTCTGATGAGTCTGGATTTCTGTTGAGATATTCAGATGGTAGAGTCAGAATTTGGCGTAAACAGAACGAGAACATGGATCCATCATGCCTTTTTACCACTGTACAGGCTGGTGGTGGTGGTGTAATGGTGTCGGGGATGTTTGGAACACTTTAGGCCCCTTAGTGCCAATTGGGTATCGTTTAAATGCCACGGCCTACCTGAGCATTGTTTCTGACCATGTCCATCCCTTTATGACCACCATGTAACCATCCTCTGATGGCTACTTCTAGCAGGATAATGCACCATGTCACAATGCTCGAATCCTCACACAGAGACACACATACACCTAAGAACACCCAAATGTGCCATGTGACTATAACTTGCAGTTATTTTTCATTTTAGATGTTCCCATGCATGTATGCATGCTTTTTGTTATAACGGTTTTAGATGTGTTTGGTAGTGTAGAAGCTTATAATCAGTACATCAATCTTTACTCTTCCTTTAATTCAAAAGCTAACCTCATCATGCTTGGTCACAAAATCTTTGTCTTGGAATTTGTAGACTGATGGTGTGTGTTTTGTTGTACTATGATGCACCAAACTCTTTCTTTTATGACAAAACCCAAAAGTCTCCCAACTTAAGAAGGTCGTAAAACATGTTAGTGATTTTAGAAGGCAGACAAAGAAGACTTCCCCGCTTCGTAGTTCCTTCTCTCTGATTGGCAGTTCCCACAAAAAGAGGTGTGCTCCGGAAGGCCTTCAAAAAGGCCTGGTGGTCAAGAATCGCCCTCTTATCCCCTTCCAACTCTTTACTCTTATCCTCTTTGCACTTCCTATCCTTCTTCGGCACTGATTCTCAGATCTCCTCCTGTGCGCCATTTTCTAAAGGACATTACAAGACAAAGGAACCAAATTTGAACTTCCCGCAAATTCTAACGGAGCCATCCTGCAAGCATTCAAACATGGAGCAGATTGCGGAATTCCTCACACGCACAAATTTGCGACCAGCCACGAAAGAATCATATGCAAGTATCCCTTAACTACCATTAGAGAGTTTTGAGTTTATGCCAGAAGTTGAACTGATTTCTTGCTTGTTCTCCAAGAGGTTACTGTCTGTAATATCACCTTTCTTTGTCTCTCTCTCTCTCTCTCTCTCTCTCTCTCTTACTCGCTATTTTTCCCTCTTTCCATTAATCTGTGTATGTACTGTTTATTGTTTGTTGATTATTAAAATATATATATTCACACATGATTGTTTCTGAACTGCTCATACAAAAAAGTCACTTTAACGATGAACCGATCTTTTGATTATGCGCTCATGAAAAATTAAAAGGAAAGATCCTTCTTTGTGGCCATAAGAAGTCGTTCCAAGAGTTCTGACAAGGTGAATCTTGGGTGGACAACTATTCGTCCTTTGAACTCAATTCTAGAATTAAAAGAAATTCTACAAACTGAATCAAGTTGTATTAATAATTGTTATAATCCGTTGTAATTCATTGTTAATATCCAAATTTGTGTCGATTATCCTTTGTGCCGAATTATGTACATTTGATCATAACACATGATTCAACGCGTGCATAAATCCCGCACTACCTACCTTGAGCTGATTCGCTACACTGTACTAAAACGGCCCCCACAGTCACCAGATCTCAACCCAATAGAGCATTTTTGGGATGTGGTGGAACAGGAGCTTCGTGCCCTGGATGTGCATCCGACAAATCTCAATCAACTGCAAGATGCTATCCTATCAATATGGGCCAACCTTTCAAAAGAATGCTTTCAGCACCATGTTGAATCAATGCCACGTAGAATTAAGGCAGTTCTGAAGGCGAAAGGGGGTCAAACACAGTATTAGTATAGTGTTCCTAATAATCCTTTAGGTGTGTGTGTGTGTGCGTGTGCGCGTGTGTGCGTGTATATATGTATGTATGTGTGTGTGTGTGTGTGTGTATATATATATATATATATATATATATACACACACATATACATTTCTCATTCAAACAAAATACTGTCATCCAGCCATCTCCTATATCATCCTCATCCTTTTCATCTAAAAATGTCAGATCAATATAGTACAAAGAACAACAAACACCATGCAGAACAAAGCAAACCTGTGGTTTCAGGATAAGCCAGGGTCTCCTAGAATGGTGGGATGCTGGAAAATAACAATGTCTTTTCTATTAATCAGACGCTTAAATTTCCCCAGAGCTGTCATCTTCAGAATCCTCTTAAAGAGGACATGTTATTATGTCCTTTTAATCTTCGCTATTGCTTCGATGCAAATGAACAAACTTGTCGTTATTTGTTCTGTAGTGACGTTATGTTCAAATAAGCCAGATATGTATTTAATACATCATGATGACTCACAAGTTGAGTATTTGCTAAATCTGGGCAGATCTGGTTTACATGAAATTCCCCAGCAAGTGAATAAACATAATCTGTAACCCGCCAAATTGGCTAGGGGTTTGATAGCGTTTCCCACAACAATTGATCTTTACCCGCTGTTAATTTCAAACCTTGGCTGTAAATGCCGAATATGTCTCGTTTTCAGAGGAAAAAAGCAGTATGCGAAATGAGTAGTGTGCCGAAACTGTTCCCTATTTCCATTTGCTAGTTCAGTGTTATTGCTGTTATTTTCTGTAAAGACCGTTTGAAATAACTGAAATCATCTGATAAAGTGATGTGGAACTCTAATGTGCTACAGACCTGCCTGGAACTACTTCCTTGAAAATAACTGCACATCTTTAGAATATTCGTCAATCAGAGTCAAGTATTCAGCTGCCTTGTTGTATAGAAACTAATAATGACTTAAATTTGGGTCGATTCATTACACAGTTATTATATGGTTTAAAAAAATTAATTTGGAATGTGTCATTTTAGCTGAACCATTCCTATAGCTGTAACAATAACTTCTGTGTCCTTTAACTTCTTAATTACTTGCAATGAGGCTAAAGGGTCGGTCACACTTTTCATTCTATTGCCTTTTAAATGTATATGAATGTGAATTTTGCTGCATTCCAAAGTTTGATGAACCAGCAAATTTGTATTGTGTGAAGATGTGTGACCACATTTTTGTAAATATTATATATTAAATTATGACTGTGCCAGTTGCCAGTGTGATTGTACTTTTAAGCATTTACCTATGTATCTGTACATGTATTTATGTATATTTAAACATTTTAATCTGTATCTTTTAATTTGTCTTTGAAAGATACAGCTTCAATTGTCTTTCTCAACATGGCACCAGAACAATAATATGGAGTATTTTTTCCTACACACAAATTTACATCTGCATCCTCCATTCACCGCAAGTTCACAAGCAAACAAGAGAATCTAATAATTTTGCAGGGAAACAATAATTGAATCCTGTTAGCAGGAGAGGCTGGCAAATGGCTGCTCTTAGCGCTGATTTAATTTACAAATTCAGATTCTAGCATGCTAAACCACAACCTTAGGAAAACAATGGTAAATAATATCAAAACCAAGTGAGAATGGGGTACACAGATTTGGACATATCGAGATACTGACATACTTGAAAATCTAATAAGACCAACAATTTCACTGATCAATTGCATCAAGCATGTTTACATACAAACCAATATGATGGTAACCACCAAAAATCTGCTTCTTGAAATAACCCGTTTTATTGGTTTATATCCAAGCCAATAACTGGAAATTGTTTAGGATAGTTAAGAAAAACCCAGATTATTTCAAAGGAAGTGACATCAATAAGTAAATATTTATGGAACATGCCATACGTTATGGAAGTTGTAGGCGTTAAAGCATTATGAAAGTGTCACAACATTTTTTAATACTTATAGACTCATATGATCCTCATGTGATTTCTACAGATGCAGAATTATAACTGTACCACTTCTACTTTAGCTGGAAGATGAGAACACTTTTTTTTATCATATCTTGGGTCAAGAATGAGTCAGAGTCTTCTCAGAACATTTTCTTCCTCCCCTACTAACTCTTGCTCTGTCACATAGTCAGACATGCAAGCTTACAGTAAATACACAGAGAGATCGCAAGGGAAGGTGAAATTGAGGTGAAGGGCAAACATCGTTTGGTTTATGCTTAATCCAGCAATGCATGTGGTCATATAGAAATGCTTTCCTTTATTGAAAGGAAAAATTAAGAACTTGTTTATAAAGGTTTGGCCACAACTGACTGAACTGAAAGAAATCCATTACCAAAACAGGACGTGTTTGTTCTCTACTGTTCCATACTTGTTGTTTAACTGAACAGCCACAAACCTTCAAACAAATTTAATTTCTGTGTTGTTCCAGTTGTGTTCATAATTTCCATTGTGGGGACCAGAACAGAACCTCTGCTGGTGACTCAGAAGGAGATTCTAACAATGAGGCATCTTCAATTATGAATGATTCATTGATTCACAACAATTATTGAAGAAAAGGTATTAAACAAAATTTGCACTACAAACATGTTTTCAAGTTGCTGTGTAGCACAGGAAAGTCTCTTCGCCCTCCTACAGAATAATTAAAACAGTGGGATGCAGGTGAGAAATGAGAGATGAGAGAGCAACGGCGTGATCGAGGGAGAGCTAAATTAATAGCAAGATAGTTACATAACCTCTGTATATGTCGCCAGATTTATTTTTTATTTACACAGAGAGAGCGGGAGAGGGATGGCAGAAGAGTCAGGAATTTACCCCACAAACCACAGCATTCATCTTCATCAGAACAGCAGCTTTACTGGAAAAAGAGTTCTTTAGTCTGATGCAATGCTGGTTTCAGTTTTCAATTGTTCTTGTAGTTGCAGCTTTTCTGAAGGTTTCTAAAGGTCATGAGAATCTCAACCACGTGCTGATAACTTAAATTTACAGTCAACATGAAAGTGCATTTCAAACTCATTTTATCTCCAATATGTAAGGCATTTTTCTGAGTGTAGAAATGAAAAAATATGGGGGAAGCACTTGATTTATTCATTGGAAACTTGGTGGATCTTGAACAGTGTAGTGTATATATAGTAATTGCCAAAGGTGATGAAGAGAGAGAGGAGATATTTGTTTTAATGACCTTACTAGTTAAACTAAACCATCAAAATATGAGGAAATTTTTTTAATTCTTTAAGTATGAGGGAAGAAAAAAATAGTATACCCTGTTAAGGTATTTATTGCAAAATGATTTGGTAAAAAAAAAAAAAATAGATTCATTATGTCTAGAGAAAAAAAAGCTCAAAGGAAAAAGCAAATGTTAACAATAAAATAAAATATTAATAACTTGTTGTAGTAAAATATATGCTTACAAAATCTTTAACCAAAAGACATATTCGCCCTTTATTGAAATATTGAAATATACTGTAGATGAAAAAGAAAGTTATTTAATTGCTATGAAAGATTAAAAAGAGGATTTTTCTTTCGAATCATGAACAATAATCCTGGGAATGTGTATTAAGAAAGTCAATAGGGTAAATTTTGATGGCATGCTGAAGGTGAAAACATGATCAATGACGAGATCTTGTATCATCATTATACCCGTGACCAGGGCACTTAACACCAGGAACCGCTCCAGGGAGAAAGTCTCGTGGAAAATGTACTGTAAGCTGCTTTAGATGAGAAAACATCTGCTAAATGACCAATAACCGATTGCTGTGGTCACTGGGGCTAAACCAGAATGAATGAGTATAACAGATCCAATAACAAACACTTAGATGTGACCTATTCACCCTTTTCATCAAAGGCATTGTGCAGTATTCGATCAAACAGGCCGACCTGAAAAAGCATCTTTTGTGCTGCGCATAGAAATTCATTCAAAGTCTGAAACTCGCAGCGACTTAACAACAGCTTTTAAGAAGACAATTCTGCTGTGATGGAATTAATCTGCATGGCAAGAGGCTCTTGTCTTAATTAAATGCACTAGCATGCTTCAGCATGACTCTGTTCTTCAGGTGTTTGTGGGTGAGAGGAAAGCTAAAGCATTAATGTGTTATTAATGTGGATTTGTGTGTGTGTGAGAGATTTTCTTTGCACATGCTGGGTTGGCAGCAAGGCTTGTATTATGTGTTGCATGCAAAGTTATTGCTTCACACATTCAAATAGTGACTATTTAACAGTAAAGCATAAAATATCAAGACAGTTGGATCAAGAAATCATAATGGGAAAAAAAGGCATATTGAAAGATCCAGTAGATGTTTTAGGACCTTTTAAAACAAAATTCTATATATCACTACTCCGTGTCAAGGTCAATAAGTCTTCAAATATTAGATAATTTAACACCTATCATAACAAGGAAATTTTAGTTTAGTCATTGTATAACTCCTGCATTTATAAAAACACATGAAATTAAATGAAAATGTGAAATTTTACTATATAAAAGTTTCCCTTTTAATGTTTTCTTTTTCTTGGAAAATGTCTTTCAAAACTATACAAAGATGTTATTTTGAAGAACTTGACACATGACACTCTCAGTTCATAGTGTGTGTCATCAATAAACCACAAGACATGAACAAAACATGTAGGTTCATCTACAATGCAAGAATGTTCCTTTAGGCTTCTAGAGTTGCTGAAAATAGCCAACGCATCACTTCCTCATTGTTTTCTGTGTCGTTTCGACTCATCGTCGTTCACAACAGTGCTCCCGTCTCATTAAAACAGTTGGGATCAGAACACCCTCCCTGCTCTTCTAAACAAAATGTTCTTAAGGAAATTGAAGGGAGTAATGATAGGCAAAGCCAAACGGCAGCGATCACTTCCTGAGCTTGGCATAATGAGTGAGGGGCAGTGGGTTGCGTCAGTATCCCAAGCCCTCAAGTTCAGAAGCTCTGCCACTCTCATCTGTAGAACAGGACGCTGGGAGCTGACGGGAGCTAATCGCCAGTGCATTAGCATATACTAATTACACTGCTTCTGTAATGGCTGCAGAGATGGGCTGAACCATTGGAGCAAGCAGTGCTGAAGCTAATTTGAGCGTTCTGTGTCCTGCGAGGCTCCTCCAAAAACAGCCTTTCCCGGAATGGCATAATGTTCAACATAAATGCTCATATTGGAACCAAAAATGAAGGTTTATTTAAATTCAGTATGTTCAGGATCCACGCTACTGCATTATGTTAACTATGTCAGTTTTGTTCATTCTTTGGTTTAGGACTTTAAACAAACTTCTAACCCCCCACCCCCCTCCCATGAAATGAATACATATATTATTACCAACACTAAAAAATTAGACATTAGAACAATATAAAAATAATTTGAATTGGATAGTTCACCCAAAAAGGAAAATTCGATCATTACTTACTCACCCTCATGTCGTTCCGAACCCATAAGGTAACGGTGCATGCTCTTCTGGGACGACACGTCTGTGAAAGAATTTTATTGTCCCTTAACGGGAAATTTGTTATCTAAATTCTATCTTAACCTCAATTTTATAAAGTGACGCTAGTACATAGTTTGAACAAAAAACAATTTACCACTTTGTTTACAAAATAGTAATCTCCAGGACTCGTTCACTCAATATCAGCTCTCGCGTCAATACAATATGCTGGTGTCATGGTGCTCTCGTGAACATGAGGTTGGTTTTGGAACGACATGAGGGTGAGTAATGATTCATTTTTGGGTGAACGAAGCCTTTAAGGCCTGTTCATACCAAAAACCACAATGATAAGCATGGACCAATGGACGATATGTAACCAATTCACGATAAGGATTTGTTTACTATTCGTGTAAATGTAGCCTTTAAATGAGGCTTTAAATATTCGTTGTAAATGCATAAGCTCTTTAATTTGTGGTGAATTCTGATTGGCTGAGTTTTTTTTTTTCATCCTTCATCACCTGCAAATAAATTGCTCTGAAAGTGATTCCAGTGACATCATTAACTATAACTATGATGTGAACTTACTAATTCCTATAGGATTACAACGGTTATTATAGCATTTTATTTTGTCATCTGCTTCCAGTAATTTGTGGCTGTTTGAAACACCTTATTATGCTGCCTGATGTTGCATACTGCTATTTAGTATCATATTTTAAAATATTGCCAGAATTATAAACACACCAAAGTGTTTGGAGGACTTTGCTATTCAAGTTTGTTTTTAGCTTTTTCTTTTACCTACAGTATGATGTAAATAATTCAACGTTCACATGCCTCTGCTCTTACACACAGACACAAAAACAAATACGTTTTACATAGCTTTCAAAGTATGCAAGGTGAAAGACTTTCTTTGATGTGGGGAAGAACTTTTAGTGAGGAAATGAAATGTTTTTGGCCTTTTAACCTCAATCTTAGCCTTTATATGTGTGTTTTGTGTGACAGGTAGCTTTGTGTGGGTGGAAGTTCACAGCTTGGTCTATCATGATCACTGAATACAACTACTGCACACCAACACTTGCTGAAACGTGCGCGCACACACACACACACACACACACACACACACACACACACACACACGCACGCACATAGACCTTATTGAGCCAGGGAAACAATATATAACCCCAAGGGCAGAAGAAGCAATTGAGAAAATCTCAAATCCAAATCATATTCCTCTTCTCCAATCTCCCTCGGTAACCAGAGGCCAATCCCTGGTGTCTGATTGGCTGACAGGTTTTAAAGGATGTAGTTGAGGTCAGACAGGAGACACAATTACTCTGTACATCTGATCTACTGTTTCAGCTCTTTATTACCTTTTCATTCACATCCCTCATCCACCTTTCGTCTCTCTCCCCCTCTCTATCATAGGTTTAGCGTACCACAGAGAGCTGCAGCATCACAAATCTCAAGCTGTTTACTCTGTTACTATGGAGACGGCTCTCTCACGGTCTGTCTCTCCGTGCGCTTGACCCATCCCTGCGCTCTGAGAGAGAACATGTAGATGACAACATCTTTCTCAGTCACTTTTTCCTCTTCTTTTTCACTCTTCTTTACGCTTGGATTATTCCCCAAGGTCTGTGCTAATGGAAACATCTCTACAGGAAGATGATGATTAAGGTGAAGGTGAGAAGGATGAATGGATAAACACGGTGTAGTGTGTAAAATCTCACAGCATATTTCAGAAATGTAAAGCTGAATATAAAACCGTGGATCCATCAGTGCCTATAATGCCTCATGGGACTCAGCACACACACACAACATTTTTCTTATAAAGGAACAGAAGACTCTTATTTACAAGAAACGACTTGAAAATCAAACAATATAACTGATAATTATAAAATGCTTGTTGTACAGAACCCCTGAGAGGCCATGCTTAAGTATTGTTTTTCAATCTTGTTTCATTGTGAGCGTGACTTAGTTTTTCTGTGATCTTCTCACAGCAAAATGTTTCTCAAGTTTTCAACATAATGTCATGGTGACCTTGACAAAATATCTTCTGAGAGGATTTCTCATGATTTCAATATGAAACATATTCTCTCAAACTTAAAGGTAGGCAATTTCTTTTAGAAACTATTTTTGTTATACTGGTTGAAACTCTCTCCACATTCTGATAGCAATCAATAATAGAAGGGGTCTAAATATTACATCATGTATAAAATCTGCTCTGTAAACATCGCATTCAGTCCAAATATCAGTCAACGAGCACAACAAACAAACAGCATCCCTCCTTTTACAGTTCCTCCTGCATCAAAACAATGCGTTCACGCAATGACATAACAGTAATTAGGAGATAGCAACACGTAATGTTCATGTTCTCAAACTCGGATTTATGCACTTCTATGTCAACACTATCAATGGCGAAATTAATCTGCAGCAGTCAGCGCTCTCCAAGTAATTTACATTCATTATTGTTGTAATGCCTTTTAACATAGTCTCTCGTCTTGTGATGCTTTGCGGATGATGCTGTGTTCGTGTGTTTTGCTGGAGGTGAGGCTTCGGAAAATGCATACTGAAGGGGGGGGGGGGTTTCTTGAAATCAGAGAATTGAGGAGAAAGAGATGGGTGAGAAAGTCTGCTCTGTGTATTCATGACTAGTGTCTGAAAATGCTTTAATATAGATTAAATGTGTCTGCTCACCGCGAGATGACAGCCCTCTGATACCTGCGAGCAAACCTCAATTTTGTGAGCCTAATTATTCAAATTGTCCATGTAATTATTCATAGTTAACGTGTCAAAGTGCTGTCACACAGAGCAGACTTTTCCTTTAACGCTATCTCTTTCTCACTGTTTCTCAGAGGAGAGTTTGAATGTTGTAAAGCATCCCTGTGTGAATAAGACCGTGAGAATCCCTGCGCCATGAGACCTCAGAATCTAATCTCATCTCTCACACACACACTCAACACATGTTATTAAGGATAAGACAAGGTCAACTTGCCATCTTAATAGATATCAACAATAGCAATTATGTGTTACAGAGCATAGTGTCTCTTAGTGAGCCTGGTCAGGTCCCAAGTGCATGTGTGTCTGTGCAACAATGTGTATATTGCTGGACAAATTTTGTTTTATTTTTGTATCTGTTTGTGCTGGATTTACGGTCGATAAAATTTGTCTGGGTGTGGAATTTTTCTTTTCTCTCTGTGTGTGTATGTGGAAACTGTATATCTCAATTAAACAATAGGAGTGTAACGGATGGGACTCACAGGCAAGGATCCAATAGTGTGTCTTTAATAAGAATGGTCGTACAGGCAGGGAAGTCTGGACAGGCAGATAACAATCACGAGCGATAATCTAGGCACAGGTCGGGGCAGGCAGGCAGACAGAAAAAATAATGGGAAGACCGCAGAATCGATAACAGGTAATCCGGCACAGGAATAAACGCTCAGAAATGTTAGTTACTGCAAAAACAAAACGCTAACAGTGCGTTTGACAGAGTCTTTTAAAGTTTGTGTAATGGTTCGCAGCTGGTGCGATAATCAGTCCAATGAACGGCATCATGGGAAATGTAATGTGTGTGTGTGTGTCAGTATACATGTTAGAGCTCCCTCCAGTGGCCAGAGGGGAGAAGCGCGGAGCTCGTCATCATAACAAGGAGGTCTACCTTTCTTGAAATATTATTATTCCATAAAATAACTGCACTGTATAGTGCTGTAAACTGATTTCAGTATAACAAATATATCAGTACAGTTACTTGTTAAAAGTTTCTACACAGCGTTGTTGTTTTTTAATGCTGTAAATAAATCAAATATTATTGCTTTATGTTTTATGAGAAAATACTGTGTAATTATTTGTTAAAATTTATAAGTAATTTCTCAGCGAAAACTGTTAAATCCAACAACTTTTTTTTCAGTGTGTGAACTGTCATCCATAATGTTCAGATGTTGATTTTCTTACTTCAAAAGCATATTGCAAGTAAGGGCACTACATTTTAATGTATCTAAATATATAATTTAAGCCCATCTGTGTGGCACAGGCCCGCTACGTTTTTATATGCTTAAGTTATATGTACAAATAAGCCCAGTTAATTTTTTTTCTCTAAATGTAAATGTTATTAAATAAAGTTGTGATTTGATTTTGCAAAACAACGGCTGTTAAAAAAAAAATTATAGGTTGCAGTTTTAGTATTTGACCAATTCATAATAATAATAACAATAATAATAAGTATATTTAAATCTATTTCCTCCAGCTATTTCTAAAAAGGCTTCATTTCCCTGCACAAATCTACCAGTACAAAATTTATGCAACAAGCTACTAACATTATTCTCTAAAACATTAATGCAGTTACATCAGTGGTTACTGTATTCTCATCTACAATAATAGCCATAATGTAACATTATTCTATCTGATATCATCTCAAATTGACAGATCTCCATCATGTACTGCGATTAAGCTTCGCAATATCCGCAGTATAATTTGATCAGTACCATAGAGAGCTGTAAAAGCATATGAATCTGCTGATGACCTTCATTAACATTTTAATAGTAATGACACGAATATTATGTTTTAACCCCCCTCCCTCCTCCACTCCTCACCCAAGCCGGCCACATTTATAGTCATCCAGACCCGGTTATGAATTTATGATTTAGATAATTTCTCGATGATAACTACTGATAGGTCAACCCCCCCCCCCCCCCCCCCCCCCCCCCACCACCCCACCCCCACCCCTTCTCTCTCTCTCTCTCTCGCACACACTCAGATTTCAATAAAATGTCTAACTGCATAGGCCCCACTCTTGCCTGAGTAATTGGAATCAATAATTCATTTTCCTTCTCTGTTAGCCTCTCATTCAAACGTTCTTCATGCGTTTTAGAGAATGTAGAATCTGTACGGGAGCAGCATAATTGAAGAGATTTTTTTTTCTTTCTTTCTCATCTCATCTTCACCTGTGGTAAGAATGTGGCAGCTCTACTTCTTTAATTATAGCAGAGTTTAGTCAGAAGCTGTTCCATGGGTCTCTTTCAATTCAAGCATTTTGTTAATCCCTATTTGACACATAACACTGAAGTATGGAAGGGTGGGCTGAGCCCTAATCGTATTCATGGTGCATTAGTGAAAACGCGCTTAAATGACCTTAGCTGGGGGTGCACATAAAAATATCATTTATAAAGGATTGCATATGCATTTTGTCATCTGACAATTTAATCTGATCAGATGTCAACTTTTTTTTTTTTTAATTCTGGAAACGTTCTGAAAAGTGAAAATTCTCATAGAATTAGAAAGGTTATTACAATTATAGTTATCATTATTGTCCTTGATGTGAACAGACACTTAAGGCAAAATAGTAACTAACCACGGTAATGTTGTGAAATGTTTGTTGTTGTTGCATAAACACCTTGGACTCGCATATTCAGGACTATATTTTGATTGGCTCAAAACAAATATTAAACGGTTTGTGTATCATCTGTGACTGCTCTGCACTGATTGGAGTCCACACACCTCCAATGGCTCAGAACTTAACATAGGAAAGTATGTGTGTGAGCGTGTGGCAAAGAGACTGACATGTTCACATTAATCAATCGGAGGAGGGATCGCTCACATCTTTCTACAAGAACATTTTTCAAGGTATGAAATGGTTCAATGAGTGGCTGTGGAAGTGTCAATATGTATTTAGACTAGGCCCAGTGGACAAATAAATCAATGTAGCCTGATAGCACTGGCGGGATAGACATAAAGTCAGAAAGGCCAAAATAGAGAGAGAAAGATTTGCCAAAGATGATGGGTTTCCAGAAAGCATAATTATCTGCGGTGTTATTGGTTTGAAATGTTTTGAATTGTGGAATAAGAGTATCAGTATACTGTCTGCTAAATATCTACAAACATTTTATTTGATGGTCCCCTAACATAGATTCTACTCACAATAAGAAACTTATTACCATTATATACCATTAACTTATTCTACCTACCCCGAACCCTAACATCTAACCATAACCAGTCAGCTGATACTCCGAGTGTTAGTTTGTGGAGTTACAAATTTGCTTATATTTAGTAGAATGTCTAAAGTTGACAGTCGAAATAAAGTGTATCCAAACATATGTTATATGGGAAAATTATATATTGACACCGTGAATGCCATACTGATGTATTATTTTGTCAACATTAATGCACATTGTCTCTGCAGTTACATTTGTCTTCTGATTGAGAAAAAAAAGAAATTCTGGTAATAATCATTCCAAAATACTGGAATATGATTGATTCATAACCAAATAATAACAATAATCACCATATGTCTGCCCCTAAATGAGTATTGATTGAAAAATAAAGCTGAAATAAAACCTAAATATTAAATGAAAAACTTATTGAAATATTGCATTGGCAACTAACTGGAATATAAAAAGTTGAATTGAAGTATCAATGATCTATAAATTATATATGTCACGGTCACCTTCTTCCAGGACTCTTATTTTGTCTTTTGTTGTCACATGTTTTCTGTTCCAGAACTCTCCGTCACCCATCAGTTTCCATAGTAACTAATCATCACAGGTGTTTGTCTTTAGGTTCATCACTGTTAGTATATTTAGTCCCCATTGTGCTCTCTTCAGTTGTCCGTAGTTGTTTGTGCTATTTACATGGTTGTGGTTCACACGTGTTTGGATGCACTACGCTTACGGTCAACAGTATTTATAATTAAAGTTCGTTTGGATATACTCTTTGTCTTCGTCTCTTGCCTGCAACTCGTGACAATATATTATATATATTATTTATTTATAGAAAGTAATTTTATGAATATATTATAAAAATGAAATCTAAATAGTTCTAAACAATAATACAAATAAATAAAACTGACAATCATACTAAAACTAATAACAAAAGCTAATTCAAAATACTGATAAATACTATAATATTTAAGTAATACTCATATAACACTGGTGATTGGTCACTTCATATTTTAGACACTTCATAGTTTCTTCCCTTGTAACATAATTCACTGCACCATTAAAAATATAAATATGAATTAAAGTCCAAGAGCAAGGAAGGTGTCTGTCTCTGTTTCTCCTGAGAGAGGTGAAGGATATTGCTTCTGGAGCGGAAGGCAAAATTAAAACCACATTAAGATGACAATAAATCTGCTGGTTAAAGACAGCTGGAGACAGACACCATGGGCGGATTAGATTCTTTTGCATGACGACACTCGCTGCCAATCGCAGTGCAGAGGTGTGACGAAGAACAAACCAGGCGGCAGAGCGGCTCTCCCACACTTCACTTGTAGAATCTTTTGATGAACAAACTTTAAGCCATTGATCGTTCATAAACCCACCAGCTGACAAGCAGATCATGATACTGAAGGGGAGACTGTCCTCAAAGTACAGCAAAATCTAAGCATGGAAAGGAAAGGACACACACGGACACAAACACAAAAAGCCTGACCTTACCCATCCTGTTGCTCTTTATCTCCAAACAAAACAGAGGCCCGGTGCATGTGTAGGTGTGTGCGTGTGTGTAATTAGAGGCTCTCTGCCTGTCAGAGCATCCTGTGGCAAAACAGACAGCTGCATTAGATGGGCCATGAGCCCCTACTCCACACTCTCAAACTCCTTCACATGCAACACTAATTAAGAGCCGCATATAATAGGCAGAGCGAGGGAGGCACCGGGATAGAGAACAGTCGGAAGATGCAAGGACAGATTTGTTCAAGAGGATGCACAATTACACAAGCCCAGCATCCACTGCACCCCTCTCCCCTGCGGAAGAGCGAGAGAAAGACAAGGAAATGGAAGGACAGTCATGTCTCATAATGCTTCCTGTTCCTGATATAGTGCACTATATCAAGCGTTGCTCATTTTATAATGCTGAGTGAATTCTGAGCAATTTCATTCCCTATAAAGTTTACAATTTTCATTTACATAAAATTTTGTAGTCTATAACCAATGTATCCTCAATGACAGATAGACAGATAGACAGTGTATATATAGTAAATTATATCAATTATATAGGTAATGAATGATCAATTTATGTTATATATTTACATATAATAATAATGATGATAATAATAATATTAATAATAATAATAATAACAAGTAAAAAACAAAAAGACTTATTATTAGAGTAATTTTATTAGTATTGTTTTTATTATTATTTTAAATAAGTTCATATGTCACCTTTATTTTTTCTACTTATTTACATGATCAATTGAATCCACAGTTTCATTCACTCCAAGTTTGCGGCTTGCAGTATTTTTAGATTCTTTTTTTTCACGTTTCTATGGTATACTGGAAATCAATACGTTTATTTTATTTTATTGGTAAAAACATTCAATACATGCAATGAGTCAGTATTTACAATGTTGACCTTTCTTCATGACCTCTACACTTCGCTCTGGCATGCTGGATATCAGCTTCTGGGCCAAATCCTGACTGATGATGATCAATTCTTGCCTAGTTAGAGCTTGGAGATGATCACTTCTTCTTATCCACTCGCCTTTTTAAGGATTGACCCCAGGTTCTCTATGGGATTAAGATCCAGGGAGTTGACTATCCACGGATTCTAAACTTCAATATAATGATCTCCCAGCCACTTCATTATAATAACTCTTGCCTTGTGACACAGTGAGCTATAACATGCAGGGAAATGCATGGATCATCACCAAATTTGTCCTGAATAATTGGGAGAAGTTTTGATATCACTTTATTCATAGCAGTGTTCTGAGGCAGAATGGGAGAACAGTTTTTTTTTTCCTTGGAGAGAAGTGGTTTCTTTGCTTCCCTTCTTGACACCAGGCTGTTGCCAAAAAGTCTTGCACTCACACCTGCTGCCAGTACTAAGCAGCTCTGCACTGGTGGTGACACAATTCTCTAGATGGTCCTGACAATGATTGAAAGCAATGATTGAAAGCACCCCCCCCCCCCCCCCCCCCCTTTATTGCGATCAGTCTGCTCTAATAATCCAACAGGAATGATAGAGTGATTTCTCCAGACTATTACCTGCTCACACTTTCACATGTGCATCATAATATGATTAGTGAAAAGATGTTTGCTGGTCATTTTGTACTGGCAAATATTTTGTTTTTGCCAGATATTGAGTTTTTGTGATTTAATGTTCTTTTTAAAAGATTATTAAACTATTTGAAATGATTTAAAATGCATCTGAATACAGAAAATTTGGGAAACACAAAATGAGCCTGTACAAGACATTTTTTTGTACATTGACGACCTTGAAATTCTGGGTCACTTGACTACTCTTATTGGATGACAATAATGATAATTGCACTTTTATGGTCACTTTGAACAAAGTGCATGGCATAAAACAATTTTGTGTTATTAAGAGACCATTTCCACCTCGGTTAGAGCTGTGTGGGCTACACAAACTCCACATCTGACCCTAAGGGGGAGAAATCCTGCCCAATTCACTCGACTTGATCACAGCAGATTACATTATACAAGCCTATGAGGCCACACACAGAGTTCACAAAATCTACAGTGAGTCACAGATTGTCTGAGTATGTACGTGCGTGACTGCCCCAAGGGTTTAAACCAAAAGTCACCTTTTTTGTCTCACATGGTTTAACTGGGCAGACGAGGACGTGCTTTGCTGCTTTAACAGAAATCACAAACACCCCGGCGCCAAAAGTTATTATTTTCAAAGTCTGCTCGGTGCTGAGCAAGCTACATTTATCCTATATTTCATCAGAACACGCATACACACAGTGTGGGACCATGCAAAATTGTGCACACTGCTGTTTAAGTTGGTTTACCCGGAATGCACCGAGAGGCAGGACAGAGGAAGCACATTAAAAACTGCAGAGTGACAGCAGTTGAGAATTACCTCAGTGTGAGACAAAGTCCCTCTCGCTCCCTTCTATTCACACACAAACGCCATAGGCCTTCCATTTAGAGTCCAGAAGACTGTGGGTAATTCATTAGTAGAGTTATTATCACAGCGCTGAGAAAGATTTTACTGCCAAGAATTGATATTGGCATCCAGTGGTGATCCATATTGATGGCTTCATCCATGCAATAGATGAGATATGATGGAGCATGCAGAACATGCAATTATGTTCATATTTACCCTCTATTCTTTGGCAACAAATAGGTTAAATGCCTTCTGTTCCTGTGGACTCATGTAAATCACGTCATCTGGGCAAATTAATTAGCTAAATGTAACTGTGGCTCTTGAAGGCCAAGATGAGAAACGAAATCTTAAATGAGAGGATATTTTTTGCTTCTTTGGTTCTTCTGCATTATAATAAAGACCACCATGTTTCAACAGTGATTAAACGCAGCAGTGATCTCCACAGGATCTAAACATAATTATGTGCACACACACACACAGGTGTCACACACCTCTGTGGAACTAGTGGCAGTGAGGGAGGGGAGGGAGGGGGAGGGATTAGCCGATGCGTATCTCATCTAAGATGAGATAGTCTAATGGTACAGTCATTGTTTAGTGTAAAATGTATGGATCAATCATAACAAGCATTTTTTAGCCTGTTATTGAATATGACACATTTTTTATTTAATTGCATTTAATTGGGAATTGTATTTGTGACGGTCACATTAAAAATATGAATTTTTTGCTGATTCTTAGAATATGCAATCCTGAATATGTGGTTGTACATTTTCTCTTTAAAATACATTTGATTATGTGGTGCAGAGAAAGGGAAGTGGTGCAGAGAAAGGGAATGCGTGCAAGTGTGCATTTCAGCCTTCAGTTTTCATGTGCGTATTTATTAAAAACTATTAATTAATAAAACAGGGTGTAAGATGAGGACTCCTTTTGAAGGGACTCTCTCTGATTTTTAATCTTGCAGTAAGCACACCTTTTGTTCCTTTTACGCAACCATTAAGAGTGAGTTTATAACTTAACATGGAGCATAAGACCACATCAATTATTCAACACCTGCAATTGCATATTTATGAATTCAGATAATTGCATTTTTAATGTAGCAGATGTCAGGCTCATCCAATGCACTTAATGAATTTGAATGACAGTCCTATACGCTCTGCAAGTGTGAAGAAATATATATATATAATTGTGGTTTTTCAGTGAAGCACTTCTGGAGTCCTAATTGTCTCAGAATAGCTTGTTAGCATTCACTGCTCTATGCCGGCATGTCTTTGAATTGCGCTGTCGTGCGACACACCACCAGCTCCCTAACTGCTGCTTTCAACTCCATAAATCGCCTAGAGACTATTTTGTCAAATGCCTCCCTGTATCAAATTCATGTTCCAAAGGATTTGCTGGCTGTGTCGCCCGAGTTTCATTTGAGCTTCCTGATTTTTACGGGAAGACACTGTCTTGGGTAATAATGGCACAACTACAGCTGCACCTACTGCTGTTTTCCACTTAAGCAGAAAGCTGACATTCAGAATAACATGACTTAAGGCGATACAGCACAGGTCTCGCTCCATTAGTTCTATCTAAGTGACCGCGCTATAGGCCAGAGTTGTGCCATTTCCTTGGCTTCACTTCTGTGCTCGCAGTTGGCACCGGTTTGACAGTTTGGGCACCAAAGCCTTCACATTCAACTATTATCCTGGAACTGGCGGAACAACAACAAAAAATTATAATAACTATGACAGATGTCACAGTTCCAATAAAGCTGGCACTAGAGCTGCCTGGGCAAAGTGCAGCAATTCCACACAGAAAAAAAGACACCGTTAGCTCAGTTGTACTTTACTGGAGAAAGTTAGACCATATATGAAAACAGATTCTTTATTGTACGGGGAGAATATGAGTGCTTCTTTCCCATGCAATACCTACACTGATACAACTGGCAAGGTGTTGGCATGTGGTTATACCAGTGGTTCTCAAATAGTGGGGCGCGCCCCCCTGGGGGGCGCGGAGCGATGCCAGGGGGGGCGCGCGTGACCGTGGGGAACATGCTTTTTTTGTCAGGGAGTAGGTTTTCTTGCACTGAACAAGAGGAGCAGATATGAAGTTCAGATAACAAACCCTTCACCCGTTGATGTGTACGATCACACTGATGTTCATGTCACGTGATCAATCACTAAATTCACACGTGTTTTCACGCGCTATCTGGCACTGATCCAAAAAAGATGCGCTCAGAGAACTTGATCATTATAAAGGTTTTTAAGCGACAAACATTCACTTCCACATATCTGAGAATCTGAATATCAGGTAGTTGATAACAGAGCCAACAAGTTAGTGACTATTTTGAATAAAAAAGAAAAAACTAAATAAATGTTAAACATCTATCAAACAGCGCTTTTTGTAACTGCGGTCTGTCACGTGACAAGCATGACGCGTTGCCATGGAAACAATAAAGCGAAAGTTCCAAAATAGGGGGAGGGGGGGCGCGCGAAATGTTTACTTCTTCTTAGGGGGGGCGCGACATAAAATAATTGAGAAGCACTGGGTTATACTAAGGTGTTCTCTGCGGTTACTTACTGGTCCAAGCCAATTCTCTATTACAGTATTGCATTTCCATGTATTTGTTTTGGCCTTTTTTTAAATCAAAGACTGATTACTTGGAAAAGTAATGAAAAAGTCCAAGATGAGTTACACACCAAAATAAATTGTGTGTAATTGTTTTTAGCAATTATGAGCAATGGTTATTGGAGCGCTTGCCTTACTTTCAGTAGTTATACCTGCGGCTGTGCGCACTTTAATAAGATATACTTAAAGTAATTATATTGCACTTCTCTTAGTGGTTTAAATTAGGGTTGTCAGTCGATTCAAGTAATTACATGGTAAGCAGGTTCATTAATTGCAATTTATTACATATTGTAATATTTGTCACACCCTCACATTACAAAAACTTTTAGTTTGTTTTCATTCGGTCACATGTGTCTTTTTGTCTTTGCTTGTCGTTGCCATGTACACTCACAATCATCTTCACAGCTGTTTGTTATTTCGGTTCATCATCAACTGCATTTAAGTTCTCCACCTTCACTTTGTGTTTGTTAGTTGTTGTTTGTGTTTTCGTGTAGACATGTTGTTACTTTGTCTTCGACAGTGTGACTTTTTAACTCTTCATCAGGTAACTTTTTGCTTTAAAAAGCCCACAAATTATCGATTTGTGGCATTGAATATGCGGAAAGTTGCTTTAGATGTCAGTATACTATATTATATTATTTTCATATATTGATATGTGTCATAGACACAGATGAGATTGCAGACGTGAGTAACTTTTTCACAGTTTATTCACAACGAAAGACAGACATCTGGTAACTTGACTGGTACAGTGAGATCAGTGCAACAATAGGAACAATGTTGGAGTCTTAGGATAATTGAATCTTAGGAACAGGAAACAAAGGTAGTGCATCAGTGAGGGTTAGAATCCAGGTAACTGTTGCGAGGCCAGACAACAAGTGATTGTGAGGTGGCTGTATTTGTAGGGAGTGCACTAAGTGGTTGCAGGTGCGGGCGATCAGTATTCTGGGGGTTGTGAACAAGTGGGTGGGGCGTAGGAGTGTGGTGCTGAGGATGTGGTTCAGGATGTTTCTCCTCAAATATTCTTTTAATTGTTAGTCAGTGTTCAAACTATGTAATCTACATATATAGGCAAAGGACATTTTATTTTAATTATTTTGTGTGTGTTTATATATATATATATATATATATATATATATATATATATATATATATATAGTGGAGTTTGGTTATGCCGACGGCCTCGAGGGTTGCAAAAAAGCCTTGAGGTAACCGTTTAGCGAGATAACCTACACCCAATATATCTATTTATTAGATGAAGCGATCGGCAAGCTATAAAAATGTACATACACTGTATATGTTTGCTAACAACAAAAGGCATATGTGCACCAACTAACAATAAAAACACTTTCGATTATTGATAAAAACGTTTAATTATATTCTCCAACATTGCAAACACAATTTAGCTCACAGCGTAAACAGTCATAACATATTCGTGAGGTCATCACGCTGTACTAGATTGCATACTTTCTTGCGTTCTGCCTCTCTTTCTCAACAAATTCAGCTTTGTTCCATCTTTTAATAACCGTGTTCCCTCAGCGGTACTGAGCAGAGCGCTTCAGAACAGAAGCAGGATATGTTTGTGTGTGTTAGGGATGGGCATATCGATACTGCAGTATCGATATATCGATACTCACAAGCTAATTACTTGGTATCGATATCTCCACAAAAATGTCGATATTAAAATTAAATTAATAATTTCTGCATCAATTTCTGCAAAAGTGTTTTTGGTACTTCTGTTTAATGTTTGTGCTAAAACTGATATCCCCCTCTGACATTTAGCTCCCCCGTGTCACGTGATAACAGTGAGAAACGCG
Organism: Rhodeus uyekii; assembly: GCA_037043235.1. Classification (NCBI taxonomy): domain Eukaryota; kingdom Metazoa; phylum Chordata; class Actinopteri; order Cypriniformes; family Acheilognathidae; genus Rhodeus; species Rhodeus uyekii. The sequence continues at coordinate 1,466,968 of JAWRVZ010000135.1, forward strand.
AGCAACGTGCCCTGCCCACACGTACGTCACGTTCACGTCACTTTCACGGCACGCGTCGCGCATATTGTCCGCTCGCATAAACAGAATGGCATGGTACTATGGCAGAAAGAAAGCGTAGCGTGGTGTGGTGCTACTTTTCAACGTTTCAAGTATTGCGAGATGCAATATTTGTGACATGTTATGATGTATTTTATTTAATCAATATTTTTTGTAAAATACTGTATTATTTTAGACATTTTTATTTATTTGTTGTCAAATTTACTTTCGTGATACATTTATTAATGACCAATATGTCTTATGTGTCATGTGTGGATGCAATTTGCCTGTAATTTGCCTTTAAGCGTAATATATATATATATTTATTTATTTATTTAACTTTTACTTCTTTTTTTTTTGAAAAATCACATACACATTTAAGAAATAAGCGATAGCGGTATCGATGTCGGTAAAATTATACCCAAAAATATCGATATTGTATCAGGTATCGCCCATCCCTAGTGTGTGTGTGTGTGTGTGTGTTCGTTCATCTATGCCTTATACTCATTGGTCGACCGATGTCAAAATATTTGAGAAATGCACCGAGCTTTATGTACACACAGAAGCGGATGGGGGTTGGACCCATGGCAGCTCTCATAAGAATATGAATGTGCTTTCACTTCAGAGTGCTGCACACTGTGAGTAGCGTCACTGACAGAGCGACCACATGTACCACGATCCACGTGCAACGCAAACTCAGCGCATGCGCAGTGAACTAGGTACAATCATGAGTCACGAGATAACCATGTGAAGTGACGACTTTGTCTGAGATATTTGCTCGAGATATTAGTGTTCGGCGACATTAAGGAATCGACATTAAAGAATCGAAAATACTAAGACAAGTTTGGCGGTTCCACTTCAAAAAAGTCGATATAATAGTGTTGGCGAGTTAACCATGACTCGAGATAAGTGAACTCCACTGTGTATACGTTTATATATATATATATATATATATATATATATATATATATATATATATATATATATATTGCATCTAATCACACTAAATGTGATGTAATGACAGCCTCAGTTTAATTAGTTATGAAACGAGCTAAATAATTAGATGGCACTTATATATGGCACTTATATGACACATATACATATATATATCTATGTGTGTGTGTGTGTGTGTTAAAAAAATTCTACAGCATATGTAAAGCATATGAATGTTTTTCTGGCCACCATAAAAATAAAGAATCCACTTCAGCTTGCAGCCAAATCGAAGAGAGTGTTTCATCAATCAACACACACATACACTCAGATAAAATCTAATCATGGCTGTAATTCATCTGCATTTTAGCTGATTTGGAGGGACTGGCTGTTAGAAGCTTGCTGGTTTGGTTATTACTGCTAACGTCTTCAAGCCCTCAGGACTGGTGAGTATCCTAATGCGCTAATTCCGCAGAGAAACGCTGCTCCCACCCTGTCCTATTAAAGACAGAAAACCCATTTGACAACCTAACATGCGCCGTATCCTCCACTGAGCTCTCAGCTGTGGGTTTGATGTCATTGGTTGACATCATCACCCTTTGTGAATTATTCGGTGGGTATCTTCTAGCTGCAAACTGCACAGGCGGTTTTGTGATATCTGGATTGTCTTCTAAGTTATCCACACAGGTCCGTATGAAATGCAGATTTTATGACCATTGGATGTCAGATGTACATTGGAGAGCCTCCAGTAGGAAATGCTCTAGCGGATGCCAAATTAAAATAAATAAATCTGTAGGGTTTGGTACTGGCACGTTCTGCAAAGTTTGCATCAAGGACGACCTTGTAAATGCCCAGGCAGTAATTCAATGGACGCATTATTAATCTTCGCATGTCATGGCTAATGGTAAAAGGGTTAAAATATCTCTTTAAAATATCTCTCTCTCCTCCTCATCTGAACGTACTTGCATACTTCAGCAGATCTGAGGATCGTATAAAGAAACGGCATGGGTTGAATAAGAATGGATGTAGATTTGTGTGTGTATCTTGAAAAGTGGTGGTGTGTACATTAGTGTGTGTGGCCCTTGATGCAATCATAAATTAAGAAGTGGAGTCATGATGTCAGTGTCTCTGAATTTGTGGTAATGTGCTGGAGCATCACTGGGCGTCTGCCAGACACGCTGAGTAAAACTTTAAAACTCACACACACTCCCTCTTCTCACACCTCAAGGATGCTGAAGTAGGCAGACAGAGAGGGAAAGAGAGAGAGAAAAAAGCTGGTTAAATTCCAGTATGGTCATAACTAGATTTAGAACTTATTGAACATGAGGTATTCTATTAATAAACAGAAGACCAGATGAAAAATGGATAGCACAACAATAATAAATGTTTTAATTTTTTATTTAAATATACTGTTAAAATGATAAGATAATAATATAATATAATAATAAGATTTTTTTTGTTTGTTTTTTTGTAAATAATAAACTTTTCAAGCTTTACATGAAAATGTAGACACTGGAAAGAAAAACGCCACTTCATTGGGTCTGAATATGGTTACTCTTGACCATGTAGCCATGATGGGAGAAAATAACGGCATGAAACTGTCCACAAAATAGTAATTAATAATTTGTAGCATAGTTTTAACTGGTCATTATAGATGGAAATTAAAGAAAAGCAAGGAAGACAGAAAGTGGAGGTGAATATAAATAGAAGGAACATTTGAAGGATAAAAAGAAAAGCAGAAAGGAAGGGGAAGAGAGAGAAAGCCAGGAGAGATGTGCTGAGAGATAATGAGCAGGAATATGCCGTCCCGGACTGTCTGTCTTAGGTTCTCATTAGCCTTTCACAATACATACAAACACGACTAATTTATCCGTTTGCAGAGCCTGGGCCTTCCTCACATCCATCCTGTTTAACAAAACTAGCAATGTGAATTGATGAGGAGTCCAGTATGGCTTTAATTACAACTCTCATAATGTATGTATGTACATATATACGTGTGTGTATATGTATTTCCTGCATTCAGAGTAGGTTGTCATAAAACATGACAAAAAAGGATGTGAAATTGACAGGTCAGTGTCATAACAGATAAGTTACATACAGACTAATGCACACTTTCACACAAACTAATGTTTATTCAATTCAAATCAGTTACAAACACCTTTTCATATTGCGTGGGGGTTTAATCTTATTTCTTAATGACGTTTATAATTGAGAAATTCTGAGAAAAAGAATAAAATTATGCTGTCTCTTTAGTGATTGAAAGACTAATGTCGTTATGTCAGAATGATCCAGATATGATCCAGCTAGGTGAAAATTATAACAGAATTATAGCAACTAATAAGTGTATGAACACACAAAGATAACACTGTGTGATTAGCTGAATGAGTATATTCTTTTAATTTCTATCTAGGACATTTCAAATATTGTCAGGTAGTTTTATAACATAATTGGCTCTTTAATGACCAAACAGATACTACCCACTCAAAGCTCTAGGCAGTAATTAGGGAAAAATAGCCAATCAATATCTACTTTTAATTAACCAACACTGTCTGATTGGCCAGTCTACAAAAGCTGATTTATTCTAAATGACTACCAAGTTTGGTCACCATTTACATAATGACTGTGTAATTCAGTCTGATTCAGTCAATCAGTGGACTGACCTTAATTCAGGTAACTCCCAAAGCGTGTTAAAAAAAAGTAGGGCTGCCTGGACTATAATTTTTTCTAGCTGACTAGTAGTCATTTATTCAATCCATGATGTCAGGTGTGTGGAAGGGGATGAGGCGAGGACTCGATGTGCAAAAAGATGAGGAACTTTATTAAACAGAAAAAAACAAAAACACAACAAAAAACACTCCAAGGGGGGAAAATAAGACCAGACTGACTTGACTTGGAAACTAGACTAGAGACATAACAGGAAACAGACAGCAAAAACATCACCTTGATATGACAACGGACCAGCACAAGAAAGCAAAATGAAGGGAATAAATAGGGAACACATGAGGAGGATAATGAGAGGGAACAGCTGGTGCAGATTAAACTAACAAGGGAACAAGACAGGATGGGTTACACAATGACAAGACATGAACATGTGGCCAAAGCGAACATATGTGGCCAAGAGAAACAAGACAAGACAGCGAGCACCAGCGAGTACAACACAAACTGCGCGTCACACCAAACACAACATGAAAGCACATGCCCGATGTGTAGTGAAGCCCCACTACGATAAAGATTTTACTGGTTGAGGCGGCCAAATATGGATCAGATTCCGGTTAGAGAATCAGGAATGGAGAAGTGATTCTTGGGAATGAGGCATTTATTTACAATCAAGTATATGCAGCTGTAATATTATAAGGGTGTGCGTGGTATATATACTTACAGGCAGTGCATGAACGCACGCATGGCACAGAACATAATCAGCAACATGAACAAAGATCGTCAGTCTCTAATACCAGTATGCGTCACTAATAATTGGACACCGACAACAACAACAAAATATGAGTTCCTAGGACAGGCTTTCTGACACAATGTAAACACGAATCATGTGCTAAAACATTACACGCAGACACGAGAGAGCAACCTGACGTAGAGTGCACGAGAACGATCAAACACTCTGAACAACAAGGACGAACGCACAGGCCATGAATGTCCGAATCCCGACACAAAACCAAAGCTGAACAAGACCAAAGTTTTGGGGTCAGACAATCATAACCCTCACACACGACGCCACAGACATTATCGTATTGTCAGAGCTCTGTCACAACACCAAAAAAAGACTAGACTGAATGTGGTGGAACCCTGACACAATAGTCAACCAATCACATTTACGTTATTTGCAAGGCAAAAGTAAATATTGCGAGTATGTCGCAAAAAAAAATTAATGGCATGGAGACGTAATTAGCTGTTAATAAATTTTAGTTTTCTGAGTCAGTATCTGTTGACGATGCTGAAGCCATATCCTCAATATATCATCTTTCATCCAGATTTCATAATTTGAGAGTATTTGTTTTTTATTTGAATCAGACAGATTTTAAATTATTCTCATGACTTTAAGTAAAGTAGCCTATAAACAGCCTATAACCTATGCACAGAATCACAAAATCAAGGGCAAAATAAATTCAACATAACTTGTCTATAATTAATGAGAATCTGTGCTTAATTGTCATGGAAAATAATCCCATGGTGCAAAAGTCTTAATATGTTTTAAGGGTTATAGATAGATAGACAGACAGACAGACAGACAGACAGACAGACAGACATATAGATAGATAGATAGATAGATAGATAGATAGATAGATAGATAGATAGATAGATAGATAGATAGATAGATAGAACACTCAGATCGAATTATGTTTGCTCTGAACTGTTGTTATTAGTGAAGATTCAGCTGCCTTGCCTTGGGAGAGGAGCAGATAAATGTTGTAGACTGGGAATTGTCTTTTCCCAAATCATGCCGTAAGGATTTTAAAAGGAGAGCGTTGATCCACACACTTATGCACATACAACAAACACATACATCATGGCTGCTTACGGTACATGGCACGGTAAGGGGAGATGTCTCTAAGGACCCCCAGCACTAAGGTAAGCTATCATGGATGGGGAAAAAAAAAAGAATTTGGTAGCAGCCTCAGTGGCAGGTCAGTGTAATGGACTGCCAAGTAGCTGCTCAAAGGTTGGTGATTGATGCCTTGGTGTTGATGAATGCTAACACACACCCGCCCAAGTTAGTTGTGAGGTGACAGCTTTATTGATAAATGAACAGTGGGACATGTGGATCTCATCAATCTCAGCCTTTTTAGCCACAGAATAAAGTCCCTCATTTCTACCGGCATCCCCGTCTGATCCCGACAGGCTAAAACAGAGTTTTTTTTTTCTTTAATTATTAAATCTCACTAGGAACCAATCAAGATCAAAGTTTCTATTGCACCATGGACATAGAAAATCAGGAAATGGCAAATTGACAGCTATGTTGTCAAACTTATGATTATGGGTATCAAATGGACTACAGCAACTTAATTACTTCATTAGCAAGACAATTAACATTCTTAGTTATTAATTAATAAGTGTTGTCATTAAAAGTGGTGACATTCAGCTAAAAATCAAAGATCAGGCTCCAATTGAATGCTCTCCTTCATTCATCTTAGTTTGCAATCAAGTTTCTCTTGATCTTTCAACAACTTCTAATGAACAGCCTAGAGAGGGAGGGAAAAGACTCTAAATCATTTTAGATGGAGCAAGCGAGAAAACAACAGATTAAAATGGGGCAGAGAGAGAGAGAGGTTGAGCAAGAACAATAAAAAGGATTGTTGAGGAGAACAGAAAGGTGACACCCTGGCAAAGATAGGCTGTGCTTCTGCCCTAAGAATGTCAGCGCTGTCAAGAAGCTAGAAGGAGAGAGCAAGTAAGAGAAGGAAGAGTTGTAATGATTAAGGACAGCGCTGGCCTCCAGTCTGACCAAAATGTGAGATGATCACACACACATAGACTCAAGGCATTTGTACAAACATATCAACCACACCACATTGCCACAGACCAGGACCACAGGGAGAGCAGAAACACCATAGATTTCTTTATCGCCAAGCATTCAGGCACACATACATCCCAAATTGCTCACACACGTGCGCAACTGCACTAATTTCAGCTAAAATTACATTAGCTCACAATAAAAGTGTACAAACAGAAAATCACTATCCAAACACACACACAGTAATCTCAAATGACACGATGCCTCATGGGCCTGGCGAGCAACAGTGAGCACAGATGAGTTCATTGAGACAATTACCCCAATTAAACGCAAATGTCATAATTATCATACACAAGCAGAGCTGTTAGAGAGACCACGCGGCTGTTCTCTTTTGAAGCTGCCGCATCTGTCGAACGCCTGCTTTCTCCCAACTGAACTTTAATAATGACGCCTCTGAGCGTTTTATTCGCCGCGCCGCCTTTGTCTCGATGCTGTCACCAACTGTCAGAGGCAGGAGGACTTTGATCACAAACCTCAGTGTATTCGGCAGCCATTGAACGGTTGAATAGCTTCTGCCGGGACAGAGCAGAGAGTCTGGAGCTTTTAGACAGGAAGGGCGAAGTGGAGGAGAGTGGAACTCATTCAGCGGGGGGCGTTTGTATGGCGTAACACTCATTCAGATCCATTCAGAAAAGCACAAAGGGACAGGAAAGGCAAATGGGGAGAGAGTGAGTCAGTATTCATTTTAGCAGAGATTAGATCAAGATTGCAACACAAAGCGACAGGGGCATAGTCTTTGACAGCGTTGTTCGCACAAAGAAATGCTTTTTCAATTTGCTGATGGACAAAAGGAGACGGCAGCAAAATGTAAAAAAAAATGGCCCCGGTTTGTTTAAAAGAGCAACTCACTCATTAATGACAGAGTGGTTCTTCACTGATCGCTTTACCAAAACCAATCACCACACTGTTTTATAGTATATGACAGTGGTTTTGGACACCTATTGAATGTATCATCTTGAAAAAGCAATAGTTTTTTGGGGTTACAGACAAGTTTGATCTGCTTTTTAAATCTCAAATTACCTAATACTGTTTCCAGGTCCAAGCCTCCACTCCAAGAATACTGTCTCAACTGCTGAGTATGAGTACCATTACTTTATAGCACACATCTAAGCTAAGCTTTTACTGAATTACTGAGTGGACGTTAAATAGTTCACTTAAAAATCTTCATTTCTTAAACCCAAAAGAGTTGGAATAATGCACAATGAGTGTCACGGAACGAATGAGGAGGACTCAAGGATGTGGGGAAAAGTAGTATTTACTAGAATTAAAAAATAAAACAAAACACAAACCAAAACCGCCCTTGAGGGGGGAAAACATAACTAAGATAATAACTGAACATAAAACATAACACATGGAGCTAGGAAATATGAGTACTAACCAACATAGGAAAGAACAGGAATGACTATGGAGAGACAACGACACCATAACGGACCACAAACACTGGGGGGAATCAATATGAGACACATGAGGAAGGGTGGTGATCAGAAACAGCCAAGAATAATTACGAGAACAAGGAGGGCGGGGCTGACGCTCACAAGACACGAACACGCAGCGAATGCAGACGAGCATCGCCATGTGTTCACAAGAACTGTCGAGATGGCATTCAGTTAGTAAACAACCAACTGCGCGCGACACAAACGACATGAAGGCACGCGGACACGAGAGCACGCACAAGACGTCACACACTCTCACAAAGACACGACGAGGGAGCGGTGTCAGACACTAGGGATCAAAACTGACGTGACAGAACCCTGACAATGAGTACACAGTAAAAATGTTAAATCCTTAAAAATATAATAAGAATTTGGGAAGATTGAGCAAAATGAGCTGACCAGACACACATACCCACACATATTTGCACTAGGATTTATTAGAATCTCTGAGTGACAAAATCTCAATCGATTGTACTTCCATCAAGATGTCAAACAGTTGCACAAGGGTAGAGGTGAGGGTCATAATAGCGTTAGTAGAGCCAACACAATGCTGGTGACCGGAGTCAACACACTGTTTTTTTTTCTGTGTGTTTAATATTTACCTTTTGGAGACAAGGCCCATTGGTCCAGTACGAAAGGACAGTGCTTCCGTGACAGGTCAGCCAATTGTCAGAGCGATGGACTCTGTATAGCCCTCATTTCTCGTGACTTGAGTAAAGAAAAAAGGAACGCTGGCAGCAGGCAGGCCATCATTCCCGCAATACGTCAGCGCACTCGTAAAGCAGCCCGCGGTGTCAACTCTGATGCATGTTATTCTCCATTCTGATACAAAATGAAAAATGAATGAAGACATAACTGTCAGAGAGATAACAGCAAATTACAAGGAACAGCAAAGAGAACGTAATAGCCTACATTGTGCTTTTTCTCATAATCCAAAATATGTTTATGGACTGTCATTTTTCAGTGTTAGTGAATATTAAAACCTGCAGCAAACATATAAAGAACATTTCCTGACAGTGCGGCAAGATAGGTGAGTTATGAATTATGGTGATGTCTGATCAGTACTGGCTGTATATTTTCCTTTCAGATGGAATGAGCAGCAAGAGTTTGTGTTTACCCAGAGTTCTGTGCCTCTCCTCTTCATCAGATAGCCGTAAATGGTGGAGCTAACTGGCTTACGTTCATTTTAACAGGTTTGATGATGCACTTCATTGACCTTCACAGTTATTAATGAGGTAAACATATGCATTGCCTCTGATTGGCTCTCTAGAACACAGAGGAAAGTGCTGGTCCATGAGATGCTGACATGAAGAGAGTATTGAAGGGGAAACACATGGGCAGAGGCTCTGGTGACTCATGAGGGTGAAATGTGTTAATGAGGCCTCGCTTGTGTGATGTGAAGGTAGAGCTAATGTGAAACGACTCTACAGACATCCAACTGTCCTTCAATGCTTGTGTCCAACCATGCAGGGTTGCTCTTTGAAAGGTCAGGATTATACTAAAGGCAGAACACCGTTTAACTTTCTCTATGGATCACAGACATCAGCCAGGAGAAATCTGAGAGACAATCAAAAATTAACATAATTGATTAGGAACAGGTGAACACAGGAACACCTTACTGAAAAACACATGGGTCAATGACATAAACTAAATTTAAAAAATAAAGGTTCTTTAAAGAACCTTGCAAAAGGTATCAGTTTCCACAAATATATTATGCAGTACAACCGTTTTCCACGTTTATGTTGAGAAATATTTCCTGAGAAAATTAGCATATTAGAATCATGTGATACTGAAGACTGAAGTACTGACAGCTGAAAAAATATGGGGTTTAATCATCACAGGACTTGATCTCTTTAAAATGGAAAACCTTTTTTTGATCAAATAAATTCACTAACTAAAAAACAGAAGAATTTTTTTTTCTATACATCATGAATTATTTAATGAAATATCTGAATATACTTGATCAAACAATAATTTATTAATATTTGACATGAAAATAAAAATAATAAAGAATTAATATTAAAATATTAATAATACAATTAAAAATATGAGCTTTTTGTCATCATCAGGCTACTTTTAGACTTGAATTCTGGTATTCTCTGGCAAATGCCAATCAAGCTGCAAAGTGCTAAGCTGTGAGCACAGGTCCCACTAGTGGACCCTCATACCACCCTCATGAAGTGTGTTTTTGACAGTTTGGTCAGAAACATGCAGACCAATGGCCTATTGGAGGTCATTTAGTAGGACTCTGGCAATGCTCCTCCTCGCATAAAGGACTGGAGGCCGGTCCTGCCGCTGGGTTGTTATCCTTCTATGTAGCGCTCCTCTGGTAACAGCCTGTCTCCCGGTATCTCCTCCATGCTCTTGAAACTGTGCTGGGAGAAACACCAAACCTACTTGTGATGACACTTATGAGCAGTACTGCCTGTACAACCTGATTGGGTTGCAGGTATTGCCACATGCTATAGACAGTGACAATGACCCTAAGAAAACACAAAACTAAAGGAAATTCAGTCAGGAAGAATAAATAGAGAACAATTGTTTTATGGCCATCAGCTGCAAAATCATTCCTTTTTTGGGAGTTGCCTCTCCAGTGCACCTGTAGTCTCTTTCATTTGCGTCAAAGCAGGTGAAACTGATTCACAATCCCTTATTCTTCCAAATTGGACAGACTGATGTATCTTAAGTTTAACTGACTTACTGACTAAGTGTTCCAGTATTATTTTTTTAATCAGAGTATTTGTCAACCATTTAAAAAAATAGGGCAAAAATGGATCTGGTCTGGTGTGCTTGTTTAAAATGTTAATTTTGTTTAATAGGCAGTGAGATGCGACTTTAAAAACCACTTAAGACCAGCAAAGCGCATGTTTTTTTTTTGGTTTTTTTACATGGCAGGCCAACATTTCTAGCCTGAGGAAAGAACTATATTTTTCATTTCAAGCAGACCCGAAAGGATATGAAAAGTCATTTGAGACACAATTCAAAGACCATAACACGCTGTTGCTTTATCTGTGCCTTTTCAAATGGTAATAAAATGCCTGGGTTTCTATTCACAATGTTATGTAAATACTCCCTCCTGAAATGGCATACACATGGCACAGTAACATCATCGGTTTAGATAAGACCCACTTCCTGATGAATATCAAAGGTTTATACCTTTGTTCATCAGCTGAGGCGATGGCAGCAGTTTCCGTTATTACCAGGGATTGTGACAGAACTAGATCAGTACAAAAGGTGAATTCCCCATGACCAGGTACAGAAAGACAGAGACAGACAGTGAGTACAATTCATCAAAAGGAGGGATCTAAGGACACGAATCCACATACAGCAACAGTATGAAGAAATGCAGACTTTGTGCAAATGAGTCTTCTCAAACCTTTTCATTTGGATGATGCAATTATTACACTTTGTGATGATGTAACTATTGTATTTAGCCAAATTAACAGAAAGAAGGATGAGTCAGAGACTCAGGCTTTTTGCCTGCAGTTATTGGATGCTGTTTGAAAATACATCAACAGACATTTCAGCAGTCAATTTATCATAAGGTTTAAAATTCACTCCACTGAGAGCAAACTGAATTTCAGCAGGCTTTTTTGGCAGAGCTGCAGTCTTTTGAATATGTGCCTCAGCAAACTAATACTCTGTGCTCAAGGATGCAGCTGCTGTATTTTTTTGACCTGGACATTTTTTCGCGAAGAGGAAAAGGGTAGATACTGAGTAAGGTCAACTTTGGAGCGAGACCTGTCCGGAAACACCAGTTATCACAACTGACACTTTACTAGAGGAAGGTCGAACTCTGCCTGTCATCTCACTTGCAATGAAACGATTCTGACTCCATCCTCAAGTGCCACAAATGTATAAGGCCTGTAAAAGCAGAATACATTGAGTTATTAATGTAGCTGCAGCTTCTTTATTTGGGAACTGGGAAATACCAGTAGGACATATTTTTTTGGTCATGGACAGTGTTGATCTCGTCAACAAAACCAAAAATGTTCGTTAATCTTGTCAAATATAACAAAGAAAATGTGTATTGTAAAGATAATAAAATTTTACTATTCCGTTTAAAATGTATTTTTTAATTTTCAATGCACTAATTTTTTTTTAAAATATGATAAAACGGAAGAGCAGGGACTTGATTCAATGCATTGGTTATGGATTGGATGGAGACAGATCTGAATGAAAGCTTGCAGATGATTGTAAGAAATAGGTAGGGTTTAAGAGTTTCACAGGAAGTTTTGACTGTTTAAAGAATTATGATGTCCAACAAAAATTTTACATGCACACATTGTTCACAATAAGATCAATAACATAAATTTAGAACATAGATATGGGGAAGTTTTAAAGTTTAACTAATTGCGTTATTAATAAAAAAAAACATTTGCCATAACTTAGCATTTAATGTTATTTTTATAATATGAAATATTTGAATAATGAAATATTTAAAGATATTTTCTTCAAAAGACAAAAACAAACTGTATATAAATTATCACTGAACCTGAAACAACATTCCTGTGGAACAAACATAAACCCCATTAAACCAGGTTTAGTTTTACAAACGATCAATTTGCCTGGGATTGCGAGGATCCAGATAAAACGACAACAATAATCCAGGTTTTATTCAGCAAAATCACCCTTCAGCAAATGGAAGTGATGAAGGAGCAGAGGTCAGAAAGATCCCGAGAGGAATGAGAGAAGATTTCAGGAGAAGACAGCAGTACCTTTGAACAGTGTACTTAGCATGCAAGGCCTACCTGCCTGGCCCTGGTGGGTAAGCGATCATTTTCTCACATTCTCTTCTGGTTTGCTCCTCTGATCTACAAACCATACCTGAGGCTATGGAATCAGTCTTGCCAGGAATCCACACAGGCCTTCACCATCTGAGAGGTCCTAAGAGACACAGTTAAGCCAAGCATGAAGAGGAGCCCTACAGGGGGTGGAGGAGGAGGAGAAGAACAGAGGAAGAGGCCTCTATGGAGAGAAAGAGACATTGACTATCAGACAGGACAAGCCTGGTTAGGCACATCCTGCTTACCGTGGAAGAGAGAGGCATTCTGGGGCCCGGCAGGCTGGTGGAGCGGAAAGAGCCCGTCAGGGAGGATAGGGAAAAACCTGATAGGAAGATAAAATGTACAAAGAGTTTGGCTGGTAAGGAAGAGATGTGAAAACAGACCAGTGCAAGAGATGAGAGGCTTATAGATGAGAGTGACTTATCATTCCAGCATGCTCTTGAGCCATGGGCCACTTTCCTTGAAGAGTGTTTTGAAGCGTCAAAGCCGCATTGCTAGATAAAATTCACCAAAACTCAGCAAAAACACCCAAAATGACTACAGCAAAGAATATAAATGAGACAAACAAAATACAGAGCAGCAATGCTTTTGTGAAGAGTGCCGCAGGTAGGTGATGATGCATTCACGGTCCTCTTGAGGAGAAGGGCAATTTCAATAACAGCACAAGGCCTGCAAGCCACAGAAAGCGGCCCTTGTCCCTGCAGGCCATTGGTTTAAGTCCAGACCGCAGCTGGGCCAGTAAGTGCCTCATTTAGGGAGACTGAGTCAGGAGATGGGCTTGACTGAGCCAGGAGAAGATTACCAGCCCTTGCCCCCGGATAAGTACCGACTGCTGGCCAATTTCGTTCCAAACACAGAGAAAATGGCAGCTGGGTCTGTTACATTTTTACATTACTTGCTCAAGTTACTGCTGGCCAGAAAACATGGACCATTTACAGAATGAAGCTCTACGCTGTGCTATAAAATGAGCAATGGAGGCCCTGGTTATAAACTGACAGCTATATTGGTGACTGTTAGAGTGTATGTGTTGTTTCTAGTCTCTTTCATTCCTCTTCGCCAGCAGCAGGTGTTTATCTATGTCGCATCCTTGAGAATCACAATGAAAACACCTCTAGGAAAACACACCCATCTGCTTTGAGGATGGATCCTCTGGGAAGCTGTGGACTGTGGGCATTGGCATTTCACATGTATGAAAACAAATGCTAGCACATATTATCATATCAATACTTCTGCCACTCAAGCAAACTATGAGGGTCAGACCCTCTAGGGCGTCTTCCGGTCACCTCATTTTCAGGAAGAAAACACGTGATTTTGGGTGACAGGTGCAGACAGTGACATACACACAACTGTAGTGCACAATGCTCATGGTTTTTAATCAAAACCAAAGAGACCATATGGACAGTTATTATCAAGGGAAAGCAATAAACAGCCACAAATATCCTGCTCTAATCACACTGCGAGATGTAAGTGTGTTTTAGCATTTCCACCTGAGGCTGTGCTCATTTATTGCTTTATTTATTAAGAGAGAAAGAAACCATTTGCCTTTTGAATCAAACACACTTACCATAGTTTTCAGACTATGCCAATCCTTAGTATTAACTCTTTGTGACTGGGGACCCATGACCAGTGATTTCTCTGAATGCTATGACCACCATATTACAGTTTGAACTTTAAATGTAAAATATAATCCCTAAAGGTGAGATAGCGTAACAAACTGCCTTAAGCTCCCACAATCTAGTGGACTTAAAGTCCCTGTGTACTTCTTAAAGGTGAGCAACTTGGAGGAGTGAAGCTCAGTATGTCTTTTTTACCCATCAAACCATTAACCTTATACCTCACAACATTCCTATTCAACTGTAGGTCAGGCTGACATTTTGATTAACACAAGTACAATTTTTAAAATGCCTGTGCAATATTTCCCACAAGACGGTTGAGGTTGCAAGGGACGAGTTCCGACATTATTTTTTGATATTAAAATTGATCTTTTCAAGATTGCAGACGCAGATTGCAAAGAGTTACACCACAGCAAAAGTCAGGAAGGCATAAATCACGAGGGAGGTTTCATGCAAGGAGAAGTCTGCAAATGAAGAGTAGAGGGTTTGACAGATGTTGGGGCTTAAATGTAAAATGATGAAAAGGAAACTAGAGCAGAGACAAAACCCTGATTTGCAAATCAGAGACTTCAAATATTATTATACAACTTCTGACAAAACAAACAAGAGAATACATTATATAATATTATTATAATATTTTTTCAGTGAAGAAGAAGAAACAAACTCCCACTATTTCAGCAATGATTATTATGACTATAGACTATTCTAGTATGCTATTCTAAATTCAGCCTATCTTTATGAATGAGCCTTTGATTCATTTATTCAACAGATTTGTTAAAAAAAATACTGATTCATTCATAAATAACAGACTAACATATACTGGTTTTGTGATGCTTATAGGGCAGAAATGGTAAGAGCAGCATTCTAGTATGCAGTTCTGAATTCAGCCCATCTTTTTGAGTGAGTCATTGAATCATTTACTCAACCGAATAGTTCAAAACCTTGGATTCGTTCAAGAATAGAACAACACTATTATGCATTTGTCTGATTTGTGATGATTCTAATGTGGCTTTGGTTGAAGTTATTTTCCGTGTTGGAACAAAAATGGACAGAGTAACTGGCAATATTAACTTTGTTTATTAAACAGATTTGTAAAAGCAATATAATGCAATTATATAATATAATATACATGTTACTGATGCATGTTCAAGAAAACCAACCCTAACAAACTGCCTTTCTAATCCTTCTAATGGGTCTCTCTCTCTCTTTTTCCTCTCACTCTCTCTTCCACCTCGCCCATCCACTCTTCTGATCTGACCAACATTGGCTGTAATAAATGCAAATAAGATTCCTGTATGATGTGATCTGGATAGTGATGTCGTTTGAGGTCCAATTCGGTCACTTACTTGTGTGCAAACACGGTGCACTCTCTTCAGAAAAACAAATACGGCTAAGCCACGTACAGCCACAGATGGAAGGAGTCTGAAAATATACACCAGCGAACGAGGGACATGACACCCAGGTGCACGTTAAATTAAGTGCATGAAATTAGTGCCCAAACAAGGGCATTTATGCCAGGAAAGGACATAGTTTTCCTCAGTGACTAAAAATGAAAATCTTTAAAAATGAACTGATTTTTAATGTAGCGTTATTTGTTGATAAAGGTATTTGAGAAGTGGTGGGTCAACAATTTCTGTCCTCTGTTAGTCAGAAGTGGATGGAACAGCTCTGGTTATCCAAATACGCTCATTTCATGATTTGGTTTTCTGCCAGTTTGATTATTTGTCTGTACGAAGCAACGGCCAGATTTTTTTCCAATGCTCCTCAAATGCCATTGCTTGCACCCTGGCACCTGTCAAAACATAAAAAACAGTTCAAATTGTCTGTTTAGTCCCTGCACCTGTCCTGTGTATACTCTACCTGGTGTGAGGCACAAGGCCAACTCGCTCTGGGTCAACAGCCAGAAGATATTCATCTGTAAACAGGATTGGGAGAGAATGTAATTTCAAGCCAATAATGCTTCCATATGCTCCCCTGTGAACGCTTTCTCTAGTTTCATTAAATTTCGATGAAGTATCATTTCTCGGAGAATAAATTCACCCCCTGTCCTCCTGTAAGTGCAAGGCTATAAGCGTGATTGCGTTTTTCCCTGAGAGAAAGAAAGCCTGGGAAGTCTGGATGCTACTCACATTAGACATCATTGTCTCTGCATACTTCCCTATGGGAACAGTTTAATTAAAATCTCTCTCTCACTCTCTCATTCATTTTCTATGGCCAGCAGAACGGGTACTGTAGTCTTAGAGTCTGATAATAGTTTTCTCTCGTAGAGCAGTTTTAGGATGCTGTGCATGTCTTCGGTTACACAGAGAGTGCTTATGATTAAATGTCTGACATGCAGAACAAGGAGAAAAGTGAATAAATAAATAATCCGATGATTCTGAGATGTGCGAACACAAGCTCGCTCTGTCTTTTGTCCTGCCGTTCAAACAGAGGTCCTAAATTAAGATTTATTAAAGTGCCAAAGAGCAGCACAACACAACAACTGAACAGAGGCAGCTTGTTTGAAGACACAGATCAGGATATCAGAATTCTGGGAACTTTGAGTTTGCTCATTTGTCTTTTGTATACATTTACATTTTTGTTGATCCAGTACTATTATCTGACCTGCTTTAGTCACATCATTTGGATTCATCTAGCAGCTAACATAGTATATGGTATGGCATAACACCTGTCAAGTATGAATCCAGGTCAAATTCCACAGAAATAAATCAGAAAAATGTGACACTTATTATTTCTATAGTACACAATGCACAATTTTTATTCTTTTTACTGTAATGAATTTATTTATATATA
Organism: Rhodeus uyekii; assembly: GCA_037043235.1. Classification (NCBI taxonomy): domain Eukaryota; kingdom Metazoa; phylum Chordata; class Actinopteri; order Cypriniformes; family Acheilognathidae; genus Rhodeus; species Rhodeus uyekii. The sequence continues at coordinate 1,484,084 of JAWRVZ010000135.1, forward strand.
TATAAATCTACATTCTTTGTTTTATGCCTTTTTTAACAGCCATACATTTAAATTGAAAAATGTATTACCCCTGTAATACATTAAAAATTAGGTAACATCATATTCTAGTGTCCTTGTTACACATGACACAGTAATAACAGTAACTTCTGCATCATTACATGCAACTAACTCTAAACCAAAACTCTAATCCCTTCCCTCAAAAATTGTTTTGTTACTTTATATTCTCTGTACTTAAATGTATAATTACACTATAACATGGACACCTTAAAATAAAGTGTAACAAAAATATTGTATTACAGTCCTAAGAAAATGATCAGAATCTTTTAGAATATTGAGAATTGCACAAAAAACTCCAAAAGTAAAAGTTCTGTACACATTAACAGATAACACAATTTAATGACTTTGAATTATATGAATCTCAACATGCAAAACAATAATAAAGTAAAACGTCTCGGGTTACGTATGTAACCCTGGTTCCCTGAGGGGAACGAGACGCTGCGTCGAAGCGCTAGGGGAAATAGCCTTGCGTCAGTCACGTGAAGATCTGTGCAACCAATGAGAGACGAACGCGTGTGAATGCGTCACTGCCGGCGATAGCCGGTGACGTCATGAGGAAGAGCATAAAGGCACGTTTGAAACCGGGGCGCGTCAGCATGAATGCCTGAAGCGGGCCCGGAGGCGTCAGGAGCTGAGGCAAAGACGCAGCATCTCGTTCCCCTCAGGGAACCAGGGTTACATACGTAACCCGAGACGTTCCCTTTCAGGGAACTCGAGCTGCGTCGAAGCGCTAGGGGAACGCTATACCAACGCCACCTCAGCGACGCCAGCATCCGGGTGTGTCCCAGCTCACTGAGAGAGCACCCTGGTTCCCGGGGCGTCATCGAGGTCTAGCTGGTAGAACCTCATGAATGTGTGCGATGAGGACCAGCCAGCCGCAGCACAAACATCAGACAAGGAGACTCCGGAGAGGAGAGCCTTGGATGCCGCCATGCTCCAGTGGAGTGGGCTCGGACCCTCAAAGGAGAAGCATGTCCGGCCGACTCGTAAGCTAGGCAGATAGCCTTGACTATCCACCTGCTGAGGGTTTGCTTGGAAGCTGGGGCCCCCTTAGGAGCCCCAAAGCAAACGAACAGTTGGTCCGACTTACGCCAAGTGGCAGTCTTGAGAACGTAAGCGTCCAGCGCTCGCACTGGACAGACCTTGTTCTTGTGCTCCTGCTCATGATCATCAAATGGGGGAGGGCAGAAGGCCTGCAGCGTGATAGACCGAGCCACGTTAGTGGGAACCTTGGGGACATAGCCTGGCCTCGGGTGGAGGAAAGCTTTCGCCATCCCGGGCGCAAACTCAAGACATGAAGGGGCCACGGAGAGGGCCTGAAGGTCCCCGACCCTCTTAAGCGAGGTGATTGCCAGCAAAAGAAGGGTCTTAAGCGAGAGGTTCTTAATAGAGATTTCCTCTAAAGGTTCAAAGGGTGGCTGGGACAGGCCTAGGAGTACCACGGACAAGTCCCAAGCCGGCACCCTGGTCTGTGCTGCAGGTCTCAGCCTTAGCGTACCACGGAGGAAACGAGTGACTAGGGGGTCCCTGCCCAAGGATACCCCACCCAGAGGTACGCGGCAAGCCGCTACGGCAGCCACGTAAACCTTCAAGGTGGAGGGGGACAGCCCTGCCGCAAATCTCTTGCAGGAACTCCAGTACTTTGCCGACTTGACAGGTTACTGGGTTCACCTGCCTTTCACTACACCAGGACGTGAAGAGTTTCCACTTCAAAGCGTATTGTTTCCTCGTGGAGGGAGCTCTGGACTGAAGGATGGTCTCAACAACCTCGGCTGAGAGACCGGACTCTATGAGCTGGGCCCCCTCAGGGGCCAGACCCACAGCTTCAACAGCTCTGGTTGCGGGTGAAGAATGCAACCTTCCACCTGGGACAGAAGGTCCCTCCTGACCGGGATCTCCCAAGGGACCCCGTCGAGGAGGGACACGAGGTCCGCGAACCATATTCTGGACGGCCAGTGGTGGGCCACTAGCGTGAGATGGACCTTGTCCCGGCGAATCTTGGCCAGAACTCCCGGGAGCAGAGCGATCGGGGGAAAGGCCTACAGGCGTAACCTCGGCCACGCCTGTATCATGGCATCCCACCCCAGAGGCGCCGGATGTGTGAGTGAAAACCACAGAGGGCAATGGGAGTTTTCTACCGAGGCAAACAGGTCGACCTGTGCCTTGCCGTACTTTTCCTAAATTTGCTCCACCACCTCGGGGTGGAGTCGCCATTCCTCTGGTCTCGCCCCCTGTCTCGATAGGGCGTCTGCTCCCACATTCTGGACCCCCGGGATGTAGGCCGCCCTGAGCGAGAGCAGCTCTCCCTGGGCCCAGAGGAGGATCTGTCGCGCCATCTTGTATAGTGGTCGCGAACGTAGACCCCCCTGATGGTTGATATATGCAACCGCAGTCATACTGTCGGTGAAAACAGTGACATGGTGGTCGCGAAGGTCCGGTAGGAACGCACAGAGTGCTCTGCGGATCGCCAGTAACTCTAGCATGTTTATGTGCCAGGTCTGGTGCCGACTGTTCCATAGACCTTGTGAGGAGCGGTCCTTCATGACCGCCCCCCAGCCCGAGAGGGAGGCATCTGTCGAGAGAGAGGCTCTCCAAGCCAGAGCCCCTAGCATTGGGCCTTGAGACAGAAACCAAGAATTCTTCCACATACTCAGGGGTGCGTAGGCATCCCCCCGTGACCTTGATAGTGCGAAGCGGGTTCCCTTTCGGGGAAAACCCCTTGGTCTTTAGCCACCACTGCAGGGGCCTCATGTGCAGCAGGCCCAGTGGAATGATGCTGGATGCTGCTGCCATGAGCCCTAACACCCTCTGAAAGTGTTTGACGGTGAGTGGCTGGCCTAACTTGATGCTCTTGACGGCTGAACAGATAGCTTGGATGCACTCGGGGGAAAGCCGAGCCGACATCGCCACTGAGTCCCAGACGACTCCCAAGAAGGTGGTTCTCTGAGCAGGAGAAAGGACACTCTTCTTGGCGTTCAGCCTCAACCCCAGCTCCTTTATGTTTGCGAGCACTACATCTCGATGTTGCTCCGCTAACTGCGGCGACTGGGCCAGAATAAGCCAGTCGTCGATATAATTTAAGACACGGATGCCCCGTAACCGCAGCGGAGCTAGAGCAGCGTCCACGACTTTCGTGAACGTGCGGCGTGAGCGCTTGGCCGAAAGGAAGCACCCGATATTGGTACGCCTTTACCCCAAAGGCGAACCTCAGGAACTTCCTGTGTTGCGGAAGGATGGAGACATGGAAATATGTGTCCTTGAGGTCGACTGTGACAAACCAATCCTCGGATCTGATCTGCACTACGATCTGTTTGAGCGTTAGCATTTTGAACTTTAGACGCTTGACCGCACAATTCAAGAGACGTAAATGCAGAATAGGCCGCAACCCTCCATCCTTCTTTGGAACTATGAAGTACCGGCTATAGAACCCGGACTTGCTCTCTGCGAGGGGTACATGCTTGATGGCCCCTTTCGCCAGCAAAGTGTCTACTTCTTGTTCCATAACCAGAGCCTGCTGGGGGCTTACAACTGACTGTAGGACCCCCGTGAACTGGGGTGGAGAAACCCTGAACTGAATGGCGTACCCTAAGGTGACCGGGTTACCCGGAATTCTACTAGGGGAACCAGCCTCCCTGGGCTGGCCTCTGGTGCTAAAAACATATCCACCACTGGGCCGGGATTTCCGGGTTCCCGGGTGGACTGCTCTAGGACCCTCCTTGGAGGGGGTGGTTTTCCCATGGCGGGCTGACTGTTGAGCTGCTCCAGGGATACACCACCTCGTTGCGGCTTGGCGTCAGGGCCGCTTACTCTTAGCCTTCTTGGCGTTCAGGACAACCCTCAAATCGCCCCTTTTACCAGAGGTTTGAGCCTGTCGGCCCGACCCCCCGGGGTTCTCTACCGGAGGGAGGCGGGTGGCGACACTTCGTTTCTGAGCGGCCCTGTGTGAAGAGCTTTGAGACCGCGCTTGACTGGCGGTCTCACGTGGAGGGCGGCGGGGAAGAACTTTACTGAACGCCACCTGCTGTCGAGCAGCCTCCTGAAACTTGTCGACGACGCTTTTTATGGCGTCGCCGAACAAGCCCGAAGGGGACAGAGGGGCTTCCAGCAAAACAAATTTGTCCCTATCTTTAATAGCCGACAAATTGAGCCATAGATGTCTCTCCGTGGCCACCAGAGCTGCCATGGAGCGACCGACAGAGTAGGCCGTCTCCCTAGTGGCCAGGAGAGACAGATCCACGGTCCGGCGCAGCTCTGCCACTGCCTCCGGACCGATACCGCCGCCCTCGTTGAGGTCCCCAAGCAACTCAGCCTGATAAGCCTGCAGCAGTGCCGTGGTGTGCAGGCACGCTGCGGCCTGACTAGAGGCTGAGTAAGCTTTCCCCACCAAAGACGACGTGACGCGCATCGGCTTGGAGGGGAGCGCCGGAGCTTTAATGGAGGACGCAGACTGGGGCACGAGGTAACTCGCAAGAGCCTCGTCCACTTTCTGCATCCCCCCATAACAGTGACTTTGAGCCCCTACAAAATTAGTATACATCGAACTGTTCCGTGTATGAACTCTCTCAGAGGCTGGCCTTTCCCACGATCTGGAAACCTCAGCATGCAAATCGGGTAAAAAAGGCATAGCTCGGCGCGGGGGAGTGACGCGAGCCGGCAGGTAACGCTCGTCTAACATACTTTTTCTGGGACGAGCGCTCCTGGTCTCCGCCGGCCACTCAATATCCAGACGAGAGACTGCTCGCGCCACAACCTCAACTAGCTCTTCAAACGCCGGCGAGGAGAGTGGCGAAGCCTCCTCGACCGGGTCAACACTAGCTAAATCCATCTCACTATCAGAACTCGACAAAGCTAGTGTTGGACTCACAGCACGAGCATCTCCCGAAGAGTGCCCGTGACTGGGACCCGCTTGATCTCGTGAAGGCTGAGGTAAGGACGGACCCACCCCAGCAGCCTCAGCGAGATCCATTTGTGAACCCCAGGACTGAGAGCGCCGCAAAACCTCGACTGCTGCAGGTCCCGAACCGAGGGGAACACTAGCCTGGGCGGCCTCGTTACAGACCGCCAGGCGGGAGCGGAGAACATGCAAAGAAAACTGCTCACAGTCTTTACAGCCGGCATTCTCAAGTGCCGACCGTGCATGTTCCACTCCTAAACAGATTACACACATAACATGTGTATCCCTGCCCATTATAAAACGTGGGCAGGGATAAACACGGTCTGAAACTCTGTTCATTCGCCACACTTTTCACACTCATTCTCTTGATTTTTTTTAAGCTATCTCAGTCTCAAAAACCACTCTCACACAGACACAGCACGCTGAAGGCATTCAGAGCTGACGCGCCCCGGTTTCGGACGCGCGTTTATGCTCTTCCTCATGACGTCACCGGCTATCGCCGGCAGTGACGCATTCACACGTGTTCGTCTCTCATTGGTTGCACAGATCTTCACGTGACTGACGCAAGGCTATTTCCCCTAGCGCTTCGATGCAGCTCGAGTTCCCTGAAAGGGAACAAATGTAGTGGTCCTAAACCAGGTTTCTAAAACAATTTTCTTTTAAGTATGTATAATCATACACAATATCTGCCTTTCAGACATCCATATAGATCATATTGCAAAGTTGTAAAGGTGCAGTCACATTTTTTTTTTTTTGCCAAATTTTCTCCAGGAAAATACAGTTATTTCAGTAGGAAGCCATGTGATCTAAAATTTTATTTTTCCACACCAATTTTGCATTGTGATCAGTTGGTCTTGGAAATTCATACGTTATTTGTCTTCTGTGACTTCAGCTTAGTTTTACCATAAAATACTGACCTGACCCATACTCAAAACCAACAAACTAATTTAACTTCAGCCTGAATATAAATTCGTACTAAAATGTGGCACTTCTGAACATCCTTGTCTGAAAAACTGAAAATAACCACTATTAAGTGGTGAGGATGCAATGTCTCTCTGGACCAGAGACAAAATCAATAACATCTGAAATAGAAATCAATCTTAGGAAAGTGTGTCAGCAACACACTGCTTCCACACAGCCCGGCATTTGACAGCTCTCCTATTCTCCCATTCCTCAGGCCTCACTCTACTGCCTCACTAAAGTTCATGCTTCCACTAACTTCAGTTATACAGCTGCAGTTCTATAAACAGATGGTGAGGTCCATATATTCCTCATAAAAAGAAGGACGCTTTTCACACGCTAGACAGATTTTACATACCCAGCTTCGAATAAACGCATCTTCTGTGTCAAAACGTTGATGAATGACAAACTGACGATGGCGGTAATTACACAATCTCTCACTGCACGATAGATTTCCATCTTCCTCCTATATACATAAAATCATGTAAATTATATTCACCTATAATCTTTTATGTAAATGAAGAAAAATAAATCTCAAAATCAAAGCATCTGTCAGCGTCATTATCATTATACATATTCATAAATTTTAAACTAACCAAGCAAGAAAAACTCCAATCATTGAATATACCATTTAATGGGAAGTATGGTAACTCTCCAAACACACAGTAACACTGATCTTTTCTTCATTGCATAATTTTCTTAAAATTGTCGAGGGTTGTTCAAGACTCAATCATCTTTGCTTTTGACATGTTCATTCAACATGATGTGCTGATATGCCAATCATTTTATGAAACTGCAAGAACATCAGGGCAATAACTGCTTTATTGTGGTATTTTTCAGAAAGTATGTCTCCCCAGGGGTTGTTTCACAGTTTTGTAGGGTGATGAATGTTTGATATGAATATCGTTCATATGAGTATGTGATATCGCATTAGAGGTGAACAGCTGGTGTGTGAAGGGTGACGGTAGGACTCTACAGTGACTTCACTCAGGTGGCAAGAAAACATTTCAACCTATAATGTTTCTCAGTGCGTTGCTCCTTTAAGAAACCATCAAATTTGCTTGTTTTAAAATTGGGCCAGGAAGGATTTTTCCCCCCTCCTGTCCAGTATTTTCAGGTACTCTTTTGTGCTCACTGTAGATGATCAACAAAAATCTTAAAGTGACAGTTAATAATAGAAAAAAAGTACAAAACAACATTAACTTTATGCCATCTTATAATACTTTAATTATTAGGACCTTTTCTGAATTTCTGGCAACCAGAGCTGCCTTTTTTTAAATTTAACACGAAAATGTTTGGCCAATTTATAAGCTTGACTTTGGTTTACTAAACTGTCCTTATGGCAAGATTCTTCAGAAAATAACAGCATAAGGTCTGAAACAGCATGATGGGTGAGTAAATAATGTACTATTTTTTAATTTTTGAGTGATTTAATCCTTTAAATGCCTTTTTTTCCCAGTGTGCTACATGCTGAATGAAGGTCTCCAAAGCAACAAGGTCTCCAAAGCAACCGTAATAAATTCTAATCTTTTGCCAATTAAATTAACTTTACTCTCATCATTTCTGCCATCCCACTTCACTGAAGATTTGATTTCACGTTTCACAGTCATGAAAAAAAAAAAGAAAACGAAAACCTAATAATCTTATCAAGGATTGGGGCATAACATGTTTAAAAATACTCTGGCAATGGCAAATCCTTAGCTTTGATTCTTTGGTTTCATTGGCTCTAAAACTCTTTGGAAGTATGAATACATATTCACATAAATGTCCTCAAATTAATATTAATACAAATGTTCCACTGAAATTGTACATCTATAAAGATAAGGGGATATAAATAGATATCAGTGAATACACACACATATTCTCTTTCCCTAAGCTCTCTGAGGGTTCATGGTGACTCACCTAATTAAAAGCTACAGTTTCAAAATTATAGTGTGCCACTGGAGAGAAAGAATCAAATTTCTAACTTTCTGCAGATTGCACACTTACACAATTATCCCCTGCTTCTTCTGTACATATAACTTAAGGCATCAAGCCCATGGAAACTCTGCAAAGGTGAGAACAAGTTTGCTCATTACAAGGCGGGTCTAATCAATGCTAAATCAGAGGCTGTGCAGTGAGGAGGGGCTTTTTAAACATAAGCGTCACTGATTTTGTGGTTTGGTTCCTTTGCATGGAGTCTCTGAAGGATAGACTGAGCAACGAGCCAGTGCTTTCTCCCTTGGATGACATTTCAGTGAAGGCAATGAGAGGAGAGCCAGAATTCCAGCCCCATTTAAGGTTCTGGGCTGCATTTCCCAAAAGCATCATAAGCCAAGAAGTTAGTAGAGACCACTGGTGCAAGTGGTTTCTACAACTACTTAGGCTTATTAGGCTTTTGGGAAATACAGCCCTGGACAGGTCATCACAACCTGATTGCAAAAAAAAAAAAAAAAAAAAGTCAGGAGAAAAGCTTAATTAATCTCTTTAATTTTTGATTACATATATTTTTTTTATAATGCACTTCTCTGCTGTCCACATCACTTGTATGTGTGTTGCTGGGTGTGAAACCACTGTTTTTTTGGTCTGTAAGTGTTATATGTGTGTGGGTGGGTGGCTACAGTGAAGCTTCAATGGATGGCGTAGGTGCCATGCACCCATGGCCAAATTAACAGGCTAGGCATTGGAAAACATTGTGGTATTATTTTGGCAAATAAAACAACATAAATATGCCTTAAGCAAATACAGGCCATTTTCCATCGATTTCCTCTTTGCTGCTTATTATATGTGCTTTATACAATATAGAGTTTACAGCTAACATGGCTGCACCCACACAGCGAAAAGGTAAGCTCCACCCACTTTACTTGGCTATATATGAGAACAAATTTGACAGCAGAGGTGAGCTAAATCTGACACAAACTTCATTTAAATATTTGATGAAATGGTAATAAACATGTCATAAGCTGAAATTTACTGACAAATGGGTTGCCTTATGTGAAATGTATAATAAAATTAATAAATATCATTAGCTTGCTAATATGAAATGGTAATGCAATGTTGTTGTTTTTTGCAAATTAATGAATTAATAAATTTGTGTACAAAAACTAAGCCAAGTAATTCTCTGCGTCTAACTCAGTGTTATTCAACCTTTTTTAGCCAAGGTACATATTTTCATTGAAAAAAAATCACAAGGCACACCACCAACCGAAGATGTTTAAAAAAAAAAGCGATACTCGTTTGTTGACGGGGTGGGGGTGTGGAGCGCGATACTCGTTTGTTGAAGGGGGGTGGAGCGCGATACTCGAGTGTTGACCGGGGGGGGAGGGGGGGGGGATTTGGGGGTGGAACACGCAATACTCAGTTGTTGGCGGAGGACAGACGCACACCATTGCCGCAGAACACTGGTTGAAAAACACTGGTCTAACTCACAAAACCATTCTTTAGAGATGTACAGTACAAGGATGTATTTAAAGGTTAAATGATACATAAACTAAATCATTCTAAAAATTATGAATGTTTTGTTGTAGGAGCAGGATTAGTCTTATAATCGGCTTTATATAAAACTGTCTATGGTGTAGTCTATGGTACAGCATGTCCTCACTTAGACAGCAAGGCAAATCTCTCTCACTCCCTGTGTGTTTGTGTTTGTGTGTGTGTGTGTTTATCAGTGCCTTTCTAACTCTTGTCAGTTGTTGCAGAATAACGATTAGTCTTTCATCTCTTATATGGCATCTCACTGCATCTGTGTTGAGTCTCTATGTTGTCTTTCTGTGCCTCACTGTTTCTTTCTTCTGGCCCTCACTTTAAAGCAGAGATTGGATTTTTATTTGGGGTGGTTAGGCCTCCCTCAATCCCTTTAATATGGACAAATGGGTCTCATTATCCTCTCTGTGGCCAATCCTGCAGACATATAACCTAAGAAAAAAAGAGCCAAGTCTCTTTGCTTTCCCTCTCCTTCTCTCTTGTCTCTTCCTCCCCCTTTTCGTTCTCTCCATTCGCTTTTTTAACACTTTTTCACCGTATTCGCTCGGGAACAGCGCGGAGAGAATATGGAGATACACACTTCAATTTAGTTGGCATGAATAAACAATGGGGTTTGCACGTGCAGGATAAATTTCCCCTGGCAACTCTCTCTCTCACACACACACTGGCCCAGAAACACAGGCTCACACACACCTGCAAAGAAATACACTTTCACAGATCAGGTTATAAACACACCGGCATGCACGCTGGGTTATATATTGAGTCTCAAAGGTACAAAAGGAAAGTCCTACACACACTCACCCCCGTAATTCACTTTAGCCCTTACTGTTGCTATCTCGCGCACAAACATACTTGCATTTAAACAAATTACATGCTCTGATGCATTCAGACTCGCTATTACAGTTCATTACCTCCTCAAAAAAAGGTTGTAATGTGTGGTTATGACTGCAGAAAATGTAAATAAGAAGGTCAAACGAGCCTCCGAGAGACAAGGAACAGAACTTGCTGCACGTATCTACGTCAGTCATTTCAATTTAGTCGCTTGCATAATGAGAATTTTATCTTGGCACAAGCTCAGGGACTTGACTGAATGAGAGCAGAGTGTAATTAATGAGAGCACAGATACCATACCCATGTGTGCATCACACACACATATATTTTGCGAGGTCTTGAGGGACTGTGGCTACATGTACCATGTGGCTCCATGAACATGAAGATACCAGACAGAGCACTGTTAGAACAAGTACGATAAAACGCATTCTTAAAAGTCAGACATGCGCAAATGCAAGAGAGAATTTCAGAAGGATATGAATGTGTGAAGCCGTAAAATGGCAAGATTTCCAGCTTCTGATATATCTTTACTCAAATAGGTCTCAGAAGCATAAGAGGGACAGTTGTTGTAAATTGGAGGCTTAGATCCTGCGAGAGTCTTAGTGGAACTTCATAATGGTGGTGCTGTGAAGTGGGTCCTCCAGAAACAATAATAATGTTGGTGTGTGTTTGCATTTACTTCTGTGTTAGTGTTTATTTAATGTATCGAACTCCCAGCTGTAATCCCATCTGCTGCGAGGTCAGACTTTCTGATTGTCTCTCATAGCGAATGGGAACACAGAAGCCTCGACTGGTGCGAATGGTGTAGGAGCATCTCATCTGCTTTTGTTTGGGGTTTTTAATGGTGTGGTGTGCCTGGAGGGACTCTTAATTGGCGACACAGCTGCAATTTATGATTAATGAAGCAGTGCATGTCACAAATGATTCTGTCTATAACAGGCAGCATCAGAGACTCAAAATAGATTTCTGTTTGATGTTGTTGTAAAGAAATTGTTACAGGTCTACACAAGTTTATTATCAGCTGTTTAAGAGTAAAACAGAAAAATAGCTGCAGAAATCATAAATAGTTTTACCTGTGCCATTAGTCACCCATAAAACGTGAAAAATCATGTGTAGTAGGGCAGGGGTGCACACACTATTTTGGCTTGTGAGCTACTTATAAAATGACTAAGTCAAAATTATCTACCTACTAAAAGAATACAAAACATATATTTATGTATGAATATATTGAGAATTCTTTATATGCACAAGATATGTTGGTGTAGCTTGCATAACTACATGAACCTATATTGCACAAAAAATTGTAATTTGCAATTGCAAAATTTCGTAGTTTTTATGAATAGTCCGAAAATATCGCTCCACATTTCCTTTGGTATAGCAATGAAAGACTGGCAGATGAGGCAAATGCACTTAGAAAATGACATAGTGGCGAAAAATGTCCACCTCTCACTCTGTATGGAAGTGGTACGTTTTTGACTTCTTACTTTGTCCAGCGCCCCCACTCATTTTTATACCCTTAAGTTTAAAAGAAATAAATTGGAGTCTATCTCGCTAGTTTACTAGAGTTTGGCAGCACTTGGCACCTCTATGCACATGCACGGTGACCCATTTGTCAGAGAAGGTCAGATGTCAGACTTGCAGCCCTGTACATCAATCAAGTCACAAACTTCACAGTGAGGATGGATGATGGGCTGACGTCTATACTTTGTTAATTCTATGCAATCTACCCACACTACCATTGCAATCGACTGGTAGATTGCAATCGATGCATTGAACATCCTTGTACTAGGTGTTTTCAAAGGTTTTGATGTCAAGAACCCTAAAAATATGATGTTGCATATTTTAATCTATACACAGTCATTAAGACAGTACAAAAAAATATTAAGCATCATATCATAAAAACATATTTCAACATAATAACTGGAAAATATAGAAATCTAAAGTCTTACTGTTAATAATAGAGATAATATTATATATATATATATATCACAATATTTTATTTATTCCATCTTTTAAAAGAATAAGCAAAATTAGCTGATTTTGTTTATAAAATTAGCTGAAAGTTAAAAAAATCAGTTCATCACCACTTCATCACCTTTGACGGGAATTTCTGGCAATTCATGTTATTTAGTAGGTAGCGTAATTACGCACATTCTGCAAGGGTACAGAATGTCCAAAACACAGGCAAAAAAGAGGCAGAAACAAGCAATAAAATGATTACTTATGCACGTCAAATAATGTGATCATCAAATAACAAACAGCATATAAATCAAAACTGCCTAGAGTTACAGAATGAAATGTTCTAGCACTGTGCAAGCTTTGGGGGTGGTGATGGAAGCGAGCTACACCATCTATGTTTTGATCATGTCTTTGACAAAAACATGAATTTCTCAACTTTTTGTTCAAAAAGTTGCTTTTTAATGAAACTTACCCACATTCAAGCATTAATAAAAAGGAATGTATGAAGCTAGAATAATTTAGAATAAAATGAATGAAACAGAATAGAATAAGAGTTAAGTTTCCAATACTTTTTTCAGTTCTCATTCCAGTGAATATACCTTCAACCTGAGAACAGAAGCAGGGCCCACTGTGCACCAGCAGCCAATCAGAGCCCCAGGACACCATACCAGCAGCCAATCAGTGCCTTGGCACAGCACGTATTCTGAAAGAGCACAGCCAGTGGGATATCACACTGCAACAAAAGCTAAGCCATATCTCACCGCTCTGTACAAAGGCAAACCCATGGAAACACCGCAAAAACATTGTTTAAGACTCACTGGGGAGCAATGTGCTTTTTCCCTGCATGAGGTGTCCATCTTTTTCACATCCTTTGTCTGAGTACTGTGAGGGGATCAATTGCCAGGTAAATGTTGGTTTGCAGTACACATATATGGGATTGCTCTAGTTCTTTGCTTTGGGCTAATTAGACCCATTTAGAGAGGAGAGGATGATGAAAAAAGACAAGTGTTTATTGTTGTCTGCCTCTCCTGCGGGTTTATTCCGTTAATACAAAAGTTTACGGCACAATAAAGAACACAACCACAGAAAAATACGACCCTAAACCTGCTCTGAGGAAAGATGTGTGTTTTACTGCATCAAAGGTCAAAGAGTCAGCCTCTGGGAACCAACTTACAGCTTTACAGGAAGTTTGAGAACTTTTCCTCCACAGTTAGGCTGAATTACTACTTCTCGGATTTCACTTAGACCATCAAATCAATAATTTATATCTGAAAGCTCCTAATGCAGCTCATATGCATACTATATTTATAAGATGAGCTCATGTACAGTATACATAAAAAAATTAATAAAAAATAAAAGGCTAAAACTTTAAAATTTGATCATACCAGCCTGCACTATTACTACCATAGTTTACCCTTAAGTATGTGTGTGTCCTGGTAAATCGTATGTTATGAATGTTCCCAAAATTCCCAAGATTCTTGTCCTTGTGGGGTGTCAAGGGTTAGGCAAGGGACGAAGACGAAGACGAAGATGAATGCAAGGGTAGCGTAACATTCAATGGGTAGCAGACACATTTGATCACCACAAACATGTGATTTGCACTAACAACAACCGACAACTGAATAGTGGAGAAGGAGAACTAAATATACTAGCAGTGATGAACAAAAGTCAAACACCTGTGATGATTAGTGACCATGGCAACTGATGAGTGACAGAAAGATCTAGAACTAAAGAACATGTGACTTCAAAAAGACAAGAGAAGAGTCCTGTTGAGTGAATGCGTGACATGGGGACGTTGTGTGATCCCCATGAGTAAAACGGCTTATAAGTCATACTGTCATGTTTTTTGAAAATGTTTGTTTCGGATTGGTAGGTTTATGTATAGGGGGACAGAATATACAGTTTGTACAGTATAAACACATTACCTCTAAGGAATGTCCTTATGAAACATAGAAACCCAACATGTGCCCATGAGGAAAACTACCCTATGGTGTTTAATGCACAAACAGCAATGCCTCACAATCATACTGTTTACATTTCCGTAGTAAATTAACTGTGAATGTCTAGTATATAATTCTATCTGCAAATAGGATAAAATATATTTTAACATCAAAAAATTACCTTTCAAAAACTATGTAGAAGTCATATCCTGAGAGCTAAGAAAATAAATAGTCTTAAGCAGATAGAATTTGTCACGCAATGTATGCCTGCTGATTTCTCTCAGTGAGTGCACCTGTTTTGCACACATGCCACTGTGAGTGGATCAAAATGAATGTGTCTGTCAGGCAAATAAGGTTGTTTGGGTTGCAAAGTACAAGGTGACAGACAGAACCTCTTCCTTACAGGTAATCACTTCATCTTTTATATCTAGCTTGTCTCATCTGTAAGATTTCAATGCATTTGAAGCAAAAGATCATACAAAAATTTAAATTGTGTCATTGTACTCCACTATTATTTTCTTCCAAACCTGTATGTAGTTATTCTTGTTCATGGAACACAAAACAATACTTCTTTGCATCATACAATTCCTCATACATGATCTCCTTAAAAGACCAATATTGAATATATTAGACCAATATAATAGACCAAAGACCAATATTGACTATAATATTGAATATTTTCCAGTTCATTTCTTCTTGTATGTATTTTTGTGTGCTTTCTTCTTTTGTGTTACAAACAAAAATAACAGCATATGGGTAAAAATGAATTGAAATTATGAAATTCTTCCATGAAAAAATGAAATTATTCCTTACAAATGGCACTAAGAATCATCCTTAATAACCCTGTCTCATTTCTCTGAGACGTGTTTGTCACATCAAATTTGACATATTTTGGTATGTCTTTATTGATATAAGCAAAATGAAATGCAGAAAACTTTCTTCAAGCTTTTTTCCAATTTTCTCTCTTTATCTAAATTTTTTTTTCTTCTTTTGCTCAGTCTCTTGTGAAAGTAAGTACAAAGGTAGCCATTTGAAGCTTAGCAATCAATGGTGTTTCGTGTGTGAGTGATGGTGGGGTTTTGCCGCAGGGTGAAATACCGCAGGCTAACGCTCATATCCGCCTGCCTCGAGCTGAGGTATGGTGGGGAGAGGATAACCAGAGGAAGCTCGGATCTGTTAAAGATATGTGGCGTCAAAAGCTGAATGGTTACAGGGCACAGGATCAGAGGTCGTACTGCTGTTTTGTATGGTCAACACTAACACTCATTTACATCCAAAGCGTTTCTTTACCTATTAACATACAACACTGCCAAAACTCTACGATAACGATAGGTGTGTGTGTGTGTGCGCTTTAACCCTGCATGAGAGAGAGAGAGAGAGAGAGAGAGAGAGCAAGAGGAGCTTCTTTCATCTGTTTATGTCTCATTAATACAGCCACAGTGACAGAGCTAATCGCAACATGCCACAGATAACAAATGTAAGGGCATTGCTTCATGAGAAGAGATGTGACAGCACTGTAAGTAGACTGAATGGAAGCCTTCATTGACCATGGCTTGGAGAAATGCACTGTAATTATACTCAGTGCTTATAATGGGAGATCATGTCCAAGCTATAAAGACTAATGTTCCTTAGTAGCCTGCCCTGTTATAGCTCCCACTGCTGGCAATGCAGGGATTTATCAGGACAGCAGGAGAAAGTTGGAAGCCTTTGTGGAGATTCAATACAGTTTCTTCCTCGACAGCTGGTGTGAAAATCTCCAAATTAAGTGAAAGTGTTCCTGTTGAGAGAGTGGATACAAAGTCATTGCCGAGGCTGTCTGTCTATTTACTAGATATGTGTTGGAAACGCCTTTCAGGCTCAATTCAAAAGCACCAGACCTTTGCAAGACCCCCGTTGTTCCCTTCCCGAGTACTCTGTGGTCTATCATCCTTCGCTTTGTGCTCAGACCTACGCTCTAGCCCTGTGTTTAAGGCTGCATACAATGTACAATAGAAGAGGCATCGCTATTCCATTCACGAGGCTGGGATGATCTCCCACCCTCCAGTAAAACCCAAACTAGTCTGCAGGGCTGTTTTCTGCATCCTTAATGACTGGCTTTTGATTCACCTGTCATTCAAGTGCTTAAGACAAGCCAGGCCAGGACTTTACCTGCATTAAGGCTGAGAGAGTTATTGGGTGCCCTGTTCATTTGTATTAAGCCACTTTAAGTGCATTAAATGCGATGAAGTGGGCTGGCTCTGATAGAGATCTCTGTATTCTGACTCACTCCAAAGGAGGAAGATTAAGGTGCAGTCAGTTAGCACAGTCCTTCATGGCCTGGTGGTAAAGACCTCTGGTGGAACTGCAATCTAAAAGGTTGTTTTAACCGCAATTATATCTGACTCCCAGTGAGGGAAAGCTTTATTTTGATTTGACCAATTGTGTGGCTGGTTTTGCAATACATTTTATTCTAGCAGGGCAGATATACACTGTTGAAAAGGGCTGAAAAAGTTAGACAACATCATGTCTGCATCCAGTTTTCTGCCTCAATTCAAATTCAGGAACTGAATTGGAATTTAAAAGGTATTATAAATTTGGTTTTGAATGGCGCACAACCCTGTAGTCAAAGAAGCTGTTGAGGAATCCAGAGTCGCTGTAACAGAGTCGCTGTAAACTCCCTGATGTTGACAGTAAATATGACTGTGACATTTTTATGAACAGAAAAATGTGCACAGAGCCACACAAAAAAATCTCCAGTGCTGCTGTCTAAACATGCCTAAGATGCAGAAGGTATGGTGCGTCTGAAATGAACGCAGTCGTCGTTGATAAAAGGAGCTGCACCTGTTACCATCATTCTGTTTGCTGCCAATTCCCAAAATAACATCCGAGCAAGCTCAATACACTGTTGCACTCACAAAATGCGAGGAGGAGAATGAGAAAAACACCTATTCCTCTTTAGCAGAAAGTCCCAGGTATCTCCCAAGCAGATGCCGGCATTTTGTTTCTAATGGATACGCCTGCTGGCTGGCACAGCTTGCCACTTGTTGCTGCCAGGCATTGAGTCGTGTTCTTCGTGATTACAGCACTGTCTCCACCAATTCAATCACTGGACTCCATATCCAGCTGTCCACATGTGAGGCAGCTGCAAACTCTGATGGAGAACATCACGTTACATTTAGCTTCGGCTGCATTGTTGTTTACTGACTGGACTGGACTGACGTGGAAAGAATGCTGGAAATGGCCATGACAGTCGTCCTTGAGATGATTGAGAACAATATCTGGATATAAATCTGTTTATCACTGCAGAGGATTCAAAGAAAAAACCCAGATGGGTTGGAAGTCGTTTCTTAGATTTACTTGAGCCATTGATGTGACATTAAGCATAAATCAAAACAAGCTCCGCTAATGGGCTAGAATGTAATGTAGATCACACTCAGAGAAAACACAATATGAATGACACTGATCAACTCCTCTGCAGTTGGGCAACACATTTATTACAATGGTACGACATTTTTAGATCTCTGATGGTCGTTTATTGTCGACGGTTGCCTTGGACTTAATAAATTATAATCTATTACATGCCATCATGCCTGTTAGCGGGACTTAATTCAGTTGAAAGTTCAGCAGTAGTTACAAATTGGACATAATTGTCTAGCATACAAATGCATGACACATTTGCATCAGATTGTTGAGAAAAAGTATGACCTTTGGGAGGGGGGTAATGATGATTTATAAGAAAAAACAATAAGATGCAGTGATTTTAATGAACATCTGCAAGTCTCTGAAGCACCTTGCTAAGATCTGGGTCTTGAACTCATGGGAAATGAAAATTGTCAGTGATCTAAAATGTGATTTTAGTCGAGAATGGGGGAAACTTAATTATAGGGAGGAAACTGTGTGGGAGTTTTTCCCCATTATGCTTTTGTAATGATTCCTTTAAG
Organism: Rhodeus uyekii; assembly: GCA_037043235.1. NCBI lineage: Eukaryota > Metazoa > Chordata > Actinopteri > Cypriniformes > Acheilognathidae > Rhodeus > Rhodeus uyekii. Next base: position 1,502,107 of record JAWRVZ010000135.1, read on the forward strand.
GCATGCTAAAGTTTGGTAAGTGTAACAATACTGATGAATTCAGAATTGAGAGCAGTAGGAAAAACCATGTGCCCTATATGGCAATATAAGAATCCAGAAACGTCTGTCATTTAATACGTTCATTTGCAGATGAATGAAAGTAGATAATTGAATGAAAGCTCCGTAAAAAGAAATATTTCAATGCTCTTTTTGGACATCACTGCTGAACATGCTGCAAATGGCACAATGGGGATCTTTATCATAGACCTAGCCTGACAAGATAACCACCTGTCAAAACACAGGGAGCCAAACACACATCTGTCTCAAAAGCTCAGTAAATGTTTCCCCTCTCATCTTTGTTTTTCAACACTTTTTCAAGATTTCATCCATCTATCCATCTTTCTTTCACATTTATGGATTCTGGCAGACGCTTTTATCCTAAGCAACTTGCATTGCATTCAAGATACACATTGAATCAGTTCTTGCTTTCCCTAGGATCAAACCCATGACCATGGTGTTGTAAACACCAATGCTCTACTGATTGAGCTACAGGAAACCTATCTATCTATCTGTCCGTTCGTCTGTCCGTCTATCGAGCTTCATCTTAACTGTCTCTCTCACCCTGGACAGGGATGTCACTTTTCACTTAATTGCGTCATGACCAGATATTACATTATGTTACACTACACTGTTTTAACAAGAGTAAAAAAAACTCACATGTTATCAACATAGGAATTGGGTGTTGAAGGCATGTGTATCTTTGAAACTCAGGTAAACATGATCAATGATGTCCATTAACCGTACAATAACCTTTCTCATCTCAGAGGATGTGTCGGCTTCTCTTGACATTGACAGTGTTGAGATTAAGAGGTTGAGAGCTGTAGCTGAAGGAGTTCTGAAGAACATCCCTATTTCTACCACCAGCGACCTTACAAAGAAAAATGGAGCATCTCTGACTTGGTAATCAAAATCAAGCCCGATATTGACTTTATATCAGAAGCTTCCTGCACTCACAGCTTCCATTATGAACAGCCAAAAGCAAAAGAGATTCACAAAAAGACCTATATCTTTACAATACCTTTCCCATTCAGAGCTGTATCATTGTCATGTCCTATTTTAAGAATAACTCTATCATAAATTAATGTTTTAAGCATTTAGCATGTTTCACACAAGAAAATTTGTATTAAATCCATTCCCAAACAAGTCGATTATCTGTAATAATTGCTTCTCAAGTAAAAGTATTATATTTTTTCCCCTTTTTTCTTTTTTTTGCTCAATTGTGGTGAAACACTGACTGAGGATTTGAAGTTCCAATCATTAGTTCCATTTCTGTGAACATTAACTGTAATTTTCCCAGGACAATCTTAAAGCATTAATGACATTCATGAAAGAATAAATGAAAATCTGAACTGCAGCTTAGATCTTAGGGACGTGTGACTAGGCTTTGCTTTTAGGAGGGAGGGAAATCTCGAAAATCACTGCTGTCTTGTGTTATCCTAGCACACATTAGATGTGCTCTTTATCAAGCTCATTAATCTCAGAGATGCACTTCTTTTAATTAATGTAAGATACAGGGCTGTTATAAATACTAGAGGAAACCGGGGCTCGGAGGCCTGCCTACAAAAAGAGTTGTCAGAACACACCAGGATTAGATCATCACCGACACTGTAATGTTCCTTTCTTTCTTTCTTTCTTTCTTTCTTTCTTTCTTTCTTTCTTTCTTTCTTTCTTTCTTTCTTTCTTTCTTTCTTTCTTTCTTTCTTTCTTTCTTTCTTTCTTTCTTTCTTTCTTTCTTTCTTTCTTTCTTTCTTTCTTTCTTTCTTTGTTTCTTTCTTTTTTCCTCTCTCTCTCTCTCTCTCTCTCTCTTTCTAAATAAATATTGGGTACAATCCAAAAAATAAAATGCATTCAGGAGCTTTGCATCCCGTGTGGAATGATTTTCTGGGTTGGCAACTGCTACAAATCATATAAAGTAACACAGTGATCCAGCTCATCGGTTCAGCTGTAGTTCACCTCAGTGATCCCGGCCTCAATCCAGACATCTCATGAGATGCATTTGGTCATATTTTAGTGGAGTGGCCTCTCCTCAGTCACTGCAGCAGTTGCCATGGCGATGAGGTGCCTGTGGATTCCACAAGCAATAGATTTGTGTCATACTGGTGGTAACCGTAATTAACAAGAGAGAAGAAAAACTAGTCTTGTGTAACCACACTGTGGTCTGGTGTACATCGCTGAGTGATTTAATAATTGAAATAATTTACGGCACAGCAATACTTTGGTGTAGAAAAATATTGACATGGAAGCTTCCCTGGATTTTTAAGAAATTAGAACTCTTATTTTTATTGTGGATCTTTTGTGCATTATATACAAATAATCATAAACACAATTGACAGATTATGCAACACAGTTTTAAAATATTGTAACGATAGCTACAATATTAGCCATAGCAAGACAAGGAGTACATCATTTTGTTCTAAAAAAAATTATTTTCCTTCACTGTCATTTCCACCACAGAATACTCAAATCATCACTTAAAAAGTAGTGACAATGTGGTGGGAATTTATCATTACTTTTAGAAATAGTGACAGAATTCTTCTGTGATTTATGCTCATGTACAGTATATACACTGATGGACTTTGTTACTGGAGTCTAAACCGCAGAGTTTATTTTCCACAGGGACAAAGTGCCCAGAGTTGAAGAATCGACTTGAAAAACAAATAGTAGTATAGAGTTCTGCTTATGGATATCTAGTTAACTTGCAACTAAATGCCTCAACCAAAGAAAATATTTTTCAAATATTTAACCTGGCAAACTTTGGGCCAATACAAAACCCTGTGTTCCGGAAGTTATGTAAACTCAGCCAATCAGATTAGAGCTTGCCAGGTCAACGCAATGCTTTCCAGTTGTGTGTGCACCGTGCATCAGAGCGGACTGTGGGTGGTCCGTGTGTGCGGTGTCTAAGACTATTGTAAGGCAACAAGGAGAAAAAATGAGAAACAAGAAAAGATAAATGAAACAAAGACAGAACTATTCTCCATGAGCACCTGTGCCTCTGCAATATCATAAACAGATTTACTCATTTGTTGACCAGGGGAAGTCAAGAGGCACCCAGCCAACCAAACAAACAAAACCTATCATTGCCTGACTCATGCAATTACATGCAAGACTTCCTTCATTCTCCACGTCAGTCAGCAGATAACAAGTTTTATCTCAAGCGCTGGCAGAAGTTTTCCCCCGTCTAGAATTCGACATCGGGACAGTTTGCACGTCGGCTTGATTAAATCTGGCTGGCTGAAAATATGGCCTGGCAGAGGTGCATTGTACATTCGAAATGGACCCGCCATCCTTTATAAATCAGATTGAGACCTCTTTAACCCGCCGAGAGATGCCTGCTTGACCCCGACAGATGCCTATTGGTTCAGTTGGCGAGAGCTAACGAGCATGTGGGCGCGGGTCGATGAAGACGATGATGCCGCAGAATCGCCGCCAAACCCGCTGGGCACCCCTGCAGCCACGCGGCACCCAGGACAGGTGCCCGGGCCGTTACCGGCAAATGTGCTCTGCATGCAGCAAAGTGATATTGATTGAGCTTCACTCTGCCATTTAGTGGTTCAGTGAACATGTATGAAAATAAATATGGCATTTTGTTTATACACGAAGTTCATTAATATTCCGCGAGGGAGCGAGGTAAATGGCTTTACCCAGGGTGGCGGCAGGCAGACACCTGCCGTCTGTCTGTGTTAGGTTTTATTTCACTCCAGCGGGTGAGAAGAAAATACAATGACAGCCTTAGGCATCTGCCTGCTAAAAAGGAAAAAGTCAATTTTTGTTTGGAAGGAGGGTTTGCCAAGCTCCGTAACATGATCTCCCACACAAATTAATCTGCCATGGTTTCATGATGGTTCTGGCAAAGCTGGGAAATTGAGCTGTGCTGTAAAAAAAAGTATCTGAGTCCATACACAGCGTAAAACTGAGATGATTGAGTTGGTCAAAGTCCAGATAGTCCAAACCACACATCAACAAGAAGATCCCCCTGGGATGAGAATCTGTGATGGAGTGATTACTGGTAAATAGAAATAACAGACTGTGTGTGCATGTGTGTTTTGATTCTGTCAGTAGTTTCACTCATGTTTTGGCTGTGATTAGATATTCATTCATGCTGTCTACTCTACTGGATCTTCCAGTTCAGATGTTTCCTCTTGGCACGACTTTACAGTGGATCACTTGAGTGCGTCTTACATAATGCTACTTAAAGATTCACTTTTACTCACTCACAAACCTAAGTGTTGGAAGTAGCGTGTTACAAGTAACTCAATCTATGTAATCAGATTATAAAAAGTAACTAGTAAAGTAACATTTTTATACAGATATACATTTTAACAGATATTTTAAATATCTGAACAAAGATAAACAAAATATTTAATTTACTACTTCAAATTAGCAATGCAAGTTACTTTGTTTTCTCATTTATCGACTGACAGCTCTCCTTTCCCCATGTTGAGAAAAATCAGGAGGCGTTACCTCAACAATGATAACAATTTTAAATGAGACAAATATTTCTGTACACGGAATCTCATTTTATTGACCAATGTCTTGCTGCTTACCTTTAATCATTCAGTCAAACCGCATGCAAAAATTACTTTATTTGTTTATTGGTAAAGTCTTGAACTTTCTTCTCCTATGAGAATGGCAGCAGATTAAATGTATTTTGAGCTCTACTGTACAAGCATGGATTTGAATTCCATTCAGTCTTATTATTTAAGTATTGGTGTGAAAATATAACTTTGTTTGTTGTTAAAAAAACAAGCATAGCCCAGATAAGAGAAAAAGTAATGTAACACAATTAGTTACTTTTAAAGAGAGTAACACAACATTGTAATGCTTTACTTTTCAAAGTAACTTCACAAACAACAACCAACAACTGAGAGGTGAAGAGGGAGAACTAAATATACTAGCAGAGAAGAACTAATAACAAATACCTGTAATGATCAGTGTCCATAGTGACTGATGAGTGATGGAAGGATCTAGAACAAAAAGAACATGTGACAAACAAAGGCAAAATAAGAGTCCCGAATGAACAGTGATGTGACAACTTTCTCCAGCACTGCAAGCGCACAAGCAAGCATGCAAATGGCACATGCTGTGAGATGTGCTTGCGTGCCCAGTGCCCTCCTGCTGATTTTTATCTGCTCTCAAGTCTGTAGTGGGTCTATATGTATTTATGAGGAAGAGGGGAATGTGTGTACAGTCATAGATCACAATTTTAACTGCTTAACCATTTTTGTGAAAATTTTCATTTGTTTTATACACTACCATTTAAAGGTTTGGGGTGGTAAGATGTTTTTCGTATTCTCCTCTGCTCACCAAGGCTGCACTTATTTGATCAAAAAATACAGAAAAACTTTTCTATTTGAATATATTTTAAAATGTAATTTATTCTCATGATGACAGAACTGAATTTTCAGCATCGTTACTCCGCTCTTCAGTCTCGCAGAAAGAACCATTTCTTACTACTATCTATGTTAAAAACAGCTGTGCTGCTTAGTTGATGCATGATAAAAATTTTTAAGATTCTTTGATTAATAAAACAGTTCAAAAGAACAGCATTTATTTGAAAAAGGAAAGATACTTATAACGTCAAATTTTATGTATTTTAATAGGTCCTTTCTGAATAAAAGTATTCATTTATTTTAAAGAAAATTAAAAAACCAAACCTGAACTACAGTGCATAAGAACATACACAATATTATTCATTTGAAAATTAAAAATGATAATGGTTTACAATCTATGTTGTTGTGTAGTAGTCTATGTCTTCTGTAATCTCTCTATTTTGCACATTTCCATATTTTCCATCATTTTACTGCTCATTAAGTGTTTAAGTGTGTGAGTGCATCTGTGTCATACCTTTAAATAAATTCTGCTCGGAGCCGCAGCAGAGCCATCGGTGAGTGTGACATTACATTTCTCACGAACATCATCTCTGAATCCCACACAACGTCTGAACATACCAAATCTCCATCTGACAGACCGACTGTGCTAAAATATAATTATATTAATCTTTATGTAACTTGAAATTATCACAGCCATTAAAAATCAGCACACCAGCAAGCGAAAAACAACATATGCTGGTGACCACGCCTATGGTCAGTCTTTCCAGCGAGAAATGAAGGTGTGATGTAAGATAAGTAAAATTGTTTTATGATATGAATATTTACTGAAGTTCCCTTTAAGTGTGCCAATGATTTGGTAATTTACAGAATAACACAACACAGGCCATTTCAGAAATCAGTGAATAAACAGTGTTCCACATGACAGTGGCTACATAAAACGGTTTAGTTCACAGACTGCAAATATAACCTGCTGAGGTGTAGACAGTTGCTAAGTATGCTAAGCTACAACTGCAGAATTTACCTCAGGAGTCCAATTCAGGTTTATTTATTACAATTGCACTCTTAACTGCTGTTCAAGGATGTTTATTGTTGCAGTACTACTAATGGCCATAATACTACTTGATGGTTTCGATTTTTCACCAGCATCCTTATACAACCCACAGCACGAGTTCTGCAGAGTTAATGCCGCCCCACTCAGGACTGCAGACTTGGCCTGGAGCCCATCGGTCGGCCTGAGCAGAGCTCGGGCATCACCACAGTGCGTCAGCCTGCCAATGGCCATCGGTCTCTGGCTGGGTTCCGGGGAAACGTTCCCTCTCTGCTTGGATGGATTTAAAGGTTATCTCTTCTGATCATTCTCACTCTGTCTCCCCCCAGAGTGGCAGCCAGACCCTCCACAGGTGTGTGAATGAGAACGATAAGAGGAAAAGAGAGCACCGTGAAAACACTTGAGGGCCAGGGAGCTTCAGGATCAACTTTGATATGGAAATAATTAACTGGCCTTTTCCACCTACATCAAATCTGGTATTCACTCATGCTTTATGCATCAGCGAAAGTTGTTAGAAGGACGGTTTAAACTGAAGGCTGTCAAAAGAGAATGTAAACAGAATGCACAGGTTTATAAGCACTCTTACACAGCCCTATTTTGAGTCTTTTCTCAGGAACATCTCATTAAAAACTGTTTCTCATGGCAAGGCGTTTGTCTTTTAAGGCCTTTGGCTGCCTCGATTATGCGCTTATAGCATGGTAGGGAACCCAGCTGGCCCATCATTTGGGATCAATCCCCCACCCCCAGCTCATTAACAGATGCTTAACCGACATAATAAGTTTAATGTCACATCTTGTCTCTTGAGCCTTTAGAGGAATAATATGTTGATGTTATTATGAAATAGCCATAAACATATCCTGGAAAGTATGGGAGAAAAATCCTGTTAACCTCAATCAGAACTTTGTACGATAGTTTAGCTAAAGGTTGATAATAAGCCATAGACCTTTCAGATACCGTGAGTTAATATTTGAGAGCATGAGAGTGTGTAATCCTCAGCATATTAGCAAAAATCCACTCATTTTGAAGAATTACCATTTGAAAGACCTTTTGTCCACAATAATAAAAATGACTGTCTGTGATGCATACTATATGAGAAAAGACGCCGGTCAGAGGGGAATGATGACTGTGTCGTCTCATTAACAGTAGTGGCCCACGGCAAAAGAACTCATTACAATTTACTCCCTTAATAAGGCGCAGTACAACTTAATCAAATGCTGCAAATCCAATAGACCAATTAAGAACAAAATGAAGCAATTGATTTATAAATTTCCTGCTGAAATCAATACTTCAGCTCTAAATGCTAAATATGTGCTGTTTGACGACAACGCATGAACCATGAGTTCATTTACTGACAACGGGCACAATTATTTGTTATTTGTTGTCTCAAGGCTATGGCACTGATATTATGAGCACGCAAACAAGAGACCCAATACGATTCGACCAAATGAGCATTTCCGTGCCAACGCAGGCATTTAATTGTCGCTTAAACGTTTGCTGAAATTGTCACTGCACAACATAATGCTATTTTGAAATTATTTGTGTACTTAGTGTACAGAATTACAGTATGGAAGTTAATTGCATTGTAAAGCACTTTATTACCTGTTTGTGGAAACACTATGAGCTAAATAAATTGAAAAAGGAGCGCTTTGCAAGGCATATCAAAAGCAACACAAGCATTCTTAAATAATGGCTTCCGCTCTAGTACCAACAAAGGCACATGCAAATTTCCCCACACACATCCATACAAAAGTAATGCTCCTCAATATCTGCCAAACACATACACACGGTGATGGCATGCTACACTAATTTAGACACGAATAATGGCCTACTGTTGTATCTCTGCTGCAAGGAGGTGCATGCAGAGCTCACACGCTCAGGAGGATTCAATTATTACTTGGTGTAATGATGATTCATGCCATGTTTCGGAACACAGCACAACACGCACATACATTGCTGGAGGAGGGAGAAGCCCCTCTCCAAATGAAGTACTAACCCACACACACAAACACACAGTTTCCAGCTAATTTCTGTCCGGTGTACAATAACACCATTCATCAACCTGACTAAGATTAGTTACTTCTCAGTTCAGTCCTTGTTTATGATAATTAAATCAATGTATGTATAACTGAAGCTTCCACGTGACTCTTACAGGAGTTAAGTGAGGACTTGGGTCGTGCATTAGCAACCAAATCCAATTCTCCAAAATGACAAGAACATCTTCAAACGTTTTTTGGGAGTCAAAGAAAATATTTTTACACATTTTTATAGTATAGTCATAGTTATAGTCAATAGTATAGTCAAGTTACAAATATAGTAAAACTATCATCATATTACCGTAATAATTGTTTATCACCTGTGTCTGGTCATTTCAGTCGATCAATCAAACAATCAATCAAAAGTTTTCCTGTATAGCAGACAATGGTCCCTCTGCAAAGGGAGTCACATTAGCAAAACTTCTGCGAAAGTTTGTGAGCAAAGTAGGTGAATTGTCCATGGTCAATAGTGTAGTGATGCATAAATCACTCAGAGGTCCAGAGGTCACTTTCAAACCAAGCATCTTTAAATTGTTATAAAAATAGTGAAATTGTATGTTAAGAGTTCAGCAAACTTGATTTTTTTTTTTCCTGATCGCATGGATTGCTATTGAGATGACTGCATTTCAACCATGCAAAGATAAATGTGGCCACTCCTTGGCAAAACTACAGGACTAGTAGTTACTATACTACACATACTATACCATACTAGCTACTGTACAACTAGCAATGATCCAACCAAACAGTTTAACTAAACATTTGCAGTATGAAAAGTCATTCTTGCCCCATGTCACCTGAAGTTCAGGTTTGCTATTAAGAGCATCTTAGTGTTAACAAATCTTATACACTATGTTTGTCATAACATGTTTTGCACAGCAAAACTGCAATATTCTGAAATAGCAGCAATTTAAAATAACTATTTTCTGTTGAAATATATTTTAAAAATGCAGCTTTGCCATTTCAGCTACAATGGTAAAGCTGAATGTTCAGCACGTTACTCCAGTCTTCAGTGTCACATGATCCTTCAGAAATCATTCTAATATGCTAATTTGCTGCTCAAGAAACATTTCTTTTCACAGTTGACAGTGCTTGTCCTTCTTAATATTTTGTTGTAACAGTGATACCTTCTACTGAAGAGAAATGTCAAAAGAGCAAAATTTATTTTAAATACCGTATTTATTCGAGTGTATAACGTGCACCCCTAATTTTCTTTTAAAAATCGGTATAAAATTTTGTTTCACGCCAAGCATTGTAATTGACAAAAAACGTTGTTGAACAGTGCAGCCATGATAAAAACATTTATCATATAGCATATACTTATACAGTAATACCTCGGTTAATGAGTTTAATTAATTCCAAGAGCGAGCTCGTAAACCAAAATGCTGGTACACCAAATATCCCCATAGGAATGCACTAAAAATCAATTTATTCGTTCCACACCATGTAACAATCATATCACGTTCCTCCTGTGTGTCCCTTCTGTGTTCCCGTCCTCTGTGACGTCAGCCAATTCCCCTTGTTTACAGTTCAGGTGTTTTGTGTTATCTTGTCTATTTAATGTCTCATGCTCCCCTTAGTCGTTGTCTATTGTTAATGTAATATTCCCCTGTGTCAGTGTGTGTGGATGATCGACTCCTGAGTTTTGCACCCCCGTGTGCCGTTTTGTTTTCTGTCATTAAAGTGTTTTCGTTTTACTTCCGTGTTCTCCTTGTCTCTCCTCATCGCACGCCTGCATCACCGTTACACACCACCACAAACGCCCATTTTAAATATTTTTGGGGTATATAACCATTAAGATCTCATATAAATACTAATTAATAATTGACAATTAAACTTTAAAAACACTTGACAATTTACTGTAATGCACTTCAGCTGAGGAGAGAGGAGAGATGAGAGAGGAGGGAGGAGGGGGGAGCGGGGAAAGCAAGGATTCAAGTGCAAATGAGTGAATTTATTATAATAGTGCAGAAAACAAATGAAGTGATGATCCAGAGTGAAAGTCGTGAGACGGGGAGCCGCGAACGAACGATGAAGGCGAATTAACGAACGAACGAATTCGAGGGAGCCTCGAACGAACAAACTAACGAATTCGTGGGAGCCGCATACGAACAAACTAACGAATTCGTGGGAGCCGCGTACGAACGAATTTGCGGGAGCCTAGAAGGAACGAACGAATTTGCGGGAGCCGCGAATGAAAGCGGGGAGATAGGCAGATGATATGAGAATCAGGTGCTCAGTGACCACACACATACATACAGACTCAGGCAGAACTAGGAGACAATGAATTCATGAACCGTGACAGTTACTGCTTAGAGGTACTGTATGTGTACATTTCACTACGTGAACAAAAGCGATCACAATTACTCAATGTTAACCACTTAATCACAAAGTATCACTGTGGCAAATGATGCAGCCAAACCAAGCGAAGCTGAGAGAATTAATGAGTTAAGGGGTGATAAAGGGGTTGGAATCGCATGACTGTGTAATGAGTATACCATAACATGTGGGCGAGGAAATGAAGCGGGGAGGGGACTTTTTTTTTTCTTCGCCCTCGCTTACAGTGAGCAGCTGCAGCCCGTAAAATGTGCAGCGCGAACTCACAATTCACCTGCGTCCTTAAAGGACCGGCCGTCAAAACAAACCCCACACCACCCCAGCCCAGCAGCCCAGCCCTCATGTATAACGCGCACCCTAACTTTGATTTATTTTTTTGTAGAAAATTTTGCGCGTTATACTCAAATAAATACGGTAAGTCAAGTCAAGTCACCTTTACTTATATAGCGCTTTTTACAATACAGATTGTTTCAAAGCAGCTTTACATTGGTCACATGAAAACGTTATAAACAAAGGTTGTTTGGCTGAACGGCAGCCTTAAAAGAGCAGGCGAATTAATACAATTGATGAATATTAAGTGCTAAGATATGATTATTGATCGATTTGATTGATTTATAGTTTGATTATTATATTGATAATTCAAGTCTAATATTAAGTCTAATTTGGTCCGATTGGAGATGGGTTCATAATCTACACAGGGGAGGGTTTAGTAGAGTCACGGTCTCCGCAGACACTTCAGGGCAGTGCTGTGCTCGTGTCCAGGTGCAGGTCCTTCATCTGATCTGGATACGGCCTGGATCCGGCTGACCATGATAACCTCGGAATAAACAGAGAATAATATCAGCGTAGATGCCATTCTTCTTCTGATGTATCGAGTACATCAGATGTTATGGGAATGTTCCCGGTTCCGGCTGACTTAAATTATGCAGCCTAACAATCATTTTACATGATTTGGATTAAAAATGTATGTATAATGTGTTATGTGTATGCTGGGTTGAAGAGATGTGTTTTTAGTCTAGATTTAAACTGACAGAGTAGTGATGTACTGGTAGTAACGTTTGTATCATTATAAAATGTCTTTACTGTCACTTTTGAACAATTTATTACATTGTTGCTGAATGAAAGAAATTTAATTTGAATGAAATGAAAATTTCTTTTAAATAAAAATATTTTTCCTGTCAAAAAAATTTATATTACAAGTTCAACTTGTTGACAAAAGATTATGAAGAAGGGTAAAAATCATGTTAATGTATACAATAAAAGCAGGAAGATGTAAGAATAAAGTCAATAAAGGGATACCACAAAACCAGACACACAAATTTGCTATCTGATTGAAAACATGTCACCAACAATTTTAAAATGCTCTAAAACCTTGTATTCAGCTATAGGATACATAGTTTCAAGAACAAAGGGATTGCAACTGAAAGCAGACACAAAACAGACGAGACGGCAGAAGCAGAAAAGCAAAGGGTCAACATCAAACAAACATGATCTCTCCTACACTACCTCCATGCATCAGTTCTTGCACGTTCTTAGCAGTTCTCTCTCTATTTCCCTCTCGTCTTCTCTTTTGTACTCTTGCACACGCCAGTCAAAATGACTGACACAAACATATATATCTCATTACCCGATCTGCACTGTTCCGTTCTGCTGCGCTCTCTCGGGCCTTTAGATCAGGCTAGGTTATACCTCCTATCTCTGCTCTGAGAAAACCCACATACACAAATACGTTAAATTTACAGTTTTGGGCCAGGAAGTCAGGCAAATGAAGTAACAGTAATGAAGAAGAGGGAGATGAGATGAGGCCAGGGAGCATACGGTCTCCACTTACAATTAACAACCCCAGCAAGCACTGCCAAACTCTAACAGCCAAAAACAGTAAAAAAAAAAAAATTAACAAAAGAGAAGAAAAAAAAGGACAGAAGGACACCTATTCTCCAATTAGATCAATTCCCTCTCATTTCTGCTGTCAGGATGCAAATTCAGTGCCCAACATAATGTCTGTCAGTCTTCAATCATTGTCAAACCACATTAGAATATAACATCTGTTAAGGGACAGTCACACAGCCGATCACGCACGAATCACTCACAAATCACGCACAGATTGGGTTTGTGGGTGCTTATGCGTCGAGAAATTGACCAAAGTATTCCACGAACATTCGGCGCACACCCGACGCATGAATCACTGATGGAGCATGCACGCTTCGCGAATGTTCCACGTACAAACACTTTCAGAATCCACATTGTCAGTGGATGTCAGTGGAATGAACGTTATACGAAAATCGGTGTGATTCATGCGTTTTCGCTGTGTGACTGGCCCTTTAGTGTCTGTTAGGAATGAGATGGATGATACAATGATTTTTCCGTATTTGATGTTTGTTGTTGTAACGCGGACTCAGGTGGGTTAAGATCCATTTGCAGTTTATTAAAATAGAATTGCAGAGAGAATGGTCATAACAGGCAGTAGGTCAGGATAGGCAGCAAACGATCAGAGTCCAGAATCCGGGTAAACAATGAACAAGGGGCAGGCGGCACAGAATCAAACATGGAGAGTCAGAGTCAGAACACAGGCAAGGATAACACAGGGGAAATCCCGCTCAGAAATGTAGCCGTGGCAAAACAAGACTTCACAGTGAGGTGTTGAGTATCCAGTGTTTACATAGTAGTGATGATGTACAGCAGGTGTGTGTTAATCAGTCCATAGAAGTGGGTGCATGGGAATTGTAGTCCTACAGAGGTAGTGCTCCGGTGAGTGCGACCTCCGGTGGCCGTTGGTGGGAACCTCGTCAGTATTTGTGACAGTTGTTCAGCATGTTAGCTGTGGCAACAAGACACAAATGTTCCTTGATCAATCGATCGATCAATAAATCAATCACTCAATCAATTAAGCAGTCAATCAATAACTAATCATTAGCAAAATAGATGTTTATTATTAATTACCAATCACAGTTTGCAACAGGAAAAAAATCTTAATTAGTATTTTTGTTTTAGTTTTTGACCAAAAATAGCTAAACATCATTCAAACAACGCTTATTTATATAGAAAACAAAATTCATGCACAATAGTAAAAATTTAAATTGTTAACATGCTTTAGATAAATATAAAAAGTACAAAAAAGACAACAAAAATTGAAGAAAAAATTGTTATAAAAAGGTACACAAAAAGTAAAGTTTTTGTTTTTTACAAAATAAATTTATATATATATATATAATATTATATATATATATATATATATATATATATATATATATATAGGGTATACATTAAAACAATATCAGAGGCATTCAAAAAGAACAATAAGAGTAAAATAAACCATGCAGTGGGATCAGTACATTGCTGAAACAGTGCTAAATCAGGAAATGCAGCAAAAACAAAAGCTCTCAAAAACAAAAGACTCAAAAGCTTCTAAGCAGACTTGAGATCTTCTGGATGCCATTTCCATAATGGCTAATTGCTGTCTTGTTGTGTCTTGAGTGATCCCTCTGTTTGGTTTAAATTCTATAATAGCATATCTGAAAGGTATCTTGGTCTTCGGTAATTGTGGAATCCACTCACTCAACTTTGGCAAGTAGAACTACTAGTTTAATTCATCCATATTGGTTTGAACCAGTAACTGGAAATGGAAGAGTGGAAGAAGCGGAAGAGTGAGTTATACAGGCGCATCTACGAGTCGATGAATCAGAATGGTAATGCGTCTTATGTATCACTCTTTACAACGACAGACACATAATGGTAAATGATATGACTGGCCTTTTGCTAGTCTACGTTATCAAACAGCTAATAATGTGCATCTTATGCAGTGCTTCTCAATTATTTTCTGTCGCGCCCCCCTAGGAAGAAGTAAACATTTCGCGCGCCCCCCCTCCCCATATTTTGGAACTTTCGCTTTATTGTTTCCATGGCAACGCGTCATGATTGTCACGTGACAGACCGCAGACACAAAAAGCGCTGTTTGATAGATGTTTCACTTTTATTTAGTTTTTTCTTTTTTATTCAAAATGGTCACTAACTTGTTGGCATATTCAGATTCTCAGATATATGGAAGTGAATGTTTGTCGCTTAAAAACCTTTATAATGATCAAGTTCCCTTTCGAGGGCGGGAACGAGACGGTGCAGCGAAAAGATGCATTTGGGAACCTCCCCTTCACGTAAATTTCTGAAACCTTATAGGATAACGCCAGTTGACAACTGGCCAATTGTCGCGCGATGCGCTCTGGCTGTCAGACAGTATAAATAGCATAAGCGCGGCAATTGCGTCAGATTATTTCCTTCACACGGATTTATGAACAGTTATGGAATCAACAGGAACTAAATGTAAGGTTTACGCGGGTCCCATTGACCCGCCGGACACCCACGCGTACTGCGTCGCCTGTCTGGGACTGGCCCACGCCGAGGATGCCCTGCTGGAGTCCTCCTGCGCGCACTGCGGGGATCTGCCGGGGCGCGCGCTGAGATCCAGGAGGGACATAGCGCGCAGTATCGCGGGGAAGGGGTCCGCTGCCGCCGTCGAGCCGCTGGCGGGCCCCCCCACACACTCGCGGGGTGACGGTGACGACGCAGCATGCCGTCCTCTGCCGTCTCCCCAATCACCAGTTCGCTTCGCGGACTTCCTCCCGGTCGAGGATGACAGAGACGTGGACTCAGTATCCCTCGCTGCATCAGACAGAGACTGGGCGGCGTCGGAGTGCCTCGACACAGAGGGCCCTCTAGACCTCCAGGAGGAGCTAGTCAGGGTCCTCGAGAGGGCAGTTAAAGAGCTGGACCTGGACTGGAGTGCTCCACAGGAGCCCGCGAGAAGTAAGCTGGACTCCTGGTTCCTCCAGTCCAGCCGCCAGCAAGCCGGAGCTAGGAGGGGATCACCCTTTTTTCCGGAGGTACATGAGCACGTGGTGAGGTCGTGGTCGGCGCCTCAGTCAGCTCGCGCTCACTCCTCACCGCGTGCCATGTTTTCGCACGTGGACGGTGCTGAAGCTCGGGGTTATGTGCGGGTGCCACCCGTGGAGGAGGCGATGGCGGCGCACCTGTGCCCTTCCTCAACCATGCTGAGCGGAGGTCTGGGGCTGCCGTCAAAACCGTGCAGGTTCACGGCGCACCAGGCAGAGAAAGCGTACACCTCGGCTGGCGAGGCCGCGTCCGCGCTCCACTCGATGGCGGTGCTGCAGGTGTTTCAGGCAAAACTGCTGCAATTGCTGGACGCCGGCAGCATGGACGCGGAGGATGTGAGGGACCTGAGAGCGGCAACGGATTTCGCTCTCATGGCAACCAAGCGGTCCGCGCAAGCCATCGGCCGCTCTATGGGGTTTTTAGTGGTGCTCCTGAGGCACCTGTGGCTAACTCTGGCGGACCTGAGGGACTCAGACCGGAAAATGCTCCTCAACGCACCAATTGCAGCCGCCGGCCTTTTTGGTGGCGCGGTCGAGTCTGTTATGGAAAAATTTTCCGAGGCGCAAAAGCGCGCGAAAGCGATGAGCCACGTGATGCCGAGGCGCGCGTACCAGCAGCCCTCAAGGGCGCGGTCGGCGCCGCGCCTCCCCCACAGACCGGTGACACAGCAATCGGCGGCTGCAGTTCCGGCGGCTTCTCGCCCGGAGCCGGATGTCCGACGCAAGCAATGGCCGGGGCCCGGGAAGAGGCGTCACGCGCCCAGGGGGGGCCCCCGTCGTGACGGCGCACAGCCTCCCGCAGGCAAGCCATCTTCCTGACGGTCCCGTCAAGAGGAAGAGAGAGCTCGCGGGTGGGCCGCCCCCAAAACATCATGTTGTGCGTTATGTCCCCTCTGTTCGTATGGGCGACGATTGCAATGTGTGTGTGTTAAACCGTGTTTGTGTGGATGCAATAATAAAAACAAATGCTTGTTCACAAAAAGAGTTGTTTCTTCCTCATTCTGTCAGTGTTATGTCGCTTGCCCTGCCTCAGAGCGGCGCGGAGCCACAGTATGCACTTGCTCCCTCAATAGTAGCCGACATTTCCCCGCCGCTCCCGATACTCGTCGAGCAGCGTGCAGCCTACCCTCCGCTTCGTCATTTCCTGGAAGCTTGGAGGGCCATTCCAGGCATCTCAGGTTGGTTGCTGGGAATAATTCAGCACGGTTATTCTCTTCAGTTCAGACGCAGACCGCCCCGTTTCACTGGTGTGGTCCCGTCTCTGGCGCTCCCTCAAAGCGCACCTGTTCTGAGACAGGAGGTTCACAGTCTGCTCGCGAAAGGAGCGATAGAGCGCGTCCCTCCGAGCGAGCTAGAGAGCGGATTCTACAGCCGCTATTTCGTGGTGCCCAAGAGAGATGGAGGGCTCCGTCCGATTCTGGATCTGAGACCCATCAACCGCGCGCTCCACAAACGCGCGTTCAAAATGACAACGCTGAAGCAGATACTGGCACAGGTACGTCCCGGGGACTGGCTAGCGTCCGTAGATCTGAAAGATGCGTATTTTCATATTCAGATTGCGCCACGCCACAGGCGTTTCCTGAGATTCGCGTTCGAGGGCTCAGCATACCAGTATGCCATGCTCCCGTTCGGGCTGGCATTGGCACCGCGCACGTTCTCAAAATGTGTGGATGCAGCACTTTCCCCCCTCAGAGCGAGCGGAGTGCGCATTCTAAACTATCTGGACGATTGGCTGATTCTAGCTCATACAAGGGAGGTGCTAATCAGGCATACAGACATGCTGCTTCATCATCTGGAGTCACTGGGCCTGCGAGTGAACATGCAGAAGAGCATGCTCACCCTGAGTCAGTATTTAACATATCTAGGTGTGTGCTTCGACTCAGTGGCGATGCGAGCCCGCCCCGGAACGCATAGAGACCATCTCTTCGGCTCTGCGTGGCTTCAGACAGGACCGGTCTGTTCCCCTGAGGGTTTTCCAGAGGCTTCTCGGTCTTCAGTGTGCCACCTGGGTCTGCTGCGAATGCGTCCACTGCAGTTGTGGCTGAAGACCCGTGTCCCGTGGAGAGCGTGGACAGCGGGGCGCATGCGCATCACGGTCTCCCGCAGCTGCATCAGCGCTCTGGAACCATGGTCCAATCAGGACATGTTCAGCCAGGGGGTTCCCCTTGGGCTGGTGACGACGCACCGTAGTGACGACAGACGCGTCGAGCTCAGGTTGGGGTGCAACATGCGAGGGCGTTCCGACTTCCGGTCTATGGTCGGAGTCACAGAGCGAGTGGCATATCAACCGCCTGGAGCTGAAAGCGGTATGTTTGGCCCTAAGGGCTTTCCTGCCGCAAATAGAACAGCAGCATGTGTTGATTCGCACCGACAACATGTCCGTGGTTTCATACATAAATCGCCAAGGCGGCGTGCGCTCCAGGGCCCTGTTCGAGCTGGCAACGAGCCTCCTGCTGTGGGCAGATCAACATCTCCTCTCCATCAGAGCTTCGCACATCCCGGGTGTACTAAACCGCGGAGCAGACATGCTTTCGAGGAACGGGATTCCTCACGGAGAGTGGAGGCTTCACTCAAAGGTGGTGCAAATGATCTGGGATCGCTTCTGGAGGGCAGAAGTGGATCTGTTTGCGACGAGCGAGAACGCGCACTGCCCGCTGTTTTTCTCCCTGTTGCACGCCCCTCTAGCGGGGGACGCTCTGACATCGCGTTGGCCGAGAGCCAGGTTGTACGCGTTTCCTCCGGTAAAAATTCTGCCTTTAGTCCTATGCAAAATAAGGGAGGAAAGAGCGTCGGTGATCCTAGTCGCCCCGAACTGGCCGAATCAGCCTTGGTTCCCGGACCTACGAGAGTTGCTGGCAGCCCCCCCGTGGCGGATTCCCGTCAGCAAGAATCTACTGTCTCAAGCGAGTGGCGAGATATGGCATCCCAGCCCCGAGCTGTGGAGCCTGCACGCGTGGCCGCTTCAGGGGACTTAGAAGAGCTCGCACTACCTTCTCGTGTGCTGGAGACTCTCGCGGAGTCTCGTGCACCTTCCACGAGACGCCTTTATTCCCTGAAATGGGGAGTGTTCGTGAAATGGTGCAACGAGCACAATATCGACCCCGTGAGCTGTCCCGTGTCAGATGTGTTACAGTTTTTACAGCTCCGGCTGGATGACGGGAGTGTTCCGTCTACTCTAAAGGTCTATGTGGCCGCTGTCGCCTCGTTTCGTTCACCGGACGACGGGCAATCGATCGGGAGGCATCCACTAATGGTCAGATTTCTCAGAGGTGCGAGGAGATTACACCCCCCACGCCCCCCATCGGTTCCGCCGTGGGATTTGGCGCTGGTTCTGAGAGCTCTCTCTCTGCCGCCGTTCGAGCCCTTGGAATCGGTCGCGATTAAGGAGCTTTCACAGAAGACGGCGCTGCTTCTCGCACTGGCATCGGCTAAGCGCATTGGGGACTTGCATGCGTTCTCAGTGAGTGACGATTGTATTCGTTTCGGGCCCGGAGACTGCAGTGTTACTCTCCGGCCGAGACCTGGCTTCGTGCCAAAATCACTCTCTACTCCATTTAAAGCGCAAGTAGTTTCTCTGCTCGCCTTGTCTTCAGAGCCGTCAACCTCACAGGACATCGGCGCTCAGAGGGCTATCTGCCCCGTCAGGGCTTTACGGATTTACTTGGACCGATCCGCCACATTCCGACAGTCGGACCAGCTCTTTGTTTGCTATGGTGGTGCTACTAGAGGAAATGCTGTCTCTAAACAGAGGCTTTCTCACTGGATAGTGGACGCTATTGCTTTGGCTTATGCGAATCAGGGACAGGAATGCCCTCTCAACATCAGAGCTCACTCGACGAGAGCTATTGCCTCATCGTGGGCCTGGTCTAGAGGTACGTCAATACAGGATATCTGTTTTGCTGCTGGCTGGTCTTCTCAGAACACCTTCGCCAGGTTTTATAAACTGGATGTTCCATCTTTGGCGTCTCAAGTGCTTTCGGTGAGTAATTGAATCAATTATTCCTGGGATATTGCAGTTGTTACCGCCTTGCTGTTGACGCTGGGGATTTCTGTACAGTAGTTTGTGCTTATGTGCTCACTGTCACCGCTTTGCCGTTGACGCTATGCGCTCACATTAGTTGTGCTTTAATGCTTTCTGAATAGTCACGTCTGCCCTGTAATAGCGCAGCCCGCTATTTTTCATGCTGCTGATATGCAAATTTTGACAAGCTTTAGCTTAAGATTTCATTGGCTTAGCTGCACCTATCAGTAGTGAGTACACGTGGCGACGTTGCCATTGGACGAGCTGTGTTTGGTGTGTGTTTCGCTGTATCAGACTGGTCTAGGTCTCAATCACGGCGGGATTGAACACCGTTCCCAATGCATCTTTTCGCTGCACCGTCTCGTTCCCGCCCTCGAAAGGGAACGTCTCTGGTTACTATCGTAACCTCCGTTCCCTGAGAGAGGCGGGAACGAGACGGTGCAGCGTTCGCCGTGTTCGTCGCTTGACCAGCTGTGCCGTGTTCAGTCATGATTCTGACGCAATTGCCGCGCTTATGCTATTTATACTGTCTGACAGCCAGAGCGCATCGCGCGACAATTGGCCAGTTGTCAACTGGCGTTATCCTATAAGGTTTCAGAAATTTACGTGAAGGGGAGGTTCCCAAATGCATCTTTTCGCTGCACCGTCTCGTTCCCGCCTCTCTCAGGGAACGGAGGTTACGATAGTAACCGGAGACGTTCTCTGAGCGCGTCTTTTTTGGATCAGTGCCAGATAGCGCGTGAAAACACGTGTGAATTTAGCGATTGATCACGTGACACATGAACACCGGTGTGATCGTACACATCAACGGGTGAAGGGTTTGTTATCTGAACTTCATATCTGCTGCTCTTGTTCAGTGCAAGAAAACCTACTCCCTGACAAAAAAAGCATGTTCCCCACGGTCACGCGCGCCCCCCCTGGCATCGCTCGGGCGCGCCCCACTATTTGAGAACCACTGATCTAATGTGACACAAACCATATCCCATTCTCCATCTCAGTCTGCCTTCTAAAAATCAGTATCCTTGGAAACGTCTTGAATAACTTAGAATGTTAGTGGAGTAAAACATATATTTAATCATTACAGGAAATTTCAAACCGTGTTTTTCAGACTGTCTTTGGTTCTCTGGAATTTTAAGGAAATACTCAGCAATGGTGTTGACTTATGAAGTCATAAAAGGTGTATCTTAAAGCATATTAAAAACACCACAAAGATATACACTCACCTAAAGGATTATTAGGAACATCATACTAATACTGTGTTTGACCCCCTTCCTCTTTCAGAACTGCCTTAATTCTACGTGCCATTGATTCAACAAGGTGCTGAAAGCATTCTTTAGAAAGGTTGGCGCATATTGATAGTTGATGGAGATTTGTGGGATACACATCCAGGGAATGAAGATCCCGTTCCACCACATCTCAAAGATGCTCTATTGGGTTGAGATCTGGTGACTGTGGGAGCCATTTTAGTACAGTGAACTCAATGTCGTGTTAAAGAAACCAATTTGAAATGATTCGAGCTTTGTGACATCAGAGGATGGGTACATAGTGGTCATAAAGGGATGGATATGGTCAGAAACAATGCTCAGGTAGGCCGTGGCATTTAAACAATACCCAATTGGCACTAAGGGGCCTAAAGTGTGCCAAGAAAACAACCCCCACACAATTACACCACCACCACCAGCCTGCACAGTGGTAACAAGGCTTGATAGATCCATGTTCTCTTTCTGGTTACGCCAAATTCTGACTCTACCATCTGAATGTCTCAACAGAAATCGAGACTCATCAGACCAGGCAACATCTTTCCAGTCTCAACTGTCCAATTTTGGTGAGCTTGTGCAAATTGTAGCCTCTTCTTCCTATTTGTACAGGAGATGAGTGGTACCCGGTGGGGTCTTCTGCTGTTGTAGCCCATCCGCCTCAAGGTTGTGCGTGTTGTGGCTTCACAAATGCTTTGCTGCACACCTTGGTTGTAACGAGGGGTTATTTCAGTCAAAGTTGCTCTTCTATCAGCTTGAATCAGTCGGCCCATTCTCCTCTGACCTCTAGCATCAACAAGGCATTTTCACCCACAGGGCTGCCGCATACTGTGTATTCTTCCCTTTTCACACCATTCTTTGTAAATCCTAGAAATGGTTGTGCATGAAAATCCCAGTAACTGAGCAGATTGTGAAATACTCAGACCGGCCCGTCTGGCACCAACAACCATGCCACGCTCAAAATTGCTTAAATCACCTTTCTTTCCTATTCTGACATTCAGTTTGGAGTTCAGGAGATTGTCTTGACCAGGACCAACCACTAAATGCATTTAAGCAACTGCCATGTGATTGGTTGATAAATTAATAAGAAATTGAACAGGTGTTCCTAATGATCCTTTAGGTGAGTGTATTAACAACATTAACAACGTGATTTTCACCGCAGGGTTTAAGGATATTGTGGTCAGCAGTATCAAATGTAGTACTAAGATATACTAATACCACCTATAATAATCAGTATTTACTGCAGATGAATATCACTTAATATTTTAATCAGTACTGTCTCTGTGCTATATGTTCTGACATCTGATTGGAAGTATAGTTACTTTAAGTCAGATTTAAGAATATCTGTAGTTGTGGTTCAAAAAGTTACTTGAACTGTTCATTTTTGAGGGTAGGGCCTAACAACTTCACTTTTCAATGACCTTGGAAAAATGCCAGAAAGAAGTGCAGCTTTTACTATCTAATAGATCAGATTCCAGACAACTAAACACAATTTAAAGAAGGTTGTGGGCAGTGTCATGAGAGCAGGTGGATGCATTAAAGTACTGCAATGTTTCTTGCAGTTTGGCTGTCAGTTTACTCAAATTTAGCTTTATAGTGAGTACTCTCTTATGCTGCTGCATGTGGTAACAAATTTGATCAAGTCAAGTCAAGTCACCTTCCTTTATATAGCGCTTTTTAAAATACATATTGTTTTTCAAAGCAAATAGGAAAATAATGCAATGAAGATTGTTTTTGTCTGTACAGCAGCTCTGTAAGAAAGTCATTTACCAGCTTAAGTAAGTTTTGATTGATTCATTTTTGTTGTAGAATCATTAATTATTAACTTAGGGGTCACGTACATGACACCGAAAACAGAAAACACATTCCGGACACCCACCCACACGATTACTGTGCCCCGCCGGCCCAAAAACACAAACCTCGAAAAAGATTTCAAAGTGCAAGCCCCCGAAACGACAACACCACCATCCCTGTGCCAAACCCCAAGACGGGAATCATGTGCCAAGTCTATAGGCATCTGCGTTTGAATGCGTATGTTATAAAACTATATGTTGTATTGATGAGGCCTTCGCAGGGAATAGTTTAGCTGACACTGTATCTGCAGAAACTTCAGGGATGTGTTGTGGTTGTGTCCAGGTCCATGTGCTTCACTGATCTGGATAGTAGCCGGATCCGACTGTCTGCGGTAAACCTTTGGATAAATAGAGAGACTAATGTCAACATATATGCCATTCTTCTTATGATGTTATAAGAACATCAGGTGTTATGGGAAGTGTTCCTGGTTCCGGCTGACCTAATTTAGAAATTGATAATGTGTTATGTGTATGCAAGGTTAAATTTTGATATTCGAGGTATTATTAACTGGCCAGAATTTTGAGATCACAATAGACGTGAAGGACTATAATGTGTTAAGAGCTTGCACAAGTACCAGGGAGCTAAACCATTTAGTAATTTGTAGGTAATCAGCAGGATTTAAAAATGTATACGATGTTTAATAGGGAGTCAATGCAGTGTTGACAGAACCAGGCTAATATGGTTATAATCAATGAAAAAGGATGAAAACTCATTGCATGTCTGGTTATAAAGCAGTCCACTGGGTATCTGGTTAGAGGGGTTAGTTATCCTGTCAACATTAATAAACAGCCTATGTGTTGATGATATTCATGTTGATAATGTCTGAAAAAGCACCTGTTTTGTGGTAAGAATAGATTTGAAGCTTTGTTTTCTGTCACATATGACTTTTCTTCATTTTCTTTTGATGTATTGCACAACTGTAATGTTTCTTCATGGTATGCCTGACAGTGATTTTCCTGATCTTCACAAATGCAATTTTAACAATTGTTGCATAGAGTTAGTCAACAAAGAGAACATCACCAGAGTGTGCATATGTGTTTAATCTCACAGATATAATATAGATTTTATAAAATCAATGTTGGTGTTCTCATTTATATACTGCTTTTTTCCTGTGGAATATCTGGTTTCTGTTTTAAACACTGACATATCAAAGAAAACACAGAAGTGGTCAGACGGTTCTAAAACCATTATAACAGTGTTTGGCTGAAAAAATATTAGTTTAAAAAGCCACAATGAAGAGGAAGTGAAATATATTTCTCCCATATTTGATATACATACAAGTATAATGGATTAGGGCAGGGACTTGGCTCTATCCATCGGTTGTTGAATGGATTTTTTAGATGAGGTCATTGCACTCAAAAATAAGATGACAGAAGGCAGATGAAGGTGAGCTTGAGCAGGTTTAAGTGGACTAAATCACTAGAGAAGTCTTGCATCCGTCACCAGAAAGAAGACCATCCAGTGATCCAGTTATTGATTTCCAGTTATGACATTACGAGGTCAAAGAAAAAAAAGCCAGTAGCCTCATGGGTAGCTGATGTAATTTGTGCTTCTGGCGGTCTGGGTTAGAGCCCTGGCTTGTGACTCTTTTCCAGAACCCATCCTCCTCTTTCACCCACTTCTCTTCATATAGCATGCATTTAAAAAATAGAGAGGATTTTTTTTTTTTTTTCATGCCAACTTTCATAAGTGAACAGACATTTAAAATTATTAATTTTACAGTATTTGTTTTCAGCACCACATCAATGTTGCATTGAAATCTAATAAACAGCAGATTAGATTCATTTTCCCAATGATTTGAACAATTTCTAATTTGTCTTTTACTTATCAGAACAGAAATAGAAAGAACATTGGGTTCCCACTTGCACTGGGAACTTTTGTAAATGTTGCTGTGAATATAACAGATTGGAGTGAGCTGTTATCTCTAGGACTCACAGGACTCGTTGTTTTTACATCTGTCGGAATAGATGAAGGGTGGTTTTGAGCTTGTCGCTCACAGCAAAATGTTGTAAAATTGTTTACTGTTCTTACCCATTTGGCAATTGTTTTTTTTCTTTATTTTAAGCATAAATGTAGTAATGCAGTTCATAACTTTCAATTAGATTTTAAGAATGAAACTATCCATTCTATATTATTTATTTGGCAACAGAAATTTTGTCTTTTATCACGGTTTATGCAAATTTACGTCAGGAATGTTCTGCCATTTGAAAAGCAGCACACAATGAGTTTATAAGTGTGTCCTTAACTGCTGCTCATGGACACAATGTTCTCTCTCTCTCTCTCTCTCTCTCTCTCTCTCTCTCTGGTTTCAAAAAATACTTCTAGAGCTCTTTTTAACTCTATGGAATGTTCTGCAAAATCTTTCTACACATTGAAAGTGTCATGGCAACAAGAGGACTGCAATACGGTGGTTCAAGGACTCCTCTTGTTCCTGTAACATTTTAATTATGTTGCTGATGCCTGCTTTGGAGATGTTTTGCGGGCTGTACTGACTCAAGCCTGTAAGAGTTTTACCCTCTAACCATTCTGATCTCTCTCTCTCCCTCTCTCTCTCTCTCTCTCTCTCTCTCTCAGTTTCAGATAGATTAGGATTAATTGATGTAAATTCCCTCCTGAAAGCAGCTAAGACGAATAAAAGAATCCATTTTAGACAGAAGTAGTTAAAGACAATTGGGCAGAAAGGAGAAATGAGGGAGGGGCAATCCTAAGCTTGTTAAAATTTAGTTCTAAATTAAAGGGATACTTTGCCCAAGAATGATAATTGCATTACTTACTTGACCTCATATTGTTTAAAACTTTTATTCAAAAAAGCTATGTGTGTGAGGATCATTTTGAGTTTTTGACCATCAGAAAGAGGACAAACTGCTAAGACTTTTTGGCTTTCACTTTGTGAAATCTTGGTATAAAGTTTTCACTTTGATACCCTTCTAAAGGGATGTTTGTTTTTAGAGTTAGTTAGAATTAGGTTAGGCTTAGGCATTTAGTTTTGATGGTTAAGGTAAAGGGCTAGGGATTGCATTTTTTTCATTATAGTTGTGTGTGCGCAGAGGTGGACAAAGTGCACAACTCCGTTACTTGTCATCTGTCATCTTACCAACTGATCAGTGTTCAAAAAATGCTGGGAAATCATTTAATTTCATGACACGTGACCCTAAAAGAGTGATTACTGATTTGGCTGTGTCCCCTGCAAAAAAAAAAAAAAAAAAAAAAAAAAAAAAAAAAACATCATGTTTTAGAGAAGAAAAAAAATATATAATCTACTGATTTTCAAATGCTATATGGAAACTACTCGACTTCTACTTGAGGACCTTGATAGAAATGGAGTGAAAAGAGAAATATTTGTCTTTCAATTTAAAGTCACAAGTTTCCAGGAAAAATTGTATTCAAGTAAAATACAAATACTGTACTTAAGTATAGTACTCAAGTAAATGTACTTTGTTACTGTCCACTTCTCTGTGTGTGAATAACGCTGCCAGGATACGTGCCCAAGGTTACCACCCCTCCTTTCAGGGATCTGGAGGAGGAGACCCAGCTCTTGGTCTGATCTGTCTCGTCCTTGCTTTGTACGTGGACCGAACGCAGAACTTCAGGATGTAAGACCAGCTCTTTGTCTGTTATGGAGGACAGTAGAAGGGAACAGTTGTCTCCAAGCTGAGTTTAGCCCACAGGATAAGTGGAAGCCATTGTTTTGGCATTCAAAGACAAGCAGCGCCCCATGAGGTGAGAGTGAGACACTCTACCAGAAGTGTCACTTACTCCTGGGTGCTGGCGAACAGTGGCTCACTGGCGCACGATGCCTCACTGGCAGACATCTGTAGAGCTGCTGGCTGGGCGACATCTAACACATATGCCAGGTTTTATAACCTTCTTGTAAAGCCAGTATCCTCCCATTTACTTGCCACCAGTAACCAGAAGCGCATGGACCCCACTCTGTGTGCCGCTTGCCACACCACTCCTCTATGGACTGGATGCTTGCGCTTATTTCGCTCCTCAGATGAGTTCCTCCTGTATTAGCAGCAGTAAGACTTGGTGGAGACATCAGACGCCAGGCCTTGTACCCCAAGGTATATCCACTGGTTTCTATCTTATACTACCATTCTATACTAGGTGCCCATATGTAGATCCCATATGTGTATTCGGTACGGTTCCCCTCTCAGTGAGCCCATGTCTTTCCTTGACAGAAATCTGCAGTTTCTGCATAGTATTAATACCCCTACAAGGCTGTATCAGAGACCTTCCATATGTTTAACTGTCCAGATGGCAAGTCCATATGTGTAGATTCCCCTGAATCTACACAGAGCAGAGGGCAAAGTTTCACTCAAAGATGACTTGGATCTCAAGCAAGATCCCAATTTAGTAACCTAGACATTCTAAGTACACCAGACACCACAAACACAGAAAAGAAAAAACAGAAAGGACAGTTACAAATTCTGAATCACACTAAGACTGGACAATGTATGTTTTTCTAAAAAGCGCTAGTATTTGGCTCATTAAAATGTTTTGCTGTGTCATGTGGACTTTTACTGGATTCTCAAGAAATTTCAGTTTAAAAAGTTTGTTTATAACAAATTAAGTTAATTATTGGTCATTTAAATGTCATTCCAAAAAAACTGCAACAGATAAAACTGAAACATTCTATATGTGATTGGAAGGTCTGGTGAATGTCCATTTGCAATTGGTGTGTTAAGAATTCTTTACAATATCACACAACGGACTAGATGTCAGTTGTTACAGAAGAATCAGCTCATGGTTTCCTGCGGCCTTTGTAAAAGTCCAAGGACAAAATCCCTACTGCATTAAAACCACCAATATTGGACACCTAGCACAACAATAGAGCTGGCGCTTCTGCACATCTTCCTGAAAAACTGTTTTATGCCATTTCTCAGGCAGATTACCTGGGGATTAATCTCCCATTCCAGACACACAGTGGGAATGCTAATGTCAGTGTCAGTTGGAATACATTTGTGTCCATAATGCTGATGGTGCATCACTTACAGAAGCGAATGTCACAGGCTTTGGTGTTAGTTCTGGTCTTTGTGTAATCTGCCTGGCCTTGTGGGTTTGAACGAGAGAGAGAGAGAGAGAGAGAGAGAGAGAGAGAGAGAGAGAGAATCAAAATCAGAATTGGACTTGAGAAACATTGTGTCCATGAGCAGCAGTTCAGGACACACTAGAGGTCTATAGGAAAAAGTCTATCTATAATTTCAGGGGTTTTTCACAGTCCTCTTGAAATGAAAAAAAGAGTAATGCATATCATTAAATCTCTCAAAAAGTGGATGGGATGTCTTGTGGAAAGAACAATAAAATCAGTATCTGTCATCTTGTTTTGCTTCTGACGAAACACAATAAATGCTTTTGATCCTGGATTATAACCCATCCATCCTTTTCTGTGAACTACTAAAACAGTTACTTATATACATAGTTTCTGTCTGTAATTGCCTAAATTATCTCAGCACATCCACAACTGTCTGAGCCTCACCTGCCAAAAAAAACAAAACCTTCCCAATTCTGACCTTCAGCTTCCGTGCCAGGTGCTGAGACATCATTTTCCCTCCACTCAAGCTGCAAACGAGAAGCTCATTATCAGAGGGACATAGTAATTAAAGGCCTGATAAGTGCCTGGACAGTCCTAACATCAACACTTGCAAATCTGTGACTGAAACCCAGATGGAGAGATCTGATTGGATATATCCGTTATCAGTGGTGGGTTTGATCCTTGTCTGAGCTTCTGAGAAGCCTAAATACCTCTGTCCACATTAATCACTCCCACCAGAAGCTGAAATCACAGATTAGATGCTTTTAGAGGAGATTCTGCTAATCACTAACAACAAAACACACATCAACACAGCCTGTGTGCTTTAAGCCTTCCTGTGGCTAATGAATCACTGCTTTAAAGTCAAGCAAATAAATCATTTATTTGCTAAATTAAATGGTGTAGGAAATTTTAAAGCACTATTCAGATACTATTAGTTTTCCATGTGCTGTTCCAGTTGCAGTTATTAACAGCAGATGTCTGTGATTTCAAGTAGTCAAATGGGATTTTTCCAATCGTTAGAATGATTTAAGTAGGATCATGTGACATTGAAGACTGCTGCAAATTTAGGTATGCAATCACAGGAATATATTACATTTTAAAATATGTTTGTAATGTGTAGGTCCTGTTGATGAAGAGAAAGATGGAGAAGGTTCAATACAAAGTATTTATTTATAAAACAAACTCCTATAATCCAATTACAAAGACAAAGACATAAACAATACAAGTTAGTACAAGGAGGAACTCAAATACACAGTGATGATGAGACAATGGCATTCAGCTGTACTGATTAATGTGTGTCTGTAACGCGGGTGGTGTGTAGTTGACCATGAAAACATAGAAGGCAGGGATCAACATAAAATTAAATTTATTAAACAAAAACAGAAAACACTTTAAATAGAAAAAAAGGCACACTTGTGCATAAACAAATAAAAACTCAGAATACCATGAACACAACACAATACAACATAACGACATAGAACCGTCACAAAGTCAACATGTCAGTCCAAAAGAAAGAGAGGGATTCAATAGCAAAAACACAGTGAACAAAAATGTGGAAAAAGTCTGTAGAGTGGCTGGTCAGGATGGCGCAGGGACTCAATGGGCAGAAGTGACGTGTGCTGCGTGGTGGAATAATCCCAGTGAAGACACGGTAAAACCAGGACACGACAATGCCGAGAACAGACGGGAACTTGGACAAGAACAGACAGGAACAACGATCTGACAACAGAAGGTGGTTAGGAATGGCTGAAATAGGCAGAGGTGATGAGTAGCAGGTGGAGATGATGAGGTAATGAGCATATGATCAGTGACCACGCCCACCACATTCACCTCACACTCACACACATGCAGATAGAGGAGTCAATGAATTAGTGAACCGTGACACAACATCCAACAAAGACCTGGGAACACAAGAGGGTTTTATACAAGAAGAGTTAGGAAACACCTGACAAGACTAACAAGGGCAGTGATGAACATAACAGGTGAAGGAAGGGCACGGAAGATACACAGAAGGGACCCGGAAGTGAAACAAATTGACTGACAGACAGTGGCAAATGACACACCAGACAGGAAGTGACAAAGGACATGGCAAACAAGAATCAACAAAGGACACAGCAGACAGGATGAAGGGTAACAGTGTCCTTTGACAAATAAAGACTGGTGGGAAACGACTGGAAAAGGATTACTGAGGAATGCAAACTAAAAGTAAATGAAAACTAAACTAAACACACAGATTGTGTCAATGTTAACACAGAACAGATATTTTAAATTGTAAAAATATTTCAGAATTTCGAATTTAATTTAATATACATAAATTAGTGCTGTCAAAATGTTTAATCTGAAATACGTTTTTGTTTGCGTGTGTGTGTGTGTGTGTGTGTGTGTGTGTGTGTGTGTGTGTGTGTGTGTGTGTGTGTGTGTGTGTGTGTGTGTGTGTGTGTGTGTGTGTGTGTGTGTGTTTACACTGTGTTTTTTTTACAGTTAATATGAAAGACTAAGAGTCAGAAGTGTGGTCAATTAAAGAACATTTTAGAGAAGATGGTTTGTAGTTTCATCAGTAGAAGCTTCAAGTCTCACAAAGAGTTTGTAGGCTGCCCTGCTTACATTAACATTGTTGCATCAATTATTCTCTAACAGAAGCTGCTAACCACACTACTACTTAAAGATAAATGATTCTGATTGGCCAAGGAAGAAAGACATACAAAACTAGTAATCTTTAACACAAGAGCAGATAGAAGCATTTTTCCATCCATCATGATGCTGAAGTTTGGACCCTGGATTTACCTATGTGGTGACCTTCTGGATCAGATCAAGGAAAACAAGTCATTATCTCTCCCCAAGGTGCCAGCTGTTCATCTCACCAATACTGATCTGTAACCGATCATACCAATGCACAGACAGAGACACAGCTTCTTCAGCTCTTGTTTGAAAAAAAGAAACTTTAGACAATATTCATCTTCATTCTCTAATGTTTGAACATAGAATTGTATGGTTAATGCTTTACCCAGAATTGGCCACATAGGTGACAGACTGAAGTGTAGATACATTTGAAGAAGTCATTCAAAAACTTAAATTGCAAATCAATAACTTGATTATAAATGTCTCGCTTTAATTTATATTGCGCTTTTTACAATGCAGAATATTTCAAAGCAGTTTTACAGTGGTAAATCAAAGCGAATTGCATGTTTAGTGTAAAGACTGTTCCAGAGTTTAGGTGCTAAATAGTAAAAAGGTCTACCACCAGCAAAAAAAAAAAAAAAATTCTATTCTAGGTATTACCAATTGTTGTTTTTTAAGGAATACACACACAAAAAAAAGTTGCACAATACAATTAAACTTAATAAATATACAAATAAACCTTCCCAAGGAACAAAACTTCTGAATGACACAGATGGTGTAGGAATCTTTATTGACCACCAGATGGCAGAGAAGAGCACTGTGTCAAAAACTTCGAAGCACCAACACGGTTTCATGTAAAAGCTTCACTGCTTCAGAAGCTTCGTGGTCTCCTTGTCGTTCATGTTCCCTGATTCATGCCGTGTTCCCTGCCATGTTTCCTGGTTTATTTTATGTAGTAGTTTTGGATCTTGTTTATGTTATGTTTATCCCCCTCGTGAATTCTGTTCTTTTGTGTGTTAATGTTTATTTTGTTATTCCCACTTTTCCTGCATTTGAGTCCTCCCCGTTCTATGAATCATGACACAATATAATATAGAGAATGCAGAGTTGACAGAATAGGGTTATATGGTCATACTTCTTGGTTCTGGTAAGAACTCTAGCGGCTGCATTTTGGATTAGCTGGAGTTTGTTTATTAAACATGTAAGACAACACCCTGTTACGTTTCTGTCCTGTCATCTGTTGACTTCATGGTATCCAACATGTGCTTCCTCAATCTTGGTCCATTCTTGTTGATTGTATGTTGAGTGTTTTTCCCTGCTCTACGTTTTTAAATAAAGCAACATGTTCCCCTTCGTGCATTTTTACCATGTGTTAGGTTTAAGCAAAGCTCAGCTGAAGAAAGAGAAGTGTGTTCGATCGAAGAATGGAAGCATCATATGACAAAGAAAAACTGACTGGGTTAAGTGTAACAAGTGTAACCCTTCTCTTAAGGGTAGGTATACATTAGATTTGGACACTCCACCTATGGCCCAATTGAAATTACTGAACACACACAAATCAGTTATAGTTTTTTATGAACTGTATTGAACTGCTTTGATAACAACAACAACAACAACAACAACAACAACAACAAGTTTCATTCAACACAATTAATACACACAAAAAAAGAAAGAAAAGGAAATACAATTAGTGTGGTGCACAATCAGTATATGTGTTTCATTTTTTTTCTTCAGTTTTCTCAGTCCAGTCTGTAACCAGTCCTTCAGTAAAAGTTCCTTTTACTCAGAATCAATTGTCTCAATTGTCTCTCAGAGTTTGCAACAAAAAACAAAATGATTGTCTATAAATCCCAATCCGGAGTTCAGGAGTAGGCATGGAAAGAAGAAAAGAAAAATATTTGTGTATCCAAACGGGTGTACTCAAAAGTGCACTGAAGGCCTACAGTGGCATCATCAGAAGATGATCTCTTTAAATCCAGGAATCAAGGGTGGGTTGCTCGCCACCTTTCTTCCGGAAGAATTCAGTAACATACAAAAAAAACCCTGTCCTGCAATGAAACAAGCACATTAATATCATGTTAATCAATCTTTACTAATAGCAATACAGTGTGGACCTTAATGTACACAACAAATGGTTTGCACATAATACATTCATATTCAATTTTTGAACTCAACACACATACATATTTTGACATGGTTCACAGAGTAATTTTGTTGTCAACAATGTGACTTTACACTAATAATAAACTTTAAAGCAAACACCTGTTCTCGTGCGCTCACAACAAGGACGAACACACGAGTCATGAATGCCTGAATCCCGACACAAAACCGATACAGAACCAGACCAAAGTATCGTGACCGGACATCATAACTTGCACAAAAGACGTCACACAGACAAGAGTGTACGCAAGCACACATAACTCAAGACATTACGGTATTGTCAGAGCTCTGCCACAAAACCAAGATATTACCAGACCAAATGCGGCAGAACCCTGACAGTGGAAGGTCCTCTGGTAATTTGATTATAAGGAAGAGGTTTTTGCAGATCAGTGGGGTGCACTTCAAGAACGGTTAACTGAGATCTCACTGAGAGTAAGGGTTGGAAGGAGAGTGTAACAACTTTCAATGTTCAGGGAGGAAGGAGGCGGAAACCGGCAGACGTTCAACAGACTTTAATGTGCAAAATAAAACATAAATACAAAATAAACAATATAGCTGCAAGACGGGGTAAGCACAAAGAGTCTGTTTTAATTAATTTAAACAGTTGTTAATAGAAAACACCAACATATTATTTGAAGTTAATTACAAGTATTTTTTTTATTCTTTATGAAGAGGTTTATTTTTATAGTTATAGTAAAAACAACAGAAGTTTTGAATAAAACTAAATGATGAATTGACTACTTTTCCTTAATGCATCATTTTCATCAATGTGAAAAGGGCAAATGACACTTTGAGTAATATTCTGCTGACATCTAGTGGCTGCAGTTGACATTTCAAGTTTTATTTTCATAAGTGATAAGCAAAGCTGCAATGAGCAGAAGCACCACTTTGTTTATATCTCCGGACCACTAGATTACACTGAGCTAAAACTCTGCAGGTAGCCTCAGATCATGATTGACATGACACACAGAAAGTTTGGTCAGAATATGCTAATCCATTGCAGAGATATACACCTCGCTTGATTTGGTGGCCATTTGGTCAAATTCGTTCGCAATTTTATCGAAAACTGTTTGGCGAATCAACTTCATTTCTATAACTTTTTGTCAGCATGGTCTGAAGATGATGTGATTCAATTTTGGTGAAAATTGGACCAACGGTGTGGGAGGAGTTCGAAAAAGTAGGTTTTTAAAGAAAAACAACATGGCAAACAGGAAGTTTGACCGAATATGACATATTTAGTATCTGTGCTCTCTGCTTGACCCAATAAACACATTGAGACCATTTGTTTTACAATAGGTTGACGTCATCAAAAATTATTAAATTATTGGAAATTTGGTTATAACTTTTGACCACAAGGTGGTGCTGCCTCGAAACTTTTTGAGTCGTATCAAGGTTACGTGCCGAAGACACATATTGAGTTTCGTAATGATATGCCGATCCGTTTGTTAAATATAGCAATTTATGACAATATTCAAAATGGCCGACGCTCTAAATGGCCGATAATGGGAAAATTTGGTATCGCACGGTATTTGCCCCCCCCCCCCCCCCCCCCGATCACGGCGGCCTCGGTACCTGGGGGTAAGGACAGACGAGGCGAGGGAAAAGGAAATGGAGACAAGAGGAGCGACGAGAGAGGGGAGAGAGGAAAAAGAAAGAGGAAAAAAAAATCTTGGTCCGGTTCCCAGACACGCTGACTCTCGGTCCTCGCCTGACCGAGAGACTTCCTCGCGGTGCCATGCGGTGGCACCGGACGCTGATCGCTGGACGGCTTGGCGCTCCTCCGCCTCCTGGCGGTTGGCGACGACTCCTCTCGAGGGCAGCCGGCAGCGAGTCCCCCGTTTCCTGCTCCTCCCCAGCATGGCAGACGGCAGCAGGCTTTCGGCGCGCTGGCAAACGGTGCGACTCCTTCGCTCCCTCGCAGACGGCAGCCTCCCACCTCGTCCCAGGAGCGTGGTCTCTAGCTCGCGTCCTACGCGATCCTTCCTTGCTCCAGCACCACCGCCTCGGGCAGACACTCGCGGTTTTCACCCTCTCGCGCTGCCCGACCTCCACAGCGAGGGCTCTCCGACAGCGTGTCCCTCCAACCTCCCGGGTTTCGGCACCAGTGTAACAACTTTCAATGTTCAGGGAGGAAGGAGGCGGGAACCGGCAGACGTTCAACAGACTTTAACATAAAACATAAATACAAAATAAACATAATGGCGGCAGACTCCCCTTGCGGCCGACTGCCGCCCACACAACCACAGAACATAACTCAAATCCCAGGCCTGGTCCTCTCTCGTCTTCACTGTCGTCGCTCCTCCTTTTATGTCTCCGCTCCTCCGTGAGACGAGAGACACCGGTAGCTTCGCAGGTGACGCTCATTCTCAATCACGCCACCAGCTCTCGTGAAGCTCTCACGGTCCCTCGACCCCGCCCTGCTCGCCACAGAGAGTATTCAACTTGATAAACTAACTTCACGCTAATATTTTCAATGGCAGTCTTGCTCGCCATGTTATGCAGAAGTGAGACTTAGGCCACATTGAAGAGAGAGGAGCAAAGATTGGCAAAGTCTCAAAAAGCCATGGAAAGATCAATGCTGGGAGTGTCGTCGAGAGAGCATATTAGAAGCAAGGTGATCAGAGAGAAATCTGGTGTGATGGATGTGCTTACAGAGTACAGAAAGAGCAAGCTCAGATGGGCCAGACACATTGCATGGCTTGCCGGTAACTGCTGGACTCGTGAAGTTGTCGAGTGGTATCTGTGGGAGTGGAAAAGACCTCTTGGAAGACCTCCAAGATGGTGGATTGACGAGATACAGACAACAATTGGACCTATATGGATACTTAAGGGTAGAACAAGAGAGGAATAGAAGGTGTACTGTGACCAGCGGTGTAAAATCAACACCTAATATGCAGTATAAATTACCATGATTACATATAGAAAATATATACGGCCGCTGCACATCATCATCATACTCAAGAAGTGACTGATTAAACTATTACTATAGAAAAAGAAAGTGCTGAATGCCAAATTACCTGATCTCCTTAGGGAAAACTAGTAATATCCAAAAAGGGCACAAAAATATACAAAAAACAAAAGCTAACCACTTTCTCTTTAATACTTTAATAGCCGAAAGTTCTTATCCAGAAAAGCTAATGGGATGAACTGCATGGTCGCACAGCACATTGATAACAGCACAGGCCTAGAGCTGGTTTATCAGTACACGCACACGGGCTCACACACACATACATATACAATAATGAAAAAAAAAAGTTTTTTGGCATAACACTACCCCTAAACCAGCACACAAAACCTTTTCAGATTGTTATTAACACGTTATTTACCATGCTTATTAAGCCGTTTTTTTCATCCAGTAGTCTCTAAAAGGTCTTGCTGTCCTTGAAGGGACATCTGGTCTCACAGATACCCTTTCCTTTCTGTTTTAAATCCTCCAGGTCTTTATGGTAATGTATGGTAACAAGCAAATATTTGCCTAACTAGACCAGCTGATTAAATAATAAGCCAATCAGAAAGGCTGCTTATTATCCATGCTGACGACACAGTGTTATTGTTTCAAAGTGACTGCCTCGAGCATCCAAGCAATAAGCCTCTTGCACCCAGAGCAGGGAGCCAATTGGATCACAGAGGGAGCCAGAGAAGGAATTAACATCTTTCTCAGCATTTTTATTATTAAATCAAAGAATAAAAAAAAAACTCTCTTCACCCATGGGAGGGTGATCTGATTATGAATATTGCTTTCTCTTCTTATTTCGAATTGTGCCTTGTAATACCTTTCACTTAATATGGGTATGTGTACCCAGGTGTGTTTCCAAGTGTTATTATCACTAAAAGCAAATACGAGTGCTAAATGTTACACACTTTGACTAGTGTTAACGAGTGTAAGAGCATCTCTTCATTCCTGCTAATGGCTCCCGTGCTAATGCTTCACGTTAGCGTGTCTCTTGCACTACTTTGAAAAACAAAATGAACTCTGAATGCTCCACTGAGCTGAGAAGACTCTGAAATAGGAAAGTTTTAAAACATCAGTCACTGGGAACGCTGCTCGGATTTTAAGAGTCTCTTTGGCAAAAGGGGCAATCTGGGACATACATACCAACGAAGTCTAATGTACCCGGGGAAAGCTATGTGTTAGCCTTCTCATTCGTCTTTTTTGAGCCAATCACCAGAGCCGTTATGCACTGTGCTACTGTCTACAACAACTATTGCAGCAGACAGAGGAATAAATATAGGTGTATAGGTGCATTCTGTAACAACCTTAATAAATAAATATATAAGGGCTGCCAATCACTTAAAACAATTATGCACAGGTTTCTGTAACTAATCACACACAGCACTGGAATACTGATACTGATGCCTCTATAAATCATTTAAAATATATTTTTTATCCTTCAGTTTCTAGGCACATGATTAGTAATTTTCAAATAATTAAAAGCTGTATATGTCCCATCACCAGACTCATTTACATGATCGCAATCACCGGAATTCTGAACACCTGCTGCCCATCTCCTGCACTATATCACCAGCCCTCACACTGCACTCAGTGTCTGGTCTCGTCTCTCATGTCAAGACATCGTGAGATATCTTCTAGACGCCTGACTTCTTCCGTGTCTCCCTGGATTTTCCGTGCCGTCCTCTGTGCCTCAGATAAGCCCACCTGTTTGTTCATCTGATCTCTGATACACTGCTTTGTTTCGTCCACTGTCTGCTGCCCCCTTGATAATATAATGAACTCCGTGACTTACGTCTGTGCCCTGCCTGTTCAGTTATGACGTTATAATTGATAGCCATCTTACCTTATATATCAATTACAGAACATTTAAAAATATTAGAACCACTTTTATTTTAAATGAGCAATCTTCAAATAAATATAATCTGCAGCATTACATCATCAGGTGAAACGTTTTATCTACATAAAAGCTTCAGACTTGCTTTTCACAGATGCTACACAAACTCAATTTTTTACATTTATGGATTATGTAGCATGTCTCAAATCCAAAAACACGTCTGATTTTGTAATGTTAGAAATGTCTTTTGTTTATAGAAATGTCACAGCTATACATAAAAATACATTTAATTACATAATGGAATAATCAAAAGGCTTTACAATATGTGTTTCCTCCGTTACCTCCATCTACTAATTCATAAAGTTACTTGAAAATTCTTGTACTAGAGACAGAGCTTTTTTAAATTCAGTATTGGCTGTTGAATGATTTTTCATCATTAAAATGACTCAACGAATGCCTTTGTCATAATCCGCTTTTTATTCTGCCCATCAGCTGTAGATCTAATTCCAGACTTAGACAAGTCACCTAGAGAGTAATATCACATAATCAGGCACCTCATGAATTAAAAAGGTAACCAAGTAATCTATCTGTGATTTGTGCTGGCAATACACAGGAGATTTGATTTTACTAATGGAACCCGCCAATGTCACATCTCTGCTCTGTTACCTCCGCGTCTATTTTTCTCCAATTATGCCATTATGACTGAAGAAGCTTTGATCTGCAGGTCTATAGGGAGGGCCATCCCTTCACACGAGGAGTATATTACACAACCAGACCGCTGATAGAGCTAGAAGCTGTGATGATTGTTCGGGGGGAAAAGGCCTTATTTTTTCCCATTAACGTGAAAGTGGGCTGTAAAAGATGGGCATTCGGAAATAGGCAGGATGTGCGGAGGTCATTTCCATCTCGTGGAGAGCTGCGAGGACCCATTACTGTATATCCGCATCAGACACTAAAGGAGGCTTTTCCAGATGCACATATCAACAAGCTATCAATTAATCCATGATTATAGTGAGATGATTAGATTGCTTTGGAAAAGGAAGCCAAAAATAAAACTGAGATAGTGGAGGAGTAAATCAAAAGTGATGGTGCCATTGAAAGTGTTTTGGAGTCTGTCCTCTCCATCAGGTCAAAGTGTGCCTGTGTCTGGCATCTTATTCATGGCGGTATTAAAGTTGAGCAGATAAAGGGAATCTGAGGATATCGGTTTGGATTATCCAGCTTTGAGAGAACTGGCTTTCTCAGTCTGCAGCCACAGGGAGGCTGTTGTGTTCTTTTTTGTGCTGTGCTGACTTGACTTCAGAGCAGGCTGCTTTATAAGATATTTCTTTGCTGAATGTTATCAAAAGGGATGAGTGTGAGAAGGAGATAGAGGGAGCAAGTTGACCCAAAATGAAACTATTGGCTAAGATAGCCCTGACCTGAAAGTTGCATTTGCATTTCCAGGAGGAAAGTAGAAAAAAAGTAGCAAAGGAATAATGCAAAGTTTAAGGTATGTCAAAGCTGCAGTTATTCTGTGAATGTGCACAATGCTAGAATCCAGTAACTGTAAAATTGATGAATGAATCTATGCAATTATTTTTCTAACCGAGAATCCATCGGTTTAAGAACTGATTCAAAACTTTGAGGGTCAGTAAGATTATTTTTCAATATTTCTAACATTACATAAGATTGCCTTTTCAAATAAATGCTGCTCTTTCTAATCAGCCGAATCCTAAAATAAATGTATTAAGGGTTCCACTAAAATACTAAACAGCACAACTCTTTTCAACATTGATAATAAAAAATGTTTCTTGAAAACAAAATCAGTAAATATTTACTATTAGAAAAAGTTACTTCAAATTAGTAGGCCAGAAACATTTCAGATAAGCAGGATAATATCTA
Source organism: Rhodeus uyekii (assembly GCA_037043235.1). Taxonomy (NCBI): domain Eukaryota; kingdom Metazoa; phylum Chordata; class Actinopteri; order Cypriniformes; family Acheilognathidae; genus Rhodeus; species Rhodeus uyekii. The sequence goes on from JAWRVZ010000135.1 coordinate 1,541,390, forward strand.
CAATGATAAAAATCAAAAGTGTCATGTCTTCTGTTTGATGTGCTTTCTTTCCCCTTTATGTCCCGTGTTCGTTGTCTGTGTGACTGTTGCCACACACGTGGCTGTGTTTACATCTGTCTGCTGTCAGTGTGTCATGATTGTCCCCACCCCCTTGTTATTCACTTCATGCCCCCGCACCTGTTATCACTCTCTCCCCAATTACCTCTCTTATTTAGTCCTCTGGTGTCGATTGTCTGATGCTTGATCGTTGTTGTTGGTCACCTTCTCAACTCGAGCTAGCCAGTTGCAGTTCCTTTACCTTGTCGTGTCCTGTCGTGTGTTTTAGGCTCCAGTGCCGGTTATTTTTCCCTGTTTTGTTTTTTGCTTTTACGCTGCTCTCTTCTCCTGTCTCCAGGTCTGCTGGCCGCGCCCACCAGCGATCTTGCTCCGTGTCCTGTCGTCAGGCTCTCTCTCAGGCTCGCGTTCCTCGCCGCCTCCCAGCGGGCGCTCAGCTGTTACACTCCCGCTGCCTTCGCGATCAGATCGTGTCTATTCCCGGTTTTTTGGCCGGAGGACTTTTTATTTTGCAAGAGCCTTGTTTCTCTTTTGACTACTTTTTCGTTGATTGAATAAACCTTTGTTGAGCCTGCATTTGAGTCCAGCGCCTTCCTGACAGAACGATCAAGCCAGAATGGATTCAGCAGGCTCAGACCAAGTCAGAACAGCTGTTGCCCAGCAGGGGGTGCTATTGGGTCAACATGACTCCCAACTTTCTACTGCCTCCAGGGAGATTGAGTTTTTGACTGCGCAACTGGCCGACCTTAATGCCCGCTTTGAAGAACAGCAACGCTTTATTGCATCAGTCTGCCCAGAGACTCGATCTATGCCTTCTCCGCCCTGCAAGGAGCCTCATGCCAATAACCCTCCACCCTATGACGGAGACCCCAATTCATGTCGGGCGTTCCTCTCTCAGTGTTCACTGGTGTTTGACCTCCAGCCTCGTCGCTACCCTACTGAACAATCTAAAGTGGCTTATGTTTTAACACTGCTCACAGGGAGGGCCCGAGAGTGGGGGACGGTCGTGTATGAGAGACAAGCCCAGTTTTGCTCAAGTTTCGATGAGTTCCGCCAAGAAATGATTAAGCTGTTTGACCGCTCTGCCCAGGGCGACGAGGCAGCTGCCAGGTTGGTGCGGCTTACGCAGAGTGGCCGCTCAGTCACTGACTTTTCCATCCAGTTTAAGACCTTGGCGGCTGCTTGTGATTGGAACGAAGGGGCCCTACGTTCTAGGTTCCGGGAAGCCCTCGACGATGAGATTCAGGATGAGATCGCAGTCCATGAACTTCCTCGTGATCTTGACACCCTGATAGACTTAGCCCTTCGGGTTGAGGAACGACTCCTGCGGCGACGCCAGCGTCGTGCTTTTCGTCCCACATGGAGAGCGGAGGAGACCCTTCCTCAGACAAACACCATAGCTCCATCTCAGACTTCCACACCGGACTCTGAGCCAATGCAGTTAGGCCGTATGCGGCTCACTACTCAGCAAAAACAACATCGCTTCACACAAGGTCTCTGTTTATACTGCGGTAAACCAGGACACTTTGCTGCTAAATGCCCATTAAAAGACAAAGCCCATCAGTAGAACGGGGAATCCTGGTGGGCGCTTCTCCTTGTGTTAACTCCCCGTCGTCACGCACAGTCCTACCTGTTACCCTGCAGTATGGAACCTCTTCCAACTCCTGCTCGGCCCTAGTTGATTCTGGGGCAGAGGGGAACTTCCTAGATATCTCCACTGCTGCCCAGTGGGGTATTCCATCCATTCCCCTACCTGTTCCTCTCTCTGTCTGGTCCCTTGATGGTCGGCTTATCTTTTCCATTACCCACAGCACCCCATCCGTAAGTCTTACTGTTTCGGGCAACCACCATGAGGTGATCAAGCTGTACCTTTTTAAATCTCCCAATACCCCTATAGTCTTGGGGCATCCTTGGCTGGTACAGCATAGTCCTCATGTTGATTGGTCTGGTAATTCTGTGTTAGCCTGGAGTCAGTCCTGTCTAGCGTCTTGTTTGGGTACTGCTTTTTCTTCTGGTTCTGTGTCTCCTGTTTTGCAGGTTGAGGCTGCTGATCTGACTCGTGTCCCCACGGAGTACCTGGATCTTCGCCAGGTCTTCAGCAGGTCCCGGGCCACCTCTCTTCCTCCTCACCGGCCGTACGACTGTGCCATCAACCTCCTCCCAGGCACTTCTCCGCCCCGGGGTCACCTTTATTCCCTGTCTGGTCCAGAAAGAGAGGCTATGGACAAGTATATTAGCGAGGCACTCAAGGCCGGTCTCATCCGTCCCTCCTCATCACCGGCGGGTGCGGGATTCTTCTTTGTCAAGAAGAAGGATGGCTCCCTGCGGCCCTGTATTGATTATAGGGGTCTCAATGGCATCACTATCAAGAACAGGTATCCCCTACCTCTCATGTCGTCTGCTTTTGAACTGTTGCAGGGAGCCAAGGTCTTCACCAAGTTAGACCTCCGCAACGCTTACCACTTGGTGCGGATTCGTGAGGGAGATGAGTGGAAGACAGCATTCAATACACCCACGGGACACTATGAGTACTTGGTCCTACCTTTTGGTCTGACCAATGCACCAGCTGTCTTCCAGGGCCTGGTTAATGATGTGCTGAGAGACATGATTAATAAGTTTGTCTTTGTGTACCTAGATGATATTCTGATCTTTTCTCCTTCTTCTCAGGTTCACACTCAGCATGTTCGCCAGGTTCTCCAACGGCTTCTTGAGAATCAGTTATTTGTTAAGGCGGAGAAGTGCGAGTTCCACTCTAAGTCGGTCACGTTCCTGGGGTATGTCATCTCAGCTGGTGGGGTGGAAGCAGATCCCGCTAAGGTAAGGGCCGTCGCCGAGTGGCCAGTCCCCGACACTCGTAAGGCTGTGCAGCGGTTCCTGGGATTTGCCAATTTCTACAGGCGCTTCATCAGGAACTTCAGTCAGATTGCTGCCCCTTTAATTGCTCTAACCTCCACCAAGATACCGTTTGGCTGGAACAATGAGGCTCAGAGGTCCTTTGATGAATTAAAGTCCCGTTTCATCTCTGCCCCTGTTCTCTCCTTTCCAGATCCAGAACGACAGTTTATTGTTGAGGTTGATGCATCCGATGTCGGGGTAGGCGCGGTCCTGTCTCAGCGGTCCCCTAAGGATGGGAGGGTACACCCCTGTGCCTACTTCTCCCACGACTGAGCCCAGCTGAGCGTAACTACGACATAGGTAACAGGGAGCTGTTGGCGGTCAGGTTGGCTTTGGCGGAGTGGCGCCACTGGTTGGAGGGTGCAGCGCAGCCCTTTTTGGTTTGGACGGACCACAAAAACCTGGAATATATTCGTTCAGCCAAAAGACTGAACTCCCGTCAGGCACGTTGGGCACTTTTTTTTGGCCGTTTTAGCTTCACACTGTCGTACCGCCCAGGATCCAAAAATGTCAAACCTGATGCCCTCTCTCGACTGTTCGGTACCCCTGGAGAGTTGCCTCAGACTGAGACCATCCTCCCTAGGGGGATTGTGGTGGGGTCTCTCTCCTGGGATATTGAGCGGCGAGTAGAGGAGGCTGGTCGTCAGTGTGAGGTGCCAGAGCAGTGTCCCAATGGTTTATTGTTTGTGCCTGCTGCGCTGCGCCCTGAGGTCCTCCAGTGGGGACACGCGTCTAGGCTGACCGGTCACCCAGGAATTCGGAGATCGCTGGCTGCCATCCGCCAGCGATTTTGGTGGCCCTCCATGGGTCCGGATGTCCGGCAGTTCGTGTTGGCTTGCTCTACTTGTGCCCAGAACAAGACTTCCAACCGCCCGCCTGTTGGTCTGCTCCAGCCCCTACCCATTCCCTCTCGTCCCTGGTCACATTTGGCCCTTGATTTTGTCACTGGGCTCCCACCCTCGAGAGGTAACACAGTGGTTTTGACTGTGGTGGACCGCTTCTCTAAGTCGGCCCATTTCATTCCTTTGCCCAAACTCCCCTCAGCCAAGGAAACAGCCCAGCTGGTGATTGACCACGTCTTCCGGATTCATGGTCTTCCGGTTGATGTGGTCTCTGATAGGGGACCCCAGTTTGTTTCCCGGTTTTGGAAGGAATTCTGTCGACAGATCGGGGCCTCTACGAGTCTGTCTTCGGGTTTCCATCCCCAGACCAACGGGCAGTGCGAGCGAGCCAACCAGGATCTCGAAAGAGCTCTCCGCTGCTCGGCCTCCCTGAATCCTAGTTCCTGGTGCCAACAGTTAACGTGGGTGGAATATGCCCACAATTCCCTGCCGGTCGCGTCTACGGGTTTGTCTCCCTTTGAATCTTCTGTTGGTTATCAACCACCTCTGTTCCCTTCACAGGAACCCGATGCTGCAGTTCCGTCTGCTTTAGCCTTCGTCCGGCGTTGTCGGCGCACCTGGAAGAGGGCTAAGCAGGTCCTGGCCCAGACCTCTAGACGTACTAAGGCAGCAGCCGATCGCCGGAGGACTCCTGCTCCTCGTTATGTATGTGGGCAAAGGGTTTGGCTATCTACCAAGGACCTGCCTCTCAGGGTGGCCTCCCGTAAGTTGGCTCCCAGGTTCATTGGGCCATTCCGCATCACTAAGGTTCTGAGTCCTAGGGCGGTGCGGCTCAAGCTTCCCCCTACGCTTGGCCGGGTTCACCCTGTTTTCCATGTTTCCAGGGTCAAGCCTGTGTTTCGTTCGCCCCTTAACCCTGTTGTTTCTGCCCCTGCCCCACCCCCACCCCCCCGTCTAGTGGATGGCTCTCCGGTGTACACTGTCAGGAGGTTACTAGATGTCAGACGTCGTGGCAGGGGTTTCCAGTACCTCGTGGACTGGGAGGGGTACGGTCCTGAGGAGAGGAGCTGGGTTCCGGCTCGGGACATCTTGGACCAGGCGCTGATCGAGGATCTCCGTCGGCGACTAGGTGAACCCTCCCTGGGGTCGCCAGGTGGCGACCCTAGGGGGGGGGGGTACTGTCATGTCTTCTGTTTGATGTGCTTTCTTTCCCCTTTATGTCCCGTGTTCGTTGTCTGTGTGACTGTTGCCACACACGTGGCTGTGTTTACATCTGTCTGCTGTCAGTGTGTCATGATTGTCCCCACCCCCTTGTTATTCACTTCATGCCCCCGCACCTGTTATCACTCTCTCCCCAATTACCTCTCTTATTTAGTCCTCTGGTGTCGATTGTCTGATGCTTGATCGTTGTTGTTGGTCACCTTCTCAACTCGAGCTAGCCAGTTGCAGTTCCTTTACCTTGTCGTGTCCTGTCGTGTGTTTTAGGCTCCAGTGCCGGTTATTTTTCCCTGTTTTGTTTTTTGCTTTTACGCTGCTCTCTTCTCCTGTCTCCAGGTCTGCTGGCCGCGCCCACCAGCGATCTTGCTCCGTGTCCTGTCGTCAGGCTCTCTCTCAGGCTCGCGTTCCTCGCCGCCTCCCAGCGGGCGCTCAGCTGTTACACTCCCGCTGCCTTCGCGATCAGATCGTGTCTATTCCCGGTTTTTTGGCCGGAGGACTTTTTATTTTGCAAGAGCCTTGTTTCTCTTTTGACTACTTTTTCGTTGATTGAATAAACCTTTGTTGAGCCTGCATTTGAGTCCAGCGCCTTCCTGACAAAAAGTCTGAAATTATCTTCAAAATAAAGTTTGTGGTGAGTGATTTCAACTCAAATTGACTGAAGAAAACTGCATGTGGATGAGAATAAAAAAGTAATTTCTTTATAATTGAGCAATTTCTGAAAAGGCTGAAAAAGTCATTTTAGTCTGGAAGTCTCGATGCTTAAAATTTTCATTACTTTTCAATTTAGTATGCCTTTTATAGAGAAATACAATATCGCCTCCATATCAGCCAAATGTTTCGACACCAGAAACATGTTTTGATGTGCAGAATGTACAAGCTACCAGCCTCTGACTCTGATGAAACAGATGTATTTTCTTTGAGATAAAACAGAATAAATGTACATACAGACATGAGCACGAATATACAATCAGGTGCTGCTCTTTTGCAAAATTGATTAGAAAATTAGATTTGTGCTGTGGAAACAACAAAGACTCATTAAAAAAAAATCTATTGAACAGACTGATGTGGATCTATTGATCTTGTTTTCAATGTAAGCTTTAACAAGCAAGGTGAACAAACAAAGCATAAAAAGAGGCAAAAAAATCAAACTGCAATTCAAGTTGATCTTCAATAGTATCTATTTAACTAGCTAAATACAGCCACTATCCTCTATTTCCACATAAATATCCCAGGAGTGTCCTCGGAGTAGACCTTGAGTAATTGTAGCACAGTGTCTTTAACCGAGACGAGTCTTTTTAAAGGACCTCTAACATCTCAAGAGGAGCTTAAGGGATTTGGCTTGAAATCATGACAGCCCATCGGTTATGCTGCAGCAGTGCTCATGCAAGTTCCTGGAATGATATGAATGTTTCTTTGTGCTCGTGAGACGTTTGTACTGTACTTTGGAGCAAGATCATGACTAAATATTCAATACTTGGACAGAAGAAAAGGTAAAATATTAAGAATATGATCACTAATCTGCCACAAATCTGTTTTGCCAAAAGGGATATCGATGTCTGAAAACAAATTTTCTAATTTTAGTTGGATTCATTGAAGACTTCAACATGGCTTCCAATGATTAAAGTTATAACAAAACCTTAGTGTGGCCATGAAGCTGCTTTCCTCCTCCATGAGCTCTGCTAAAGATTTCTGTTTTAGTCATCTGGAACAGGCAATACAGCAGCTACTGAAATAATCTGATCCAGAATCTTGGCCTCATCTACAGACAACCAGTCTTGAGCACTCACTGCATCTGAATGTAAATGGACAAGGAGGAGATAAGCAGTGAGAGCTGGAAATTGTTCACATATATGAACAAAGACCTGTCTCTGATTGGTTGTGATTGTCCAAACACAGTGTAGAGCTGATTAGAAATGAGAATAAACTCTGTGTTCGATGTAAAAAAGGGTTTAAAAAAAAACATCAGATCCACAAATATTTCTTATTAGAAATTAGATAAAATAAGAAAAAAAAAACAGCAATTTCTCACATGGCTATATAAAGTAGTTTAGTGTTCTTGTAGTCTTGTCTTGATGCCTAAAAAATATGCTACATTTCAGTTCAGTATCTTTTTTCAAACATTTCAACTGGCTGATGTAACAAGAGAACAAATATATATTAGGTATATGAAATATAATCCATCAGTTAACTGGTTAGTAACTCTTCATGAGTAACATTTACTGACCAAAGCCAAATACTTAAAGTTTACATAAATATATACATATAAATATAAAAGTATTTTAATGAATTTTGTAATCCACCTTACAATGCATTGTATGGTCTTCTAAATAATAATACTTCATAATTCCTTATAAAGTAAGTTTGCTCAAATCTTTCTTACATATGGTGCATGGCGAATGTTGATTTCACTGTGCAAGATTCATTTCTACTTCAGTGTTAATTAATTCTGTAGAAGGTTGTCTTAAAAACCTGCTTCTCCACAAGCAGCTATTAATAATCATTAGAACAACCCTAATTAGGAAAAATGAATCTTAATCTGTGGGATGCAATGTAAACATGAACAACACAAGATGCCAGAGACTCCCATTGTAACACATAAGCAAGGGTGTGTCTGAAATCTTGGCTAAAGATATATGGGCTTCATTAGAGGCGTATTAAATACTGCAAGCTTTCAACTGTGTGTAAGCGCGTCTATTTATCACACAACGCATCATACATGAGCTGGCATCCCAACAGAGATTTACACAGCGCAGAGCTTTACGGTTTCAGTCGTGGCATGAAAATTTAAGAGCCCCGATGTTAATCAGTCATAGAGGGTGGAAGCATATCACTATTTAGTTTTAAAATATCCATCCAATTAGTCTGAAGTCACTGGTGATCTTTTCTCATTCACACCATATTATGAGGGCTGGGACTGATTGTACATCAGATCCTGTTAATTAACATTACAGTAGAAATGCTACTGTTGACAACAGGAGACACAAATGAGCTCGGAGCACAAAGAGCATTGCACATGAGTGCCAATATTAAACATATAATATAATACATATATATTATTATTATAATACATACATATATTATACATTATACATACATACATATAATTCTGTGCTTTAATTGCACAGAAAGTCAATTTGGAAGGCATAACTCAAACGATTTCCCAGATCTATGCAATAATTCCATGGTGTGTTTCTCTAAAGAGAAAACCTAGTGAGTAGCACACAAAGGCACACAAAGGCAGCTTTTTAAGGCATCACAGGCTGCTCCAAAACTTAGGCCAATGTGATTATGTTATTCATACAAATAGCACCACAAAATGATTATCTGCAAAAGCCTGTAACTTTCTTCGTTCATCTCGGAAAAAGTGAATATTTATGTCAATGAACAAATCAGTGCCATCAAAGTGGCAAGTCGCTGTTCACAAAAGAGATGCTTAGTTGTGTTGTCTCTATTACAGTGTGTTCTGTCAGTATTTTCAGATGTAAACTATACCTACGGTTTTACGCCCTGTGTCTAGAGAATATTCATACGAAGGGCATTATACCACCGAGTTGTGGTGATGGATCCCTTTTTACTCACTTTGGCCGATAATTAAATAGAACAACACAATTAAATAGTAAAGATAACATTACATTTATTAAATGAACAAATAAAGCAGAGAGCATCTCTTCAGGGTGTCCAAAGCCCAAAATAACAAACAAAATGAATATAAAACAAAAAGAAGGAATAAAGTAAATAACCTAACAGAGTAGAAAATAAAATACATTTAACTTGCCTAACTCCCTAATGAAAAACAAATACAAACAAAATCAAAGCAACTGGCAAGACACCCCTACGCTCCAGGATGTTAACACATTGCTAGGCTTAGAAAAAGAATAACCAAAATTATATAGTCATTATATAATTAAATATCATTATATAGTCCCCACCTCATCCAGACAGCAAATGATGATCAGACATCCTAATGGATTACTTATTTGGAAGCAGACAGAACGTCTCGGGTTACAAATGTAACCCTGGTTCCCTGAGGGGAACGAGACGCTGCGTCAAAGCGCTAGGGGAAATAGCCTGGTTCCCTCAGGGAACCAGGGTTACATTCGTAACCCGAGACGTTCCCTTTCAGGGAACTCGAGCTGCGTCAAAGCGCTAGGGGAACGCTATACCAACGCCCCCTCAGCAACGCCGGCATCCGGGTGTGTCCCAGCCCACTGAGAGAGCACCCTGGTTCCTGGGGCGGGATCGAGGTCCAGATGGTAAAACCTCATGAATGTGTGCGGCGAGGAACAGCCAGCCGCAGCACAGACATCAGACAAGGAAACTCCAGAGAGGAGAGCCTTGGATGCCGCCACACTTCGAGTGGAGTGGGCCCGGACCCTCAAAGGAGAAGCATGTCCGGCCGACTCATAAGCTAGACAGATAGCCTCGACAATCCATCTGCTTAAGGGCCAGTCACACAGCTGATCGCGCATGAATTACTCACAAATCACGCATAGATTGGGTTTGTGCGTGCTTGTGCGTCGAGAAATTGACCAAAGTATTCCACAAACACCCGACGCATGAATCACTGCCGGAGCGCGTCCAAACACGCATGCTTTGCGAACGTTCCACGAACAAGCACTTTCAGAATCCACATTGTCAGTAGAATGAACGTGATACGCACGCCGCGGTGCGCGGTTCATGAGTGATATGAAGGTGGAGCGTCAGTGGACGTGCGCGCTTTCGAACCAGTTCCGACGCATAAGCACTGACGGCCGACGCGTGTCCCACGCATGTCACGCATACTCAACGCATAAACTACGCACGCCGACTCATAAATAACGCACACCGACGCACACCTGTGCATCAGAAATTTTTTGAACCGTTCAAAACTCAAAATCACGCACAAACCACCTTCGACGCACATCCACTTACAATCACTGACGGTCCTCGTTCGTTCCACCGACGAATTACGCATATGACGCACACGCCGCACAGAAACGAAAATCTGTGCGTAATTCGTGCGTTCTTCATGCGTTTTCGCTGTGTGACTGGGCCTTTAGGGTTTGTTTGGAAGCTGGAGCCCCCTTAGGGGTCCCAAAGCAAATGAACAGTTGGTCCGACTTACGCCAAGTGGCAGTCTTGAAGACGTAAGCGTCCAGTGCTCGCACAGGACAGACCTTGTTATTTTGCTCCTGCTCATGATCGTCAAATGGGGGAGGGCAGAAGGCCTGAAGCGTGATAGACCAAGCCACATTAGTGGGAACCTTGGGGACATAGCCTGGCATCGGGTGGAGAAAGGCTTTCGCCATCCCGGGCACGAACTTGAGGCATGAGGGAGCCACCGAGAGGGCCTGAAGATACCCGACCCTCTTAAGCGAGGTGATAGCCAGCAAAAGAAGGGTCTTAAGAGAGAGGAGCTTGGTAGGGAGCTCCTCTAAAGGTTCAAAGGGTGCCTGGGACAAACCTTGGAGTACCACAGACAAGTCCCAGGCCGGCACCCTAGTCTGCGCCGCAGGTCTCAGCCTTAGTGTGCCACGGAGGAAACGAGTGACTAGGGGGTCCCTGCCCAAGGACACCCCACCCAGAGGCACATGGCAAGCCGCTATGGCAGCCACATAAACCTTCAAGGTAGAGGGGGGACAGCCCTGCCGTAAATCTTTCTTGCAGGAACTCCAGCACTTTGCCAACTTGACAGGTTACTGGGTTCACCTGCCTTCGCTACACCAAGACGTGAAGAGTTTCCACTTCAAGGCGTAGAGTTTCCTTGTGGAGGGGGCTCTGGACTGAAAAATGGTCTCTACAACCTCAGTTGATAGACCGGATTCTATGAGCTGGACCCCTTCAGGGGCCAGACCCACAGCTTAATTAGCTCTGGGCGGGAGTGAATGCAAACCTCCGCCTGGGACAGGAGGTCCCTCCTGATCGGAATCTCCCAGGGGAGTCCGTCGAGGAGGGACACGAGGTCCGAGAACCACATTCTGGTAGGCCAGTGGCTTAGATGGACCTTGTCCCGGCGAACTTTCCAGAACTCCCGGGAGCAGAGTGATCAAGGGAAAGGCGTACAGGCGTAGCCTCGGCCACGCCTGTACCATGGCATCCCGCCCCAGAGGCGCTGGATGTGTTAACGAAAGCCACAGAGGGCAGTGAGTGTTCTCTTCAGAGTGATAGATACTCAGGGTGCGTAGGCATCGCCCCGTGACCTTGATTGTGCGAAGCGGCTTTCCCCTCGGGGAGAACCCCTTGGTTTTTAGCCACCACTGCAGGGATCTCATGTACAGCAGGCCCAGTGGGATAATGCTGGATGCCGCTGCCATGAGCCCTAACACTCTCTGAAAGTGTTTCACCGTGAGTGGCTGGCCCAGCTTGATGCTCTCGACGGCTGAACGAAAGGCCTGGATGCGCTCGGGGGAGAGCCGAGCAGACATGGCCACTGAGTCCCAAATGACCCCCAAGAAAGTGGTTCTCTGCGTGGGAGAAAGTACACTCTTCTTGGTGTTCAGCCTTAACCCCAGCTACTTCATGTGCGGGCACAGCATCTCGATGTTGTGCAGCTAACTGCGGCGACTGGGCCAGAATAAGCCAGTCGTCGATATATTTTAGGACACAAATGCCTTGCAAACGCAGCGGAGCTAGAGCAGCGTCCACTACCTTTGTGAATGTGCGGGGCGAGAGCACCAGACCGAAAGGAAGCACCCGATACTGGTACACCTTCCCCCCCGAAGGCGAACCTCAGGAACTTCCTGCTGCGGAAGGATGGAGATATGAAAATATGCGTCTCTGAGGTCGACCGTGACGAACCAGTCCTAGGACCTGATGTGCACTACGATCTGCTTGAGTGTCAGCGTTTTGAATTTTAGATGCATAACTGTGCGATTTAAGAGACGCAAATCCAGAATGGGCCACAAATCTCCATCCTCCTTTGGAACTATGAAGTGCCGGCTGTAGAACCCGGACTTGCTGTTCGCGAGGGGTACATACTCAATGGCCCCTTTCGCCAGCAGAGTGTCTACTTCTTGCTCCATGACCAGAGCCTGCTGGGGAACTACCAGAGACTGTAGGACCCCCGAAAACCGGGGTGGAGAAACCCCGAACTGGATGGCATACCCGCAGGTTACCATGCGCCGGACCCACTGAGAGATACCCGGCAGACGTGACCACGCAGCCTGGAACTCTACTAAGGGAACCAGCCTACCGAGGCTGGTCTCTGGTATTGTGAACATATTCACCACTGGACCGCGGCTTCCGGAAACTCGGGTGGAATGTTCTAGGACCCTCCTTAGAGGGGGTAGTTCTCCCGTGGCATGCTCCCTCGGGAGCCGCACACGGGAGACACCACCTTGTTGCGGCTTGGCATCAGGACCGCTTAGTCTTAACCTTCTTAGCATTAAGGACGGCCCTCGGGCCCTCAGATCAGCCCTTTTGCCCGAAGGCTGAGCCTGAGCTTGTCGGCCCGACCTTCCAGGATTCACTGTAGGAAGTCGGGTGGCGATACTCTCTTTTTGAGCGGCCCTGTATGAGGAGCTTTGAGACCGCGCTTGACCGGTGGTCTCACGTGAGGGGCGGCGGGGAAGGACTTTACTGAACGCCGCCTGCTGTCGTGCAGCCTCCTGGAACTTGTCGACGACACTTTTTACGGCATCGCAGAACAAACCCGAAGGGGACAGAGGAGCATCCAGTAGAGCAAATTTGTCTTTATCTTTTATGGCCGATAGATTGAGCCATAAATGTCTCTCCATAGCCACCATAGCTGCCATGGAGCGGCCGACAGAGTAGGCCGTCTCCCTAGTGGCCCGGAGAGACAAATCCACGGTCTGGCGCAGCTCTGCCACTGCCTCCGGACCAATACCACCGTCCTCGTTGAGGTCCCCTAGCAACTCTGCTTGGTAGGCCTGCAGCAGTGCCGTAGAATGAAGGCACGCAGCAGCCTGGCTGGAAGCAGAGTAAGCTTTCCCCACCAAAGACGACGTGACGTGCATCGGTTTGGTGGGGAGCGCCGGAGCTTTGATAGAGGATGCAGACTGGGGGACGAGGTATCCTGTAAGAGCCTCGTCCACTTTCTGCATCCCTCCATAACCATAGGGCTGTGCCCCGACGAGAGTAGTATGCATAGCACTCTGCGGTGTATGCACTCTTTCGGAGGCTGGCCTTCTCCATGATCTTGACACCTCAGCATGGAGATCAGGAAGGAAAGGCATAGCCCGGCGCGGGGGAGTGACGCGAGCAGGCAGGTAGGTGCAGGTCCCGAACCTTGGGGAACACTAGCCTGAGCGGCCTCCTTACAGACTGACAGGCGGGAGCGGAGCGTACACAACGAGAACCTCTCACAGTCCTTATAGCCGGCGTTCTCAAGCGCTGACCGCACGTGCTCCGCCCCCAGGCAGACAACGCACATTTCATGTGTATCCCTGCCCGTTATCAAACGCGGACAGGGAAAAACACAAGGTTTAAATGTCTGCTCATCAGCCATACTTTTTTCACACACACAGTTCCCTGATTTTTAAACTAGATTTCGTTCTAAATCACTCTCACACAGACACAGCACGCTGAAGACACTCAGAGCTGTCGCTTCTGGGTTTCGGGCGTGCCTTTATGCTCTCTCATGACGTCACCGACACACGCCGGCGGTGACGCATTCACACGCGTTCTTCTCTCATTGGTTGCACAGATCTTCAGGTGACTGACGTCAGGCTATTTCCCCTAGCGCTTTGACGCAGCTCGAGTTCCCTGAAAGGGAACTAGAAAGAGAGAAAGACAGAGCAATCAAAGCATTTACGAAAACGAGGATCGTAACAGACGGTTTTGACAATAAAGTTATGTATGAAAAGTAAATGTATCCGTTTGGCTTACAGAAATTTCAACAGTACGAATTTACACATTACACATCTATATGGAATGTTGATTGAAAGAGGTCACAGTTACACTTTTATCATTGGTCTGTCAACAAATTGCAATAGAATATCATTGTGATATAAAGAAAAAGACAAGACTACAGTGGAATCCGGTTATCTCGATGGCCTCGGGGGTTGCAAAAAGCATTGAGATAACCGAGGATCGAGATAACCAACAGAAATATGGCAATTTGTTTGATGAAGTGATCAGCACGCTATAAAAATTTACATACACTGTATATGTTTGCTAACAATAAAAGGCATATGTGCACCAACTAACAGCAGAGATTTACCAGTATACAATAAAAAACACCTTTGATTCTCGATACAAACCTTTAATTATATTCTCCAACATTACAAACACAATTTCGCTCAAAGTATAAACACAGTCACAACACACATAAACACATTCACTCAAAACACAGTCATTTTGCTCTGACACAGTTCTGAATAGTATTGCACACGCAGTTAATATGGTTTCTTTACAAAATCTAAACTGCTTTGTTGCTTTTTGCCTTTAACGGTCTGCTTGAAAACAAATGCTTCTATCAGTAACGATGTCTTTGTCGATGTCGATGTATTCTGGGAATTCCTGAACAATGATGCTTCACTGAACACACACTCACTGCAGATGCGCTCGACTCACTGAACTCCTGTGCCTCCTCTTCCAAGTTTGCATCTAGAAGGCTTTAGACTTCTGCGAGTCTTAGACACCCGCCACTTCCGCGAGTTCTTCTGCGGCTGCGCGGCACTGTACGTGCAACACGAACTCAGTCAGTGCATGTGCAGTGAACTAGGTACCTTCATTAGTCACGACATAACCATGTGAAGTGGCGAATTTGTCCCTCTTTTGTGCTCGACATACTAGGGTTCGGCGACATAAAATAATCGACATAACTGATCAGAAAATGCTGAGACAAATAGGGAGTTTGGTGGTTCCACTTCAAAAACGTTGACAGAACAGGGTTGGCGAGTTAACCGAGGCTGAGATAAGTGAACTCCACTGTATATATACACTGTGTATGCGTGTGATATATACACATACACATCCACATGTACTGTATATATGTATGTGAGTGTGTTTGTTACATTTTGTCTCTATAAAATATGTTTACTGTATAATTTTAAATGAAAGTGGACTACTGTAATATAAAATACTTAAGTATACAGTAAGTATACAATATGTCATGACTGAGAACATGGTCCACAATAGTGGCCCTTATTTCATCAGAAACATGTCTACAATCTTCTGCCTCCATAACCTTCCATTACACATCCTTACTCCTCTTCTTCTTCCTGGCTGTTGACCCTGTCTCTTTCTTTGTTGTTCTTCCATTGTCAGAAGTTGTAACTCTGTGTTGTGCTTTGTCTATATATGCTTGCCAAATGAAGCGTCATGAGATACACCTCTGAGCTATTTAAGAGAACTGGTTGATAATTGGTTGATCTAGCCCTTCGAATCTCCCTTCATAAGTGAATTTCAAAATGTGCAATCCTCTGCAATCCATCAATTCAAGACACTTTTTTTTTAAGTTGATACGTTTGGAAACAGATAATTGTACATAATCAATTGCATGACTGTACCAAAGCATTTGCAGTATGTTAAAAACAATGGGAATTGCTTTTTATGATGTACTTAAGTGACTAGGTGATCTGGGGGTTGAACAAGTAGTTTTGAGACATTCCGTTATGATTTGAGAACTGCATCAAAGCGCTTAAGAAAAACTTAAAAAATGTACCTTTTGTGTGATATATTGTGTGATATACTTAGTGTCATAAGGGTGTCTCACTTTGTGCTTAACAGGCTAATAGTTAGCTTAGCAACATGCTAACATCAAAGTCTCCCAAATGGAACGCTATTTGAGTTGCTGTCCCTGTAGGCAGAGTGGCAGCTTAGTCTCATCTCTCAAGAATAACTGCCTCTCTGTCTATGCAATAATTTTTGTTTTGTACCCAATCTCCAAACTCCATTTCTGTCACTATATGTTAGATATGGTTGAACTTTTGTATGTAAAAAGAAATGTCTATCTATAATGAAAATCCTGAATCCTCTACAGCTAATCCTTTTTTTTCCATCCATGGAAGACTGGCATTTCAAAAACAAACATTTTATTCATAGTGGGACATTGAACGAAAGTTCAAGAAACCTGAAAACACAACTGACGCATTTTTGAACAGATTTTTTTTTAGAGCCATTCCAAATCCATGCTTGGAGCACATTAAAGTGCCAATCATCTTTCAGAAGTGTGAGGTCGTATTTCTCCAGGCTCTGAGTTGAGATTAAACTCACTCACCTGTTCACTCAAGCCTGAAGCTCTCCATCCAACACACAGGGGCCCACAGTAACCGTCATCCCAATTAAGGCTGCAGTCACTGGGGAAAACAGCAACCTTTCCTCCTGTCTCCATCTCTGGTTCTTTCCGTACATGGTCTGAAGCTCTGTCACAAATAACCTGAGGTCAGACACAAACAATTCACAACAGGGATTCAGACTTGAATCAAAGTCCACAGACAGCGCCATTCATTACCTCCAAGACTGTACCGAAGGGTCTCATAAAGAGAATGTTTTGGGGTTTAGTTTGGACACAGAAAGGGTAGATGATAGAAAGGAGGTGACATCAGGTTTCAGGCCAGACTAGGTGTGCTTGGAAATGTATGGCTATATATATATATATATATATATATATATATATATATATATATAAAAATCTTTTATGCTCACTAAAGCTGCATTTCTTTGATAAAAAATAAATAAAAATAAAAATAAATTATACAATAATACCTTTAAATGTATTGTAAAATATTATTAGAATGACAATAGAAAGAGTTCTTTTAGGCAGTGATTTGACATGTCTCTGAATACATAGTTTATGAAGGTTTGGAATAAAGATGGACTATTGGATAGTCTGAATGGCATAACAAGGTAGTGGTCATAGTACCTGCTGCTGGTGGAAAAGGCAGTTTTCCATCCATCCTCCTCCTGAATGCAAATGAGGTAGTAAGTGTGGTGTAGATTAAGCATGGTATAAAACATAGCAGTTCTTAGTTGTTACAAAGCTGCTGGGACCAGGGGCAATGGATATCTGAATTTGACATTTGGATGAAGGCCCCATCCTTCTTTCCCACAAAGAAGAATCCTGCTGCTGCCAGTGAAGTTGATGGATGAATGAATCCCTTGGCCCAGTTCTTATTCAATTTATGATTTCATTGCTTTAGCTTCAGGTTCGGAAAGTGGAAAGATTCTGCCTCTAGGTGGAGTGGTACTAGGTAATAAATCAATGACACAGTCACTGGATAGATGTGGTCTAAATTGTGAGGCTTTGGCTTTACTGAAAGCCTCCATTAGATTAGCATACTCAGGAGGTACATATGGTGGAGCATTGAACTCATTCGGCACAATAGTGGTTCTAACAGACATAAAATTGATGGCCTTACTTGGATGAGCGGCTGGGTCACATCACATAATCTGTTTTTAACGCTATGGAATTTCTGGGTTTTGGTAAGCCAATAGCCAAAGAATTACTGGATTTTGCAGCTATTACACAAAACTCCAACTTGCACAATGAGGTCAATAGTGGTGTATAGTACATGGCTGTTCCCCAGGGGGTCTCCATCTAGCACTGTCACTTATAAAGGAGAGACGCAAGGAATTAGTGGTATCTTATGCTGTTGTGCTAAACCTTCATCGATAAAGTTGCCTGCAGCTCCCAAGTGTAATACAACCTTATTGATGATTGTTTCAGAGTGACAGGTTCATTTTAATGGTACATCAATAGAATCAGTCGTTTGGATAACTGAAATCAACAAACTCAGCCTGCGGTTGTATGTTTGAGGGGGTTGTGTCGGTTCTCAGATATCCCACTTGGCCACAATATAGACAGAGATGATTCCTGATACTGCGTTCATGGTCCTTTGTAGAGAGATGAGTTTCTCCGACCTACGTAGGTTCTGCGTCATCACTGGGTTGATTCATTTGGCTGAGAGGGCTGGTAAATCGGTTAGGTCTCCTGGAGCATTGATGAATTGATGATATCACCCACTCCTCCATTAGAGTGGTAAGTTGGTCTAGTTGTTGATAGTGAGATGCAAGTAGGTTCGCAGGACAAGAGAGTTCCCTGGACAGATGCATGAGGACCACTGGATCAGTAGATAGATCAGTAGTCTTCTGTAACAACAATATTAGAGGTAGAGCAGTAAATGAGGTTAGAACAGGCAGCAAACAGCAACAGAAATAGTCCAGACAAACACAAGTAATCCACAGCAGAGTCAAACACGGGCAGAATAACACAGGTATTAGTAACACTCAGAAATGTATGCAAACAGGACTTCACAACGAGTGATCATACACAAGGGGTTTAAATAGAAACTGTTTTGCAGTAATCAGTACAGGTATGTGTGCTATTGGGAAATCCGGTGAGAGAGCCTTCTCGTGGCCAACTGAGAAATTGTTACCTTGGTGAGATAGCTAGTAGTAATAAAGTAATAATGTAATGAAATAATACTAAAAGTTAAAAAAAAAAATTCTTCTTGTGTTCCTCATTTACTCCAAAGAGAACGTCTCAGGTTACGTATGTAACCAGAGTTTCCTGAAGAGGGAATGAGACACTGCGTCAAAAGCACTGAGGCAATACTTGGACGATAGTCTCGTGAAGCACTATGTAAACAATCTAACAATCGATCGACCGAGTGCAAGTGACGGTCACAAGTTGGTAACATCACAAACCAGGGTGAAAACTGGTGACGGCAGTTAGAGAAGAGTCTGAAGCAAGCCTGGAAGGCGTAAAGAGATGGGACTAAAGATGCAGGGTCTTGTTCCCTCTTCAGGGAACTATGGTTACATACATAACCTGAGACGTTCCCTTTCAATGGACGTCAAAAGTGCTAGGGGAATGTTATACCAACGCCACCTCAGTTGCGAAGGCCGACGAGTTGAGATCAAGTTGAGATCAAGTTGATAAAAACCTCAAGAATGTGTGCGGGTGTAACAAAGGGGACTCGAAGGCAGAGATCCAAACGCAATGTCTTTATTAAGAATGGTCAATAATCCAGGCAGGGGTCACAAAGGCAGGCAGACAGTAGCAGAAACGTGGTACAGGCGGTGGTCAAGACAGGCAGCAGACAATCATAGGCGTTAATCCAGGCACAGGTCAGGGCAGGCAGAACAGAATCAGATAACGGGTAACAGGCAGAAATGGCAACAGGCGGACAAGACAGGATAAATAACGCTCAGACTGATAGCTACGGCAAATCAAGACCTCGCGGTGAGTGTGTGTGTGAAGCAGTCTTTTATAGTACATGAGATGGGTGACAGCTGGTGAGAACAAGCAATCCTAATCGGGTCCAGCTGGTGTGTGTGATCAGTCCAGTGTGATGGCTGCTGGGAAATGTAGTGTGTAGTGAAGTGTCAGTATAAATGTGTGAGCTCCCTCTGGTGGCCAGGGAGGGGAGCGCAGAGCTCATATTCATAACAGAGCCCCCCCCCTACGAGCGCCTCCTGGCGTGAGGCAGCTAAAAGGCACCGCGCACCACCATGGCAGCACCCAAAGTTCAAAGTTCCAGGGTGGTGCCGGGGGAACAGACCAGGCTGGTTCAGGCAAGGCTGGTGGGTCTGGGAGGTCTGGCAGTTCTGTAAGGTCCCAGGACGTAGCCGACGAACCGATGGACCCGATCGACGCCGCTTGTTCCCGGAGACCGAAGGCCAGCCGCAGCGACGAACGACCGAGGCGGAGTCCAAAGGACCGAGAGCAGAGTCGGAGACGGAGTGACAGAGGACAAAAGATGTAAACCGGAGGGAGGAAGGAGCCAGCTGGAGCCGCAGGTGTAGGCAAGGTGACGCACGACCAAGGTGGAGCCTGGAGGACGAGGGAACCCGATGGAGATGATGGTCGAGGGACTTTGGTGAAGCTGAGGGAGTGAGAAGCCAGGCTGTGCCGAAGTGTTGACGGACCGAGGTGGAGAGAAGGGGTCTGAGGCTGGAGGCGGAGTCAGGCATTCCCCGACTGCCGTCGAGGCTGGAGTCGGCAGGACCTGCGGCGGTACCATCCAGCTGAGCATATGCAGTGGCGGTGCAGGACTGACGATCTCTGGCAGAGACAGGGCAGGAGGGCTGGCAGACACAGACAGGGACAGAGGTGATAATGGGTGGGATAGGGTGGGAAACGGTACCTCAGGCTCTGGCTGACGGGTCGTTGCAGGCTCTGGCTCTGGTTGACGGGTCGTTGCAGGCTCTGGTTGACGGGTCGTTGCAGGCTCTGGTTGACGGGTCGTTGCAGGCTCTGGTTGACGGGTCGTTGCAGGCTCTGGTTGACGGGTCGTTGCAGGCTCTGGTTGACGGGTCGTTGCATGCTCTGGTTGACGGGTCGTTGCAGGCTCTGGTTGACGGGTCGTTGCAGGCTCTGGTTGACGGGTCGTGGCAGGTTCTGGCGGCACTGGCTGGCTGGTTCGGAGCAGGACACTCACCTGACACTCATGAACGGCTTGCTGCCAACTCATGCTGGTAGTGTCAGGGAGGTCTATAAACTGGAGATGGTTAGCCCCGAACCGAAACAGCATTTTCAGCATCTCATCATTTAAGGACGAGAAGATGGCAAACATCCTGAACTTCGTTGCATAGACGTGGAAGTCTGGGTTATCCCTGGCTATCTGGAGGACCCTCCCCAGATATTCCAAGGTGCTACCACGTCCTTCTTGGGTGACGGGCTGAGACATGTTTGAACACAGGTCAGAAAGACAGCTGGATCTTATGTTGGCGAGGTCTTCTGTAACTGAGGGAGGACTCACAGGCAGGGATCCAAACGCAATGTCTTTATTAAGAATGGTCAATAATCCAGGCAGGGGTCACAAAGGCAGGCAGACAGTAGCAGAAACGTGGTACAGGCGAGGTCTTGACTAGCCACGGTTGTCATTTCTAAGCGTTTATAATTCCTGTCTGTTTGTTACCAGTTTTGCCTGTTTGCCCGTTTCTGATCCTTCTCTGCCTGCCCCGACCTGTTCCTGGAATAACGCTTAAGATTGTCTGCTGCCTGTCTTGACCACCGCCTGTACCACGTTTCTGCTACTGTCTGCCTGCCTTTGTGACCCCTGCCTGGATTATTGACCATTCTTAATAAAGACATTGCGTTTGGATCCCTGCCTGTGAGTCCTCCCTCAGTTACAGCGGGGAGGACCAGCCTGCTACATCACAAACATCAGACAGGGAAACACCTGATAGAAGAGCCTTTGAGGCAGCCACGCTCCTAGTGGAGTGGGCACGGACTCTAAGAGGAGAAGGGGATCCAGCCGAGTCATAAGCCAGAGAGATAGCCTCGACTATCCATCTGCTTAAGGTTGGTTTGTATGCTGGGGCCCCCTTAGGGGTCCTGAAGCAAACAAACAGTTGGTCAGTTTTAGGCCAAGGGGCATTTGTTTTTGCAAGGTCACTTGTTTTTAAATTCCTGGCCCAGGTCACCAAAGGGGGGAGGGCAGAAGGCCTGCAGTACAATAGACTGAGTCACATGAGTGGGTACTTTTGGTACATAGCCTGGCCTGGTATGGAGGAAGGCCTTAGCCATTCCAGGCGCAAACTCAAGACAGGAGGGTGCTACAGAAAACGCCTGTAGGTCCCCAATTCTATTTAGCGACCTTATAGCTAAGAGAAAAAGTGTCTTTAAGGAGAGGAACATGGTTCTATGGTTCAAAGGGTGCCTGGGACAGACCCTGGAGGACCAGGGGTAAGTCCCAAGTAGGAACCTTGGTCTATACTGCTGGCCTCAGCCTTATAGTACCACGGAACAAGCGTGTGACTAGGGGGTCCCTGCCAATAGACATGCCACCCAGAGGTACGTGGTAAGTGGCTGTGGCAGCCATGCAAACCTTCAGGGTGGACGGGAACATTCCTACAGCGGATCTTTCCTGCAGGTACTCCAGTGCTGACAGGTAACTGGGTTCACCTGCTCCTCGCTACACCAAGAAGTGAAGCGTCTCCCCTTCAGGGCGTACAGCTTCCTTGTGGAGGGAGCTCTGGAATGGGGGATGGTCTCAACAACCTCAGTTGAGAGACCAGAATCTAGGAGCTCGGCCCCCTAGGAGGCCAAGGCCAAAGTCTCCACAGTTCTGGGCAGGGTTAACACATCAAACCCGCTCACTTTTAAACCAGCACGACACAACACACACACTCTCACACAGTGCTTGCTGAAGACACTCTAAACAGCCATCATCAGTTTCCGGCACATATTTATCATCCTAGTTCATGACGTCACCGACTTGCGACCATCACTCACACTCGACCGATCGATCGTTTGATCGTTTTCATAGTGCTTCACGAGACTATCGTCCAAGTATTCCCCTAGCACTTTTGACACAGCACAAGTTCCCTTGAAAGGGAAGTTGAATGTCTGTTTTATCTGGATCCAGATGTCATATATCTTGAGTTTCATAGGAAACATGAATGAACATTCTTCTGTCATATTCAAACTCTCTCTCTCTCTCTCTCTCTCTCTCTCTCTCTCTCGCACACTCTCTCTCTCTCTCTGATGTTCTTTCCGTCTAAAGGGTCAAACAGTGTTCCATGTCAATCAATCACAGTCAACTTACTGCCACCCACCTCTGGACAATTACAATATTTATGAGTGCCGATTTCATTGTGGTCTCTCCCCTTTTCAATCTCCTCCCTGCTCTCTCTCTTCATCTCTTTCCATTCTTTTTCTAATTTTTTGCCTTTCACAGGGGTTATTTTAATGAAAAGCACGGAATACAATCATTCAGGCATTTGCCTGTAATTCCTACAGCACAATGATTTGAATGACTATAAGCAGATGGAAGAAAACTGCTGACAGCTCAGAGAATAAATACATTTCTAAAATACAGGACCAAAAGCATAAATCACCTTAATTGATTGAAAAATAAAATGTTCATTGCATCGACCTTTAAGAGGGAGGGGGCTAAAGATAGTTTAAGAAACCGGAGTGGTAACTGAAGCAGTGATGTTTCCATCTTCTATCTAATCAAATGCCTCTGTTGATGCTTCTCTGAGAGATCTGACATCCCCTGCACTCTCTCTCTCTCACACACACACACACACACACACACACATTTGCATCCCTATTACTACATTATGACATGAGCGACACACCACCCACCGCCACACAAACTATAGGCAGAAGTCAATTATTAGGTTTTATAGCACGTCTTGGCGGAATGACTTATTCATGGAGTCCTTGTCAGATGGAAATTATACATCCTTTCAATCACCTTCTCTCAAGGGTGTTCTGATAGCAGCAACACAAAAGGAAACTTTCTTTCACATACAGACAGGAGCAAAAAAAATGAAAAATGTTTTAGAACGTATGGAGACATTTTAGATTTTTACCGGATGGAATGAATGAATTAAACATGGAATCTCTAAGACGTTGTCATGAATGCATTATTAAACCAATTAAATGTTAATATATGAATGCAGAATGAAATATAATATTCGTATGTATGTGGAACAGCACACCATATGGCAAGTGAATAAAAGAAGATTATCAGCCCCTTTAAAGAACCCATACAAAATAGTTTCCAAAAAGCAGTGAGTCAAATGAGTCATATGTTCAAATAAGCATTATTCATAATAGCAGGCAACCAATTCCCATATCTGCTCAATGCACAACCAGATAATATTTTTAATTGTAAAAAAACATCAACAATTTCTTTGTGATTAGATGTGAATGTGTGATAAAGTGAAAAATAATTACACTATTTTGGTTTTGCCAATTTTCTGTGTTTCAGTGTTCAATGATCTTAATGGAAAGAGCTCTGGTGGCATACTGTTGCTACGGTTATAGCTACTAGTTCTAAAATGTTCCTTTTTGATAGGTAGAATTAAAAGTTTAATATTGCTTCTAAATTCTTTGGAAGGGAAAATCTTTGATCAGGTGCTTTAAGACCTCTCAAACACCCCATAATATTTGTTCTCTAGCAAGAGAGTCAGAGTGAGTTTGAGCTCAGCACTGAGTTAAGTGTACTGCAGACTCATGGGACGTGCACACATTTCACGGGTTACAACTCCAGCCGTTCCAGACGTTGAGTCCGGATCGATTCACAAGCTCTCTCTCATTCTCTTTTCTCCTCTTTGTTCCCTCCATCCGTGTTCTTCCCTCTGTCCTGTGAGATTTCACACCAGTGTCTGTAGTGATGCATTTGATTGGAGTACACACCTCTTCTGCTCCTTGAGACAGCAATGGGCCCTTGTGTGTGTTACAGGCAAAGACATGTCAAGAAGTGAGTGTACATCATCTTTGTTCTAATCTTGCGGAAGATTGCATGAAGTTTAATATCACAGTGTCCGTTTACATGTGCCATCATATTCACAGCTTATTGGGAGAATATGGGTCATATTTCACCAATGTTATTTATAAATATATGTTACTGATTTGAAAAAAGAGAAAAGGTCTATGGATCGATTTACTGTAGTAGTTAACATTTAAAAATGTTAAATGGCTGATACTGTGAAGTATAATTAAAAAGTGAAAGCTTTAAATTCCTTTGTGGAGATTTGTTGTGTTATTGCTTTACATGAGATTTACAATGAGAGTTTGGGCTGAGCGTGAGAGACCATAATGGGCTATCCTAATGCATTAGTTTAAATGAGAAAGAGAAAGAGAGAGAGAGAGAGAGAGAGAGAGAGAGAGAGAGAGAGAGAGAGAGGGAGAGGGAGGAAGAGAGAGTGAGAGAGAGAGAGCTGTTTTGACAGGCCTCTTCCACTTTGAGTAGTGTGGAGGCTGAGAGAACCGACAGAAAGACACAGAGATAATACAGAAAGAGAGAGAGTCTTTTTAAGCTGGATTTGCATTAACAAACAACACTTTCTGGCACAAAAAGAAAGATTACAGCCTCAAATGATTCTTCTTTGTCTCGCATCATGAGTTCAAGAAAAAAATGCATTATCCTCTAAAAAACACATGTAGTTTTGTTACATTGTTTATGCAGTGCTTGTGTATGAAGAGTGTAAGCTACTAACAAATCTCCATAGACCATTCTGTGTAGAAAAACAAGAACTGGACACAAAAAACAAGAATGAATATGACTCTTAAATCTATCCCACATCTTTTACATAAAAATCACTGAGTGTATTGCAACACCTGATGATGCCTCTTTTTCTCAAATACAAACTCCACAGATTTTGGACAATTACAAAATTCACACTATTATGAACTACATGAAAGGTAACTGTAAATGTATTTTAATTAATTTGTCTTTCTGACGAATCTTCAGAATCTTCTATCTCAAATAAAAGTATTTTTAACAACAACAACAACAACATCATCAACAAAAAAAATTCAATAAAAAGAGTTCATGAAGTAAAACACCTATTGAAAATCTCAAAAGAAACATTTAGTGGTAATGTAGTTCTGATGTTGTTGATGCAATGCTTAGTAGTTGAAGTAGAAGTAGAAACTCTTAGTAGAGTTGAAAATTAATTGGCACCATAAAGCGTACTTTCCTCACAAGTACTCAGTTTTGTAGCTTTGTCTTATAATATTGCAGTACTGTCTTGTAATATTATGATTCATCATCTGGTTGGTTTGACTCATGGCTTTGAATTCTTTTTTTGAAATGCCTTTAAGGAGATTAAATTGGAAAAAATACATCCGGCATTGGTGGGCAGTCATTGTTGCACTGTATTATCCTGAGAAAAGAAACTGGTCATTGATTCAAACAAAAAGCTGTGAACACTTTCAAATCAAAAACTTGGTGAATTACAACAATCCCTCTGGACATATAGGAATAGCTTTTAGTAATTAGCACTGAACCCCTCCTGGCCTTTCAGGAACCCATGGTTCTCCCATTTGTCAGTCATTTTCTGAACAAATATAGTAACACACAAAGGAGCATGAAACATAAATGGACAAAAAATACTCAAGTTCAGGGATTCTGAGAGAGAAAATTTCCTCAGCACAAGCAAGAGTGTGTGTATACGAGAGAAGACTAAATGAGGGACATCCTCTTGCACACAGCCACTCACACTCAGATTGAATAGCTATGATTCCTCGGTATCAAACTATAGATGGCTTTTAACAACCAGCATTCGAGGGTCAGAGGTCATCAAACTATTTCGGCACTGCAGCATGATAAGTGGGCTACCACTTCATAACAGGACTCTCTCACACACAGTATGCATAGCTGTATTGCTGATAGCAGGAATGGGTCAGTAATGACACACTTGTCTCTATATCATGTACTGAAACCAAAAATCCAGTATGGTTGAACCTTATCTATTTTTTCTGTGACAGAAATATAGGCAGAAAGAAAGGGGGAAAAAACGTTTAGCCTTCTCTCGGGTGCCTCTAGCATGTAAATGTGTTAGTGGAGTGGAGAGACCATGCTTTTCACATGCGTGGTTCAGTGCTGATGACAAAGAGGATCATGGATACTTCATACTGCCTACAACACTACAAATATTTAATAGTTTATATAAAAAAGCTGAGCTCTCCATGCAAGGGTTGTTCCAAAAAGTATTCAGAAGCTTCGAAAATCAGAACAATCATTCCAATATGTATGCATATATAATGTATAATAATAATAATAATAATACACTGCTAAGAAAACACTTCATAACAGTTTAACACCAAGTTAACTTCAGAGATATCAATCTGAAGGCTATTACGCTTTGGCGGTGGGTCAGTAATGGTCTGGGGTGGAATGTTCTTGGAGAGATGCACAGACTTCCACGTGTTCCAATGGTTCCCTTACTGCATACAGGCAGGTGAGGGCCATACATACTATTGACTTGCATGAAAATCACAGCAACTTAAGTTGGATCAGCCTGTAACTTCAGCTATTTACATCGATTTTTGATGTGATTTTCATTCCAGCCCTCGGCGTGTTGATAATTTTGGTTTCCATTGGTTGTTGTCACATAATTTTAGAATGCATATACATGTATTTCATACAAATGAAATTGAATATTTTTCCGTGTGTGATTTAAGTATGTTTATATATATAAACATTTATGACATACCTTAGGTTAGGTTATTATTTAAATAAGTTAAATAAAATGAAAGTTTCCGCAGACTCCCTATTGTCGTGTTGTTGTCACAGTCTCATCATGATCCGAGTCCGGCTCCTGTCCATGTTTTTTTCCGTGCCCTTGTGTCTGTTTCTGTTTGCATTTACAGTGTTTTGTTTTCTCAAATTTAAATAAAGATTTTATATATAAGAGTCCTGTTGCTCCTTGTTTGTCTCCGCATCGAACGCACGCACACGCACCCCAGTGGGTAACACCTATACCATCTTCATATCTTGAATATTTCATCACTAGCTAGAATCAAGATAACATGAAACATGTGTTTAACATGAGGAATGCTATTCATGTGGCACTTGGGATTATGACTGTCCAAGAAGAGTGTTTCTAGTGAGCAGATACAGGACTGTTGATTTTGGGAGATAATCTTCTGAATTCATTTATATTTTAAATGTGTTAAATCTGCGAATGCTGTACTCTTATTGACAGCTGAAACCATAATGAAATTGACCATATTAAGAAATAAACCAACACCCAATTGTAAAGAAATTTGCTGAAATATCTGTCAAGTTCTGTCAATGAATCATTTGTGAGGTCCTATTTCAGTCAGGTTTCAGCTTAAGAAGGCAGTTGACAATGTACACAGAATCTAACCAGGTTTTAGAAGACAGAATTGATTATAAATGGATTTATGAAAAGAGGAATAGAATCTTCAGAAAATGTGTTTGAAATAGACCCTGACTGTCTCTTTCTCAATAAAAGCACTTTAACCCAATCTCCATTAAGCTCTAAAAATCTGGTTTATCTGAATCCAAGAGGAACTCCTTCAAGCAAAAAGAAGAGAGTAAGTGAGTGAGAAAACAACACAATAACCCAGCAGTGTTTGCCCCTAAAATAAAGCCTCATCGATCCCAGTGTGCTGTAATTGGCAGGGAAGGTTTGTCCTCTGCTTTGCTATAGTTATGGACGAGCTTTGTGAATAGAGCCTTGTGTGCGTGTGTATACATCCACAGAGAAATGAAGAGCCTACAATGCCCTTCAAAGAGTCACAAGAGGTGAGGAGATAGTCCCTCAACAGATTTTAGGCACACTAAACTCAAGCTCAGCTCTGATTAACCAACCACATAAAGGACAAAATAAAGATAAGGACAAAGAAAGAGGTGCAGAACTCTGAAAAGGTCTGGAATACAAAGCAGGACTCAAGTGTTTGGTACACGTGCGCACACACACAACTTGTTGAGCGGGTTGTGTAAACAACAGTGTGTCATTACTGTTACCCTTTGTCATTGTCTCCTGCTGTCTTGAAGCAAAGAAAAACTATTTTTCTCTAACCACACATGCATGGTTCTCATCTTCTTCGAGGTGTCTTGACAGTGAAACCTTGACAGTGGGTTGGTTGGGTGACTCAGTTCTCCTCTCAAAATGACAATTGTCTGAAAGAGATGCTGGCACTAGAAAAGGTTTCTCTTCAGCTCACAAGGAGGTACATGTGTGAGTGTGTGACCGTATACACAAACACATTTCAGTGCTACTCAGGTATAATCGTCTCAGATCAGTAAACATACCACAAATTGAATCCTATAGTAAGAAGATGTTCACACAGGGATGGGTAGAAATATTTATGCAATGAACTCTTAAAATCTCAAGATTGATCTCTACTTAATGTCAGTGTTTCCTTTCCAACTGTTGAATCTATACCACTCCAGTACAATTCACTGCAGTCTACAAGCACCACAGTTCTTTCTGTTAGCAAAATGAACATAACATCTGATAAATGCCCAAATAAATCTTGATTGAACCAGAGCTGAAATTTAATCAAGAGCTTGTTGAATTAACATCAAATTTAATTGGGAACCTCCAATTCAACATTGCTCATGTAGACACTTAATACAAATTTAAATTATTTTTTCATCTGGATTGGTCTGTTTATTGGCATTGATCTACTGCTTTGTGTGCCAAAGTACTTTTAACTCCACACAAAGTCTTAAAAAGTAGCGCATCTGGAACATCCTGTGTGAAAAGGAGTCTCATAAGGGACTAATTAGGAACACTCTTTATAGGCAATGACAATTACTGTGATGCATAGAAGTAATATCCTTTAAAATAGTCAAGGGACGTCTAAAATGCATTACGTTATGAGTAGGTACTACATTTGACAAGTAAGGACATTTGTGACTGTTAAAATGTATGTTATACATAAACGCATCTAGTATTAATATATTCTGGACATAACTATATCTTTTGTTGTTATTGTCATGTGACTTACACTATCAGTTTGCACGACTTCAATGCCATTTACAACTCCTCTCCTTCATGGGATATGAAAGTGTGCACACTTCAGAATCTAGGTGGAAGTAGTAGGTCATGTAGGTCCTTTTTGCATAGTATTTTATGAATACTGTGTTATGGCATATTACTAATCTAACATACTGTTTTTTACCTGCTATATATAATAAGGAAGTAGACCCATTCAGTTGCAGTCAATGTAATCTTAGATTGAACTTGACACAATGCACTCTGGGATAGAATTTGTCCATGACAAAAAGGTGGGCAGCTCAGTTTTGATGGTTAAAGAATCACAAACTGACAAATGCATTTCTACACACACTGTGTTGTGACAAAAGACAAATATATTGAGTAATGAGTGTCCAGAAGGCTATCTAGTGCCTCTTCTTGATGGATCTCTCTTAAAAACACACACACACACACAAGTACAGATGACCTGAAGCTTCTGGGTCACTTTATCAACCCTGAGTGTCTGTTATGGATCAGAAATTTCTATCAATCATTTTGAGATACTCAAACCAGGCCTTACACACCTGAACACAATTTTCTCTCTCTCTCTCTCTCTCTCTCTCTCTCTCTCTCTCTCTCTCTCTTCTAATTTTTCTAACTGTTTTCCTCCCTTTAAGACTCTCTTCCTCTTTCTCTAAAAATCCAAATCCTCCACTCTTTGCGCTGAATGAATGGACATTTTCTACAGAGAGAGAGGCTGTATTCAGCATGATTTGCAATAGGATTACAGCGGTGATGTTGACTGGCTCTCTTTGGCAGCAGCAGGAAGATATTTTCACCGCTCCTTGTGAGAATGAATTGGACTTTGAGAGCTGCTGGAGCCTGTTTGTAGCAGGTGCCATAATCTGGTTAACCGATGCTAAGCACTCACACCTATTGCAATATAAGAAAACATTTGTACATGCGGATAAGGATGTCAATTGATTCATTTATTAAAATAACAGCATATAAAGTAATTGTTGAGAAAACCCCAACAATTTTTCTTGTTGGGGGGGGGGGGGGGGGGGGGCATAATTACAGCATTTGTGTACATTTGTTACTCAATTATTTTATTATTTGCAGTATACTTAGTTACTGTGTTTGGGATCAATAAGATTTTTGACCAAGTCTCTATTTTAATACACTTTTAAGTACACTAAGTACATTTCTAAGTACACTTTTTAATACACTTAAATACTTAAATAAGTATTTACTTATTTATTTTAGATATGTAAAGAAGTTTAATTGCAATTTTATTTACAAATCATTTTTTTATGGAGAGGGATGGATTAATCCAGAGCCTTCAAATATAGATACATTTATTTATTTTATATATACACCTGATTTAAGTCTTCACATTAGAATTAAAGCTTGAATGAAAGTGTTCAAGGAACCCTAAAACTGAAAACTACATAACTGCACCAATTCACAGCTGATCAAAACATACTTAGCTTAAAATTTAGTATGTTAAAACAATGGAAATGCCACTGTGGGTGGGACTACATGACCTACCAACACTAAAAAGACATTTTATACCCAGTTTACAGGAGACATTGTTCAGTCTACCCACTAACACAGGCCTTTCAGAGTGCATGTGTGTGTGTGTGGTTGGGTCTGTGTGGATGCAACTGAGTAAAATAACCACTTGAGACTGTAAGACAAATTAGAGTCATATGAAACACTCAAAGACATATAAATATATGTCTGCACAGATGTGATGTAATTAGCATCGCGTATCTGTGGCAGACGGGACGGTGTGGTTTAGTCTTAAACGTCTCATAGAGGACTGGCTCCTCTGTGGGCTACAGTTAGAGCTCAGCTAACATGGCAGAGACAAATGCATCTAATTACATTCAGAGGCCTGGACTCATAAAGCCCATCTGAACCGAGACCGGCTCTGGGGTGGATAGGCAATCATTCGAGACCACAGCCCAACCTGCTATCAATCACATCAGATCAATGGAAAGATGCACGGTTACCGGGGCAGGTCAGCCAGATTAGAAGTTACTTATGGATTTCTTATGTATATGACACCCAATTGAGCCAGAAAGCAGCATAATTGACTGGAACTGGAACTTTAAGCATCATTTGATGTTGGAATGCTTTTGAATGGTATGGTCTGGAATGTTTCAATGTTTCAATGTTCTGAAACAACTATTGGCAAAAAGGGTTTTGTTTTCATCGATGATAACAAACGAGATTAAAGACATGATGAAAATTAAACAATTTTTGTCAATAATCCAATCAATTGAGCTGTAAATTATTGCTGTACTAGCAATGTTTTAGAAGAAGAAAAAGGAAGAATTCAAACAATTCAATTAACCTGCATTAGATGCAAGAGGTGAGGGATCTAAACACCGGTAAACTAAACTGCTTTTATATGTTTCAATTAATAAATGTGTATAGATGTTTTTGTTTTATTTTTCAAAATGTTTGACAATAAAAACTTTTTTTTAAAATCAATTAAATGCTTACTAAAGTTATATGCTATTTTAGTAAGAAAATAATGCATGTGACACAAAGGTATTTTTACAATTTACATCAAAATATATATGAATATACACAACCAATTATCTAAAAAAAAAATTATAATAATTCTAATCACTATCCCTAAGCTGAAAAGGTTACTTTTTTCCAAAGATGTTTGGTGATGGATAAAAGCAAAAGAGACGTGTGACAGCTTATCTTGTCAAATTATTCAACATACCTAGCAATCCAGGTTCCACGCATACACATTCAAACAGGTACAAACTGATATTACCCCAAAATGTCAGCCTGTTTTTCTCCTGAGATAACAAGGAGGTTTGTGATTCTGTCAAGCTATTCCTGACAAACAAGGTGAAAAAAAGTGAAGGTCAAAGGTGACTGGAGGGACATAGGAGTTTCAGAAATATGTGATCCTTACAGTTTGTCCAAGAAAGAGTGTGTATATATGTGTCAGTTAATTATTTTGTTTAACTATGATGTAACTTGTAACTCACAGAAGATCGAAAGAGATTGAGAACAGTGTGGTAAAGTGTGTCTAAAATTATATTAAAGTACAACTTTAGTTTGATATAATTTACATTGTAACATATGCAATGATGTGTTAATAATTATAGTGGTGAGTGAACCAGAAAGAACAAACTCTCATCAAGCAATCAGACATTCTTGACTATACATAATTATATGACTAGTAAAAAAACTAATAATGTTCAGTTTTTCTTTTTTGTTCAAGGGAAGTGTCGCCTTAAACACACCTAGCATACAGAGTAGGTCGTTAAAAAGAGAGAGAGCTCACAGGGGGAGGGTGAATAATTCTCTCTGAAGCTTTATACGTTTATCTGGGAGACATGGAATAGCAGTGCTAATACCTGCCTGTAGAGGTGCACTGCTCTGATTATTCTCTTTTTCTCTGTCCTCCCTCCACTTGCTGCTCTTGTTTATGTTAAAGCATTAAAGCGGAGCTTCAGGCAAAGGCATATAGCTCTTGCCAAGCCATGTTTGCGTTTTAATTCATCTGATCAGGAACCCAAGGGTTGAGAGAGAGAGAAAGGACATTATTACTCCTGAGTTGTGTTTGCCAGTGGCCTTTCTGTGCTCATTACGGCAACTCATGGTCACTATCTGCTGTCAGGTCACATTGGCTGTTCGGTGGCCTCTGATTTCCATGGATTTTGATCTGAACGGTGGGTGGTGACCTAAGAGGGACGTCATCTTTTGATCTGTCCACTCACTGTAGCTCTGTTTTGCAGCTGGATGTGTCCAACAGTGGTGCTGACACTTTATATACTGCCACAAATAGTTGAAAAATGATTGCTTTCAAAATGTATATTTATTTCCTCAAATATGTAGCTAAGCAGAGCAGCGAATATCACAGAGCAGACTGGTATCAAAAGTTATTTTAATCAGTTTTTCACTGTGTAAGGTTAGAGAAAAAGAGAAAAACTTTCCCTTTGCTGTAAACCATAGCAAAAATACATCATATGCTTTTAAGAAGACTGGATATTTGAAATAGTTCTGCTGGCATATCAACAAACGCTTTTTTTTTACAGATTTAATGGATTCAGCAGCACAAGCTTAAGAAACTGATACTTATAACGGACAGATATTCAGCTAACTGTCTGTTCTTAAACATATAACAGATTTTAATTGTCTGAGTAGGAGAGTGATGGTCAAAGAACATGTAAAATATACTCATTGCAGTCATTAGTAATCTGTTGTATAAGCATCATCATTGCGTTTTTATGCCATGGGAAATTAGCTTATTAAGCTAATTAAACACTGCTATATGCCGTTGTACATTAATTATATTGGCAGTAGTAAGTGTTTGTTTTTGTAGATTAGGTGAGTTGTAGCACAGCGGTAGCTATTAGTTGATTCTTAAAATTAGTTGATCTTTCTCTGTAATTTCTAAACAAATAATTAATTTCTAATTTAACCAGAAATTAATTTTCTGTAATCATTTACTCACCCTCATGCTGTTCCAAACCTGTATGGCTTTTTATCTTCTGAAGAACAAAAATACATTTTGAAGAATGTTGGCAACCAAATAGTTTTCGTTTGATTACATGGGTCAAAAAAACAACAACAACAACAACAACTTTTTTTATTAAAGTTTCAAAATGATACAATATATTGATCTCTAAAAAGGACTTCTTTCATAGCATTTCTGATTTGTAAACCATACATAAAAGCTACATAAACTGTAAGTATAATTTTCATATATTGTAAAAATAGGACAGGGTTATTTATTAATATTTATTGTTTATTCATTGTTTGTTCATGTATTATATTGTTTATTGTAAAGAGAGAGATGAATGGAGAACGTCATTCATATGGAATTGCAGATAAAAAAAAGAGTATACAAAGCAGGACAAATTTCTAGAAAGAGAGCAAGAGAATATTTGGACAGCGTAATGGACCACTTTGCCATCAACCCTTCATTTGAAACGTAAAATTGTCAGAGCTGTCAGTGCAATGGACTGATCACAGTGTTTGTCAGCAGGCATAAACAGAGACATATTTTCCCACATCTGTTATTTCCCTCTTGAAATTCAGTCATAGTAAAGGTCACGCTGACTACAATGCCACTGTAACACTGTAAAGTACCTAGTACTAGTACCTAGTAATCTGGGGCTGATTAAGAGGTTTTAAAAGGAATCTATCTATCTATTCATCTATCTATCTATCTATCTATCTATCTATCTATCTATCTATCTATCTATCTATCTCAACCTATTTATCCCATCTTAACTGGAAGTTAAGCACTCCATCCCAATCTTTTTCAATTCTGTCATTAACAGAGCTGCATGTAAAACATAAGTGATGTGTTGATTAGACCTCATGGAGCTCCATTATGCAAGTAGAAGCTTTCATTTTAGAGCGACAAATTTTTGTTCTTTAATTAGACAAAAAAGGCATGAAAATTAAATATGCAAATTATGGAAACTCAAAGGCTGTTTGCATTCTACGGAAAATGTGTATAAACATTAGACCTATGAAGTGATTTCTTTTTATAGAAAAAGGTAAAGTTCATACAAATTTGCAGTTCACAATCACAATAACACCATTATAGTCTGACATCAATAAATAGGTTGGTATACTTTTCACAAATGCTTTATTTATTTCATCAAAAATACATTAAAAATATTACTCAAATTAAAATAGCTGTTCTCAATTTTAAAATATTTTAAAATGCTGCATTGCTGAATCGTTTCAGCATCACATGATCTTTCAGAAATCATTCTAATACGCTGATTTGCTGCTCAACAAATATATATATTATTAATAATGTTAAAAACAGTTTACATTTACAATACATTTCTGTGGAACAGAAAACAGTTTTTCAAGATTTTTTTAATTAACTGAAAAAAAACCCCAGCATTTATTTAAATGTGATTTATTTTATGATTATTATAAATGTCTTTTGATGACTTTTGATCCAATTAATGCATTCTTGCTGAATGAGATTCATTTCTTTAAAAAACAGAATCTTACTGACCCCAAATGTTTGAATGGTAAAATACAGTAATTAAGAAGAAATTTACGTCTAATCAAGGTCTTGCTATAAGCATACTAGAAACTTCTAGACAGGTGTGTTTAGACAAGTTTGAGC
The DNA here is from genome assembly GCA_037043235.1 of Rhodeus uyekii. Taxonomy (NCBI): domain Eukaryota; kingdom Metazoa; phylum Chordata; class Actinopteri; order Cypriniformes; family Acheilognathidae; genus Rhodeus; species Rhodeus uyekii. Next base: position 1,576,619 of record JAWRVZ010000135.1, read on the forward strand.
TAACTCTTCAGGACAGTTTGTATAGCCTTGAATTATAGTGTCTCAAATTTTGAGGGTCCATTTGGATCATCTGTGCTGAAGTTAAAAGTTAAAAAAATTGATAAACACATGCTATATTTGGAGAGATAATATAGAACTCAACTCAATGAACACAAGCATCCAACAAAATAACACACTTTTAACACAAGCTGCTAAAAATCCCTTCAGTAGAAATAGAGAGAGCAAGCTAGGGAAGAATAAGAAATAGTTTTGACCCTTCTCTTGCCATCTTGTCAGGATGAGCGTAGGCAAAAGCTTTGCTACCTGTCTCTCAGCGCCACATGTAATCCTCTAGACGTGGTGTGAACAAATTCAAAGACATCAAACCTAATCAAGCATTCTATTGCACTGCCGATGTGACGTTATCATCCCACTCCCAAAACTTAATCCTTCATTAAAATGCACAGGATGTAAAAGCATTCCTGTTTGTTTAATTAATTCACTGATTAATTTGCTTGTTTATTCATTTAGCTGTTTATCAGAGAGATTTAAACGTAACAGAATACCAGAAGCATCAAAGGTTGAAGAAAAAACAATAGAAGTTAACTTTTTTAATGATGCCATGATGCAATAAGAGGTTGTCAATATTCTAAAATTAAGCGCTGCCAAAGTTAACCTGGTGTAAATAAATCAATTAAATACACTTAACACAATTAACTGAATTTGATAGTACTGTGATTTTGCATTCTGCTTTCTGTTGATTGATAACTTTAGATTAATCATGATTATTTTTTCATACTGTTACCAAGAATTAAAAACCAAATCCATGTATTTTTCAAAAGTGTTTTGCAGGAGTTGCAACTTGGCACACTGTCCAGTGTTATTTTAGCATTATAAATATTATATTATAGTATAAATACTTTTTTACATCTTAGCGTTAAAAGTCTGTTCACACCAAGCATGATAACTATCATAATAGCGATAAAAGAATAGAAGTCCACACCACTATAACGATAACGGCACAGAAAAATGTTTCAGAATTATTTTTTTCCCCGCTGATGAGTAATGAAAACATTTTTGACAGCCAATCAGAATCCACCCTGCTTTAAAGAACTTTACAGATAAACAGAACAATACTGCCATGTACAATGAGCAAACCGCTCTGGAGTTTGGACGGGACCTTGTCTGCATTGGCATATCAATTGCCTGGAGTTGCTAGCAGTACAACTTGCGCTGGGTCGCTTCAAACCACCAATATGAGGCATGCATTCAATGGTCCGCACAGACAGCATCGCGGCCGCTGCGTACATAAATCATCAAAGCTGATCTGGAGATGCTTCTGGAGGCCCTTCGCAGTGTACTCTTCCAAAATCTCACTACATGGGTCACAGCAGTGATTGACTTCCCTGATACTATGGTCCTATCGTCCCTCCTAACAATGCCGGTGGATCAGGTGGCCGCAGGGCACTGTAAGGGTCGGCAATAGGGTTTTTTTGGTAGGAATCTAGATGTTATTGTTCTTTATTTTATATTCAGTTTTCATTTTAATCTTTACCAATTTTGTTATTTTATTACTTTTGTCATTTTATTACATTTATTAGTATTTAATTAGTATTAGTATTATTATTATTAGTAGTAGTAGTAGTAGTATTTACGTTTTCGTTTTGATCAATTTAGTTCTTTAACAGTAACATATCTAAGTATACAGTATATTATAATAAATACCTGTCTCTATATACTGAGAGATTTTTGATTTTAGAAATAGGGTCCCTGGTGTCAACAAGTATGAAACCCCTACCCTGTGAGAAATTGTAATAGGGATGTTTGCTTGCTTTATGAAAAATATGTGGCATTGTGATATAGATGGGAAACTTCCTGGATTTGTTCTCATTTTTATTATACTTTGACCAAACTGAAAAACTTGGGCTCTCGAACATAGACATACTGGCTTGTTCCTCTTCAATAGACACAAACAGATGTAAGCTGAAGAAAGACTATGCTTTCAAAGGTGCTGAGTCCATCTGTGGCCTGAAAAGAGTTTCTAAGCAAACACATAGATACACACACTCGTCTTTCATTCTCCTTTGTACAAAGCCCAGTACATGGAGGCCCCCGAGTCTGCCGCCTTAATGAAGACGAATGCAAGGAATCAATTTGCACCTTCCCAACTCCATCTGGCAGCTCAGCACTCCACCATCAATTAACACACCAGCTGGGGAACACACACACTCACACGCCGCCCACTTCTCCTGTCTGCTCTTTGCCGCTTGGCTCAGAACTGCCAAAGGCTGCCCGAACCCAGAGGACTGGAGATGTAGAAATGCATTATGCGATGTTTGGGGCGTCCGTGCAGGTAAAAAGTGATTAAAACAGGAATCATGAGAAAAAACTAAAGGTGAAGGAGACTTGTATAGGAGAAAGGTACATGTGAGCATGTGTGTGGGCCAGAGGCAAAAGAGCTCAACACACAAGCTTGGGCTGAAACACACACTCGATCCAGACAAAAAGGCATCACGGGGTGTGTAAATAGTTTAGACAGTAAACAGATTCTCTTAATGTGAACAGTTTTAGGGTAAGCCGAGCACCAGCAGTGCAGGGAGTTATTGACTGATCTCAACCAGAGGGTGGACAAGAAAGTCCATCATCTGTCTTCTACCCGCTCTCCACACAGCAGCAATCACTCCACCGAGATAAAAAGACAAATCCGCTTGTGGGGATACCGATCCTTCGTCAGGCCAACAAAAGAAATTTTATTCAAAGCCTGCTGGACAGTGGGCTAAATTGGACTCGTCTGAAATAACAGGAGTGTGAAATATCACAACTGAGCAGACACACGCGGAGAGATTGAGAGATACGGACGCATTAAAACTCCCTCTATCAACTTCCATCGCTGCACTGCTGTGCTAGAGCTCTTTATGTAGGTCATGAGTGTTTATCTGAACATATGCGCTCCCCATCCCTCTCTCTTTCCTTCCTCAATCTCTGTCATTCTCTTAGTCATTCTCTCATATACAAATGAGAAATGATCCTTCAGCTCAGGCTCCATTACATCACACAAGTAATCAGTGTATCCTAGCAACACATGTACAACGATCTTAAAGCTCATCAACCCTGGATTCAAGGAGAAACTTTAAGACACCAAGGTGAATGGCTGGGACTTCAACCAGACATTCTAAATTTGAGCTATTGTGATGTTACATGATTCTATTCTGGTTCTGGCTCTCACACTATGTTTTTTGCATGAAAGACATTTTCATGACAGTTCAGAACAATACTAATTTGATCCAGTTTAAATAACACACAAAAAAATTTAATCATAGTAATGCCATTTTTGGATTATGTTAATGATTTTCAAATTAATATTTACATTTATATGACATTTGAGAGGGAAATGTATGCATTAATTAGCATTAATTTTCATGAATCCTCATGCTACAACATATAGGCTTAATGTGAGCCTAATATAATTTCTTATTTCTTTCTTATTATTCTGGGCTGAAATATAACCTTGGGTCAGTTGCATAAACCTCTTAACTAGCTTGACTAGTTTAACAAGCAAAACTTTCTTTGTAAATCTGCATGCTTGAAACATCAAACTCTGTGGTTATACTGATCCACCTCCTACACTAACCAGTATAAACTACCGGTAGACAGGACTAGCATGATAATTAATACTGGACTGGTCTAACCTGGTTGTTTCAGCATGGTTTCACAAAACTGCCTGTGAATCAACAGAGCTGTTGTGTAATACAAAGTACTGTATTTTACTCCGCAAGGTCCCAACACTATTTGTCAATTCTTCATTTGTTTTTCTTTCTTTTTTTTCTCCGTGGGCCGAACAAACTGCTTAAGTAAGAATTCTATTGTCCTTTGTGTGAAACAGCCAATAAATCTTGAAACTTTTGTATCCCATCTAAATTGAAGAGTCAGCAAATCCCATGCTGTATGTTTTGTTGATTCAGGCGAGTCTGATAAATCAGATTTACTTTGGCCCCTCTGATATGATATTTATAGAAGTTTCATAATATACATCAAAAACTGGGAATGTATTCACAAAACCTTTTATCTTACCACTAAGAATTCTCCCAAATAACAGTAAAGGTTCAAAGCTGCTGAGACCAACTATACCAAGAAATAGAGAGAAGTCTTAAGCTAAGAGAAAGGGTGGGACTGACCTCATTGCTATGAATGATGTCAACGCGCTTACTAACTATGTAAACAGTGATTGGCTGATGGGAGAGGCGTTTCTGTCAAATTTAATCATAGAAATATTGTGGAATGAGGTATCATGTTTCCCTATTTAAGTAAAGGTTTTAAAATGTATCCTAAGTGTCACAGATATGTGTTCAGCTAATTATCAGCCTCTTACATGTCTGTATCTCTTGAGAGAACAGAATTCAAGTGTGAAATTATGTTTTGTAAAAATAACAATAAAATAGTTTTAGAGGAGTATATTCAAGATTTCGTTCTTATCTTCTGGGGTGAAATATAACCTGGGGTCAGTTGCATAACCTCTTAATTTGATTGACCAGACATACTGTATATTGCCGACTCACCTAGTTACCCCAAATCCTCACTCTTGACTCGTTCCTATTCCCAGTACTTTGGGTTTGGGCTATATTCCAAGCTTGGAGCCCTCCTCTCAGACAGCACTCCAAATAGGCTTATTTTACTAATTTACTCTATTCAATCATTTGTAAGCTTGAACTTATGAAACAACTGCCACACTAGTTTCTATTATTTTCATTATTTAATTATTATTTAAAGATTTCGTTTGGTTTTAAAATGATGGGACAGTGAGGAAACAGAAAGCAAGGTGGGAGAGTGAAAGGGGGGCAGGATCGGAAAAGGTCCATGAGCCAGAACTTGAACTCAGGTCACTAAAGCTGCCCTCAAGGCTATCAACACAGACAATGGGACATTATTTAAACTTGACTTCAATGTTTTATTCTCCATCATTCAATGGATATTGTTTGTACATAATTAACCTTTATGTTATATCCTTGCAGATTAAAATCTATAAATCAAAATATTTATTGCATTTATGATGGGAGAAGGCTCTGTACCCAAGGCTCTATTGCCTCTTGCCTCAATGGTCTACATTGTCTTTGGGTGGACTGCCCTCAACAGCCATTTACGTGATTTGGTCTTGGTGACTTAGAAGTCCTTTTGACTGCCCCTAACTTTTCACAGATTTAGAAGCTGTTTTTATTGCTAAAACTTTTGTGAATATGTCCCCTGACAAATACAAATGATTAGCAATAACCCCCTTTTGCCAATATGGACATTCATTGCTCCTACGTACATGATACAGCTCTTATGCTCACAACTTTTGTACTATCATGTCATTCACTGAGCTTGGGCAGGTGTGTGCTGGATTAGATAGTGTGTGTAGACAGCTCTTGTAGGTGTGCTGGGCAGAATGTGTAACTCACAGAGTGGCTGAATGATAAGTTGGAGTGTCAAATCTAAATTGGTTCCGATAGTGAGTGGGCAGTGATTGCCTTCATGCCATGTTCAATGAGTGATCCGATCAAACAGCTGAATCTGATGACCTGACAGAAGTGGGATTGTGTTTCTCTACAAGCCATGAAGAGTTTTGTGTGTGTGTGTGCCTGTGTGGGTGTAGTACTTTACAATTTGAAGGCTAGTAGTAAAAGACAACAAATCCTAATGCATCATGAGTTTCAAGATGGTGAGTCAATATACATATACACAAACACACAGGCTGCCTCGAAGGCCCAACATGTCCTCTCCGAAATGTGTCAAAGTTACAAAGACCTTTTAGAAATGTCAAAGGTACATACAGGCTTGAGCATGTGTGTATGAGAAAGAGTGCTTTCATGTGTATAAGATTAATAACGTCTCAGCCTGCCATCCCAAGAACTACCAGCAGGATCTGTTAGTAGAACCTCTCACAGATGACATAATCAGAACATTCTGTTTTGAATGTACTTATTTTTGCAATCAACATAATGCAACATCAGTGACAAAATAGTATTATAAACTACTTACAGGTGAAACAGAATTAATTAATTTAATATTGTTGAGAAAACTGCTGCATGTAACTGCAAATAAATCAATAGATATTATTAATCAAAAACTTAGTTTACTTAAAATACAATACATTTGATTAGGAAGTGAAACTGCATAAAATATTAAAGCAGATAATATATCTTGTACTTCGGGGAAATTTTTTCCTAACAATTTAGCAATTCATTCATTCATGAAACACTGGGTTCCTTTTCGAGGAAACGTCTGAAGCATTTGTAAAACTAGTCCAATCTTGATTGGTGCTGCGAGATGAAATAACCTGTTACATGGTACATTCCAGCGGAAGCTTTAAAGGGACGCCAGTATACGCGAGCGGCAGCTTTACTCTTCAGCTAAGAACTCTGTGTGTGAAACTGTCTCTCTGTTTGGTGTTGTGTGTCTTTAAGTCAGGAGTTTTGTAAAAAAAAAAAAAAAAAAAAAGAACAGAGGCAGGATGGCAAACGAAGGGCAGTTTAGACTGTGCATAACCTGCCAAAGAGAGGCAGCATCTCATATTGTGGGGTTTGCAAATGGAGCTGGCACAGGGACTTGAGACTGCTGAGGCACTTTTTAAGTCTTCTTTGTCCAGCTCCGATGCTCCCAATCCCGAGACGGAGGTCTACTCTGCAGCTTCTTCTGCTCAGGAGCAGGAGCCCAATGATTGAGCTGTCTGCCTCAGAAGAGGTGGATGTGCTCAGCATCGATACATGGGACGATGCGCCATCTCACGCCGCACCTATGAGGAGCTCCTGGAATGGAGTGCGACTCATGCAGTGGGCAAATTAAATATCAGCTGGCCTTGCAGGAGGCACGTAAGTCACGTGCATTCACAATCACAACCTACAATGACAACCTACAAAGTTATCTAAGCCGTGGAAACAACAGTTCTCCTTTGATCTATCTAGCCCATCTGAAGTGACCCATAGGGCTATTGAATGATGCCATGTTTTGAGCCTCTTCCTAGCTGTCTCTCACCCGGGGTGGCATCATCCCTGAAAACCCTGATGCTGCCCACCAAACCTTCACGTAACACGTAATCATTGTTAGTGGGCAGAGCTTAAATGGTGGCAGGTTGGGTTGATGAATGCTTGCACACTATATGGCCATCATGCAACCATACCAGGGCGACCTGTTGAAGGACCTCAATGAGTGCGAGGAGGTCGAGCCCGACATTACAGAACTATGTCAGGCCACAGTCCTGTCTCTCCGCATCACCAAGAATGTGGCCAATGCCATCGGTTGCTCCATGGTTGCTATGGTGGCGGCAAAGAGACGTATGTGGCTGAACTTGATCCTGGATAAGGGCATCCAAGGTAAGGGCAGGTCTTTCCTCCTCGATGTCCTGATTTCGCTTCTGGGTTCTTCGGCTACGCAGTCAGCACTGTCGTTGAGAGATACCAGGAGGCGAAGAGACAGTTAGCCACATTCAAGTAATATCTGCCTCTCCATTCGTGGTCCAAAGGGGCTGCTGCAAGGGAGCAGTCCCAGCCATCTACAAGCTCCTCCTGTAGGCAACAGCAAAAGGAGAGTGTTGTTTCTCCCTCAGAGAGCTTGGGGGTCTAAGCAGCCTTCCCACTCAAAGCCTTTTAACAAGAAGACGGATCTGAGGACTGTCCTGCAGGCTAAGTAGGCTTCGGGAAACAGACCCTGACATGGTGTTCCCCCCACTGACTCCCCTGGGAAGGGAAAATGTCAACCGCTCCTCCTTGAAGCCTTTAGGACACATCGATTTCAATCCAATGTTCACCTCGCTGTCCGCCCCTCAGGCTTGTGGCCAGGTGAGGTTTGCACCCTCAGAACAACACTCAAATTTGGTTGTCCCCTGCCAATATTTTGCATCATGGCACCGAAAACAAAGTACCACCCCAAACCAGTCTCAAGAAAATGGTTCCCCTGGTGGAGTTTGTGGAGGCCTGGCAGATCCTGCCCAACATACCCCAGTGGGCTCTGTCTATTACAGAACAAGGTTGGGTTCTTCCATTTGGTCTAGCCCTCTCACCTTGCACATTCACCAGATTTATGGATTTAGCACTGGCCACGTTGAGTCTGCAGGGCATCAGGGTGCTAAATTATATAGACACCTGAATCATTCTGGCCCAATCTAGAGATATGGCAGCTCTGCATCGATATTATTGTGAGACTCAACACTAGGAAAAGGCTGTTGTCACCATCCTGTATTTTTGTATACGTGATGATGTGAGCACATCTGTCTCCAGCACATATTGAGTCCATCCTGGCTATGGTGTCCAGTATTAGGTTAGTCTAAAATATCCCTTTGAAGTACTTTCTGAGGCTGCTAGAGCTCATAGCGACTGCAACCATTGTTATTCCTTTTGGCTTCCTGCACATGAGACCCCTACAGTGGGGGCTAAGAACCAAGGAGTTCTCGCCGAGGGGAAACCCATTCCGCATGATTATGGTTAAGCCTTCATTCACTGGTCAAATGGAAGAAGCCTTGGTTTCTGTCCCAAGGCCCCACATAGAGAGAGTATTGTGTTGTCAGACCAAAATTTTGACAAATGCTTCTATCAAGGGGTGGGGCACAGTTCTGGAAGGCCACTTTGCATGAGGTTTATGGGAGGACCACCACCTCATTTGGCACATAAACTGCTTGGAGATGCTGGCTGTGTTCAGGGCTCTAAGGAGCTTCCTCCCACACCTCAGGGACCAACACGTCTCAGTCCAGATGGACAACATGATGTCTGAGGTTGCACCCACTTTGCAAACTGGTGTACCAGACCCTTATGTGGTCCCAGAGGAACCAGGGAACCCTTTACATCTTCCGCCTCCACCAGCATGTGCCACATCACAAGTTACGTCATCATGCAGCACCGATCAAAATTGGGCTAGTTTTACAGATGCGTCTGCCACTTGCACCATGAGGGTGTTCCCGTTCAAAGCAGCGTTCCCTTATCAGGGAACAAGGGTTATAGTTATAACCCAAAATGTCCTAAAAGTCGGAAACCATACTGAACATTTTTGATACTACACAACAAAATACTGGGTCATTTTTTGACCATATTTGACTCAAACATGAGTTGAAACAGAGTGTAGTTTTTCCATTCACCTTTCACTTTATAATAATTATAATTTACAAAAAAAATGTGTAAATTAATTCCACAGAATATTCCATTGGACTTTCTCTGAAAATGTTCAGCTTATGTCAGTTTATTCTGTTTTAAAGATTTATAAATTTAGCTTGACTCAAAAACATACAGAATAAGTCAATGAGTCAAGTGCATGTACCTGTATGTGCAATGCATGTATGTTTGTGTGTGTCCACTGACCTGAAAAAAAGATGGAAAGGCTAATGCATCAATCAGGCATCCCTGATACAGCCCTAGTAACTACCATGGTCAATGTAAAACCATTACATTAAATGTCATATCCTGTGGTCCAAAAATGATTGTTATCATTCATGCTTCACTGGCTCTGGGTAAAACAACAGTTTTGCAGAAGTGGTTTGGGAAATAAGCTAAATGTTGCTTTCTAATGCCTTAATGCAGCTCAGAGACATCCAAATGGTGAAGCAATCTAGATCCAGGTGGTATCTTCATTTTAAAACTAAATAGATACAGTTCCAACAGACTCCTCTACTGTGAATTCACATGATTAGCAGTTAGTTTACCGAAGAGATTGTTGTTATGTTGACACAAATTACTTTGTGAATTATGCGCCTTGCTTTCCTTGACAACAATTTACAGTTGTGTTTGCCAATGACCAACAGCCTTGCCTGAATAGGCTGGTAAATATAAAGTCAAGTTAGAAGTCAAAGTGGAAACCCAAAGTGAAGATGGCTTTTTAGCAATGCCTTGTGTGACTGCACTAAACTAGTGAGTCTAATAATGTGCACAAGACAGTCATTAAATAATGCAGTAAAATAATACAATATTTAAGGGGAAATATTGAACTGTGCTAAATCAAGACATTGAAATTGTTAAATAGAAATCACAATATTACAGTCACTCATGTCTCTTAATATAGAAACAAAATACTAATTGAAAATACTCCACCCCAGTTCTGCATTCATTTCAGTTTGCTAATTCTACACAGATTTCTATGTCAAGCACTAGAAATATCTGTTTTCACTGCAGTCCTCTCTCGCGTTTAAGTCGTGACTGAGCTGTATCTCTGCTGCCCTTCTCAGGCAAGAATATGCAACTGCAATAGTTCATACTCTTTCATCGTCTCTCCCTTTCTTTCCCTTTATCTCTCACCCCCTTTCCCCTCTCCATCTGTCTTCCATTTGCACTCTCCAGCCCATCCGGGTCTTTCTGTTCCTGTTGTTCTTTTATTTGGAAATACAGAGTGAGCCCAGGGCTTGCCTTCCTGCTGTTCCCTCTAAGACTGAAAATACAGAATCTACCAACTGCAGCAAGAGAAGAAAAGGGCAGAAGAAAGGGCATGGAAGAGGAAGTGAGAGAGTTAAGGAATAAAAGAACAATTTAAGATAGATAAAAGGACCTGTAAGGAATGGACTGGGACTTAAAAATCACAGTTCAGGAGGGTAATCTTCCAATATATAATATATATATATATATATATATATATATATATATATATATATATATATTCATATAGTGTAAACTATTGCATTAATTATGTATGCAGATTAATGAAATCGTATAATATTTTGCAGAGAAAAGCCTTCAAATGAATATAATTCAAATACATTGTAATTCTATGGTAGAGGGAAACATTTTGCAGGAACATTACTACAGACGCTGAATATTTATATGCATCTTTTTTCAAGTTTAAAGTTTTGACAGACCTCCCACAGGTTCACCATAGAGGAAAACCACTAATACTTCCCAAAGGAAAGTCAAGTGATCCCATTCAGTGATTTTAGCATTGAATGTTACCAGTTTGCTCACTAGTAAGAATTCCTGCTTCTATATTATGTAACGCTATTGGCGAGCAACTGAACTTCGCATCCATTTCAAAAATCTAAACACAAATTAGTTGTATTGTCATCTAAAATAAGATGTCATTTTGACAATGAATCAGTTTTCTGGTTGCTAAAAATGAACAACCTGCAGGGCAAAGCATTTGTATATAATTTGCAGCAGCTCACAATACATCACATCATGATCAAGATGAACGACTATCAATGAATGAATCAAATGAATCAGAATGCCAGCGTGGTTTTCCCCTCATTTTTAACATCGCTTAATACAGGCGAAGACAAATCATATAGAATAGTGAAATTGCTCACAGTGTTCCAATTGCAATACCATTGGTAGTCACTGCTTATTTGCATAAGGTTCAACTTTTGCTAGCTGTCATTGAAGATAAATGACTTCTGGTGAAATGACCTCTGTACACTAACAACAACCAAAGCCTTTATTTATTCTGCACCATTTTTATCAACAACTATTTTAGTTTTTTCTCTACTCCACCTTTTACTCAAGCACATTTTTAAAGTACAACTGTCAGGTTTTCTGCAGGTCTAGCATTAATCCTACTATGATAATCTGCATAATTCTGAGATAATCTATGGTGCTCTAAGTATTCTGAGCACTGCAGATGCACTCTTAGGCGTGTGCATGTGTCTGTACTGAGATCTGCACTGGTTTAAGCTTGTAAGCTGTTCTTTTAAAGAGAAGAGAAGAGGCATCTGTGATGTTTCATTTGATGGCTTCTGGTGTTTGGTCTTTTAATGCTGCTCTACTTCAGCAGATCTGAGGAGTCACATCTTCTTTTGCTGTTCTTCAGCAAAAAAAGAGTTCTTTCTCAGTTTTCTTGTCTTACATTGTTGTGCTTATTTTGAAGTTTTGAGGTTACATTATATAATTCCAACATAATTCTTGCATTTACTTTGCCAATAGTGTGGTTACTTAAATTTCAATACATATTTTAAAACAGTCCTCTTACGATGACCAATGCTGCATTTAATTGATAAAAATACAGTAAAAGAAGTAATATTGTGAAAGATAATTACTGTCATATAATGGTGGCTGTTGTAATGAGTATGAGATTCAAAGAAACAAAGGAAACACGTAGAAGAAAACGTCTCGGGTTACGTATGTAACCCTGGTTCCCTGAGGGGAACGAGACGCTGTGTCGAAACACTAGTCGAAACACTAGGGGAAATAGCCTTGCGTGAGTCACGTGAAGATCTGTGCAACCAATGAGAAACGAACGCGTGTGAATGCGTCACTGCCGGCGGTAGCCGGTGACGTCATGAGGAAGAGCATAAAGGCGCGTCTGAAACCGGGGCGCGTCAGCCATGAATGCCTGAAGCGGGCCCGGAGGCGCCAGGAGCTGAGGCAAAGACACAGCGTCTCGTTCCCCTCAGGGAACCAGGGTTACATACGTAACCCGAGACGTTCCCTTTCTGGGAACTCGAGCTGTGTTGAAACACTAGGGGAACGCTATGCCAACGCCACCTCAGCGACGTCAGCATCCGGGTGTGTCCCAGCTCACTGAGAGAGCACCCTGGTTCCCGGGGCGGCATCGAGGTCTAGCTGGTAGAACCTCATGAATGTGTGCGGTGAGGACCAGCCAGCCGCAGCACAAACATCAGACAAGGAGACTCCGGAGAGGAGAGCCTTGGATGCCGCCATGCTCCTAGTGGAGTGGGCTCAGACCCTCAAAGGAGAAGCATGTCCGGCCGACTCGTAAGCTAGACAGATAGCCTCGACTATCCACCTGCTTAGTGTTTGCTTAGAAGCTGGAGCCCCCTTAGGGGTCCTAAAGCCAACGCAAACGAACAGTTGGTCCAACCTACGCCAAGTGGCAGTCTTGGAACGTAAGCGTCCAGTGCTCGCACTGGACAGACCTTGTTCTTGCTCCAGCTCATGATCATCAAATGGGGGAGGGCAGAAGGCCTGCAGCATGATAGACCGAGCCACCTCAGTGGGAACCTTGGGGATATAGCCTGGCCTCGGGTGGAGAAATGCCTTTCCCATCCCGGGCGCAAACTAAAGACATGAAGAGGCCACTAAGAGGGCCTGAAGATCCCCAACCCTCTTGAGCGAGGCGATTGCCAGCAAAAGAAGGGTCTAAAGAGAGAGGTACTTAATAGAGATTCCTCTAAAGGTTCAAGGGGTGGCTGGGACAGGCCTAGGAGTACCACGGACAAGTCCCAAGCCGGCACCCTGGTCTGTGCCGCAGGTCTCAGCCTTAGTGTACCACGGAGGAAACGAGGGACTAGGGGGTCCCTGCCCAAGGATACCCCACCCAGAGGTACGTGGCAAGCCGCTATGGCAGCCACGTAGACCTTCAAGGTGGAGGGGGACAGCCCTGCCGCAAATCTTTCTTGCAGGAACTCCGGTACTTTGCCGACTTGACAGGTTACTTGGTTCATCTGCTTTTCGCTACACCAAGACATGAAGATCAAGGTGTAGAGTTTCCTCGTGGAGGGAGCTCTGGACTGAAAGATGGTCTCTACAACCTCAGCTGAGAGACCGGATTCTATGAGCTGGACCCCCTAAGGGGCCGGACACATTAGCTCTGGGCGGGGTCAGCAACCCTCCGCCTGGGCCAGAGCTCCCGGGAGCAGAGTGATGGGAGGAAAAAGCGTACAGGCGTAGCCTCGGCCACGCCTGTACCATAACAACCCTGCCCCAGAGGCCCTGGATGTTTAAACGAAAGCCACAGAGGGCAGAGAAATTCTTACGGAGGCAAACAGGAGACCTGTGCCTGCCGTATCTGTCCCAAATCTGCTCCAAATAAGAAGGGGACCAAGGGTTCCAGCCCTCGGGGAGAACCCCTGGTTTTCAGCCACCACTGCAGGGGTCTCGCGCACAGTCGGCCCCATGGAAAAATCGCTGGAGCCGCTGCATGGACCCTAACACCTCAGAGTGTCTCACGTGAGTGGCTGCCCCTCGATACTCTTGACGGCTGAACGAAGGCTTGAATGCGCTCGGGGAAGAGCCGAGCCAACATAGCCACTGAGTCCCAAAGACTCCCAAGAAAGTGGTTCTCTACGTGGGAGAAAGAACACTCTTCTTGGTGTTCAGCGTAAGAGTGTCACTCGTCGCTTAACAGCTCAATGAACGGCCTGGATGCTCTCGGGGAGGAACCGAGCAGACATGGAAACTGAGTCCCAAATGACTCCCAAGAAAGTGGTTCTCTGAGTGAGAGAAAGTACACTCTTCTTGGTGTTCCGCCGTAAGCATCGACGAGAACCAGGAGTTCTTCCGCATGCTCAGGGTGCGTGGGCATCGCCCCGTGACCTTAATCGCGAAGCGGGTTACCCCTCAGGGAGAACCCCTGGTCTTTAGCCACCACCATGAGTGGCTGGCCCAGCTTAATGATCCTAACGGCTAGACGAACGGCCTTAATGCGCTCGGGAGAGAGCCGAGCAGACACGGCCACTGAGTCCCAAATGACCCCCAAGAAAGTGGTTCTCTGAGTAGGAGAAAGTACACTCTTCTTGGTGTTCAGCCGTAAGCATCGTGAGACGAGAACCAAGAGTTCTTCCACATGCTCAGGGTGCGTGGGCATCGCCCCGTGACCCTGATTGCGAAGCGGGTACCCCTCAGGGAGAACCCCTGGTCTTAGTCTTAACCCCAGCTCCTCTGTGTGCGGGCACAACACCTCGATGTTGTGCTGCTAACTGCGGCGACTTGGCCAGGGTAAGCCAAGTTGTCGACATAGTTCAGGACACGATAGTACCTTGCAAGTACAGAGGAGCTTAGAGCAGCCGGACCAAACACGGAAGCACTGATACTGGTACGCCTTCCCCCCTGAAGGTGAACCACAGGAACTTCCTATTGTGGAAGGATGGGAATGAGGGATTTATATGTCTCTGATGTCGATCGTACCGGACCCGTTATAGGACCTAATCTGTACTATGATCCGCCTGAGCGTCGCATCTCTTCGCATCAATTTAAGAGACAAAAATCCAGAATGAGCCGCAACCTTCCATCCTCCCTTCGGAGCTATGAAGTAACAGCTGAAAAGCCCGGACTTGCTGTTCACGAGGGGTCCATACCCGATGGCCCCTTTCGCCAGCAGAGTGTCCACTTCTTGCTCCATGACCAGAGCCTGCTGAGGGCCTACCACTGCCCGAGAACCGGGGTGGTGAAACCCCAAGATAATGGCGTACCCGAAGGTTACCGCGCACAGGACCCACTGAGAGATACCGGGTAATTCTACTAAGGGAACCGGCCTCTGCGGGCCGGTCTCTGGTACTACGAACATATCCACCACTGAGCCGGGGCTGATACCGGAAACCCGGGTGGATTGCTCTAGGACCCTCCTTAGAGGGGGTGGTTTTCCCATGGCGGGCTGACTCTAGAGCTGCTCCTGGGAGACACCACCTTGTTGCGGCTTGTAATCAGGGCCGCTTAGTCTAAGCCTACTTGGCGTTCAGGATAACCCTCAGATCACCCCTTCTACCAGCGGCATGAACTTGAACTTGTGGGCCCGACCCCCCCGGGGATTACCGGAGGAAGACGGGTGGCGACACTTTGTTTCTGAGCGGCCCTGTGCGAGGAGCTTTGAGACCGTGCTTGACTGGCGGTCTCACTTGGAGGCGGCGGGGAGGAAATTCGCTAAACGCCACCTGCTGTCGAGCAGCCTCCTGAACTCGTCGACGACGCTTTTCACGGGATCGCCGAACAAGCCCGAAGGGGACAGAGGAGCGTCCAGCAAAATAAATTTGTCCTATCTTTCATAGCTGACAAATTGAGCCAAAAGGTGTCTCTCCGTAGCCACCAGAGCTGCCATGGAGCGGCCGACAGAGTAGGCCATCTCCCTAGTGGCCCGAAGAGACAGATCCACGGTCCGGCGCAGCTCTGCCACTGCCTCCGGACCGATACCGCCGCCCTCGTTGAGGTCCCCAAGCAACTCCGCCTTATATGCCTGCAGCAGTGTCGTGCCGTGCAGACACGCTGCGGCATGACTCGATGCTGAGTATGCTTTCCCCACCAAAGACGATGTGACGCGCATCGGCTTGGAGGGGAGCGCCAGAGCTTTAATGGAGGACGCAGACTGAGGGATGAGGTAACTCGCCCTCATCCACTTTCTTCAACCCTCCATATCAATGATCTTGAGCCCCTACTAGATTATTATTCATCGTAATATTACGTGTATACATTTTCTCAGAGGCTGGCCTTCCCCAAAATCTAGATACCTCGGCATGTAAATCAGGTATGAAAGGCATTGCTCGGCGCGGGGAAATGACGCGAGTCAGAAGATAACGCTCGTCTAACATACTTAGGACGAGCGCTTCTGGTCTCTGCTGGCCAATCAAGCCCCAGACGTGAGACCGCTCGCGCCACAACCTCAACAAGCTCCTCAAACGACGGCGAGGAGAGTGGCGAATCCTCCTCGACCGGGTCAACACTAGCAAAATCGATCTCACTCTCTGAACTTGATAGAGCTAGTGTTGGAGTCACAGCACGGGCATCTCACTCAGAGTGCTCATGACTGGGACCCGCTTGATCTCGTGAAGGCTGAGGTAAGGACGGACCCACCCCAGCAGTCTCAGCGAGATCCATTTGTGATCCCCAGGACCGAGAGCGCCACAAAGCCTCAGCTACTGCAGGTCCCGAATCGCGGGGAACACCAGCCTGGGCGGCCTCGTTACAGACCGCTAGGCGGGAGCGGAGATCATGCAATGAAAAAGTTCATCCCACCGGTCTCCTGCATGATAGGTAAACACACTATCCACTGTACCACAGTGAGCATGCAGATAGAACCTCTCGGAGTCTTTACAACCGGCATTCTCAAGTGCCGACCGTGCTCCACTCCCAAACAGATTACACACATAACATGTGTATCCCTGCCCGTTATGAAACGTGGGCAAGGATCAGAGCCGGCCCGTCCAACAGGCGATACAGGCGGTCGCCTGGGGCCCCGCTTTGATTTGAGGGCCCCGCGACCCGCACATGATGTCACACATTTGTAGAAGTTTTATTTTTTTCAAACGTCCACTCATAGTAGGAGTTGTCATATGTCAATTACAACGATTTAGAAGTGCACAGACCCGATCAAACACCATACAATTCACAATGACGGTGAGCAAAATATAAAACATATTTTATTAAAAGAATATCTCTGAATAATTCATACATGACAAATAGCTGAAAACGATAATAATAAAAATAAAAAAACTGTCTAAATAAAAGCGGAAAAAAGATTAGAAACATACACAGCAGCACCACACTCTATTTAGCATAACACCTCCCGCAATAGGCTATTGGATGAACTAGAATGTCGTAACGTATTCCTAGTAGAGATTCCACATTTTCCACTTAGCCACATATCTCTGTAAATTCCTTTCGATATATACTCAAGAAAGTGTCTTAAATAAGTCTTATATAACGTCATAAGTCTGGTTGCTATTTTGATCGAGGTACAGTGTTACCTCGAGATACGAAATTAATCCGTTCCGAGGCGGACTTCGTATAATGAGTTTTTCGTTTCTTGGAACACATTTTACATGTAAAATGTCTAATCCGTTCCAAGCCCTCCAAAAACACCCCATTAAAATGCAAAATTGTTGTCGTCGGCAGTATTCGAAGCTGCGCGGAGAAACCCCAGTGGATCCATAGTTCATCGCCTTAACCTCTCAGCCATGTCCGAATCACACTTGAAAACTTATTTAAATCAAACTTAATTAAAGTTTTATAACAATGTATACACTTAAACATTGAAATTGTATTTTTTGTGCTCTCTTCTCGCTGTTTTTACACCAGTGGGCTCAATTTTTTTATCTCGCCTAGGGCCCCACAACCCTTCGGGCCGGCACTGGCAAGGATAAACACACGGTGTGAACCTCTGTTCATTCGCCACATTTTCACACTCATTCTGATGATTTTTAGCTATCTCAACTCAAAATCACTCTCACACAGACACAGCACGCTGAAGGCATTCAGAGCTGACGCGCCCCGGTTTCAGACGCGCCTTTATGCTCTTCCTCATGACGTCACCGGCTACCGCCGGCAGTGACGCATTCACACGCATTCGTTTCTCATTGGTTGCACAGATCTTCACGTGACTCACGCAAGGCTATTTCCCCTAGTGTTTCGACTAGTGTTTCGACACAGCTCGAGTTCCCAGAAAGGGAACCAGGAATAATATAATACACAAGCCTGTGAAACTAAATGACACAAAACAATGAACTAAGGGCTTAAATGCACTGGGAGTAATGAGCTAGTTAAATGAAGAACATGTGAATGCAGTCAGAAACTAAGGTTACTAAGAAGCAAGCAAAAGGGGAAACAGAATATCCCCGGGAGGGTGAATCTTCACGCCATCATAAGAGTCCAACAGAGGAAGGCAGGGAGGGGGCTTTTGGTTGGACTCAAAGGGTTGCAGATGTAGTTCGTTCTCCAGTGCGATGGTTGGCTCAGTCAAACCAAATGAACAACAGGTGAACATAATCAGTAGCAAACAGAACTAAGGAAAAGTAGAATAGGAAAAAGAATGAAAACAAAACTAAACAATTACAATCTAAAATAATTTTTTTCTATTTTAATGCTTTTTAAAAAGTAATTTATTCCTCTGATGGCCACTAGTCCAGTCGTCAGTGTTACATGATCCTGATTTTCTAATATGTCGATTTTGCGGGCCATTTATGTTAAATTTTACTTAAGATTTTTGTGAAAACCATAATATATACAGGGTTCTTTCATTAGTAGAGAGTTTTATAGAACAGCATATATTTCAAAAACAATTGAAAGATCATAAATGCTTTTACTGTCAATTTTAATCAATTTAATGTATCCCTGCTAAACAAAAGTATTCATTATTAATTCAGTCCCTTCCATTTTAAGTTGGCAGGAAGTAATGTAGTCGTAATGCGGACTGGACCTTACGCCATATAGTCAAAGTTCTTCTGGCTATGACAGATTTGCATAAACACATACACAGTCTGCTAAAGAAAAGAGCCAAGACATCAGCAACCTTTCCAAAACACTGTGCGTGTTTAGATTATTAACCTCATTTCCCATAAGCTGGTGTGAGATTAGATATATTATCTTTAATATGAAAAACAGCACATTAGCGATTAGTGGCTCCATGCTAATGATAAGAAGCAAAGCTGTAGTTTATTACTCGCTCAACTGAAGCTGTGTTTGTTTACTGAGGTTGTGCTCTAATTTGTCAGCATTATGCTGTTCATTTTTCTTTGTTAGACCATGAGGCACAAAAAAGAACACAAGAAACTGAAAGAAAGACAGAGATGTAAATGACAGAAAGAGAAAGAGTGTGTGTGAGAGAGCTAGCTAGTGATACGCAGAGAGAGGGAAATGGGATGGAAAGTGAGAAAGACAGATTGAAGGAAGGGAGAAAATGAATGAAGAGAAAGAGAGAAGGGGCGTGAAGTAGAGGACAGAAGAATGAAGGGAAGGAGACATCGAGGACAATTCTTCCACATCAGTCACTAATCCCTTAACGTTGTGTAATCACCAGTTTAATTAGGAGCTCTGATTGGCCGAGCCTGACCCAGTGTATTCTTTCTAGCATCATAAAATGGTCTTTTCAGAAACTTCTTGATTAATCTCTGAAGGTCTTTTCACGTGATTCATGTCATTTGTTCTGTATTACATTAAAACCCTGTAGAGCGAAGCGTCAAGCTACAGCACAGGCCAAATGATCACAATTGTGACTATTTCTTGTAATTTCATATATATATATATATATATATATATATATATATATATATATATATATATATATATATATATATATATATATATATATGAAATTACAAGAAAATTACAAGAAATTCTTGTAATTTCATATATATATATATATATATATATGAAATTACAAGAAATAGTCACAATAAGAAGCGCCAAGCTACAGTGCAAGTCTAATGACAATTACGATTTTTTTTATGTGAATATATATTGCAATTTTGCTATTTTTTATTCTTAGGAAGCGTCAAACTACAGTGTAGGTCACATTATCACAGTTGTATCTTTGTTTGTCATAATTTCATAATTGCGTGACTCACAAGGTACAGCAAGAAGTGTCGAGGTACAGCACAGGTCAAACAAACACAATTTTTATTTAATTGTGAACACATCTACCCATTGCACATTTTTTTCTTTATCATAATTGCATAATGACTATAAGTTCACTTTCTCAGTTTCTTACTCTTATACATCAAACAGTATAAGTCATATTCTCACAAATGTGACTTTCTCGTAATTTTCTACCACATCTCACTCTTGCAACTTCTTTGTTTCTTTTAATAATTTTTCTATCTCTTATTTTTATCTCAGTTACTGGTTTTATTTTTCCTTAAGATGGAAATGTGCTTCCTTAAATAGCCTACAATTAGGCTAATGCAACAGTCTAATTGTACATTTAAGTACTATAGGTGAAGGATTAAGAATAGGGTTTGGTTTAGGTTTAGTTGCATGTAATTGTGTATAATTTACTGTTATTACTGTAAGTACAAAAAGGACAGGTCACCCTGATAATTAATTTATTAATGTAACCATTTATTGAAAAATATTGCATGACAATGTTACATAAAAGCTCAAATCAGGCAAATCTGTGCATTTTATCTCCTTAAGAAGGGTTTGTAGCTTTACCTGCAAGAAAATCATTTCAAAGCATAGCTTTTTTCTTTTTTTGTTTGCCTCACTATTTTCACTGTTCGCTGTATATACTTCCTGCTGTCTTGCTAGCTAGAAACCTCATAAAATCACCCTTCTGTGACACTATCTGCAAATCTTTTCATTTGGAGGTCACAGCGGTGAAACCCTGATGTGAGTCATGTGAAAGAAGCTTGCCACTGTAATACCATCCCATCATGCAGTCGTAACAGCTGAAAATGGCACATCGGTTCCTTGATCCCCATGACTCGGTAATGAGTGTGAGTGTGTGTGTATGTGCAAGTGTGTTTAAAGTTGCTGTACTTGCTCATTATGAGCAGACTGACATGGCACATTGCCTTCCATTATCTGCATTACATAAGCAGGTCAGTGCTCAGATGTGCTGATACATTCCTGATTAATCACTTGAGTGTGTGCGAGTCCTATGAGACAGCTGCATGGACTTTCCCAAACAACACTGCCAGATGCGCAGTGTCCCATCCCTTGAAGCACCCTTCCACTCACATGTAAAGACACACACACCATCTTTCTTTACATTTTCCACGACTGTTTCCAGAACACCTCAAGCAAAGCACTCCTCAAGCAAAACACCTTCCTTTCTCTGAAACCTTAAACCTACACTCCTAGCAGGGTTACTTTTGTCTTTAGGGAATATCTTCAGGTAGCAACAAAAGACACATAACCAAACAAACAGAAAAGGTTAGCAAATATTCACAACATATGTCATATTAATTATCAATGACTCATCGCTTATGTTCAACAAGACCACTCTTTTGAAATGTGCTGACCAAGCATTCATGCCTGCTTCCGCATATCATACAATTAAATGGCACATACTATCCTGTGCAGTCCACTACAAAATTATATTTCTAAATATATATACAATATTTTTCATAATATTAAAAATATTTAAAATTGTAACACATAGGACGAGTGAGGAAATGCTCACAGTGAAACAACTGTTTGTGTGTTTGATGATTTTAGAAATCTCTGAGGAGAAGAGATAGCAAAAGAAACAGGGAAAGAGAACGAGGGAGAGTGTTCCTGCTTTAGTTGTTTCAATATCCTCAGGCTTGCTCTACAGGGAGTGATTTAGCCACATATATAAACAGTTCCTTCATCCTGCTCCCCTTTTCCTTCAGTTACCCTGTGTTTTATGTAACCATGTTGACTTTTTATTGGCATTTTAAAATTTAAATAATTTCTTTTGTTTTTCAGTTTGCCTTGGTCAGTCATTCTCGCTAATTAATCAAGACTGTTTGCAAATTACAGATATATAGTTTTAAAGGGGTAGGTGGAGGTGTGGATACTGGGGAAGAACTGTAAACCAGTACTGTTTCTTAATCAAAGCTGTCTTATCACTTCATCTATACAGAAAGATTTCAGTACTCTATATTGTATGGTAATTTACAGTTAAGACCAAAGGAACAGATATGTTGAATGAAGACCAGGAGTCAGAAATGCAGTCAATAGAAGAAATTTTAGTGAAGTTTAGTTTGCAGTTTCATCAGCAGAAGCTTCAGGTCTCACAAGGAGTTCGTAGGCCGCCCCACTTACAATAACATTGTTACAGCAATTATACTCTAACAGAGGCTACTAACCATGTCATTGATGACGGTTAAATGATTCTGATTGGCAAAGAAAGAAAGAATGAAAGAAAGAAGGAAAGAAAGAAGGAAAGAAGGAAAGAAAGAAAGAAAGAAAGAAAGAAAGAAAGAAAGAAAGATAAACAAAACTAGTAATTTTCCACATGAGCAGACAGTCTGAAGCATATCTTCGTTGATCACCTGGTTGATGGGTTATTGACCTTCCATGTGGTAGAAATGTGTTTCTTGGCGTCAAATTGTCCAGAACAACAAGTTATTCTGTCTCCTTATGGTGCCAGTTAATCACCTCACTAATACAGACCTTATTAACACACACACAGATACACAGCTTCTCCAAGGCTGAACTCAGCTCAGGTTTCAACTATCAACAGAGAGACTCTCAAAACATTCTGATGACATGTTCTATCTGGTGAGAAGTGCTGACAATATTCATCCTTACTCTATGAAAAACTACAGAAAAGTAAAGAAAGGTTTTAACTAATTAAAAATCCCTAACTTGATTATAAATCACTCTTTAAAACTCATTCAAATAAAAAGGAAAAAAGAACGTATGAAAAATAAGACAAAGAAAAGAATATAGGTGCAAATAAGAAAAATAAAATAATATATAAAGCGGGAATAGATTTCCAAATCGGCCCTACAACATGTATCACTTTTATGGTGCTTTTGTGTCTTTTTTAACCTTGAAAGCCTCAGTCTTAAGGACTAATTGCATGGAAAAGTGCAATAAGAACAATTCTCTGAAATGCCTCTCTTTGTGCAAGAAAGCAATACAAATGAAATGACATAAGGGTGAGTAAATGATGGCAGAATTTGAAATTTTGACTGAACTGTTCCTTTTAGGATGAAAGGGATTGAAAAACTGTATCTTTTAAGTTCAACTGAGTTCATTTAAAAACCTTACAAAGGAAGTCTGAATCTCTCTGTTGCTGTCTTCGCACTCTTTTAGATATTTTGTTCCCCTTTTATTTTCAGATGACACAGAAAAACACAAGTGTTCTTCTTTTCAAAACCAGTTTCATTTGTTTCATCATTTTTATCTCTTACAGTCTATCTGAATTACCTTCCACAGTCTATAAATCGCAATTCCTTTCTGAAAGAAAAAAAAAGAAAAATTCCTTTCTCTCCTTTTCAAACTGTATTTGAATCATCTCTTTTTCCACCTTTAGAAATTTTGAAATTCAACATAAAAATGAAAAACAAAAGACAGACCTTGTATTTGCTTTAAATAGACCCTAACCACAGACACACACAAAATGCACACAGTGAGTTTTAATGATGTGTCCGGTTCTATTAGCTGTGCTGCCATCTAACTATTCAATGAGTTCATTATTCACCCTCCTGTGACTCTGGGGCCTTTTATCCCCCTGCATTTCTCTGCATGTCAACCCCTCCACACCTCCTGACTGACCCCACAGGGATTTTTAATGAAGATCGCTGCAGCGGACTCTCACTTCTGATCTGTTTCAAATGGGATGAAGTTAAGTTAAAGTTGAGTTCTATCATTTAAACAGAGGACAGTTGTGGTTTAGCCGCTGTGTGTGAAGGTAATCTTCATTCTCGGCTGGCTGAAACGTGGGCTTCCCGTCGGGATCACAGCAGCAAACTCTCTGTGGTGGAGAGAGGTGTGGTGGCGTGCTGAGGATAAATATAAACTCACACATTTGTACGAGAATCCTGCTTCCACATCACCCATCTCCCTCTGTAATCAGGAGCCCGCAGTCACACGTTTGATGAGCTGCTCATTCATCCCGCTTGTGCCGACAGGTAAAAGCCGAAGCGACCGTGGAATGTGCTTACGGTCTGTCTGGGGCCACGGATCAAAGGGGCCGCTAAAGGGATCCCTGGATCAGAGCCGAAATGCGGAAGCCAATAACTGTGGGATTAAGATAAAAATCTGCCTTTCACTGGATTTTATCTCTTTAATTTTTCCTTTCATTTTATTCTTTAACCCCCTCTCTTTATTCCTCTTTCACTTCTTTTCTATTCCTAAATTAATGCAGTCTCTTTCTTTTTTGTGGTGTTTTTTGAAAAGGCAGTGTAGGACTGCAGATTCTCTCAGGCTGATAATGCGCATAGTTAAAGTGGCTCATTAAACCCATTTTTCATACAGAAATCACTACGTAGCTCCAAGTCTGCAGTCAGCACTTTCCTTCCCCCACCCATCCGATGGGTTGTATAAGCGTCTGATAAAAATAGTGCCGTTGAATCAAACTGCACATCATGTCATCAAACTGTTTTGACTCCTTCTGCTTTTGCTGCTTCTTGTTTATTAAATCTCTTCTTAAAGGAATAGTTCACCCAAAACTCACCTTGATGTTCCAAACCTGTATGACTTTGCTTTGTGGAAAACAAAACAAAAAACACAAATCTTTTCCATGATATTATGGGAGATTTAAAACTTCAAAGACACCATAAAAGTAAAATAAAAGTGGTTCAAATGACTTGAATCTAGTGAAAGAGAAGCAGACTCCAATTAAATGTACTGTAAACATTGGCATTGGCTCTTACTTGTCAGTTACATGAAGAAGATTAATTAGATTAGTGTAATTTGAATCAGAATAAGAGTAAAACTAGTTCTTAAGACATGGTCTTATAGTAACTATGTTGATGCTTTTGGCAACTGGAGAACAAGCAGTAAGGGTGGACACAGCAACATTTTCAAATTTCACTTATTATATGGTAGGTCCAAAACAAAGATCCTAGTCAGCAAACACAGAGATAAGTGTGTGTATTTATATGTGAGAGAGAAACTTTCTCTCTCTGACAATGATGTGGTGTGGCACTGAAAGCCTGCAGCAGTTTTCTGGCCAGCAGTTACATCCTGCAGCTTCACACTGGCTTAGACAAGCAGAACAACGCTAAGAGCTCACACAGACACACACTTGTACACAAATATAGAGGAGGAAGGCAAAAGAGAGCACTCAACAAAGTAACCACATTTAAGGATTAGAGGACGTGGGCAAAACCGCTCCACAGAGAAACTCTGGAACAGCCAGACAGCAAAGTAGAAACAAAACAGACAGCTGTTTCCAAAAAAACCTTAAAAAAAAACCTGTCAAAAGCTCTCAATTACATCAAACCAGTCTGAGCTCATCACAGATTTTACTCCACTCGACTCAATTTAAAAGATGCAATTAAACAAAACTTTAAATCATTCATATCGAGAAACCAATTAACCTGTGATGAGGCACATGATATGTGTTTTCTACTAACTCATATGTCATCCCAAATACATATGATTTTATTTTTGTCATGAAAAATACAAAAGGAGAAATGTAGCTGTACATAAAATGAAAGCATACTTTAATCAGGATCTCTCATTCTTTTAAAAAAATACCATAAAACACCCATACAACATATAGACCATAAAATGTGCATCCAGTATTCACACAATTGTATACTCCTGTTCAAAAGTTTAGCTTCAGTAATTTTTTTCTTTTATTCAGGAAAGACGCATTAAATGGATGCAAAAGTTTAAGACTTTATAACACTGATAATTGTCTTGAGCAGTAAATCAGCATATTAGAATCATTTCTGAAGGACCATGTGACACTGAAGACTGGAGTATAGAAGACAGCATGTCATTGTATTTACAAAGTTTTTTGTTTTTTATCAAATAAAAAAAGCCCTGATTAGCATAAAATACTTTTTTCAAAAATATAGCTCTGGTGCATATTAAGTGTCTGTTCACACCAGAACCATAACTATGATGATTATACAACTATATAAGCTTTCGCACCACTGGATAATAATGTTGTTTTTCTCTAAGCGCATACTTCGCTTATATTCAGTTGTCAGATTCAGAGATAAAGAAATAATTGGCAGACCCCTGCTGTATTACTGCAGACCTCCTGTTGACAACCCCTGGATTTAATTTCATTTCATGAGCTATAATATTTTTTGTTTTTTATTTCACCAACATTTCCGTTAACCCACATCCTTTATGCTGCAATTTACTTTTACCTTTTTTATTATCCTCTTCTCGCTTTTAAATTCTCAGAATCTCTGAATTCCCTTTCCCTATTGATCACATGCAGGTCTAATAAACCCAATTTGTAGCGCCTGAAGCTTGGGTCTTTCTCCCTTGTGTATCTGCCATCATCTGGTCAGCATTAAAGCTGCACCGACCTGCTGGGTTCACCCAACATTTGCCCGATCGCTGGAACTGACCTCCACTCACATGCAACTTTCACATGTGTAAGCAGCAGGCACACGTGTACAGTACAGAAACACACATGGGCACATTGGTCAAGGTGACAGCATGTACAAGTGTATTGTGTGCACACCAGAGAGCATGTAGCAGGTGTTTTTTTATGTGTATGCGGCAGAATTCACCCAGAAGTTTAAAGCTGATATGGACTAGTTCTGTCCCTGTATGGCAGTCACGTGCCAAGACCTATTGACAATGTGGCCAGTATCTTGAATTGTGCAGATCAATAGGTTATCTTTGCCGCAGCATTGTTAACTAAATCAAATTACTTGAGCTGTAATAGAAAAACAAAAGCTGTAGCTTCCAAAAGGAAAGATTTTAATTCACTTCACTTCACTTCACTGTGTGTGTGTGCGTGTAAGATTATGTCTGTGGGACCCTCTTCTTCTTTACAGCAGGACTGCATAGCGCTTTAGAGTCTCTTCCTCTCCGAATACATGAATAAAAAATAACTGCATAAACAAGGGTAAAAATCTGGCAGTGTACAAGTATATGGATATCCATCTTATGTAACATGAATTAAAATCAGAGCTTTCACCCTTTGTGAGGGTGAGTGGTGTTTGAACGCATTGGTGACGACTGTACTTGTGTGCTTATCCCTTGTGTGTGTGTGTGTGTGTGTGTGTGTGTGTGTGTGTGTGTGTGTGTGTGTGTGTGTGTGTGTGTGTGTGTGTGTGTGTGTGTGTGTGTGTGTGTGTGTGTGTGTGTGTGTGTGTGTGTGTGTGTGTGTGTGTGTGTGTGTGTGTGTGTGTGTGTGTGTGTGTGTGTGTGTGTGTGTGTGTGTGTGTGTGTGTTTATCAAGTGCTTTGCTCAGATCCTGGTGCTTTAGCGAATGGTGAGGGGGGGAAATTACAATCCTCAAAAGCTGATGACAATGTGTTTGCCACAGAGAATATACTTATCACAGATGCCAAGAAAATTAGCATGGAAATGATTCAGCTGACAGTCTAACATTATATCTGACTGCAAAGGCCCAAAATATTTATGCTTACAGCTGAAGAGAGTGGAAGAGCTTGGGGGAGAGAAAGAGAGAGAGGAAAATGAACAGCACACATCTAAAAACCCTAGAGAAAGAAAACCTCTTTATGAAGTCAAGAGAAATGCAATGTGAAGGAACTTGGCTCAGCTACAGAAAAAAAAAGTGAAGAAAGAAAGTGAAACAGAGAGGCGAGAGGGAGAGAGATGGGAGAGAGGCTGACTTCAGACTTCAGACTTCAGAAATGGACCCACTGCAGAGACCATGGACTGTGACATTGTGGGTTGCCATAGAAACGGGGACAGGCGCTTATGTGTTAACGGTTTGCATATAGATTAAAATGAATGTGTGCTTCTGGGCTGCTTAGAAATTAGCAATAAATATCGTGTCAATCATGTTATTCCACCCACCATTTTTCAAAATATGCCCAGTTTGTCTCATTAAAAGCTCTCACTGCATATTTTTTTGCATCAGTGTGAGAAGAGTTGAACTATAACAGCAGATCAAGCATGAGTGTCTAAAAGTAATTACAAAATAACGGAAATGCCAATAAACATTTTTTAATCAACACTATTTTCTGTTTAAAATATATTCAAATAAATTTAAAATATATAAAAATGTTATACACTGTATATGTATTTAATATAATATACAATTATATTTATTATAATATAAATCACTGAGATTCAAATGACTGTGTTCTATTATACAGTGTAATTATATATATGTACGTATATAAATAATATATATACAGGTGAAAATTGGGTCCATGTTCCTCGGTTTCTTTTTCTAAACTACAGAGATGATGCTTTTGCTTATTCTCTTTCATTAGATGAGTATTTTCAGAGTTAAATATTTGCAAGCACAGCATACTACCATCCCAGTATGAGTCTTTTTTTCTCTCTCTCTCTCTCATTCACTCCGCCTTGACCAACTCTTGGTTTGAATGAGACCTTGGCTAATTCAAGGTAAAGCCATTCATTTATTTGTTTCTCTCCATCCTGTAATTATGTTTACACATTAAAGAGGAGAGTTAAGTGAAAGGATCTTCAGCGGATTTGCAAATCCGGTCCATTGCAGACCATTAATCATTTGAGCTAAAAGTGTTTTCTCTTTTATTATACTCTCGATCTCGATTTCTCATTTTGCTATCTACTTCTGACCTATATTTGCTTTCCTAAACTGTGGAAACGTTGATCATGCTTATTTCTTTTTATAATGGCCATTAATTAATAAACATCAGGAGTTGCCCACTGAGAACAAGTACAAACTTTAGATTAAGAGGGGAGCCGCACATTTAGGACTTTTAATGGCAATATTAGCTAACAGCATCATTAAAGTAGACGCGGATATCTTTGAAAATGCTGAAAGTTTCATGATTTAAGTTCTCAAAGGTGTTATTCTGAGCTCTTAGTTCCTCTCTGTGGCTCATGTTACAATGCAAAAAATGTGCAGACTGCTCAGCATTTGAAGAATCCAGCAAATTTTCACAGTATGGAAACGACGAATGCCTGAACGTTTGAAGAGGAGAGATACGGTTCCACTGTCATGAATATCAATACACATGAAGCAATGTGGGCAGAGGCTTTACATGGTTTGCATCTAGATATGTTTTTAAAAATGTCTCATTTTATCTATTTAGTAGTATATTTATACAACTCTAATTATGTTGTTAAAGGGGGTAGTTCACCCAAAAATGGAAATTCTGTCATCATTTAACACCCTTTTAGTAGTTCCAAACTTGTATGAATTTCTTTCTTTCGTTGAACACAAAAGAGGATGTTTTGAAAAAAACAACTATGGAAGTCAATGAGGCCCAACAACTATTTAACTACTTAAAACTTACTTAATGTTCTTCAAAATATATTATTTTTTTTATGTTAAAACAACTTGAAACAACTTGACTCCAAGTAAATAATGACAGATTTTTCAACAATCCCTTTAAGACAAACTGTCAAATCTTTTATTTAAACATAAATCTTTCTCCCAAACTAATATTGTCTCTTGAGGCATGATGGAACACAATTCCACTGACAGGTACATTTTCTGTCCACATAGAAACTGGGAATTTACATTAATTGTCGTTTATTCAGTCGGCTGATGCCTTTATATAAAGTGACTTAATAAAAATTAGAATAATACAAGCAGAAGGGAGAGATAATGCAAGCCACAGAGAGAATATGAAACAAGTATCGCTAACATACCTAATTTACATGAGGTACTAGAACAGAGCAACTGCACAATGTTGGATAGTAAAGTGTACACTACTCCACAAATCTATCTTTGGTTTTTATTTTTATTTTTGGAAGACTGCAATGGATTTTGCTGTTCAGGTGAAGGTTTGGAATTAATTTGAGCACTGAGGAACAGTGAATGTGAAGGTTTAAGAAAGTGACCTTGTACCACACTACAGTATAACCGAGCCACAATACATCATTCATGTTATCATCCACAGGGGACTGGAGAGATCATAAGTGTTTAGGTAATAGAGTTCAGAGCTATAGGCTGTCCTGTATGCAACTATCAAAGTTTTCAGTTTCATAATTTTGTGCCTGTTATAGACAAAATGTAAGACTTCCAACTTTGAAATAATTTAAGTTTAATGAAGAAGTTTAATGCAGGTACATTTCTCTTTAAATTCAACTGCAGTAAAGTTTAGTCCTGTATGTCGCTCAAACACACCTGGTTGTAATTTTCAAGTGAACCCAAAGACACTGATTAGCTGATTCAGGCATGTTTGATTACTGCTGGAATTATACGCTGCAGGAAGGATAGATCTCCACAGGAGCAGAACTGTGCGCCTCTGCTGTGAACTCAGTCATTAACAAAATAACAAAAATGAAAGATATAAATAAAAAAGATTAGAAAGACAGATAGAGGACGAATGGGAATGATAAACAGAATCTCTGTTGCTCTGGATTGAATACAGATAGATTCTACACTCCACCCACTCGTTCACAATCCCCAGAATACTGAGCACTCAGCGTCTGGTCTCAGTACTATTCAGACTCTCTTTGCTACCAATGCCCAGAGAAATCTCCAAACAACACTTCATCCAAACATCCAAGCTACTTTCAAGTCTCCAGCGATCTCCTAGTCCTCTCCAAGTTCCTCAGAATCAGATAAGCTATACTCAAGTTCAGTATCACTGCTCAGCACTTTCGCCAGTCACTGTTCCTCGTGTTCTGTTCTCAATAAGCATCATCCTGTTTGTACTCGTGTCTGTGTCTGTGATTCATGATGACAATTATACAATTTACAAGAAAACACTGTTTCAGTCTTTCTACTTCAGAATTACATTTTTAATGCAGCTGCTACTTGCCATCGATATGTGCTTACTTGTGAAATTCAAACAGTTTCCAAATTGTTGTCATTCAATGTGAGAAAAGCAGATTTGGAAGAGTGTCGTGAAATAGAGAGGGCTGCGGCTTAATACTGTTGTGTTTTCAGAGCCACCATCCTTCAGCCAAGCAGAAATGATCACAGGAGCAATTGATTGACAGGAACTTTCAGAGAGATGCCTGTGCACACTAATGGAGAGATCTGGAATGCAGCAGTGAGGAAATTTGAACAAATAAAAATTATTT
Source organism: Rhodeus uyekii (assembly GCA_037043235.1). NCBI lineage: Eukaryota > Metazoa > Chordata > Actinopteri > Cypriniformes > Acheilognathidae > Rhodeus > Rhodeus uyekii. Next base: position 1,607,539 of record JAWRVZ010000135.1, read on the forward strand.
ATAGCCATCAAAAGTCATATTATGACATTAAAGGAGACAAGCCCATTTAGTTTGAGTTAATTAAGTATTCTGGGCCAAACACAAGCTTGTAAATGTACATTACGGCCCACTGCGTCACTGCAGAGAAAACAAAAATAAATCAAACATCAGGCCATCAGCTTGGAAATGGGTTTGGAAAGTTTGGAAAAAGCTGAGAAGCCATCAATGCAGGTACAGTAATGTTCAAAACGAGAACAAGAGTTGGCAGAAGGGTTATATAGGTGGAGAGAAGGAGAAGACTTGTTTGGTTTTAGAGTGGCAGTCAGGGCACGCTGACATTTCCTTTAGATGTGGACTTTTTCAGAAGGCCCGCAGGGGAGACGGGATTGCCCGCGACGACCGCCAACGAAGAGGGCAAAGCTGAACACTGACACTAACACCAGGAGACAGAGCAGGCGACGTGACGTAACCTATTACACTTTAATACCTGTCTAAAACAATTTCCCTCTCTATCACACACACTCTCACACTTCAAGCCACAAGCTCAGATCATAGACTCCCTCTGTCTCCTTTGTACATGCACGCGTATACTCGCGGAAAAAAACCCAGACTGCGACACAAATGCCCCGGCTTTCACAGATTCATGAATACACACACGCAGACAAATTCTCTGCTGTCACAGACCCCAAATATGCCATGTCAGATCTCTCAGAGTGGGTGTGTTACACAGGGCAGAGTGTGTGTTGCACAGAGCTGGCTTGACCCACACATGAGTGTTCAGCTGTGCACAGAGAGCCCTGGAGGATTATTGTACATAGGCAGGGATGAGGTTCTGTACGTGCCTCTGTAATACATGCTGGGTAATCAATATTGCATAGGTATAAAGCTGTGCGTACTAAATAATGAGATATTTGTAAGCTAGGGCTAGTATGAATGTTATTGAACATAATACATATCTAATGACACCAAACATGAATATCACCCTGACTCAATAATAATCCACTTGTTTTCTGCCTCCTTTTTAACAAAATAGTCAAAAATAATCTGCAATATTATGCTTTATGGGTAAAATTCAATTGTCAAGGATCAAATATCATGACAATTATTAGTAGGCTACTGACTAAAATTATTAAAAATAATAATTACACATTATATTATTATATTTTGTATTTGAGCTATAATTTACTACAAGCATTAATTAAATGATAATTAATCAACTTATCAAACATAATGTTAATAAATAAGCTAATAAATAAATTCACATTTAGATTATTGTGAATATAAAAGGTATCTGGCACGTGGTTTCTGGGTGGTTGTATAAAAACATGTGAAGATGAAGATCAGGGCAAAAAGGCAATATTTAATAAATCCATAGGATAATCAGAGGAACACACAACACCCTGAACTGAAATAGAACCCAATTTATATATACAGGTGATAATGACGAACATAATTAGTGTCTGGGACAACAAATGAGTGAAGAAGGCACAACTACACAATAAGTCCAAACAAACATGATTCTCATTAACATTACTATGAAGGGAAAACATATTGGTATATTAATTGAAAAGTATTCATACATGGTAGCATTCATCGTGTTGCCTTGACTGCTAAATAATTGTGCTATTTATGTAAACTTCATGGTAACACTTCACTTAAAGACATTATATAAAAAGTGTTTTAGGCCAGATTTTGCAGACATCAGCATATTTACACAACATATGCTTTGTTTTATTGGCTACAGTACTACTCAATAATGGTTATGCAAATGAACCCTAGGAGTTGAATTGTGTATTTGCTCCTAGAGAATCAGCACTCATGTTGAGTATCTGTTAATAAATCCTCATGTTAAAAGTGAACTCTGCGTGCACCCACAGCCTCCTTGTACACTTCATCATTGAAACGTAAATATAACAGTATGCATCTTGAACAAAAGAAAATGTAAAAAAAAATATGTATCTTGATACAAAAGAATGGCACTGACATATTTTAAGTTCAGTTTCAAACAACACAAACATATCTGGGACTAGGTTCATCTGTGAAACTGGGGATTAATGTGTTAATTATGCCTTTTAATCGTGCATAAATTCACCTTATTCTGCATTGTATGGTGTCATGAATAATTATAACCACAGGTACAATACATTAATGTCACGGATCCAGCCACACCCCTCGCACCAGACTCATTCACTTCTCACTCACGATCCCAATCACCAGAATACTGAACACCTGCACCTGCCTAGTCAGCATTCCTTAAATACAAGCTTCACCCTGCAAATCACTGTCCGGTCTCGTCACTGACTGCCAGACTCTCATGCCAGCGACAACCCGTGTTGACGCCGTCATTACCGACCCCGATTGTCCAGGATCTCCTTCCGTGAACCTTCAGGCATTCTTCCCGTGATCTCCAGCCCAGTATTGTCCACTTCCCATCAGATAAGCCTCTCTGCCGCTACCAGTTCTTCTCTACACCTTCAGTCACCAGCTACTTGCTCTGAGTTTGCTTTGTTCAATAAACATCATCACCACTCACGTCTGTGTCCGATTGTTTATCATGACAGAAGACCGGACCACCCAGCAGACCCAGGCGGTAACTGGCGAAGCATCCGCCGCGGAGAGTAATCCACTTCTCGATGTCATGCAGGCTTTCCACCATGTCCTTCAAAACTTTGCCTCTACATCTGCCTCACCCAGTCCCATGGCCCGGCCAGCGCCCTTCAGTGGTAAGGCGGAGGAATGCGATGGTTTCCTATTACAATGTAAACTGTATTTCGAAATCAATCCCCGACAGTTTGAAACTGAACAAGCCAAGATTGCATTCGTCATATCCCTCCTCACCGGCCGCGCGCTTCAGTGGGCGCGCGCGATCTGGAACTCTAACGGCCCTGTCACGCAATCATTACCTGCATTTCTCCATCATTTCAAGGAAGTTTTCGGCCATGCAGCTGATACTGTATCCACCAACGATCAACTCCTCCGTTTACGACAAGGAACCCAGTCAATCCAAGATTATTCCTTGCATTTTCGCACCATAGCGGCCTCTAGTGGCTGGAATGAGGCGGCACTACTGGCTGTTTACCGTCAAGGACTTCAACCCAACATCCGTGCTCAACTTGCCATTTATGATGACCGTTATGGCCTGGAAAAGTTCATTCAAAAATCCATTCTAGTGTCCCAAAACCTCACAGTCTGTTCTCCAGAAACCCCGATGTCGCATTCCCCGTCTCCACTGAAAGAGCCTAAACCTCCAGCACCAGAGCCCATGCAGGTCGATCACTACCGCCTATCACCATCAGAGCGAGAGAGACGTATCCGATTGCACTTGTGTCTATACTGTGGTGGTGAGGGCCATCTCCGAGCTCAATGCCTGACCCGACCACCACGCCCAGGGGTGAGTACAATCCACACGGCATCCATAATCCACAAAATGTCTTTAACAAAGGTTTTAGTGACTTCTGCTAATCTCTCTGTTCCAGCCACGGCGTTGATGGATTCAGGCTCAGCTGGCAATTTCATCTCCACCAACCTTCTGAATAAACTGAAAGCCCACAAAACCCTTCTTGACCACCCCTTTCGTGCTCATAACATCCTTGGAGAACCCCTGGGCCGCGGGTACATTCGGTACGTCTCGTCTCCTATCCACCTGCAAATTGGATGGCTCCATCATGAGGAACTCACCTTCCTGGTGCTGGAGGGATCCACTACTGACATTGTCCTGGGGCGCCCGTGGATGTCCAAACACTCTCCTCTGGTTAACTGGAACTCAGGTGAAGTCTTAAAATGGAGCCCATTCTGTCTTCAACAATGTCTCTCTACTGTTCAAAGGAACCCTACACCTGCTGACCAACCTGACATGGTAACTGAGATACCACTCGCCTCCACATCCATCGAGAGTCCCCATAACCCATCATGTCAAGACATCCCCATTGAATACCGGGCGTTCCAGGACGTGTTCAGCAAACGGCTAGCTACAGAACTTCCACCTCACCGGCCATGGGACTGTGCACTCGACCTGCTGCCTGGGGCAACGTTTCCCCGCGGACGCATCTACTCCTTGTCCATCCCGGAGCAACAGGCCATGGATGAGTATATAAAGGAGGCTCTACGTCAGAAGTTTATCCGTCCATCTACTTCCCCTGCCGCATCAAGTTTTTTCTTCGTGGGCAAAAAGGACGGAGGCTTGAGGCCCTGTATTGATTACCGGCACCTAAACTCGCTCACCATCAGGTTCCGATACCCGCTACCCCTGGTCCCCGCTGCTCTGGAACAGCTGCGGGGGGCTCGCATCTTCACGAAGCTGGACCTACGAAGTGCGTATAATCTAATCCGAATACGTGAAGGAGACGAGTGGAAGACCGCGTTCATCACGCCCTCTGGCCATTATGAATACCTCGTCATGCCGTTTGGTCTGTCAAATGCTCCAGCTGTGTTCCAGGGATTCATGAACGAGGTATTCAGAGATTTCCTCAACATCTTTGTTATTGTCTACCTCGATGACATCCTCGTTTACTCCAAAGACATCTCCGAACACCATCGACACGTCAAGCAGGTCCTAGCTAAGCTTCGAGAACACCATCTCTTCTTGAAATTAGAGAAGTGCGAGTTCCTCCGCAGCAGCATCCAATTCCTTGGCTATATCATCAACCAGAGCGGCGTCAAGATGGACCAGGGGAAAGTGAAAGCGGTGCAGAACTGGCCACAACCTACCACAATCAAAGAATTACAGCGTTTCCTGGGATTTGCCAACTTTTACAGGCGGTTCATCCGGAACTTCAGTATAATCAGTGCACCCTTGACATCATTACTGCAACATGGGCCCAAGTCTCTGTCCTGGACACCTGAAGCCACCAAGGCCTTCCAAACCCTTAAGGCAGCCTTTTGCACGGCTCCTACCCTCACTCATCCGGATCCCCAGTTACCGTTCATAGTCGAGGTCGACGCGTCCTGCACCGGGGTAGGAGCCGTGCTGTCACAGCGGCAGGGTGAGCCTCCAAGACTCCATCCATGTGCCTACTTTTCCAAAAAGCTATCCCCGGCGGAGCGGAACTATGACATTGGGAATCGCGAGTTGCTTGCCATAAAGTTGGCATTGGAAGAGTGGAGGCATTGGCTGGAGGGGGCTAACCATCCATTCCAGGTGATAACCGATCATCGAAACCTAGAGTACCTGCGGGAAGCAAAAAGGCTCAATCCACGGCAGGCTCGTTGGGCACTCTTCTTCACGAGGTTTAATTTCACCGTGACGTATAGACCTGGGGACAAGAACCAGAAAGCCGATGCTCTCTCTCGCCAGTTCACCCCTGACAATAACCCACAACCGCCTGAACCCGTGCTCCCTCCAGCCTTGATTGTTAGTCCCATCCAATGGACAATAGACCACCAGATCGCCGAAGCAACTCGCGAAGAACCAGCTCCGCCGGGGGTCCCTGAGGGGCAGCTCTACGTACCATCTCGACTCCGCCTGCCCCTCATGGATCAAGTTCACACGTCTCCGGGCTCTGGACACCCAGGCAGCCAGCGAACCCTCTCGCTCCTACAAGATCGCTATTGGTGGCCCAGAATGGACCGCGATGTCTCCCAGTATGTCAGAGGATGCTCAGTCTGCGCCACCACCAAATCACCACGCCATCTTCCAGAAGGCAAACTCCAACCCCTGCCGATACCCCGCCGACCCTGGTCACACATTGCAGTGGATTTCATGACCGATTTACCACCATCTGACGGCAAGACATGCATCCTTGTAGTGGTAGATCGGTTTTCTAAAGCTTGCAAATTGATACCCCTCAAGGGCCTCCCCACGGCTTTGGAAACGGCGGAAACCTTGTTTCACCAAGTCTTCCGACACTTTGGCCTCCCGGAAGATATCGTTTCCGACCGAGGACCCCAATTCATTTCCAGAGTCTGGAAGTCATTTTTTCACCTTCTCGGAGTCTCCGTTAGTCTGAGTTCAGGTTACCACCCCCAGACCAATGGCCAGACTGAGCGGAAGATCCAGGAAATTGGGAGATATCTGAGATCCTACTGTGGCCACCAACAAGACACCTGGAACCGGTTTCTTCCGTGGGCTGAATACGCCCAAAACTCACTAAGGCAAGAGTCCACACACCTCACACCGTTTCAGTGCATGTTTGGTTTTCAGCCACCGTTATTCCCTTGGACAGGAGAGCCCACGGAAGTCCCAGCTGTCCATCACTGGTTCCAGGAGAGCGAGAGGGTATGGGATTCAGCTCACGTTCATCTGCAAAGGGCAGTCCGTAGGCAGAAGATCCAAGCTGACCGCCGACGCCTTCCCACACCACGGTACTATCCCGGTCAACTCGTCTGGCTATCAACGAGGGACATTCGCCTACGGCTGCCCTGTCGCAAGCTGAGTCCCCGCTTCATAGGTCCTTTCAAAGTGGTGAGGCAGATCAACGAGGTCACTTACCGTCTTCAGTTACCCACACATTACCGAATTTCCCCGTCATTCCATGTGTCTCTCCTCAAGCCCTTCACTAAACCTCTGTTTCCCTCATCCACAGAGTCTGGTGTTGAGGCTGTACCTCCTCCTCCTGTTGACCCGGCGGACCAGAACATTTACAAAGTTTCTTCCATCTTGGACTCTCGACGACGGGCCGGCACACTGCAGTACCTCGTAGATTGGGAAGGTTTCGGTCCCGAAGAACGCTCTTGGGTCAACCACGATGACATCCTAGATCCAGAGCTCCTGCAAGAATTCCACACCAACAACCCCAACCGTCCAGCCCCCCGGGGTCGAGGCCGGCCCCGTCGTCGTCCGCCGCGGTCCTCAGGAGCTGCCCGTGGAGGAGGGGGTACTGTCACGGATCCAGCCACACCCCTCGCACCAGACTCATTCACTTCTCACTCACGATCCCAATCACCAGAATACTGAACACCTGCACCTGCCTAGTCAGCATTCCTTAAATACAAGCTTCACCCTGCAAATCACTGTCCGGTCTCGTCACTGACTGCCAGACTCTCATGCCAGCGACAACCCGTGTTGACGCCGTCATTACCGACCCCGATTGTCCAGGATCTCCTTCCGTGAACCTTCAGGCATTCTTCCCGTGATCTCCAGCCCAGTATTGTCCACTTCCCATCAGATAAGCCTCTCTGCCGCTACCAGTTCTTCTCTACACCTTCAGTCACCAGCTACTTGCTCTGAGTTTGCTTTGTTCAATAAACATCATCACCACTCACGTCTGTGTCCGATTGTTTATCATGACAATTAATACCTATAATGACAAACAACCAATAAATAAACTGCAAATAAAAGCATGACAAACAACCAATTTCATATTTAACAGTTAGGAATCTGTTAATTCATTTTACTATTATTTATGAAAATGCTTTATAATGCATTATACTTTAAATAATGTGTTGCCATGTTCTTTAAATTGATGACGCTTTCATTTTAAATAGAAAATATTAATTAGTTTGTTTTAAATCGTGATTTAATCGCATTGTAAAGAGGTTGAGAAACAGAAGCACAAAATCCTGATCACATTGCTTTACCTTTCCCTTGCATGTCATGTCAAGGGCAGATGCTCTGCGGTCTTCAGCTCCCTGAGACCTTTTCTCTCTAATCCAGCAATTAACATGAATTAATTAATGATAAAAGGGAGGCCAAAGCAGACCTTGAAGATGCTGTTCTGCCTCGTAAGCATTCTGATCTCTTCTGAAGGTCACCAAGATCATTACACTGCTTCAGATCTTAGAGCTGAGGAACAATACAATAACTGAACTTTGATAAGCTTGCAGTCTCTCCTTCTTTACTCCTTTTCTTTTGTCGCTCTCTACCCATATCTCATGTTTCTTTCGTTTCCTTTATCTGTTTCCATTAAGCATCTTTGAAGGTTTTCTACAGAGGTTATTCATAACGCAGTCTGACTCAAACTCTAATGCAATCAGAAGAGATCAACTGAGATTTGTTTCTTTCATACAGTTTCTGAACATAAACAGCTTTTGTTCAAATAAACGGAAACATAAATAATAGACAATTTTACTAATGCTACTAACCACAGAAAAAGTTGCAAAGAGAGAGAAATAAGGTATATATACACTTGCATAGCCATTGCATTTGTATAATTGTGTGTAAACATTTTGAATGTGTTTTTGTTTGCTGATATACAAAATAAGAGCTGCTTTCTCTTCACACACACACACACACACACACACAAGCACACTGGTGCTTCAATGCACGAAAGAAAGAAAAAGTGCAGGGTCGGTCAAGAGGAGACTAAGTTGGCTTGAAAAGTAAAAAAAAGAAAAAAAAGAATTCTCATTGCTTAATGACCTCTTCTGCCCCCTGGTGTTCAAATAACATCTGACTACTGGAGACTCACTACGAGAGAAACTGTCTTAAGGGGAGATTCATATTTTTCCTTTTTCATTATTTTTTCACATTTGAAAAAATGCGTAGATATCCATATAAGAACACTCAATGGATGCAGAACTTGGCATGTACGCTTAAGTTTAATGCATTTACTGGGTGAATATAAAATGTTGACCAAGTTCACCTGGAGTTCAGCCCAGAATTCTCTCTGATGGATTCAGTCTCATTGCATAGCCAAATAGTAATAACATACTAAAACTCCTAACTCCTTTTAAATCATTTCTTTTTTATTTCCCCTTTACATATTAGTCTAGTAAAGGACATATTGAATAGATAATTCATTCCCTCTCTACACAGCCACAGTTAATGGCTAGTGATCTTGGACTATTATAAAAGAAAATGTTAAACATTTAAAAGCTTGTTTAATTGTGTAAATATTAAAATATGAATGTGTATGTATGATATAATATAACATAATATATTAAAGTATTGATAGTACTTACATTATTCATTTTAAAACAAGACATGTCATATGCTCTGCCATACAAAGGCAAAATACATTAGCTACACCAACTGAAACTGTCTTTATTATTATTATTATTATTATTATTATTATTATTATTATTATTATTAAACCGATGTCAGTTTTCAAACACCATTTTGACTAAATGTGTAGTTACTGTGTTTTGCCTTTGCGTGGCAGTACTGTGGGCAAGTCACATTTGAGCTTTTCTTTTCTCCATCTCACTAAACAAATAAAGTCTGCATTTGTCAGTGATATCACAAAATTTTCAGTGTATATAAACAGTAGGCGATATTGGGAATAGACATTATCAATCTCTAACTGGAGTGCCCAACATAAAGAAAGACAGAAGACAACAGCTTAAATGTGAAGTGGAAATGACATTGAAGGGATAGTTACCAAATGAAAAATGAATGTTCCCTTTCAGGGAACTCGAGCTGTGTCGAAGCACTAGGGGAAATAGCCTTGCGTGAGTCACGTGAAGATCTATGCAACCAATGAGAAGCGAACGCGTGTGAATGCGTCACTGCCGGCCGCAGCCGGTGACGTCATGAGGAAGAGCATAAAGCGCGTCTGAAACCGGGGCGCGTCAGCTCTGAATGCCTTCAGCGTGCTGTGTCTGTGCGAGAGTGGTTTTTGAGACTTGATAGCTTAAAAAATCAAAGAATGAGTGTGAAAAGTGTGGCGAGAGATGAACAGAGTTTCAGACCGTGTGTTTATCCCTGTCCTCGTTTTATAACGGGCAGGGATACACATGTAATGTGTGTTATCTGTTTAGGAGTGGAACATGCACGGTCGGCTCTTGAGGGCGCCGGCTGTAAAGACTGTGAGCAGTTTTCTCTGCATGTTCTCCGCTCCCGCCTGGCGGTCTGTAACGAGGCCGCCCAGGCTAGTGTTCCCCGGGGTTCGGGACCTGCAGCGGCCGAGGCGTTGCGGCGCTCTCAGTCCTGGGGTTCACAAATGGATCTCGCTGAGGCTGCTGGGGTGGGTCCGTCCTTACCTCAGCCCTCACGAGACCAAACGGGTTCCAGTCACGGGCACTCCTCGGGAGATGTTCGTGCTGTGACTCCAACATTAGCTTTGTCGAGTTCCGATAGTGAGATGGACTTAGCTAGTGTTGACCCGGCAGAGGAGGCTTCGCCACTCTCCTCGCCGGCGTTTGAAGAGCTAGTTGAGGTTGTGGCGCGAGCTGTCTCTCGTCTGGATATTGAATGGCCGGCGGAGACCAGAAGCGCCCGTCCTAAAAGAAGTATGTTGGACGAGCGTTATCTGCCGGCTCGCGTCACTCCCCCGCGCCGAGCTATGCCTTTCCTTCCCGATTTGCATGCCGAGGTATCCAGATCGTGGGAAAAGCCAGCCTCTGAGAGAGTTCATACACGGAACAGTTCGATGTATACGAATCTCGCAGGGGCTCAAAGCTATTGCTATGGGGGGATGCAGAAGGTGGATGAGGCGCTTGCGAGCTACCTTGTGCCCCAATCTGCGTCCTCCATTAAAGCTCCGGCGCTCCCCTCCAAGCCGATGCGCGTCACGTCGTCTTTGGTGGGGAGAGCGTACTCAGCCTCTAGTCAAGCCGCAGCGTGCCTGCACACCACGGCTCTGCTGCAGGCTTATCAGGCTGAGTTGCTGGGGGACCTCAACGAGGGCGGCGGTATCGGTCCGGAGACAGTGGCAGAGCTGCGCCGGACCGTGGATCTGTCTCTCCGGGCCACTAGGGAGACGGCCTACTCTGTCGGTCGCTCCATGGCAGCTCTGGTGGCTACGGAGAGACATCTTTGGCTCAATTTGTCTTCCATCAAAGATAGGGACAAATTTGTTTTGCTGGACGCTCCTCTGTCCCCTTCGGGCTTGTTCGGCGACGCCGTAAAAAGCGTTGTCGACAAGTTTCAGGAGGCTGCACGACAGCAGGTGGCGTTCAGTAAAGTTATTCCCCGCCGCCCTCCACGTGAGACCGCCAGTCAAAGGGGGTCTCAGAGCTCTTCACACAGGGCCGCTCAAAAACGAAGTGTCGCCACCCGTCTTCCTCCGGCTAATCCCGGGGGGTCGGGGCGACAGGCTCAAGCCTCTGGCAAGAGGGGCGATCTGAGGGCTGTCCTGAGCGCTAAGAAGGCTAAGAGCAAGCGGCCCTGACGCCAAGCCGCAACAAGGTGGTGTATCCCTGGAGCAGCTGACCAGTCAGCCCGCCATGGGAAAACCACCCCCTCTGAGGAGGGTCCTAGAGCACTCCACCCGGGAATCCGGAAATCCCGGCCCAGTGGTGGACATGCCATCAGCACCAGAGGCCAGCCCCGGGAGGCTGGTTCCCCTAGTAGAATTCCGGGATGCGTGGTCACGGCTACCCGGTATCTCTCAGTGGGTCCTGCGCACGGTCACCTTAGGGTACGCCATTCAGTTCGGGGTCTCACCACCCCAGTTCTCGGGGGTCCTACAGTCTGCTGTAGGCCCTCAGCAGGCTCTGGTCATGGAACAAGAAGTAGACACTTTGCTGGCGAAAGGGGCCATCGAGTATGTACCCCTCGCAGAGAGCAAGTCCGGGTTCTACAGCCGGTACTTCATAGTTCCAAAGAAGGATGGAGGGTTGCGGCCCATTCTGGATTTACGTCTCTTGAATCGTGCGGTCAAGCGTCTAAAGTTCAAAATGCTAACGCTCAAACAGATCGTAGTGCAGATCAGATCCGAGGATTGGTTTGTCACAGTCGACCTCAAGGACGCTTATTTCCATGTCTCCATCCTTCCGCAACACAGGAAGTTCCTGAGGTTCGCCTTTGGGGGAAAGGCGTACCAGTATCGGGTGCTTCCTTTCGGCCTAGCACTCTCACCCCGCACGTTTACGAAAGTCGTGGACGCTGCTCTAGCTCCCCTGCGGTCACGGGGCATCCGTGTCTTAAACTATATAGACGACTGGCTTATTCTGGCCCAGTCGCCGCAGTTGGCGGAGCAACATCGAGATGTAGTGCTCGCACACATAAAGGAGCTGGGGTTGAGGCTGAACGCCAAGAAGAGTGTCCTTTCTCCTGCTCAGAGAACCACCTTCTTGGGAGTCGTCTGGGACTCAGTAGCGATGTCGGCCCGGCTTTCCCCCGGGCGCATCCAAGTTATCTGTTCAGCCGTCAAGAGCATCAAGTTAGGCCAGCCACTCACTGTCAGACACTTCCAGAGGGTGTTAGGGCTCATGGCAGCGGCTTCCTGCGTCATCCCGTTGGGCCTGCTGCACATGAGACCCCTGCAGTGGTGGCTAAAGACCAAGGGGTTTTCCCCGAAAGGGAACCCGCTTCGCATTATCAAGGTCACGGGGCGATGCCTACGCGCCTTGAGTATGTGGAAGAATCCTTGGTTTCTGTCTCAAGGCCCAGTGCTAGGGGCTCTGGCTCGGAGAGTCTCTCTCTCGACAGATGCCTCCCTCTCGGGCTGGGGGGCGGTCTTGAGAGACCGCTCCTCACAAGGTCTATGGAACAGTCGGCACCAAACCTGGCACATAAACATGTTAGAGTTACTGGCGATCCGCAAAGCACTCCGTGCGTTCCTACCGGACCTTCGCGACCACCATGTCACTGTTTTCACCGACAGCATGACTGCGGTTGCGTATATCAATCACCAGGGGGGTCTGCGTTCGCGACCACTTTACAAGATGGCGCGACAGATCCTCCTCTGGGCCCAGGGAAAGCTGCTCTCCATCCGGGCGGCTTACATCCCGGGGGTCCAGAATGTGGGAGCAGACGCCCTGTCGAGACAGGGGGCGAGACCAGGGGAATGGCGACTCCACCCCGAGGTGGTGGAGCAAATTTGGGAAAGGTTCGGAAAGGCACAGGTCGACCTGTTTGCCTCGGTAGAAAACTCCCATTGCCCTCTGTGGTTTTCACTCACACATCCAGCGCCTCTGGGGCGGGATGCCGTGACGCAGGCATGGCCGAGGTTACGCCTGTATGCTTTTCCCCCGATCGCTCTGCTCCCGGGAGTTCTGGCCAAGGTTCGCCGGGACAAGGTCCGTCTCACGCTAGTGGCCCCCCACTGGCCGTCCAGAATATGGTTCGCGGACCTTGTGTCCCTCCTCGACGGGGTCCCCTGGGAGATCCCGATCAGGAGGGACCTTCTGTCCCAGGCGGAAGGTTGCATTCTTCACCCGCAACCAGGGCCGTTGAAACTGTGGGTCTGGCCCCTGAGGGGGCCCAGCTCATAGAGGCCGGTCTCTCAGCCGAGGTTGTTGAGACCATCCTGCAGTCCAGAGCTCCCTCCACGAGGAAACTCTACGCCTTGAAGTGGAAGCTCTTCACTTCTTGGTGTAGTGAAAGGCAGCTGAACCCAGTAACCTGCCAAATTGGCAAAGTACTGGAGTTCCTGCAAGAAAGATTTGTGGCAGGGCTGTCCCCCTCCACCTTGAAGGTCTACGTGGCTGCTATAGCGGCTTGCCACGTACCTCTGGGTGGGGTGTCCTTGGGCAGGGACCCCCTAGTCACTCGTTTCCTCCGTGGTACATTAAGGCTGAGACCTGCGGCACAGACCAGGGTGCCTGCCTGGGACTTGTCCATGGTACTCCTAGGCTTGTCCCAGCCACCCTTTGAACCTCTAGAGGGTATCTCTATCAAGTACCTCTCGCTAAAAACCCTTCTTTTGCTGGCTATCACTTCGCTTAAGAGGGTCGGGGACCTTCAGGCCCTCTCAGTGGCCCCATCATGTCTTGAGTTTGCGCCCGGGATGGCGAAAGCTTTCCTCCACCCGAGGCCGGGCTACGTCCCCAAGGTTCCCACTAATGTGGCTCGGTCTGTCACGCTGCAGGCCTTCTGCCCTCCCCCATTTGACGATCATGAGCAGGAGCACAAGAACAAGGTCTGTCCAGTGCGAGCACTGGACGCTTACGTTCACAAGACTGCCACGTGGCGTAAGTCGGACCAACTGTTCGTTTGCTTTGGGGCCCCCGAGGGTGCCCCAGCTTCCAAGCAAACTCTGAGCAGGTGGATAGTCGAGGCTATCTGTCTAGCTTATGAGTCGGCCGGACATGCTTCTCCTTTGAGGGTCCGAGCCCACTCCACTAGGAGCATGGCGGCATCCAAGGCTCTCCTCTCCGGAGTCTCCTTGCCTGACGTTTGTGCTGCGGCTGGCTGGTCCTCGCCGCACACATTCATGAGGTTCTACCAGCTAGACCTCGATGCCGCCCCGGGAACCAGGGTGCTCTCTCAGTGAGCTGGGACACACCCGGATGCTGACCTCGCTGAGGTGGCGTTGGCATAGCGTTCCCCTAGTGCTTCGACACAGCTCGAGTTCCCTGAAAGGGAACGTCTCGGGTTACTTATGTAACCCTGGTTCCCTGAGGGGAACGAGACGCTGTGTCTTGGCCTCAGCTCCGGGCGCATCCGGGCCCGCTTCAGGCATTCATGGCTGACGCGCCCCGGTTTCAGACGCGCTTTATGCTCTTCCTCATGACGTCACCGGCTGCGGCCGGCAGTGACGCATTCACACGCGTTCGCTTCTCATTGGTTGCATAGATCTTCACGTGACTCACGCAAGGCTATTTCCCCTAGTGCTTCGACACAGCGTCTCGTTCCCCTCAGGGAACCAGGGTTACATAAGTAACCCGAGACGTTCTGTCACCATTCCCTCTCACTCGTGTAGCTTGGACATTCTGCTAAACATCTCCTTTTGTGTTTCACAGAAGAAGGTCATGTATACAGATTTCAAAAACATGAAGATAAATAATGGTGTAAATAATAGAATTTTTAACTTTTGAAAGAGTTATTTTATGGTGAAATTACTGAATTTACTATTGTTGAGCAAGCAGACATAATTTTGCGCATTTGCATTATCTGTTATCCTTTTATTATAAGCACATAAATGTATACAAACTGTTTAAGTCTTTATTTGAACTTATATTGACTAATGTACCAACTATTTACTTTAAACCATAGTCATGTTTAGTTTCTCTGAAAACTATATTCAAAGTGCCTTCAATGCAAAAGGTTCACATTTTTTAAGCAGACTCACAAACCTTGAGAAGAATTTACTGACTAATCAAATCAAAACTTTATTAATTGATATTAGAGTAAGACTGTAATTCAGTCTGATTTCCCCTCATCATCACGAACAAGAGCAACAAGAGCATGTTTCTGATGTGCTCTTTTGGGGTTATATAGTTTCTTTGCAGTTTATCTACATCTGCAGTACATCTGTACATCTGCAGTTGTTCCCTTTCACCGGTAGATGGCATCAACAAGTAAAAGAGAAGAAGCCTGCTTACACTTCTGTCATGTATAGAGTGGAGCATGAGCATCTGCTGAAGAGGAAGAAACCCTGACGACCTGCTATGTTTTATTTTTTTATAAAAAATAAAATAATGCTAACTGAAAAAAAAACTGTAAAGGTATTCTCACATACTCACGCCTCTACCAGCCTTTATGTATATGATGGTGATGTACAGTAAGTGTTACTGAACTAGGTTTTTCTCCACATCTATCTATCTAGAACACACACACACACACACACAGTCACTATATGCTGAGCACAATATTGCAACTGCAAGTCTCTTATTATCATAGAATGTCTGCGGTTTACTGTAAACAGTAATATTTGTAAAATAAAGAAGAGTTTTTAAAATCTCACTGATTATATATATTTGTTTCATGATTTGTCATTTAGCAAAGTCTCGCTAACGAGACTACTATGTTGCTACAGAAACCCTTGATCCATGGATTCAAAAAATAATTCAAAGAACACCAGAATGCCATACACAGATATGAGCTAAACATAATTCCTCTTAAATACTGTGCAATAATAATAGCAAGTATTAAGTCTTCATTTTGAACAGTATATACGGATTCATAATATATAACTGGCTTTTTTTCCAAACTGTTGCTTTTATAGTGTCTTGTGCTATATTCATTTAAAATAAATACTATTTTGTTTGATTAATCTGTATCAATTCCATTGCATTACATTACAAATTATGGGCACATTATTTCTGGGCGCATGTACTGTATAGCAACATTTTCTTTCAACCTCTTCAATGTGTAAAGATTAAAAAATAAAGTATAACAGCACATAAAAGGTTTTATTTAATCAGAAACAACAGTAAGTTTTCACGTTGTATGCATCCATATGAATAATAAAGGAATATGATGAATTACACATCTTCGTCTAAACAATGCACAGTGTCTTTTAAAAACTGTTCAAAATTGATTTTATTCTCAAAATGTAAGCCCAGATCTAGTTTACTAAATGCGACTATAAGACATTAACATCATGAATTACTTTGAAACAATGTATATTGTGAAAAGCGCAATTGACGTGGCTTGAACAGTATGCTCGGGTCACGTTTAATGCATAGAGTGTGAGGAACAGATTGTTCACATTCATACAAAACGCTCACAGACATATGCACGCGCCTGTCAGCATCAACACGTAAACCCAGTGAAGGATCCGATTTCATAAAGGGAGTGGCCGATGCATTTCATTAATTAATTAATGCTTCGTGCAGAGCAATTGGTTGATGTCGGCGGTGGTGGTGCGGCACTCAGCGCTCACGTGCAGCCTGCTGGGTTTCGATCACGGGGAAAAAATAGATTATACATCCGGTTTTGTGTGAATCCACATCGGTAGGATCAGATATGCGTTACATTGGAGCAGAATGAATGAATGAATGAATGAATGAATGAATGAATGAATGAATGAATGAATGAATGAATGAATGAATGAATGAATGAATGAATGAATGAATGAATGAATGAATGAATGAATGAATGAATGAATGAATGGCGTTCGCCCTATGTTTGCCTATGGGTTGCGTCTTTGGAGAAGAACGTAATGGTGATCAACCCAATGGTATTGGTACCGTTGCAAACCCGACAAACATGTCCAAATCAAGTGTTTGTTTGCAGAAAAGAATGCGCTAACATGATCAATTGACTGTGACAGAGCCACTATTCCCTTTGTTTCTGTTTTGTACGCTTTCTTCAGTAGAGCTCCCCGCTAAACACGCGAGCACTCACGAGCTTTCCAGACAGATGACTGTTCGCGCTCGGCACTTTCTATTTTGGTCCTCGTGGCGCTGTTTCTGCTCTTACTACCATTTTTTGATTGCGGGCGGGAATAAAACAAACCGGAGAACACTCTCCTCTGCTCTGTCCCTCACTTTGATATTTATGTAACCTTGCCCCGTTCCTTAAAATAGTCGTAAAGTCGTACCTGCTCGTGCGCCACTCGTCCTTGAGAGCTTTAACGCTCTGAGGAAGAAAAGGAGGAAGGAGGAAAAAGAGGATGAAGAAGAATAAAAAGAAGACAATGTAGGGGGTGGAGGGGAGTGTGCGAATCAGAATATTATGGATTGATACAAATAGTCGCTCGCGCCAACCCTCAGCCAGAGTTGAATTAATGTGTTACTATTTTTGGAGCGCCTGTGTTTCCAGGGGAAACCTAATGACGCAATGACGTCAATGCAGGTCAACAGCAGACTGGAGGAATTGAGCGCTTCCATTAGATTTTGCAGTATTTTCCAGAAACGCGGAAAGGACAAAATGGATTAGTTTAAAATGCACTAAAACCCCAGAGTGCTCATTTGAAAACATTAAAGAGCGAAGTAAGAGGAGCGCGTTCGAATTTATTGGAATTATTATTAGAAAACGCAAAAGAAAGAAAGAACGATCTCGTCTTCCTTGAAGCATCGCTCGCACGGTAAGTCTGACATGTATTTTCTTTTAACGCTCACGGAACCGCGTTGCCTTGTGTCGTGCCCTTTAATGGGGCTTGGTGGAAGCGTTGGTAATGTATTTCTGACTTTCTAAAAGACAGTCTGATGCGTGTTCAGTCTTCATCTGTAAACTCAACACATGGAGAAAACACCCTGTTTCAGATGGTCTCCATGGAGCGCGTTATAAGCGCCTATAAACGAGCTATAACGCGCGTGCTTCGCCCTGTGTCCCTTTGCGCGCTTTTAAGAAAACCATTTAGATCCATTACAACTGTTGAAATGTGCATCCTTGCGTAGCGCCGACTTATTTTTGCTTGGAATTGTCTACAATTACGTCCAATTATTTAATTATTGTTTTTCAAATGCTGACTCGTGACTGAATGTTGGTGTGGAACAGGCGCCTACCAGTATGCCTTGGAAAATACAACGCAAACACACAGTATGTGAACCGTCCGATTCGTAAAAGCTTTTAAATGCTTTATAAAACAGCTAGAGGTGTGGGCCAGGCAATAAAACTGAATTAATCTAGACAGTCATATCTACTTCCATAAACACCAACACGATTTATGTCAAGTACTACACCAAACTGACTATGGTAGCGCAAAAGCATTAGCAACAAGTCCTATTAGGTTTCTATTATAAACGTTGCAATTTTGTGTAACACACTTGATTAAATGCAACATGCATGGGAAGCAAACACCCTCGCAATAAGAAATTACACTCATGCACACACCCCTAAAACAACTACACTTATACATACAGACAAGAGGAGAAAGAGAGAGACACTCAATCAACAAAAAAAGTGATTTCAATATTCTCTTGTGAACAATCCTTATTGAATAAGTTAAATTTTATGTTTCAGATTGCAAGCACCTGTGTTTGTATCATCGGTGTGACGAAACCCCCTTCTTTCCCCATGTCTTTCACAAACTGTGGGTGTGTGAGGCACAGGGCGTTCACCGCGGCGGGTGGGTTTCAGCACCGTGGACAGCAGCCCGTTCAGCACAACGGACAGCACCCGCTTAATTAACACGCCTCCTTCAATCAACCCGAATGCGCCACATCAACCATCCCAGTACGCGTTTCTCTAAGTGTTTTATTTCTCACTGATGCTTAATTACACACAAGACACGATACATGTGAACATGGACACAAACACGGGGTAAAATGATTGTGTAAAGGCCTATTAGATTTTGCTGGTTGATTTTGGAGGTAAGAAAAAAAACGCTCAAGTCGTTAATGGAAATTGTGCCAGAGGCGCAATCAGAAAAGGGAAGAGAGAGCGCATGGGAGGGCGACACTTTTACACATATGACGCATTTAGTGAGGTAAGCCTAACGGATGCCTACGTCATCTACTCCGCTGGACCCCAACCATCTTTGGCCCGGTAACAAATAAGACGCAGGATACAATGCTAGAAAGGATCGGATGATTGGGCGTTTCACATCCGACACCTGACGGTCTTGAGGTGCATATTGTCCGAATTTCACAGGTGAAATTATATTTTAACTTGCGCAAAAGGGAAGACATGACAGTGACGAATATGCACCGACGGAATTGATGTCTTACACTATGCGCGAGAACGAGGTGCGTAGTTGGTTTAAATGACGCGAGAAGTTTAGACTGTACATCATAAACGCAACAACCGATCCATAGAAACAAAAATGTTTGCAATTTAGACGAGATAGAGCACAACCAAAGAGCGCAAGAATCATTTTCTGTAATTTAATAATTTACATTGCGTAACTGTAGTAGTTTAAAGACTTTCGTCCTGGTTTAAAACTGTTATCTTGATCTAGACGGTTAAACAGATGTATGTGTTCATCGTTGTTTTTAAGAAATATTTTCTTAATGAAAGAAGTCTGGCATTCACATTTCATTCTCTCTCCCTCCCTTTCTCTCTCTCCTTTTCTCTGTTCAGATATATGAAGCTGATTTCCAGGTCCCTGTCTTGTCCTTTTCAGGTCTTTTTGCGGTCTGGGCTTGCTGTTCCTTGAACCAGTAGCCAGGAAGCCCTTACCCCAAAAAGTATCTGCAGAGGACCACATCATCTTAACGGACTTATCAAGCCCTCAAAATTCCCATCAAGGCCCAGATTGCTTGAAAAAAAAAACTGCTTAAAATGTGTTTGTTTTTTGTCTTCTTCTTCTTCTTCTTCTTTTGTGTGTTGAAAAAATCAAAGTTTGTGATCTAACTATTCATTTTTAAAAGCACATTAATCTTAAGGATTCCTAAAACAGCCATAAACATCATGGTACAGTATTTTGCATAGACTCAACAACACATTTTGTCTTGGAAGATTTACAGACCGTTTACATTTCCGTATCATTTGATTTCCTATCTAAAATAAACCAAAACCCTGTTTCAAATAAATGGAAAATACACTAGTTGAAAGAGAACTGAAATCAGAACCTACATCTGTGCAGAAATTATGGCACAGCCCTCGCCACAAATGTGACGCACAAGATAAACTGTGATGCGTTTAGCAACCTCAGTCTGAAAACAACTAGATCTTAACGTTTACTTCTTGGCTAGAGTAACTGATGCAAGACTGCAATTGCAATTTTCTTTTCTTTTTTTTCTTTTGTTTTTACAATAGAGCCATCGAAAAAAAGGACCATCAATATTGATCAATACTGCACTAGTTTCTTAAACACGAAACAGTACATTAATATCACATAGTTATTGTTTTTCAGTTGCATTTTGTTGTTTGTGGATCTATGCAAAAAATCTGACATTTATGAGCCTATAAAACCTTTGAGATGATTAATAAAAAGTGTTTTATTCATTTTAACATAGACGTTTCTCTGTCCTATGAATGGAGAAATACAGTAATCACATAATCCTTTACCTTTTTCCTTGTTTTCAAGTTTTATTCTATTTCATAAATTATTAAATTTTATGATCCATTTTTTTATTATTATTTAAATCAACCCCATAGACTGTCATTCATATAATGCATTATTTAATACAATATAGAAAAGTACTGATAAGACAAGAAACGTACAGAAGGAAACGCTTAAATGGGTCATAAAAACCTTATATGAATGGCAACCATATGACGTTGTGTATTCAGCCTGGTCCATGGGCATCTTGCTATTGTGCTTTTCGCCAAGAGCATTTATCCTCATAACTTCCTGCCCATTCACCAGGACACCAGCTGAGTGCTTTGGTCACGTGACTCTGCTGTCTGCAGGCCTTTCCGTTGTCTCTGTTCTTCATGCATTTTACAAAAAGGGAGACCATATGCTTGACAGACTGTTTAAATAAAGTTCACCCAAATTAAGAATTTATTAAATATATGTATCAAGTCTCTGTTTAGCAGGAGAGTGGAATCAGAGAAAGAAACGGTTTATGGCATGACATCCAATTGAGAACTTTGAGAATGTTATCTTATTATTCAAAGTATTTCACAGTATTTCTTTTTCTTTTTTATAAATGCACAATCCGTCCTATACTAATGATGGTGTGACCCTCATATTGGAGATGGGGGTTAATCCATTTGAAGTATGATACAAAAACATGGCACGCAATTCGTGTCACCATTTAGCCTTGGGAAATGGAGCAGTGCTCTGCCGATGTCATCAGCATAGGACGTACTGTTGTGGAACCACTTTTTGGGTCTCCATGTTGCAACGGGCCTAATGAAGTCACTACTGCAGACATTGTTAGGAGTTTTAAATTTGCTAATAAAGGTTTTAATTTAATCAATTATTTAATTATTCCTTATTATTGATGTTTTGTTAGAAAGCTTTTAAATGTTTAACCAAAAGTTGTAATTAAAATATTGATGTTTGGCGAATCTTTCCTGCATCCGCATCTCTCTCTAGCTGTGTCTACTTCATGGTGTCGAGCACACTTTACAATTTACAAGAAAAATCCTGGATAAATATCTTGTTATAATACCGGTTCTTCTTAAAAATCCATTACTTAAGGCTATGTGTGCTTAAACAACACAAACTAGCTGAATCCAACGAGATGCCAATCTTCTCAGTTAGTGCACAAAAACAGGACACACAACCTGCGTTTTCACCCTGCGGCTGACATCTGGCCAGATGACGATCAAGCCGTCATTATGTTGTATTTCTTTTTTGCAAGTTGCTTGGGATGAAAGAGTATTTTAAGTGAATAAATGTGATACAGTGGTTGCAGAACGCTAATCACATATAATATGGGCTTTTGCACTCAGAACTGTTTATATCCTACCTTTCCTACCAGCAGAAATGGAGAAACATTTAGTACATATTGGGCAATTCAATCAACATTTTCTTTTTTGTAAGGGAATATCCTTTGTAACTATTGTACTATTTCCTCCCCCTCTTTTGACTCATTTGTATTTACTCTGATCTTGCATTTGAAACCTGACTCAGTGAAACCTCCTACAGGTCAAAATGAGCAGTGCGTGCACATTTTCAGTTCAAGAGAAATAGAAAGAATTGAGGCTTTTTTATTCTCAGAGATTTCTTTTTCTCATCAAACATTGAGGGTTTGCCCATCAAACAGTGTTTTTAAACTGTGCCTTCATGCCTAGTATTAATAGTATCCCATGCACACATACTGTAGACGTCCATATTTGGAGAGAGATGTCCTGCCTTCAGAGTGCAGCACATGATTTCCAGATAAGACCATCCTTCACCCCCCCCCCCCCCCCCCCCCCCCCCCCACCAACAGTAGAACGGTTTTGAAAAAAAAACTGGTTGGGACAAAAGCAGACAAGAACCCATCCTGAATGATTAGTGCTGTGTAAAGCCACAGATTTGGAAACTAGGCAGAAATGTTTATCTGTGTCTATCACTTAATCATAAACAGATGGAAATCCTGGACAAAGTTCAAGAAATTGTATAACCGTATCCAAGCTGAATGAGAAGAATCAGATCAAGCCCATAAACAGACACTCAATCCTAAAGAAACAATCACATGACCCACAAGACCACATGATTTATGAAAAACCAAATGTAACATTCTCATGAATTATTCCACTATTTTTCCCCAAAACTCCCAAGGAGAAGGAGTAGGAAACATGCATCAGTGGATTTTATATGAATACCTTTCAAATGATTCCCTTTTCTTCAACTTCATCTCATTAAAGCATTTTCAACAGACTATTAAATACAGGAAATTGCTGTTTTCCCACAGTTTTTGCTGGCTCGTGTTCTTGGCACAGTATTTGCACAGTAATGATGACCAAAGGAAGCTGTGACAAATTCTTAAAGTCTTCAGACTTTTATGAATGATGCTATAAACCTGTGTCAGTCTCCTGAATTGCAGTCAGATTGGATATCTGGGATTAAACTCTTACCTATGACAGTAAATTGAGGGAAAGGACAGGAAATGAATATGCGTCACATTCAAATTAAAAAGAAAAAAAAGCAGAGGGTTTATGAACTGTCAGTTTACAGGAAGAGCATTTTATTACCATCAGTCTCAGTGATGTAAAAAAAAAAACATCAATTTTCCACTGTTTTCCATATTTAAGGATAGTATTATAATATGATAGATATGAATATAATATAATAAATATGACTAGAATAAACTATGAAATAACTGAAATTGTGGCATGTAAGGTAATTATGCAGTGACCAAATAATCAGATCTTTAAAAAAATAAAAATGATGAGGTTCTTAATGTTTGCTGCTTTTCGTTTAACTCATCCATTTAAGAGTAACATCTTGCTTTTGTAAGTAGATTAATATTTGGGCACAATTATCTTCAAAACCAACTGCAAAAATGTAAGATCATAAAATCATAACGAGTTTGACCTGTACCGTTTGTAGCTGTACACACAGCATTCTGTAGTTCAGGTCCAATAAAAGTGTATCACATCCGTTGATTCCATCTCTTACACATTACTGGATCTCAATGTAGCGTGAACTGATGTGTGATCAAACCCACAGTGTCTGAAAGCATGAATAGACTACCGGTAAGTGAAAACAAAAGGTCAGAGCTGGAATTTAATTCTCATTATCGCACACACTGACTCTAAAATCACATGGCATGAGTTTACGTGCGAGTTTGAGTGAGTGTGCCAAAGATTTTGTTATTAAAACATGAAACATATATACAGTATATGAATAGAAAATAAGTACATATTAAAACAAACAAAACCAATTAGGGTTTACAGTAACAGTGCTATTGTTTGGCAAAAAAATCTGTCAAGTCATTGTTTTCCGTGGGAGATGGTCAGCTGAATCACAATGATCACTCTTTTAAAAAATGAAAACATGAAATATGTCAATGGAGGTAACAGAACCAGCATTCAGCTAAAGCAATGTGAATCCAATGAGATCCAAAGCACGCAATTTCCAGGAACTTACACTGAAACCCTCAGGGAATTACATCACAGACACACACGCATACACTCATTCAAACACACACAAGTATTCAGACACAGACGAGACACAGGAAACACACATGAGCATGAACACAGTTCAGAGCATTAAGACCATTGTAGTCAGCAAACCAGTTTCTTCCTGAGAATCCATAAAGTGACTCATCAGTTTTTGTCTTCCACCCAGAAGATCTTTGTCTATTTAAGATTTTTGGATTAAAAAAAATCCTGTCCATGAGACCCTCAGCAATCATGCTAGGTCTAGAGCAATACAAAAACACTCACTGAGTAATTAGCATGAAACCAAGTAATGATGTATATGTGAAAAGATATAGTCACAAAAAGCACATTCTGAACAAAATCATGTCCATAGAAACACATTTAACAGGCGACAATGTGTCAACCAAGTTAACCAGCTATATTAACTTTGCCTTGTTTAATTATTTGAATCTAAATTCTTGTATCAATTTTTTTCTGCACCCGAAATGCTGAAAAATGCCAGATGGGGGCAGGAAGGAAACAAGGTACATTTAAATTCTGTGATTGTCACATTATTTTTACTGAGATATCTATCTGAAATACCTAATATGATCCATTTTTGAAGGCAGCATAGATGTGCATTTGATTCTGTGACAGTTAAAATAAAATAAAAATTAAATGGCATCTGAAAGATGCAGTTTGTGAGTAAAATGTATATTTTTGAACAACTAAATCAGTTATTAAATATTGGCATAGTCAGCACCTTTCTATTTTGTTCATAGATCATATCAGACAGACTGGCAAGGCAACAAGTCAGCTGCCTAAGGCTTTGGATACAGACTTTCTTATTGTCCAAGGTTACAACACAAGAAAGTCACAAGGCCTGGTTTTTCCTCAAGCACTGTAGATTAATTTGAAGTACAGTACTGCATGTTTTTAAGTAGGTCTTATAACAACTCTTTTACATAAATACCAAGAGAAATAAAAGTAGAGACTGTTTCTTTCAGTTTCTCATATTTGTGGTCATTATCACGTATAATTTTATCTAAAATAAATCATTTACATTTTACATTTATCCATTTGGCAGATGCTTTTAACCAAAGCAACTCACATTGCATTCAAGGAACACAGTCAATCAGTTCTTGCTTTCCATGGGAGCAAACTCATGACCTTGGCGTTGCTCTACCACCAATGCTCTACTGATTGAGACTAGTAACTAGTGACTAGATTTAGTGACAAATATACTCAAAAGTCCTTCAGTATTTCTTAAGCAGTAAATGTTAAGTTAAAACTGCAGTTAAATTGTGTAATTGTTCTTTTTCTTTTTTTTAACCACTAGCGTAAATGTAGGATCTTGAATGGGGGTCTTACACTAAATACGATCACATTGTAAATTCAGTGGAGTTCAGTTTTGTCGACGGCCTCGTGGGTTGCAAAAAAGCATTGAGATAACCGTTTAGCGAGATAACCCATATAACATATATTACATATATTAACATATATTTTCCCACATATAACCCGCAGACGCAGAAAATCCCCACACTCATATAGCCAGCGGGTTTTGGGTTTTGTGTAAAAAATCGTTGGCAAAACCCGCACCCATAGATTGATGAACTTTTTTGTGTAAGATCACATTTCGAATTTCAAATGTTGCTCGCATGACTTCAATTATCCATAACTGTTCAGGCTCGGTACACAGTGCCTGTGTGCGAAATTCACACAATAAAAAAACAAACACAAGTCAGAATCAGAAGAAAAACGAAGAAGAAGAAGAAGTGAAGAGCCCACCTCATGGCAGCACAGCCAATCGCGTCTTCTTGCATGATTGACAGGTCAGACAGCCTATCAGCGCCAGCTGTCAAAGTGATATTGCAAGCGCCAAAGATAACAACCCTCACAAGAACGAAAAAGGAACATTTATTGATGTACATGATGTGAGTTATTAAATGAGAATGTACATGCTTGTGTTTTTGGTGTCTTTTTACACAACAGTGTTGCCGCGATTTGTTTGATGAAGCAATCGGCATTTAACTTAAAAAATGTACATATACACAGTACAGTGTATGTTTGCTAACAACAAAAGGCATATGTAAAAACGCCACAATAAAAACCACCTTTGACTCTTGATACAAACCATTAATTATATTCTCCAACAATGCAAACACAAAGATTACTCACAAAATCACAAAAAACGTGCGGGATGCTACAGCGTGTTATCCCTCAGACGAGATCAACAACAGGGAGTGAACCGTGAGCAGACCGCGAGCCACGTGCAAGGCAAACTCAGCGCATGCGCAGTGAACTAGGTACGGAAATTAGTCACAAAATAACCATGTGAAGTGGCGAATTTGTCGCTTTTTTGTGCTCGAGGTATTATATTTCGGCAACATAACAGAATCAACATAACCCACAAGAAAATGCTAAGAAAAATAGGGAGTTTGGCGGTTCCACTTCAAAAAACGTCAACATAATAGTATTGGCAAGTTAACCTTGACTCGAGATAAGGGAACTCCACTGTAAATGGGAAATGAGTGAATGCAAAGAAAAATACAACATTTTCTGACTGTTTTCTCAAATGTTTTCAACCAATTTCTATAACAAGGGATATAAGCGAAGTAGGACAGTTACAAAGACTGCAAAGTACAAAGACTATAATACATAGACTATAACACTACAAAGATCTCAATCGTTTTACAAAGTAAACCTGAAAAACTACATTAATTCAGTAGAGCATTGGTGCTTTCAACGCCAAGGTCATGGGTTTGATCCCAGGGAAAGCAAGAATTGATTCAATGTGTTTCTTGAATGCAATGTAAGTCGCTTTGGATAAATGCGTCTGCCAAATTTATAAATGTAAATTAATTTGTATGATTATTAATAAATTAATTTAAACCATGATAACACTACTGAAGTTTTAAAGTTCATTTTATCTAGTTTATTCTGTTTACTGCTTATAAATTCAACTTACAGAGACAACTATTTGAGTGAAAACTGACATTTCAGTGAACAATAATTGAAAAAAAAGCATGTTGAAAGTATGAAAAACAAAGATGACACACTATAAACGTTTGTAAATTGTGATTAATCAACTTTACTGGAAGTATCCTTACCTGGGTCCCCTGGGTGTGATGTATCGGACAAGAAAGTGTGGAACGGGGTCTTCTACAGGCTTCAAAACTATAGTGGACGATAAGTCCAAACCAGACCAGACCGGTGCAGGGTGATTCACTGGGGCAATGAGTCAATCATCCACAGCTATAAAAGAAACTTTTCTGCTTGAGTTTCTCAATAGACCCATCAACACACCAGAGGTAAGCACTCACTTATTCACACAGACACTCTCATCCACATGGATATAAAACATCCCAACAGACTTTTATGTCAAAAAATTAAAAAAAATTTGTTACAATTTAATTTATTATTGTACTGCACTGAACATGGTAACTGCATTGATTTCTCAGTGTTGTTGTTTTTTTTTTTGTGAATTTTGTAAACTTTGTAAAAATCTTTGTAATTTTGTAAAAAAGTTTTTTGAGACTTATAGATACTCTAATACTGCACACTATAAAATATGACATATTAACATATGATTTGTTCTTCTGCAGAAAGATGCACTCTAACCTGATCTTTTGCCTCTCGGTGGCATCTCTGGTGACCATTAGCATCAGCCGACCCACAACTACAGAGGACAGGATATGGATCATGGCCCGAACTACCATCAGCAGAATTAAAAAAATCAAGGATGAGGTAAATGTTCTGCTGTGATTTAATTGCTCCAAACCTGTATGACTTTGTATCATTTTTAAATGCAGTATTCCAATTCAATGAGTAGAAAATTATCTCTTTCTTTATTGAGCAATAAAGGTTTTCATTTTTGGCAACTTTATGTTATTATTTCATTCTGGAGCATATGAGTACTAACTAACGAGCTCTATATTTATCTTTGTGGACAAAGAAACTAACTTGCACAGTGGGGAATTCAAGTCTAACTTTGTAATGTCATAGTACACATACAAGGAAAAACGTTGTATATGATAAGATCTTGACTTCCCTCGAATACTTAAACTATGAGAAACTTATATATAAATTCAGCACATTCTTACTCTAAATTTGTCTCCACAGCACTTTCAGATGTCTCCAGAGATTGATTTTGGCCCTGACACTGACACCCCCATTGATGGTCTCACTTCTATTTTCGTTCACTTGAGCTACCTGCAGTTGAGGCTGCGAGTGCCTCCAACCCAGCACCTACAGCAAGTCCAAGTGGATTTGAAAGCTCTCCTGAGCACACTGGAGGGACTGGCAGTCTCACAAGGATGCTCCCTGCCCAACCCTGAGACCCCAGTGCACAAGGATGAAACAGCCTTTCCTGTTACCTCCAACTACCTATACCTGCTGGACCTCCAGAGGTACCTCGAGAAGCTCTGCCTGAATATGGACAAACTTAAATACTGCAAAGACACGGACATGACTGAGACGTTTATATTCTGAAAAGTGTAAGCCATGCATCATTCATTCTATGCATCGATCTCAAAAAATGCACATGCAAGGACCAGTTCTCAAAATTATTTTTTTAACTAAATTGTGTTTTGTCTTTTACACTACAGCTTTCTATTTTCTAAGGCTAAGTTATATTTGTATTTTAGCACATGATTGTGTTTTGTAGCACTGAGCAATTTGAAATTTGAAACAAGCTGTTTATTGTATGACAATTAGACACCAATGCAGGAGGATTGTGAAGCTGGTAGTATATTTTATGTTTTTTTTAAGAATTTTTAAGATAATAAATTATCTTTACAAAAATCAACACACTTACATCCATTGGTTTTTCATGCATTGCTTAATTTTGAGATTTTGGGATGTTTTGCTTATATAACTTCTGCTTCAGACACACTTCAAAACTTTAAAGGCCATTTACTTAAACAAAGTGTTCCTTCTTCCAGAAATCTCCAATTCAGTAGCATTTAAACTTTCGAGATTTATTGCTCTCTGTATTATGAAGGTTTGTACAGAGGGCCTATTTTATATATAAAACATACATATTTAAAAAATTTATTCCTATAAACATGGTGAATTTTTTTCTGGTTGTTGGTATAGATTTATGAAGCAATAAAAATAAATATCCAAAATACTCTTTTTAAAAATCTGAAAAATGTAAAAAATAAAAAATAAAAAAAATAAAAAAATCTGATTCATTTTATTTTTATATCTCAGATCAACAGATTATTAAATCAAATGAACCCTGATATGATTTAGATACTTGCAGTTTAAAAGCAATATTGTATATTTAAAATATGTATTTCAAGTAAAACAAAGGTCGGTCACAAAATATATAAAACCAACTACAAATGTATTTGAAGTGTTAATTACCTTATTCAACAACAATAACATAAACCTATATATATATATATAATGTTTTTTGTTTTTTTAGGTACTGTTGATGGTAATCACTAACAGGTGGATTAAATAATGCTAATGACCCTAGTTGCTTTTAAAAAGTTAACTCAAAGCACTGTGCACAGCGATATGAGCATCAAATGTGTTGTTGCTTAACACTGACCTTTAATCTAATTGTATTTTTCCAATGGTGTGCATAGTAAATGAAAGCGTATTTTAAAGCTAATTCAAGAGTTTGTTCTGAGTTGGGATGTTCATAACATTAGGTAAATTCCTGCTCACTCAGAAAACACTGATAATTAGATATATTGATGCATTCACTGCTGTTTCGGCTTTAAAATGAATTTAGATACATTTCAGATCAGATTCCTTTATTGTCACTGTTTAGGGAACAATGAAATTTTGTATTATTTCCCTTCAAAGTTAAATATTAAATATTTGACATATTTTGATGAATTAATTTGTAAAAATTAAAACAAAGCAGTACATTTTGAGTCAGTTGAAGATGGAGGTATCTAGATCTGAATATACATTGCTATCATTCGATGTGCCTCCTATGGTGATTAGAGATTTAGAAAAGATACTAAATGACTTTATTTGGAGAAAAAGAGCACGTTATTTTAAAAAGGTCATTTGTAACACTAAAGAGCAAGGGTACGCAAGGTCTTAGATTATAGTAAATACTTAATGACACTTTCAAAATTTAAATGGTTGATCGAGTTTATGAAGAATAGAGAAAAACTTTGCACTGTATTTCCTACTTATATATTTAACAGGGTATATGCTTTTTATTGAAGTGTAATTCCTGTTAAATTGGCCAGTTTTCGTAGACAAGTCTCAAAGAAATTTGTATTCATATATTATGTTTTCATTTTTAGTCCATAATCCATAATTATGATTTGACTCTTGATTATTGTGTGACGTTAAATGTTTGGACAAAGATCCATACAAAAATGTATTGACCATCACAGGAGGGATGCATATAGAGCGGGTAATGTGTTCATGATAGGGAGAGGAAAATTGTAGGAGCCTTTAGCCTTGAGGGTTATAAAGATATGAATGCTGGAGCAGCCCTCCCTGCTTTGTCACAATCTGCAGGGCAACTTTGGATGTGTGTGTCTGACTGCTGACTTTTTCTCATGAGAAAATGTTGCAAGGACAATTCGCATATTTATCTCTTATTCAGAATGGATAAAAGATTTTGTCACCACAATTTGGCGCTACAAGCAGGGTTCCTTGGTTATGTCTTCTAGACCCAAAGCGGACGGTGACTGACAATCCTGGACACCAGATCCAGCCGTACCTCAAAATGTTTTAATGTTTGATAGATATTTCTGTATTTGATTTTTTTACATTTTCAGAATGATTATTTGGAATGTAAAGAACAATATGTTAAACCATGTTAAACATGTTTATGCAAACCCCAATTTTCATGTTTTATAAAAGACTTTGAATTGTATTTATTTCTTTACGTAATGCTTTAAAAGCACTGAAATAAATGTATATTTCCTGGCAGCTTTTGTTAATAATGTGATTATGAACAGTAACACCTCTTGTTCTTGTGGCACTGAATTAAAATTATAATAAAAAGCTTTCACTACAAGTGATAAAGTGCAGTAACACTGATCAACAGAAGTCTGTGCTGCAGGCGCGTGAATGCGCGCTGGTTTGAGCATGGCAGGTTTCCAGTCTCTCTGCGCTGGTTTGAGTTTGTTCTGAAACAGTCCCGGTAATACACACTTAAATAGGTGATCTCATCTTCCAGTCATTTTCAGTACATTCTACCCTTACTTTTGAGAATTAAAACGGAATCAAGTAAAGTTATGTCAGTGTAGTATGTCCTGTCAGCTCGTGACAGGATTTCTAGTTCTAGTTTTAAAGTTAAACTAAATGAACTCTATTTTGTCACATAATTATCTTCTCTTGAAATCATTTAAATGTCGGCTAAGTAAAATTTAGTTGACTATAAGATACTATATGTAGGATGATGATTTACACATTATTTTTCTAACAAACTGACACGTGCGCGCCAAGATGAACTGCAAATAGGTTGCTAGGTTTTGTACATAAAACATTTAAAAACTACAAACAACAAGAACTTTTGTGGGAGCTTCCCAATAAAAACAAAACATTTACAGTAAAATATAAACACTTACCTAAAGGATTATTAGGAACACCTGTTCAATTTCTCATTAATGCAATTATCTAATCAACCAATCACATGTTTCTTCAATGCATTTAGGGGTTGGTCCTGGTCAAGATGATCTCCTGAACTCCAATCTGAATGTCAGAATGGGAAAGAAAGATGATTTAAGCAATTTGGAACATGGCATGGTTATTTGTGCCAGACGGGCCAGTATGAGTATTTCACAATCTGCTCAGTTACTGGGATTTTCATGCACAACCATTTCTACGGTTTACAAAGAATGGTGTGAAAAGGGAAAAACATCCAGTATGAGGCAGTCCTGTGGGTGAAAATGCCTTGTTGATGCTAGAGGTCAGAGGAGAATGGGCCGACTGATTCAAGCTGATAGAAGAGCAACTTTGACTGAAATAACCACTCGTTACAACCGAGGTATGCAGCAAAGCATTTGTGAAGCCACAACACGCACAACCTTGAGGCGGATGGGCTACAACAACAGAAGACCCCACCGGGTACCACTCATCTCCACTACAAATAGGAAAAAGAGGCTACAATTTGCACGAGCTCACCAAAATTGGACAGTTGAAGACTGGAAGAGTCAGAACGAGCGCAAGCGAGACTGTTCAAACGCCTCCACAGGCACAGCATCATAGCCGTTTGCAGCAGCTCACGGACCGGTCCGCGAATGCGCTCCGCGGCCCGGCACCATTTCATCGACGGCCGCAGACCGGGGGTTGGGGACCACTGCTCTAAAAGACTCCCTTATTAGTACTTATAACAATGGGAGAAACTTTTTCAATTGCTATACATACACACACAGTATATAAGGATTCCTGTGATATAAAATAAAATGTGGTTTTAATTATTACCTTCGAGACAGACAATACAGTAGCAGCATGTGAGTGTCACGAGTCTTGTCGCGTCTGTCACATCCAGGTTTCCTTGTGTATCTTCCCAGTCCTGCACGCTCCTGTCTGCATCTAATCACTTCCCAAGTTGCGTCAGCTGGTCCCAATCCCGTGTTTGTCCATAAGTACCCTCCTGTGTTCCTTTGTCTTTGTCAGTAATTGTCAGTGTTAAATGGTCATATCGTGTGTGTGGATGTTTCTCCATGTTGTCCAAGTTTTGCACCAGCGAGTGCCGTTTCAGTTATATTTAAAGTGTCTTTTGTTTTCCCTCGTTTTCTGAATAAACCTTTGAGCATTATATCCCGGTCTTCCTCCCGTGTCTCCGCATCACACCAGCACTACAAACACGTAATAGTGCGGAGGAAGAGGGAGGCTTAGCGTAAATTACTTAAATTACATAGATAACACAAACACAATATGGAAGTGTAGTGTTTCTTCCCATGTAGTGTATGTATTGGATAGAATACACGCGCAATTATGTATGCCTCAGAACCTCATATTTATTATTATTACACCCAGCTTAATACTGGTGAATCACTCTTTGCCCACGGTACCTCCGTTATAGAACCAAGCTGGCCCTCTAGTGGAGATCATATGCAATTACCCCATAAATCTATACAAAGCTACACCACAGGAAGACTCGCAGGAAATGTGAATGGAAGTCGAGAAATACGTGAAGTGAACGAGTGAGATGTGTGGGCTGCTCCGAGTGCTCAAGCACCTAGCGTCAGCTACTGTTAGCGTGCTTGTATCTCAAATCTTTATTCATATCTCAAAGTAAAAATTGCTCTAAGGCTTACTCGTATGTCGGGACGCTCGTACCTCAAGGTATTACTGTATATATAGTAGCATGTATTTAAATTAAATTGCATGTCCCTTTATTGTCTACATGAAAAAAATTGGCACCAGCTAATAAATATTGATGATGAAGACACTGATCTCTCATTCTTCAACAGCAGCATTTTGCTGAAAGAATACAACTTGAAGCATTAATTTAAACTTTAAGTCGTAGCTTCTCTTCTCTCCCACAAGGTGGTAGCAAAAGCTTTTGAATAGCTGGATGCCCATTCTTATAGTTGACATAAAAACCCTTGTCCCATTTATATCATGATTTCCAAGATTTGACTGTGTGGTATATTGTTTCTAATCTGGCTAACGTTGTCATTTTAAAGTCTCACTCATTGAAACAATCTCTCATAGTCTGTGTATAAGCGTCACTCTTAAAAATAAGCAATTGTCCAGTAGACCACCCCCCTCTATTGTTTCTCAGTGGACGAGTATGTTCAGAGTTGGGGCCAGTGAGACAGGGTAGGGTCGTACTTCCTCTGTACAAGGTTCACGTTTTCCTTTTTGTCTCTCACCCATATAGGCTTGATTCTATTTTTGCATTGTACCATTACAAGTTCAGTGTAATATCACAGAGTGTTTTGCCCCCTGGGTAGACAAGGCTTGATGCATTAAACATGTGCACATTGATCCATTATAATCTGCCTGCATGCCAGCAACCACTGCTGATCCAAACCCAATATGTCTCCTGCGGCCCTCATTTTCTCACTGTGTTCAACACTCAATGAACTCCTTTGAGGCCCTTTCATACAAAGAACGATAGCTTTATCAGCATCCACACCAACACTCAGGGATATTCTGTTTATTGCTTAAGCTCTTTAAAGCAGTATGAATTCTGATTGACTTTTTATTGTTCAACAGCTGGGAAAAAATGTGAAAAAAGTTCTGAAAGTGATCCTGACGATATTTTTTTTCTGTGTTGTTATCGTTATAGTTGCGGTGTGGGCTGTTTATTATTATAAAACTTTATTGTTATTGTCATTGATGTGAATGGAAATTACCTCAGATACGTGGCACTGAAACGTCTGAATACGTCTTTCTTTACACTACGTCAACATCAAAACGGATCTGCAAAATCAACTAAAAATAATTCTGTATTACTCATGCCAGGCCAATAGTTGGCGATGTCACTTTGTAAAGAAACACTACTCACCTACAGCCTGAACACATAAAATGCATGTGCAAGTTCGTGCTCTTGTAGTTTACTTGGAGATAATAATGGGACTGTTTTCAAAGGTTGAGCTCTGAAACCCAGTTTTCAAACGTCTTCATGCCCCCAAATGCTGAAGTCAATCAAAAGTACAGCTGAAATGCATACAAAGTTTAATTTAATTTAATTAATACAAACGTGCTTTTTATGTATATATGTACTTACTTCACAACCATTAAAAAGTACTTTCTACATAGTATGAATGTAATCCGGACATCCTGCCTTTATCATGTTGCCATTGTCATGCGATCTACAGATCAACCAGTGTCAGTTTTGTCACTTTCTGCTATTCCCAACCCCACTCCTGTGCCCTCATGGCATAGTATAGTGAACATGGGGGTTATGCGCAACAAACGTCCTTATCCTGTTTGGGTCTTTTGTACGTGCTTCATTAAATGTAGAGCCATTTTACTCAAAATAATGTTTTAAACTATTTTTATTTTTATTCTTTTCAAGACTCTCCAACTCTCCAAATACATTTTTAAATATCGTAATAAGGCCAACAATAAAATGAACGAGCTAGTCTATAGATATTGACATAAGTTTGTACTGCCGTTGATACTTTCTCCAGCAAGTGGATGCAATGAGACCAGTTTTCCTGTTTGCTAATGTGATATTTGGCATAAAGCCTCTTATGTGATAAAACATCTTACCAAGAGTAGTAGGTAATTCAGGTACTTTTTACCTATTGTTTTATGAATACTCTGAACTGAGACATGATACTCTTTTTAAATTCTGTATTGGTCTAGTAGGTGCATATTCAATTGAAGCCAACATAACTCCCACTTTTTCCTCCATCTTGGATTGTCGTTTTACTGCGCTTGTTGCAATGCATTCTGGGATTTCTTTCTCCACTATTATTATATGATTCTGATTATATGACTCAACAAGGCCAGCATCATGTAGTTGGAACTACTTTGACATTAAGTACACATAGGACTCCTTGAAATGCTATTTCCTTTGTCAGCTCACTATACTGCAAGAAAAAATGGTTTACTAAATTAACTGTTTTTAAGTAAAAAAAATGTTATTAAATATCACTGAATCAACTTAAAAATTATACCAACAAAACTGATAGTATGGTTTAAAATAAATCAAATAGCCTACAAATAGCTCTTTACGGTAACACTTCCAAGATTTTTGGAAGACGGATGTATCTGGCTGTATGTCTGATCAATTCAGATACACATCCATCCGTTAGCTGGACAGCCTAGGAAGGAAAATTGCACATTAAAGGCAAGTTGTCTTTTAGCTTTAATGCAGACTGTTAGGATTCATTGTTCCCTGGAGACAAAGGTACTTATCTCTATCAGAGGCAGCCTTTGTGCGCTCCTCCGGATGCTGGGGGTGGGTGAACATAAAGCACACAGGGTCAGGAAGGGGAACCCTGCCCACCTTACAGTCTAGTCATATTGCTGCTCAGGCAGTCAGACACAACAATATGGATTTTGTGAAGCTCAGTGTAATACATCTGTCACGATTGTTGCAAAATTTTAACCATGCAGTGGTGCAACAATTGAGAAAATAGATACTGTGAGAGAATATTGTGCTCGGTAGAAAACAATGTGTTTTGTTGCTCATCAAATTGATGGGTTAAGGATATGTATGAGCTTGACTCTATAGTTAAGGTTAATTTCTGACATTGTTTACTCATGCTTATGTTGCTCCAAACCTGTGTGACATTATATCTTCCAGAGTTGTTTGGACTGCAACATTATTCAAAATATCTTCTTTTGTTTTCTACAGAAGTCAGCCAGTCAAAACGGTTTAAATGATCTGAGAGTGAGAATGTCAGATTGTAGGTCTTGTGATTAAGGTAAATGTTCAGTCACATAACTGCCCTTAATGTAATGACATCAGACTCTGATTGTGGGTTAAAAAAAACCATCTTCCCAGTATCTAGTTTTCCATAAAAAGTTCAACAATTGTATTACAAGACACTTGCCAGAAGCAAGACACCACTGTTCACTTTTCATATTGCTGCAAAAAAGCCACTTGCTCTAAAGGCCTCTTCAGAAGAAATCAATTTTTTTTACATTAAATAAACCATAACCCAACTGTGTAGATGAAAAATGTGTAGTCATTAAACTCAGCTCAGCAAACAGTGGCTAACACAATACATACAGTTACAGAAAACCTATGTGTTCCCCAAACCTCTGTGAATGTTAGAAAAATCTAAACGTTACAGTGCAGTTAACCTTATTAACACATCTTGTCCTCAAAAACATTACCTTTGGTGCCTGCTCTCATGAGATGTACTGATCTGGAGCAAAGGTGAAATGATAAAAATAGTGATTGTGTGAGCGCGTATTGTATGTGAAGTCAAACTGGCATTGAGACTCACTGGCTCCATCCAATTCTACAAAGTTGGGCTTTCCATCAGGAAATTATGTTTCCTTGGGATGGGACAATTCTGATTGTTTCTAAATTCGGAGAATTCCTTGGGCTCAGAAAGGCAATCATATCCCAGAATGCTCCCTCTTCCAGGAGGAACATTGTGAATGGATTATTATTGGCTATCTTTGACTTGGATCAAAGATAAGACATCCTATTGACAAGAAGTCGATGTGTGGCAAAAGTCAACTCAATGTTTGTGAGCTGAAGTGTGATGCAACGTTTGTGTTTCATCAGGCTAAAATTTCAGTGTATAATTCATTAAATGAAAGGTTACTGTCTAGAATTTTAAAAGCTAATATATTAATATATTTTAAATCAAATGTAAATTTTATATATATATATATATATATATATATATATATATATATGCTTAAAATATTAAAATATTTCTAATTCTTGTTTAAGTTCTACTTAACTCTTGTATATCTTATAATTCTTGTGCAGTGTGCTCTACGGTGCGTGTGTGTTTATGTATTCACTGTGTGTTTTTGAGCATGTGTGTTTTTCATCTGTGCAGGATGTTTAATTCCTTGACGGTAGCCTGCTTGCTCTCTGCTCCCTAACAATCTGCTCAGTGAGGTGTGACCAGATATTGTGCATCTGAATCCTACACTAGACTACTGATGCAGTGGGAGAGGGGAGGAGAGCGAAAGAGGGAGGGAGGGAGAGTGTGTGACCAAAAACGATTTCTCTCCCACACGCATAGAGAGACAGATCTCGCTCTCCTGCAGTGGAGTGCTTCTGGCTGTTCTGGATTCTCTATTTCATCTCCTCCTCAGGGAGAAAGGTAAGTTTCTCTTTCTGTCCTTCATCTTTCAAGAAATGTTTCATTAAAGAAGGTACAGCCTCACTGCAGATGGCTGAATCTTCTGATTTAGGTTTATTTATGTGACAATCTCAGACAGAAATGTGTATTTTCATGTCCGTAAACATCTGTCAACAAACATCTCTATAATCACAGTTTTTGATCGTGCTAAACGGGTGGTTGTGTACCATCTCAGACCTCTTCACACATTCACATATGTGTGGTGTGGGAAGAGCTCTGCATTTCAGACGCATTCTGCTCCTCTGGTAACCATGGCGAAGGCAGCCGGTGTAGCAGCCTGTGTGTTTTCAGATAATCAGGTGATCCGGATGCTTTAAGAGAAAAGCCCACGAAAACATTAACGTGACAGGTCATTTATCATGTTTTCGCAGCCAAGTGTAATTGACTCGTGATGAGCAGCATTATGTGTGTTCCAAGATAGTAAGCAGTGAAAAACATTTGCAACATTTGGAAATTACAGTGAAATTGCCAAGGAGTTCACTGTCATAATGTCAACAGGTTGTTTGGACCACATTGATGAGCACCTATAAAAAACATTTTAAATAATTGTATTGATGGACATATCAATATGTGAGTATTTCGAGTTTGTATGGTGACATTGCGAACAGGTCATAAAATGAAACACTCTGTTGATGGTGGATGGCTGGGAGCAGAAAACTAATCAGGACATGTAATTCATCAGTACACAACACATAAATAACACATATAGATATCCAATGATCCATTCAGGCCTGATACTTGATAACACTCTGTTAATGAACACCATAGTGACTGACAACTATGAGGACGCAGAGAAACGATGTGGAAAATGATTGTGTGCATGGAGTCAACAGTATTAGCCCAATATTTGTAAGGGAATGGGAGCAGAAATACTGTATAAAATATCAACACATTCAACGCTCCTTCAAACAGGTCTATTGAGGAGATTTAGGGGGGTTCTTCTGATCATGGAATAGTTTTATGGATTTAGTTTGAATTCATTTTTAAATTAAATAAAATTGTATGAATTAAGCAGCTTAAACATAACACTTCATCACTAGAAAAATTGAAATAGCCTATTAAACATGATATCATTATGCAATAATTAGACATTACTCTTTATATGGAACCATTTTTGACTTAGACTTAGACTTTAA
This sequence comes from Rhodeus uyekii, assembly GCA_037043235.1. NCBI lineage: Eukaryota > Metazoa > Chordata > Actinopteri > Cypriniformes > Acheilognathidae > Rhodeus > Rhodeus uyekii. The sequence goes on from JAWRVZ010000135.1 coordinate 1,646,220, forward strand.
GATATTTTACTACTAAAGTACTTTGTAGTGTCTGGGAATCCAGCCGTAAATATCCTTAGACTTTGTAGTTTAGGACTAGTTTGCATTTAGATCATGATGCACCAGACCATGGTTGCTCTGGTTCATGGTTTGGTTAATTTGAGGTCAAGGTTATAGGCTATTGGCTTTTGCTGTGTTTAGAGTAAGTGTTTAAAGGAAAGTATGGACAACTGTGTTTTTTTCTTCTTCTTTATGGCTACAGGTCATAAATATCCCCTCCCCCATATTGTCTATAAGATAAAAACCAGAATGGCTTGGTGAATAAATCATTTTGTTTCATGAAGGCGTGAGCCAATGATTCCCACAGCCACCATGCACGTCTAGAGCCCTGTTAAAGTAATTGATACCATGACTAGTTGATCTGTCACCACTTAAAAAGGTCCTCAGCACTAGACCTCATTTAAACACATGTATATTGAAAGGAGGGCACTTTGACCCTTCTCTCAATCCCCTAATAGTTTCATTCAGATTCGCCTTAAGTGGAATCGCCATTTTGTCTCTCATTGTTTAAGTGGATCGCAAAATCAGTTTACGATAGATTGTGAGGCCTGGAATGCACTGGAATTCCAGGTTCATTCTGACAGGGTTGCAGAAAGCTGGGAAAACAGTGCTTATATGCACCATATAAAATGTATAACTAACCATATATTTGATTACAAAAAAAAATGTATTTAAGGGAGAAAAATTCTTCTCATGTCAAAAGTCGTGCATCCAGTCTATCCATCCAATCTACTGTAGTGTGACTAAAAATGTTTTTATCTGTATCTTTGTATCTTTGAAACTGCTAAAATATTGAATGATAAACCCTTTTTTCATCTTATATTAGGCCACTACTTGATATCCATTGCAAAATCAGTTTAGATGATTGTAATCTGTTTTATGATTTTGATAAGTTGATTTTTTTACAAAGCGGGATTGTGGGTTACAGACACTCTATGGTGAAATATATATTCCAAATATTAAAAACTCAATAAGGGAAAGGGAAAGGGAAGATTTCAAGTGAGGACTAAATGTGTAATGTTAAATCAGGAGTAGCTCTTGAGCACTTGTTTTTTTCCCTTTTTTCTGCTTGAGTGATTACAGTCCTGCTCTGGTAAGCCCTTTCTTTGCCACGCACGGTGGAATAAAATGACAGTGAAAGAGGGAAAGGAGAGTGAGAGAAATGGAAAGAGACAGGAAAAGAACAAAAGAGTGGGGGGCCTAATAGTAAAACGCAGTGCTATACAGTCATTTAGGTTTCCTGTTTGGTACAGACTGACACATGCACACAGCAGCTTTGTGATGCTGTTTAACAAGCTCCTGTGGGGTAGGACTTACTGAGGCATTTAGCTCTGGCAAAACTGTTCATCTGAAATTAAATGTTTCAAAAGATGTGACGGGCAAAGGCAGCAGCAGAGAAAGTTATAGCATGTAATAAATGTTATGATAAATCCGGTCTGTAATGAATCAGCCTTTAATGGTCAAAATCATAGGGCCCCTCGAATTGTTACCACCTTTGGCCTCTCTAGAAGACAGGACTCTCTTTGCTAAAAGCAGTTGGTGTGTGGTAATGAGTAAAAGTCTGAATAGTTATGATGCTAATGACTCTGAATCAGCCAGGCTGATCAACAGCGCCCTCTGTGGAGTGTTACGCTAGTTAAAAAAAAGCATGTACAGTATATCAGAAATAGTGTCAGTAAAATGTACAACCAGAATATATTATACATTTACATTTGGCAGACACTTTATAACTGTCCACTCTTATTTTAAAAGTAACTGTTATAATAAATTTAAGGGAGGGGCCCACCAACCAAGTAAATGCACCTTGAATAAATTAACCAGCCTTAACCACAAAAATCTCTTAAACCAACCAAAGTGTTTATAATGGATACTGACTTTAACCAAAACAAATTAAAGATAAACGATTTGAATACATCTTTGAAACAAAACAATGAAGAATCAAACAATAAAGAGTAAATACAAAACACAATCAATAATAACCCAACATATGTTTCAAATGAAAAATAAACTTATCAGCCATTATTAAAGTACCCCTCAATGTTCCTCTATGAAGAAGTGTCCATTGTTCATAGAGAAATCAATCATGACGATGATGGCGGCGGCGATGTTGATGTTGATGTTTAAATCAGTTACAGTTCATTGTAAAGTTTCCCATGAATGTCTTATGTGCTTCTTCAAGAAACCCTCTATCCTTGTCGAACTTTGGACTCAACTCCTAATAGAACTTGATAGTCCTTTCTCCAAAGGATTGAGTGGTGTTTAAAACCACCAATATAAAAGAGTCCTTCTAAATAAAGCACAAACTAAGAATTAGCATTTTTAGAAAACATTCACAAAAACAATAACCGTGAGCTACACATTCCAATCCTAAAGAAAAACAGAGAAAATCAAAACACCAAACAATACATTGAAAAACTTACTTAGATTGAGCATGAAACCTAGGTTTCTCAATCCGGACTCATTGCTAGTTGGCCTGTCATGAAAAACCATGCTTCCTCCTCTAAACCTTCTCTTTCCTCTACTTATATACCTCATATCCTGTAAGAGATATACAACTTAGAGCCCCCTGGTGGTTGGCTGAACCAACTACTATGATACCACAGTAACATAACTTGTGGGTTGTTACAACTTTTATCCGAAGCAACTTACGTTGCATTTTGCAATTCTGATCAGTTATTGCTTTCCCAGGGAATTGAACCCATGACCTTGGTGCTGTAAATGTCAATGCTTCTACTGATTGAGCTACAGGAAACCCATATGCTGGATACTGTATCTCACAATGCAATGCGTTGTACTTGATCTTCCATATCCAAAGGCAAGCAGGATCACATTCATAGGATCACTCTTTTAGCATATTTTTTTCAAAGAAATTAATGCATATTTTTGACAAAGATGCATTAAATTGATCATCAGTGACAGCAAAAACTTGTACGTTGTTTCAAAAAATAAATGTTGTTCTTTCTTGTCATTTGAATATTCCTGCATGCTGGTTTCCACAAAAATATTAGGCAGCACAATTATGTTTGACAGGGATAATAAGAAATGTTTCTTAAGCAGCAAAACAGCATATTAGAATTATTTATCAAGAATCATGTGGCATTGAGATTTAGCAATTTAGCTTTGCCATCATAAATTATATTTTAAATAATTATTTTAAGTTTATTTAATTTTTAAGTTATTTTAATAGTTTTATTGTTTTTTTTTATCTGCTCTGTTGAGCACAAGACATATTTGTTAAGAATAAAACATAAAACATACAACTTTCTTGCATAAAACATCTCTCGTTATCTCTTAGTAACAAAATCTTACCAAAAACTTTTGAATGGTAATGTACTTGTATTACAAAATACAACACCTTTTACAGGCTTATTTATCTCTTAAAATATATAATGTTTTTACTTTTTGCAGCAGCAGCAGCAGCTATTAAGCTTAAACGAAAGTGTCGGTCCGATATCGTTTCTTAATTGTTCAGTTACCCAGGAACCAATAATCTATAAATGATCAGAATGGTCAATGTGTATCTCTAGATTGTGGCAGATTTTTGTGCTTTCTAAAAGACAAATCTGAAATCCACCGATCTCTTTTAAACCCATTAGTCCAGAGCCAGTTAAGCAAACCTCATTAAGCTGTGAAAAGGGGTTCAGACTTTAAAAAAGAATCTGAGGAAGGCTATTTCTGGGATACAGATGGCATTGAGAGATGGATAAGACACAATGGGGTTACAGAAAGAAAGGAAATGAAAGAGAATTTCAAAATACTTATCCCGCTATTTACTGACCAAAACAACCAATGTTATTCCCAGTGGGAGAGTAGAGAGTTTATTGCCGTTTCGAGAACAAATCAATTGGGTGAGGGGGAGAGAAAGTGAGCACAAGAGAGAGTGAGAAAGGAACGCGGGGGCTGCAAAGAAAGAAAAAAGTCCAAGTCTCACTCCGAGAGAAATTTCATCAAATTCAACTCCTCTCACTGAGGCTACAGGCCATCAGCTTTATACTCCAAAATTAGCCCATGCCTCCACAAAGAAACTGGGCCTCTGTGCGTCCTACTACACCACCCCCATATATACTGCCACAAAGAGACCTCCAGTCTCATATTAGTATTCTTAAAGAGCCCTGCAGCTATAATTGATCTGTCAATGGAGAGTTGAGGCCACCTCTGTGACAGCAGGATGAAGTGAGATTGGTATGAGACTATTAAACTCAAGGACTTTAACTTAAATGGGTTTGCATACATGTGTAATGGAAAAACATCTACATATAACTTACTTGAAGTAAATTGAGAGGATATCAATGTTTTTTCTGTCTCAACTTTAGGTTATTTATTGCAGAAGCCCGGTGCATCTGGTGGGCGTTCCTCGGAAAGTCAGACACCATGTGAGCAGTGGCCCAGCACGACATTAGAGCGGCAGAATGCTGCTTCTGCGTGGGACTCTTGTGGCCTTCTCTCTCTTCAGTTCTGTCAATGGGTTTTTCAGGGAATATGGGCCAAAACCGACAACCCAAACCAAGGCAGACTCCAAAAGTTGGAGCTTTGGAAGCTGGCAGTTTCCATCATTAGGTTTAGGATCATTAAACTTCTTCAGTGAGACTAAAGGGTCTGCCACGACAAAGGAGAGCCTGACACTTTCAGAAGCAACCACACAAGACTATACTCTGAATTCGGAGTACGTAACCAGCCCAAAATATAAGCAGACTGCAGCCACAATTGAGGAACTTCAAAGCAGCACCGTCCAGATAGGCACCCTGCTGCCTTTAAAGTCAGAAACACTGCCAACAAATGATTTCCTCAAACCTGAAACTCCTTCTAAGCCCGATCAAAGCTATGACCTTGACCTATGGCCCCCCAATAATGGCCAAATCACAGGGAAAACCACACCATCTCCTCAGACAACTAAACCAGAAATGCAAACATTCACTGTAATCACTGACCAAAGTACCAGCACCACTCAGACTACAACATTGAAAAAGGTTACGGAAACTATGAGCCCTTACAGTGACCAAACCGCACCCGCAGACACTCTGTCAACAACATCAGAACTAACGACAGCTTCATTTCAAACAACAATTTTCATAATGCCAGTAGACCCCAAACCTGAAGTATCTACTGACCCTCCAACCATTGTTAACACTGAACAAAACACGTTGGGAACGACAAACATGGCCTCAAAACCAGAATGGACGCCTTTTAAACTCACTAGCAACATAGTGGATGGATTTACATGGGTAGAGCAGACCACAGGCCCAACAGAAGGGGGAAGAGTCCAAAGTTTTGGTCCAGATCCCACTCTCACCCTGCTAACAGGAGGTAAGTCAACTTCACCTTTTCTGTTTACTTACAACAATCCAAATGGTCTAAGATTGTGACACAATTATGACACCTCTCCTGAACTGGGATGAGTGCATTACATTTGTTGATTTGTGCCATTGTTTTACCTCTAAGGTGAAATGTTATGCATAGCCAAGCCTTCATTGGTTACCAGTGAAGCATTATCAGTGGAACCAGTGAGGCTGATTCATTTATTATTTGATAATTTAAGTCCCTGAAACATGCAAAATCTTGTCAATAAGTAGAGAAAAGAATGACTTTCATCTGGTGGTAAGAACCGGGACCACCCCATTATGGCTGATATATGAATGTGTTGTGTGTCTGAGAGCTTTGCTTCTGCAGAGGAGACATGGGTTATGCTTGGAATAGCATACTGCTTTTAATACTTTGTTTAAAGTGAGTCATATGTCGTCCCAAGAATGAAAAAACTATTTTGATTTTTAAGGGAAAATGTAACTGTCATGAAAATAATTGAAATAAATATTTAAAATATAAGTTGTACAAAAAATCTGTATATATAGAATAAGTCTATGCATGTACAATATTGTACAGTATGCACACGTTATGTGTAAAGTATCTAGGTTACTTGCTACATTTACTGTACACTGTGTCCAACTGTTTAAAGTTAAAACGTTTTTACAAAAAAACTTGATTAACAGTCCATATTTATGTATTTATAGATTTGTTTATGTAATAAGGGCTGCAATGCCAACAACATATTGTAGCATGCTACTACTACTATTGTAGCATGCTACTATAATGCCAACAACATATTGAAGTATGTTGTAATTTTCATGCATGATTCACATACTTTTTTTAAACTCCAGGCAGTATTCAGAATGCAATTATCAATATGCTAGTATTTCCATTATGAACATTTAAATAATTTAAGGTCAAGTTTAAGTGTATTTTGATCCAAGATCAGGATTGACTGAAATTATAGTTGTTAAAAAGAAGATATAGACCTATTAGATCAAGATGCCAGCCAAGCAATCATTCTAGACTTCCTTTTAGGTGATCGCACAAAAAAAGATATACTCTAGATATACTTGTAAGTGGTGTGCCAGGCACCAAGCTGTGGTGTATGTTAAGTGCCTAAGCATGCTAACCAGTATTGACATGGCTCTGTTTGATACCTACAGCGGAAGGATCGGTAAGGTGTGTGTGTACAGTGAGCATGGGATTTGTACTTGAGAAGCAGCCAGTTGGGCGGTATGTGATCAGTATTCCGATGGCAGAGTCAGCAGAGTCAGTGATTCCTCAGGGATGATGTTTTTCCGCTCCGCCTGTTCACGGATGCTGAGCATGCCTCTCTCAACATTTAGTCTTCTTTTCTCAATTCACTCTATCCATCCTCTCTTTCAGTAATAGGCCTCTCCTGACGTTTACTGGGCATCTCTCTTTCTTTTCTAGCCATAAGTCTCATTTAGCCCTTCAGACTTATGTTTTCTTTCAAGCTCTCCTGACCCCCAGAGCCATGTTTTTCCATGTCTTTCTGTTTGTTTCCTTTCCATTTGAATTCATAGAATCTTTTCAGATGGTGAACACACAGGAACTGCAGAGAAAGAGAGAGATGGGTCATTATAAACTGCTACCATCCACCTGGCCTCTCTCTTAGAGTTCTTGGCTTGCCGCAAATGTTGGGATCCGGCCTGCAGTTTTGTTTGTATTAAGGGTTAAATAACGTAGTACTACTGGTGGAATCAATTTAGCCTTTTCTTCAATACTAATTTTTTTTTTGTTTTTGCATTGTTCATAATGTATTAAGCACTGCACCCTGCCTCTAAAAGAAAGAAACATGGTTCTTATTAGGTACAACATTCACTGTAAATTTTCGTCCAAAATGGCTATTTTCAGTTTCGGGGAGAAATGGTTTTGTAGACCCAAAATCAGTGATTGACAGACATTTAATTAGTGTTCAGCATCTGTTTTGTGCACACAGTATGGATAAGTTAAGAGTTAAGTATGTAAGCTGTGTGGACATTAGCTCTGCAATGACTGTTAATTTGAATGATTGATGATATGGCTTCTTAAATCTAAAATATTTTAGTCTGTGCTGTTTTCTGTTGATGGGTAAACAAAACTTCACAAAAAATTTGTAGCGTGCTTTCCAACAAAAAAATGATCGCAAATTGTCTTAACAGCAATGTCTCAACTATAAAATTGTCTATTTAATTACAAAATTCAGATAATCTCGTTTTGCCAAGCTCATGTAAACAATCATCTTATCTTCTCTTTACTTCTAGTTGCAGCACGAAATAAACACGAGTGAACACTAGTATGTTAAAAGATCCTTGAATCCTGTCTCATGTAATCATGCTCAATCAGTGTTTCAACCGGGAAAAGACATCAATAAAACAGTCTGTACGCTACAATGTCACAACGTTACATTTACCTTAAGTAAGCTGTTCAATTAACTATCATTTAACTCATTAGCTAGCAAAAAAATAAATATATGCTAAATATATGCACTGTATTACATATTCATTATATTTTTACTGTTAGTGATCTCTTCATTATTTAATGTGCTTGAATAAATCAAGTTATTACAGTTTATTATCGTTTAAGTGTTTATATTTCTTCAACAAAATTTGTTTTGTAGAAACAATTCTGTTATTAAAAAGTTGATATTAAAACCGCCTTATGTGCAATTTAAATGTTAAACTCTGTTGGGGATAATTAATAAATAAGTTTGATTAACTAATTGTTTATTTATTATTATTTATGTCATGTTTTCGTTGAATTTTGGCCTTTTTGGCCTGGAGTTTTAGTTTGTTTCCCTTTGTCCTGTATTGAATGTGGTTAGTTTTTTTTAAGACATTCAGTTCTCTCAACTCTTTGTCTAGTGTTGTTTGTGTGTGGTTTACACTGTTACGGCGTTGTTGGTTACTGCTTTCGTTTGTAAATATCATCATCCTTGTCTTCACCCTTGGTGGGAATACCCGTGACAATTTATAGTATATCCTGAATTTTTGGTTTCGGCCTTCTCCTACTTTAATGAGTGTAAGTGAAACCGCAAATTATTGACCAATGTTTCGGTCACCTTGTCTTCTGGAGGTGCAGGCAGCCACATATTGCTTATCCCCCACCTCAAAAACACGGTGGAGCTGAAAGGAAGGTCAATTACCACACTGGACCTGAGAGGAGGAGGGGAGACTGGGAAAAAGGAGAGCACTAAACGATAAAGAAAGGCGTGTTGAAATTGATAGGCTGGAAGAGGAAGCAAGGTTGAATCTGGGTCATATGTCACCCTAAAATCAAAAGAACAAAATGGATATTAATTAATATAAAAACCTATTAATATGAAAATAAAAGTTTTATTTCTACAGTAATACAGAAAAAAAAGTCATTTTATTGCATTCAATCTGCATTTGCAACATAAACACAAATCTTTGTCTCATCATTTTTTAAATGCTCATTAGTTACTAATATTCAAACATATAAAAGATAAAGATATAAACATATAAAACAATAAAGATCATTCAGGTCAGAGGTCATTCAGATAGTCATTTAGTGTAAACGTAACTGCTGTTTGGTCCAGATGAACATGATGTTCTCCTTTGGGCAAAATAATGACCATTTGATTACAACACTTAATTCTGTTTTTTTTTTAAACATGCTAGTTATGTCAGGAGTAGATCAGATCATAAACTAAACAGTTGTCAAGGTTACAGCTCACAGGCTTGTTACAGTGTGATTGTTGTCAAGGCAACGCTGCTGAACATCTATCTATGTAGTGTATGGTTGGCTGTGTTTTGGGTGAGCTGTATGCACAGGTTGTGTCACTACAACACACTCTCAAACAATTCACTTGAAGTATTTACATCATTCTCATTTCATAAGAGCTTAATCCTATGTTAGGCTCTCTCAAAGCGTCTAGACTAACCAACATATTACTGCCTGTGTGGAGATTGTGTGTGACTTTCCTGAATCACAGAAAGGAAGAAAGTGAAGAGTGATTCCCAATCTCCCCCCTAAGGATCCTTTTTTAATGAAATTCAGACTGGCCTTTTTTCTCTTGAACATACTGAATTGAGTTCATAATCTCCCACACAAACACACACTCACACATACACAATCAGCCTTTGAGAGAGATTAAACGATGTATGTCACACTGCGCAGGGGTCGAAATTACAGATTCTGATCTAATTCCGTCTTTATTAATATAGATCAAGGAAAGAGTTGGAGGAGGGGGTACAAAAGGAGAAAAAGTCAGGAAGATGAAGGTAAAGAGGGTTACTTAGATGAATAACTAGCTCTGTGAGAACATTAGTCATCATCTAATGAGGATCTGTGGTCTATAGGGGGTTCTGGAAGAGAGTGACGCGGGACGTTTGACGCTTCATTTGAACACAGCTGGTGTAAGAGTCAGACTCTCTAAATCACCCTTGAAGAGACAGAGAGTACAAAATTGAGTACAAGGCTGATGATGGATGGACAGATATATAGATGAAGATCAATATAGCTGTTTTAGATATTGGTAAATAATGTATAATGTATAATAATGATGTAGATGGATAACATTATTACATTTATTTATTCTCTGCACAGGTGACAGTGCTCGTGTCAAGTTCAAGGCACTGACGCTTGCTTACCGATCTACCACAGGCTCATCATCCTCCTATCTTCACTCGCTACTATGAGTCTACAAAACTTCCAGAAACCTACAATTTTCTTTCACTGTTCCTTGTTGGTGGAACGATCTCCCCGCCTTCATTTATTCTTCATAATCCCTGTCAAAATTCAAAAGGCAGCTGAAAACTCATCTCTTCCGTGAAAACTAAAACATAAAAATATATTTTTTTTAAATATGCTTTCACTTTCCTTTAATCCCTCAATTTTCTAGCTTTTACTACTTCAAGCACTGTCTGAAACTTTTGTATTGTAAGCACTACTCGAGTTCATCTGCCTCTTCATGGCAAATCGCTTTCTGTATTCCTCAGTTATGGATATATAGTTATTGGATAATAGTTATTGGATAAAAGCGTCTTCTAAATGAATAGTATCGATGGGTGGATGAATGGATAGACAGAAATGTAGCCTAAATAGACAGATTGATCTACATTTTCTCTTAAAGAGAAAGATGGAATCTAGTGGTGACCTAGTGGTGCTTGATGGTTTAGCTTGAGTAAACGTCTGCAGAGAGAGGATGAGTTTAGCTGTGCCAAATCACACGCACACATCCACTGTCCTTTTGTAGGTTCCCCAAATTGGTTTGGTGCAGAGCTCATTATTCATGCTAATGAGAGACAGTGTCAGCTCTAGAATGAATATCTGCTGTGATCAGGCCTCAAACAAGCATCCTGACAATACCCAATATTTTTGCAGTGACCACTAGGTATTATTACAGACACACGAACAGTCTACTGGTTTTCCTAAAGGTCATATGTGTGTCTGTATATGCAATGAAAACTTTCTACACTAAAAGTAATGTGAACACAAATCTACACACTTATTTGGGCACATTGACGCTACACATCCATTCAAAGTCCATATGCACACGTAAACCCAGACAGCTACATAGCTAAACATTTGGGAATGTAAACAGTCCATCTCTATGTGACAAACATGGAAGCATGATGTGTGGCACTTAATGGATCAGTCTATTTCAGTCGAATAATAAACAGTGTGTCAGGAGTCTTTTCAGTCTTGGTAAAGTGTAAGTGTTACACAGCCACACACAGTCCAGTGCATTTGTAGCTTTTCTCAGAAAAGTTTAGATTTTTGGATTAGTTTGATAATCCTTCTTGGTCACAAAGATAAGGTTTCAGTTTCTGATCCATAAAGAAGCTCTGTCACAGTGGAGTGGTGTGCATACATTCAAACATTAAAGTCAAGTCATTGTAATTAAACAATGAGATGCCAACTCTAATGGCACTAAAGCTTAGACTGGAATCTGCTTGATATGACTAGGTTAGGAAATGTTCTTGTTTCTCCACTCTTTCAGTCATAAAAATTTTCATTCAGTACCACATTCTCAGCCTGGTGTGCTCTGTTTTCCCAGCAGGCTTTCCATTGAAGGAAGGTGATAAGGAAACTGGGAAGAGAGCTGATCTGACGACACAAAAGCGACATGATGAGCTGACAACATCAGCTAGCGCAACGGCTCTCAGGAACAAAGGTAATTAAAACAGTCTTATAAAATGCATGCCTGTGTGTAATATACACCTGTGATAATTATGCTCTGATTGTATCTTGGGACATGAACCACTTTTCAAAAGGCATAAATATAGTGGAGAGAACCTCAAACTACCGGTATGTAAACAGCAGCACATTCAAGCTGCCCAACCTCATTTGTTGATAGAATAGTTCACTCAAAATGAATCATAATTTACTCAACCTCATATCGTTTCAAACCTGTTTGACTTTTATGGTAAATGTAGCATAAAAGTATCTGTCAGTACACCTCATGCATCAAATTACACTAATTTAAGTCGGTTTTCACTGGTAATCTTCCCCTCTAGTGAGCTGTTTACTGCCGAGACCAAATCATTAACGGTGTGTTTACACTGCAACAGCTCAGTTCCACTCAAACTCAAAATATTTTTAAAAGCTCATGACAAATGTCACTATTTGGAATAATTGGTTGTCGCCACATGTTTTTCACTTTTCATTTGCATAAAGTTGAGCATTTCTGAAACTTTCGACACTCTCGGCTGCCATAGAAATGAATTAAAAACGTCTGCTCTGCTTACTCTATGGCAGTATAAATGCATCATAAGTCTCGAGAACCTGATCAATCTAATTTGTTTGAAAGATCTAATTTAAAAAAACATTCTGTCACCAATAAGATATCACTTCTTCTCTCATGAACTCTTTAATCTCAGATTTTCCATCAATAACTTAACTTTTGGTCTATTTCTCAAACAAACTATCATATGACTTCAAAAGACTTGAAAGATAGTGCACAGATTGTATGAACCACTTTGATTATACATTTATTGTACTTATGAATCCTTTGATCCTTAGGGTCAAAACGGATCCATAAAGCATTTTGGGTAATATCCCCTTTTAAAATGTTATGCCAGTCTCCCATTGGTTGAACAAACAAATGGTCCTACCCCAAAACAAATGTCATTCCTGACTGGTCAGGAAGCTCAAACAAACAGATCTATGTTTTGATATGTTTTCAAAGGAAAATCTAGAAATAGCTTACTTGTTTCTCCATTATTATTTTGAGAAGAATTTAAATATTTAAATTCATACATCTGATGTTAGGATGTTACATATTTCCTAAACACAGTAACAAATGAGCCAATCATTATAGTTCCTTCAGTGAAAAACTAAAACCAACCATTTGATTTGGAGAATGGCATATGTTTGTATGATATGAGCGATTGCACGTCGATCCGTCCATCTGCTACCTGCCTGTAATTGCTTCCAAATGGAGGATAAACTAGTTATAGGAGCACTTATCCCATATTTGGCGCCTCCTACAAACAAGCTGAGAAAGTAAACTGCCTGAGAGAGTTGAGCTATGGGATGTGTTTCAGTTAGAACAGATATATCAACATATGGTGTTAAGTGTGCCATTTTACGTCACCTTCTCTTCGGTAGCACCTAACCTATTTTCTCCCTGCTGCATTCAATGGGCTAACCTAAATTCCATTAATAGATGGACGAAATATGCCACAACGGTCCACGAATAAGGTTGCGTGAATATATACGTTTATGGGCTGTCAAGTAAACTGCATGCAGAGATCCGACCCACAAAACTGCAGCTGCCGTGTCTCAAATTAAAGATGGAAGTTTTCAAAATCTAGCACATATTCATCTCACTTGAAAGTTGAATGTCCTGTGGGAAGGAGGTGGATCAGATGGTCTTCCTGCCTCCTTCATATCTCCTTCACTGCCCTTTAAGTCAGCATACCCAGGCCTCATCAATATGAATGGGATCGTCCTACCCTGCTGTCCACTCATCTATTATTAGAGAGGGCAAAAATTGAAAGTGAGGCAGGACAGATTAAATCTGAATGAGTACTTACAATGGCGTGATGGCAAAGGCACAGCAAAGTATTTCTAATTAAGCAGGGTGTTGTCATTATCGGATCAGGAAATCCTAAATCTAAAATACTTGTTGTTGAATCCTGTTCTGACAATCTGTCCTGTTTACACTTGGTATTAATATCCGTCTTGGGTGATTCAATCAGCTAAGACACATCAATGCATGCAAATGAAGTGCAAAACAGTGCATCACACAAATAGCTCTCCACATGGGAGATACTACTCGCAACTGATTTTAATATAGTTGTTTTTGGTTTAGCATGCTGCTAAGCTAATGATCAGCTAGCTTTCTGGAATTGCTTCAGCCTAATTTGCATAAAAATGCCTGGCACAAATAAACACTCTGTAATATATCACATTTTTAATTAACTATTTTTATTGATAGCAATAAACTGAATCCAAGATGAAGTAGACAAAGCTGTATGAAACATCTCATCACTCACAATGCATTCTGGGATAGCCTTCTCCATGAATGATGTGATACCACCAAAATGAGGTATCAAAGCCATTTTACCAATTTGAAGTACTAAAATTACAAAATGGAAATATAAAAAATAAGTAAATTAACACACATTACTAGAATAAAAAAAGTAAATATAAAACTGTAGCTAATTAAAAATACTTACAAATACTCTATTAGTATATAAATAACACTAAAATAACATGGTTGTTCATCAGTAATTATGCATCAAGATCCATTTCCGTTCTGTTGGGCAAGATAGATGGCTCTTCGCAGATTGTCTGAAACAAAATTGGAAGCCATTGTAATTCATATGTTGGCAAAAACATGTTAATTGATAAACAGCAGACCAAGCTAGTTGTTAGTAAAGAGAAAGCTATTTCGTTGAGAGACAATGGATCTGAACAGACTTTGTAGGTAAAAACATTTTGCTAACCACAGATGTAGTCATAACCTAAAAAAAGACATCTTTATAGACTCGCCCAGGCCCCACAGTCAACAATAGACCCTGCCTATCATATGAGTGGAATACCCATTAACCCCATGTGGATCAGTGGAGTAATTTGCCTTCTATCTGCTTCCTGTCCCCTCCTGCTTAACTTTCGTCCAGTACGATTACAATGGATGAGCATGTCAAAATGTTGTTATGAAAACCTCATGGGCTGATAATGTGAAATTTGGCTTATAATTCCTCCTATGTTTACAAGCCTGTGTTCTCTCAAGGCATTTTGTTGTTGAGTGCCATCCAGTGTGGCGACATTGCTGCATGGATCAGAGTCATTGAGATCTGATTGATTCCTGCACTGAAACTCGGGCTCGCTTCCATACACTAGTAACATTTTCCACACCCCTAAGGGTGGAGGGCACACAAGGGCAAAAGGAAATGAAGAGGGAGCTCCTGCCACAACAATCTCTCTTATCAGCGCTCTGCCTTCTCACCACCCTCTTCCTGTGTGTGCCCACCACATACTTTCTCTTTGAGTCTGATTGACACACTGCACACACCCCATAGTTAATCAAACATTAATTATTCTCATCAAGAGAGCCGGACTCTTACTAAAGCTGTTTTTCATGCTGTCCGGATTTGAGTTAGATTGTCATTTGATAGCATCTAGAAAACCAGATACCACCCTGCTGAGTCGAGCATTAATTTCCATGAAGGTCTAAACTGGTTTACACTGGTTGGTAGCAATTACATTTGTTTTTGCTCAATGTTCTGTTCAGTGTTTTATTTATTTATTTATTTATATATATGTGTGTGTGTGTGCGTGTGTGTGCGTGCGTGCGTGCGTGCGTGTGCGTGCGTGTGCGCGTGCGTGTGTGTGTTGTACAAACTGTATATTTATAAACTGTACATGTACATTTATTTGTACATTTATTTGTCATTTCATTTATAAATAAAAGCCTGAACAGAACATTGAGCAAAAACAAATGTGATTGCTTCCAACCAATGCAAATGTACAGTTTGTATAGCACACACACACACACGCACACCTATATATATAGTTTTTGCTCAATGTTCTGTATGTGTGTGTGTGTGTGTGTGTGTGTGTGTGTGTGTGTGTGTGTGTGTGTGTGTGTGTGTGTGTGTGTGTGTGTGTGTGTGTGTGTGTGTGTGTGTGTGTGTGTGTGTGTGTGTGTGTGTGTGTGTGTGTGTGTGTGTGTGTGTGTGTGTGTGTGTGTGTGTGCGTGTGTGTGTTATACAAACTACATACGTAAATATGTATTTAAATAAATTAAAGACTGAACAGAACATTGAGCAAAAACAAATGTAATTGCTACAACCAGTGCAAATATACAGTTTGTATATCTGGTTTTCTAGATGCTATTAAATGACAATCTAACTCAAATCTGGATAGCATGAAAAGCAGCTTTAGAAGGGTGACCACTCTCTTGATGAGAATAATTAGCGTTTTGATTAACTATGGGGTGTGTGCAGTGTGTCAATCAGACTCAAAGAGAAAGTATGTGGTGGACACACACAGGAAGAGGGTGGCAAGAAGGCAGAGAGCCTTGAATTTTCAGCAGCCATTACTCCAATCAAGAAATCATTCTAATATGCTGATTTGTTGCTCAAGAAACATGTCTGATTATCAATGTTGAAAAAAGTGATTCATAAATGCTTTTTTTTATGAGGAAAGCATGATAGATAGAATTTATTTTTTCTAGTAATATTAAATAATTTTTTTCTAGTAACGATAGTAATGTCTTTACTGTCACAATTTCAGTGCAATTTTTAAACTCATGAACTGTACTGTGTTCTTTGAAAGATGTACTTTTATTACAAAAAATCTTTGATTAGCACATATGTTTATGAGGCCAGGAAAAAACAAATATAAAAAAGAGATTGAATTAACGGCATCTATTTTATATTAAGAATGCAGAAGAAGAAAAAACTCTTATTAATCCCTTATTCATTTATACACAACCAGAACAAATTTTTGTATAAATAGTTCATAAATCCTTTTACGTATGTACATTTCGCATTCGGTTCAGCAATTTACACAAAAATACCTTTGTGGGGTTTGCTCAGAAATTTATTTGTTCATACCACTAAATAAGAAATATTAAGAATGGATTGTTTCATGAATGAACAACATAGAGCATAGATAAAGAAGTGAACATCTATTCAGACAGTTATTTTGAAAATAAATCAGGTCAGTGTATTCCGATGAGCCAAGGTTTGTGGTGAAAGGGACTTGACTGTAACCTATATTTAATGTAAGTGGATAAACAGCCATCTCAATGTCAAGCTATAAATCTAATGAGTGCTGCTTGGTGGTTAGTGTTGTGGTGGTGTTGATTAAAGAGAAGCATCTAATGAGCAGTGTGCGGCTGTTGCACACACGCTACCATTAATCAAGGGTAGCTCGGTTTGATTATCTACTCCCACCATCAGAGGAAACACTAGATAGGTTTTTGACAAAAATGGAAGCCAAAGCTCACCACTGTCTGGGTACAGTGTATATATTTAGCCAAAGCAGTGGTCATCAGAAAGAGGCCAAAACTAGAATGCAAAAATACCAGACCCACCTTTGGGAATGACCCATGTCCCTGCGTAGGCCTCTGGGTTTGTTTGGGGTTTTTTTTTAAGGAGAAGGTTATGAAGTAGTTAATTTGGTTCTGGGTGTAACAGGAAATTGTCTGTCACTAAAGACTATAGAAGCAGCCCAATATGACGCAGGGTCGTCTCACCAGCACTCAACAATATTCAGATATGATATATTGGATGGTTGACCTGAGAATAATGAGAAACATATGCCTGCCTGTTGTCTTATGACTTTCATAAATTCTTTTTTTTTTAAAGGGACTGTGCAGTAATGGCATTCTTATTGAAATGGTAAAAAAAAGAATAAATAAATAAATGTTGTTGTTTTTCACATTGACACAGTAACAGTTGGCATCAGCTATTCAAGTTATTTTTTTATATTTATTCAGGTACACAAATGGCACCATTTTATATAATGGCCCATAAAGCTCCATGCTTTCTGTCTCAGGGGTTCAGTAAACTCACATGATGAGTTGATGGAAGCTAAGATGAGTTATGACTCATCTGCTCTGAAAAGGGTGTAATTAGCTGTGTCAGTCTTTCAAGAGCAGATGTACATCACTACACTGTTATGCACAGGAATGATATGGTTGTGGAAGCTAATATCAACCATCTCAAATGGATTGCCCATCAGTTGCAAATCCACAGCAGGGCAAACCTTCTTGTGCAGAGGGATTTAAATGTTTTGAATGACTAATCACATTTTACAGTGGCATATTAGATGCCACAAACAAACCTGTGTGGGTTTCTAAAAATGTACGTGCTGTGATCTGAGGACTTGCTTTTGGATTACTTATACATCACTTCCAAAGAAAATGTATGGTAAGCTTTGGGAGTTTTTACAGAACTGAAAATGGCTGTCACGTGAAATTTACATGCTATTCCAACTCTGTTACGCTAAGAAACTAATGTATGTAACACTCCTCAGCACCAGAGCCAAACCACAGAAACAAAAATATGTAATCATAAGTACATTTATATACAAACAACAAATATGCTCTCCCAATGTCTTTTTTGTAATAGTTTTCCTCCTCATTAGAAATATCATATTGAGAGCTATTACCTTTTAATGTTTTTTTTTATTTTATTATTATTATTATTATATGTGGAGTTTCCCATATTTGGATATGGAAATATACGAAACATGCTCAGCTGCAAAGATACCTCAGAAATGTTCTCTAGTGGTGATGTCTATCACAGAAAAACAAATCATGGGTTGTTAGAGATGTTGGTGACAGTAATGACTGCCTTGGTTGTCTGTACAGGAATACCCAATGTACATACAGTACACTCAGTAAAAATAGTATGAAGGAATTTTCTGTATTTATTTTTTTCTACAGGTGTTTTATCCATATTTTAAATCGCACATTGCATTCTGTTGTGTTTCATTGGTTAAATGTCCACAAACTGAAATTAGCTTACCAGTAGCTTTTCAGTTTTTCTATAGATTTGTTTTCTGTCTGTATATTTGTGAGATACGTAACTAGCCTTATATTCAGCTATTACGTTTCAAATGTTCATATTATGGGGAATCAAGTTTGTTGAGTTTATTGTACTCTTTTGACACAAAATGAAAAACATTTATAAGTGGACCCTATGGGGGAAAAACAGCTAAAGTTATAATGACATTTCTGATATTACCACTTTAAATTTTAAAGAAACCTTTACACATATGCCTTTTCACATCTTCACTTCTTCTGTTACTAATAATGCAATACATATGCTTTTTATTTCAGAAATGTCCACCACTATGTCTGAAGACTGGCTCACAGACCTTACTCAAGAATCTGCGCTGCCCGACTGCAATGCAGAACGTTCTGGAATCTGCAGTTCAAGTGACACTTGGCCCACCACTGTCCTGAGCAACATCAGCAAAAATGACAGCACAACCACTGTCTCCACCAACCTTTCTCAGAATCCAATCCTGTTTCCAGCCCCACCTATGTTTGTGGCACTCCATTCTGATTGGAACAGTGCCCTGGCAACATGGGGTTCAGCATGGGAAGCACACATTTATGGCCTGGGCACCGTGTTCTGCCTAGTTGCTTTGGCCTCCACCCTGAACCTTCTGTGCCTGCCCCTGCAATACCCATCAGGCTGTGGCTACTTTGCTCTGGTCAGTCTCTGCCTGGTGGCTGCTGGCTGCACTAGGGCCTTTGCCCTATTGTACGATGCATACGGATACCAGGACCGTATGGCATCCACAGAGGCCTCACTGTTACTTTATGAGGCACCATTCCCATGCATAACTGCTGCCTTTGGCCTAGTATTCCTACTCCTGTCAATGCGCTCTCGTATGCAGCTGTCCTATTCCGCCTTTCAAAGACCTTGTTTCCTGGCCTGCTTGGTTCTTCTGCACTTTGCAGCTGCCTTTGGCCCTGTTGCATTACTCCATGTTGACCAGCAGGTCTACCTGTTTCTGTCCTTGATCTCTAGAGGTGCCTTTGTGGCTCTTGCAGCTTTCCTATCCGCTGCCTATTTTGTGTTCTACTGCTACGTTCGTGCTGACTCCAAGCATATTTATCATCTTAACAACACATCACCGACTCCAGCTGAACGCTACAACCGCTGCCCATTTGCAGAGAGTCGAGATTGGGACCGGGCAGCAGCTGCAGTGCTACTCTCTGCTGTCTTCTCCTTGGCTTGTGCGGGGCTGCAACTCTATGCCATGCTGCATGCTCTCGGCATTGCTGGAAGTGCTGAGTCCTTTCGGCCTTGGCCGTGGTGGACTTTCCAATTCAGCTGCCGAGTGTGTGAAGCAGTGGTTTGCCTCACACTGGTTTTGGTAGTTGCTCAACCAGTCTACTGTTCTGATCATCTTCCCCAAGCAGGCAGTTGCTGGACAGAACTTCTTTCTGCAAAGTCACCTATCATTCCTGGGAGCTACCAGTGGACTCTATCCCAGCAGGAGAAGCTGGCCATCTGCGATCCAATTGGGCATGGAGAGACAGAGTGCCTACCCTTGTACACATTAGTGGATGACCGTCTGGGCAGCTTGAATGGCCTTGACCTTTTATACCACAGCAATCGGGCATTGGCCTATCGTGACCTTGACCTGGACTTGCCCAACATTCAACCCAACACTGGTGCCCCTTCTTTGGGTTCATCATGTACCAGCGACTCCACAGCGGATCTGCGCCCTCCATCACCCATAAATCTGCGTCGAAGCATTGATGAGGCACTGTTTAGTGAGTCTCTATTTCCTATGAGTCTCTTCAGTCCCTTACGACCTTTCACCTCAAGTGACCGCTCCCTGAATGGTAGAGAGACCAACTCCAGTGGTGCCCGAACCCAGAGAGACACCCTTACTCCTGATCCAGGTTTATACCGAACATCTTCGTGTGTGGAAGTGCTACCCCAATTTCCCCTTCACACTCAAGCTCAACCAGATGGTCCTTCACTGGGTTTTCCTCCATCTCCATCTCCCTCACTGTCATCTTCCACTTGCTGCTCATCACCAGAGCGCTGGAGAGGCAGCTCGAGTTCCTGTTCCCTCTACAGACAATCTTTGGGAGACTCATCTCTGGTTTTGTGCTCTAGTCCAGAAGGACACCATCCTGCCCTCAGTGGGGGCTCTAACCATCAAGGGGGAACCTTAAAGAGGCCCTACAGAACATTAACATCAGAGCCGAGTCTGGACCAGCAATCAGAGTTTGACCAGTCTGTCCAAGAAGAATTTATCAGTGTGTGCAAACAGATTGATGCTCTTAGTGTCTGCAGTGAGACTATTGACCTCTAGAGGGAGACCTCTACTTTCAGACACAACCGAATAATGTAATATGATGAAGCCAACAGAGTTTCAGTGATTTGATGGGAATGTAATCTGCAGCTCAGGTGATTTGGTGAGTCTGTTTGCCAAGGTGTCAAAATGTATTTGATCTGTGTAGAAATACAGGAAAATGTTTTGTGGACCAGAACTGTGCCAAATGTTTAATTTTGTAAGGGTGTTTGTTGGTTTGTCAGGTAAGTTCTCCAAAGAGATGGATTCTGAAGTCAATACCCTTGTAAAGGTTTAAGAAGTGCTAACAATTGCCAGAAGCTTAGGCAGATTTTGTACAAAAGTTTTTTTGAACATTGATAAATTTGTAATTGTAAAAAAAAGTTAAAGAATTTCTCTTCAGTGCTAATGGTGATGTTTGTATGAATTTGTACAAAATCCCTTTTTGGTCTATATGATTAATACTGTGTGAGAGTGCAAACTACTGATAACCAAGCTGTAAAACCAATACTATGGACTCTAGCATCAGAAAATGGTTTCAAATTATATGCTGTATAACTTGCCAAATCCTATTTTATAATCGCATAATTTTAAATCTTTAGAAAAGGTCTTTGTGCTTCTAGTCTTTAGTCCCACAGGTAACTTCAAGTACCGGTACTTTGTTTGCAACAATGCATTATTACATTAAGGACCTAAATCGTTTTATCAACCGTGAAGAAAAATACATCTTTTTAAGAGTCAGAAAAGAATGGAAGCACTCAGCTAAAAACCTTAGTTCAGCTGTTCTGTAAACACTTGACAAACTGCGCTATAGACTGCCATTTTTTCCTCCTCATAGTGTATATTTGATATGAACTACAATCAATTAATCTACCAGGTTTTACATCATGTTTTCAAATAATCATAACACTCAATGTTACTCAATACATATTAAAATGAAGAAAAGTAACTGTACATTTTATAGCGTGCATGTTCTGAAAACATGAAGTATGTGAGAAACTGCTGATACATCTAATGTTTGTCATTTAGAGGCTGTTGGAGATTTTCAATAAATATATTGTAAGTTGACATGTCCAATGCAGAAATATTTTACATTCATAAAGCAAAACTGTGCATTTTTTATTTATTTTCAACAATATTTAACAGGATAAGCAACCTCAATGGCATACACTGCGGTAAACAAACTTGGCTCTTGAGTTGTCAAAGACGGTGACTATGGGCAAAGCAACATAATATCAAGTAACATCCAGTTGATTAAAGGATGCAAACCATTTCTTTGTACATTGTTATACAGAGAACTTTACAGAGAGCGAATAATTGTCCACACATTCAATGCTAAGGTACAGAATACATGAATTGAAAAAAAAAACTTGTGAAAAATGCAGAGCAAAACAAATACTTCTGCAAATTTCCTATAAAAACACAATTAAATTCATATGGATGATATGCTTCATTTGGCAGTGATTATTATAGGGAGCCATATGATCTGGCGAGCATGAATTCTGTGTTTTGGGTTAAGACAAATGTGTCCTTCATTTATTACACAATACAAGGCATGTCACAGGTTCACCCAACACGCAAAGCTGTTGGCGTTTAGATGACATGAGCAAACACATCCTGAGAGAGGACCAGGATACTCACAGAATTTATTTGGCTTTCATAGAAGATTAAATTATCAGTAAACAAAAAAATATGCACTTGTCAGTTTTGTAAATAATATTGCTGAAAAAAGACAGCCATAATTAACAGACTTTGATCAACAAACCTATCAGTTTGTTCCAGCTTTTTGGTCAAAAATAATCCAGACATGACTCTCTCAGAGCAACTGTGTATATCTACAGATATTGATTTTTGTATAATTATTTTGAATATGAATCGTATCCATTTACAGGATGCGTTATGGTGGACATAGAGAGATCTGTCTCACTGATAGACATTTAACCGTCACAAAATTGACCATTTTTGACATGTTTTCTGCCTTCTAAAATAAAAAATATATCATATAGCATCTTAACAGTTACAAATCTACTACAGAAAAAATTGCCTCATGTATAGTTGGAGCACTTGGTTTCACGACAGTCATTATTTTGTAGGTGGACATGGAAATATAGACACTGATGCTGATACACGGTTGAATTAGTTTGGGAGAAAGAAAAAAAATAAAAAAGGCTTTGAAGAAAATTGGCTCCAAAAGCCACCATGTTTTTGCTGGTTTGCTCAAACACAGATACACACACACACACAGGCAGCTTTTTGGCAACCCTGATGCTCCCTTGAGTGCAACTGCCATGTTTTTGGGGATTGAATTAGTTTGAGTTGTTGCTCTCAAACTCATGCTTTAATGCTTCCGTTCTCCATCTCTCACTGTGGTGGTTGTGCCTGAGGAACGGTGAAGAGCAGAGAAGGGGTGCTGGCAGGGTGGGCTAAGTTCTAGGATTTGACTGAGGCGTTTGGTCACAACTTCCCATCCGTGTTCTTCTCACTCCATTAGTAAAGACGTTTTTCATAACTATGGACACAAAAGAAAATAGTTTGAGAGTGTGATACTGATGTTTGCTTGGACGTGTGAAGGTAGTGTTGAGCACTGGCACCCTCTGGTGACTTACGAGTGAAGTCCATGTATGCCACCCTCCACCTGAGCAGACATAGTCCTCTTCTCAAACTTCAGCTCTCCAGAATACATCATGGACCTAAATGTGTAACAGTAAAGGAATTTTTATAGTGCTTAAAAACAAACCAAATGCACAATAAAACACAGGCACATACTTACCGGAGCACAGAGAGGCTTTTAGCGCCGATGTCTTGGCAGCCGTGTTGGATTCCAGCGATGAGGTATGGGACAAATTTATGGATGGAGCCTTTGTCCTGCACTGAGCCTGACACTCCTTGAGCCACCTTCACCTTATCACCCTCGCTGCCAAGACGGCCAAACAGCACACAGAAAGCAAGGTCATGTAATGATAATATATCATTATAAACTGCTCGCGGAGTCACATCATATTTCTGTTAAGAACAGCAGGCTACATGCGGCGTATATAGCATTTCATTCTGTGCTTCCTATTACTGAATAATTGAGTTCTAGTGAACAGTATACTACACAAACACACACCTGAAGTATCGTTTCTGACTGCTGGAGTTCTTCTCCATGGCATCTAGCGAGCCCATGCCTCTGTACTTCTTTAGTCGTACCCCATCAGAAAAGAAATACTCGCCTGGAGCTTCTGTGGTGGCGGCCAGCAAAGATCCCATCATCACTGCAAACAGAATACATTTGTTTCATGTAAACGGATGCAGCAATATTTTTATATCATTCTCAACTTTAACTTCAACAACGATTACCAGTCGATGCCCCCAGGGACAGGGCCTTCACTACATGGCCGACTGTCTGGATGCCCCCATCTGCGATGACCGGCACTCCAAACCGTCGAGCGTATTCTGCCACCTTATACACGGAGGTGCCCTGAGGTCGTCCGCATGCCATGACTACGGGAATCAGAAATAGACACACGTCAGGCTTCTTCTTTTCATGCCGAGTTATTTCATGCTCATTTTTTTATTATTATTATGCCCATACACCCCTAGGGGTTTGCCTCTCAGGCAACATGTGGGTAATTAGTTGGAATATTTGTGTGTGAGATTGACTCCCAACCTTCCTGTGTGATGCAGATTGAACCACAGCCCATTCCCACTCTCAACGCATCCACACCTGCGTCGATTAGGTTCTTGGCCTGGGCAGCTGTAACCACTACAGAGAGAGAGACTAAAGTCAGAGAGAACAAGAGAGAGAAACTGTGCAGTAAGTGCTCATTGTAGTAATATAATCTGAAATTCACCATTTCCTCCCACAACCTGCAGCTCTGGGTACTTCTGCTTGATGTAATGAATCATATTAATCTGATATACAGAGTTGCCTTGTGACGAATCCTGAAAAACAAATAAAAACAGTATGTTGATGATGCTAGTGGCACTGGTAACACACTTCACATTTAATAGAGACCAAAATAATGATGACAAATACATTGGTTATACATGAAGATAGTCCCCCCCCCCTTCAAGCATTAATAAACCAACATCGCAGCGCCTGCTTTCATTAAATATACTGGAATGAAAGAATGAGGTTTTCTTTATTACAACAGCAGTGACTTTGACCTACCAGAACCACTACATCTACCCCAGACTGCGTGAGCAAATCCAGACGGTATTTATCGTCTTCACGGGTGCCGATGGCGGCACCACACAATAGCTGTTTGCGAGAATCTTTGGAAGCCAGAGGATAGTCCCTGTTCTTCTTCAGGTCTGTGCGGGCTATGATGGCCACCAGTTCATCCTTGTCATTCACGATGGGCAGCTTACCTGTACAAGTAAACAAACATAACCTATGGAGACCTTTTAAAAGGGTTACATACTACATTGAATACTGTTTCCTGCGTGGGGAAAAGGGCTGAAAGGGCTAGAACTGTAAATCAGATTTGATAATTCAGTTAAAGAGTTAAATTGCATCTGATGTCTATAGTCATCAGATGGTGTTTGGGTGTTCTCACCTTTTTTGCTGCGTTGCAGGATGTCGTTGGCCTCTTTCAGTGTGACACCAGCAGGTGCAACAACAAGATCCTCTCTTTTAGTCATGGCCTTGAAAACAATAACAGAGTCACAGCTATAAAGGCACAGCATGTCAAGCACTGGTACTATAGTATATGGCAAAACTGCAAAAAAGGTTGTTAACATGAACAAACAATAAAAATATATATATCCATAGCCTTTATTAATTTCAGTTAAGTTGTATTATTAAGTTAAAGATTGTACTGTAAAGATACTGTAACAAATGTGTTACATTAACCAATGTTAACTACTTTATTTTTTATTGATTGACTATTGTAAAGTTTTACATATATTATATTGCAATGTATACATTAGTTTAAATGTTGAGGAAAATAAGACTTTGTTATACGGTTTATTCAAAAATATTATATTATTAATATTTCTGTTTTATTTTATAATGTATAATAAATGTTTCTTGAGTGTCAAACCATCATTTTAGAATGATTTCTGAAGGATCATGTGACACCCAAGACTGGAGTAATGATGCTGAAAATATATCTATAATATATGACGTTTTAAAACATTAAAATAGAAACCAGTCATTTTGAATTGTAATAATGTTTCCCAATATTACTGCTTTTACTTTTTACAGCCTTGGCTAATATAACAGATTATTTTCAAAACCATTCAAATGCTTGCAGACAGCAGCTGAAGTAGTGTAGATGCACATTTGTTCACAAAGGCAGTCTTACCTCCTCTAGAGGTTTATTATTATCCTTCTCAGACAGGAAATCGATGTCTCGTGATGTGACGATGCCGACCAGTTTGCTGCCCATCTTGCCCGTCTCAGTTATGGGGATTCCAGAGAATCCGTGTCGAACTTTTGCTTCAAGTACATCACCTACAGTGTGACGAGGACTCAGGACCACTGGATCAGTGATGAAACCTTGCTCAAACCTCTTCAGGCACATACACAAAGACCTCAACATCAAATATTAATAGGTACAAACACACAACATCAACCTTACATAAAACATTTACAGTGACACTGTCTTACCTTCACTTTGCGCACCTCATTAGCCTGAAACTCTGGGGTGCAGTTATGGTGAATGATGCCAATTCCTCCCATCAACTGAGCAACAAGTCATAAATATACAAATTAATGATTGACAGATGTCAGTCTAATCAAAAAAGGGATCTAAGAGGAACTTACTGCCATAGCGATGGCCATTGAGGATTCAGTAACAGTATCCATAGGAGAGGAGATGAGTGGAGTCTTCAATGTGATCTTCTTAGTCAATGCTGAGGTCAGGTCCTTTATAAAACATTACAGAAATGTAGAACATTAATTTCTGTGAATAAAACAAAGGTGACTGTATTTTGACTGCAGTTTTATGTCTGGCCACTAGAGGCAGACCCATCAATGTCATTTCAATAGGAAGATTCGTTTGAAAGTTTAAAAAAAAAAAAAACATATATAATGATGTGTGTGAAAGTACATGCAAACCAAAATAATGAGAAGTTGGTGGGTTGAAGGTGGAAAATAAGGTGACAGTGAAGGCTGTGACCTTCATTTATATACCAGCGCTGAGAAGTGTTACTCTAACACTGATAAGCTCACAAACATTCTGCTCTCTGCCTCAACCAACAGCTAAAGTTCCCAAAATATGCTTTCACATTCACACCGGTGGGGGAAGAGCGGCCTCATGGGAAAACACACCATAGTGAGAAAATTCTTTGGTTCAGTGAAAGGCAGCGTATGAGGTCTTAAAGAAAATTTAGACACAAAGAGTCACTACATTACTTAAAGCTGTCATTACACCAGCCTACACAAAACCCACATAGGAGTTTCAGTTTCACTCTTGATCACAGTGGCAATTGTTGTGTTTTGAGCTTCGACCTTGTTTATTTCACTATTATATTCAAGATAGGGATCTTTAAAGCCCCACTGCACACCAAAGGCAATAAAAAAAGAAAAGACAAAAGCAAAAAAATAACACAGAATGTTTAAAGTTCATTAAATTTTAATGTGTGTAGGTGGATTACTACATAGGAAAAAATAGAACAATTCAAAATTAAGGGGAGAAAAAGCAGCTGGTTTACGAGTAATTTTAAAAGTGCTGAATCGATTGTTACAAAAGTCAAATAAAGTCACAAATAAGGGAAGTTGTACACAGCAAAGGAAAATCCTTGTGGTCGCATGCAAAATGTTACTAAATTTTCATTTTAACCATTACTTTTGTAACATTTGCCACTTTTTCAAGCTAGGTTACAGTGAGCAATGAAACAAAAAGAGACAGCCATTTAGCTAAAAATAGTGAGTGCAGAGAAAACACAGACGGGTAGTTTAAACGGACACGTCATTATGAAAACAAACCGAATGAGTGAATGAAAGTGTGGAGGACACAGGCTAGACGACTCACCACTTCATCTGAGGTGAAGTCAATGAAGCCAGGCAAGATCAGGAAGTCACTGCAAATGAGACAGAGAAAGAAAAAAGTCAGTGACCAAGAATCAAATCATACACATTCTCCTGGAAGAGAAACAGTCCATTTTAAACATACTACTTAAAAAAAAGTGTGGGATCTGTAATATTTTTAAGTCACTTATGTTCACAAAGGCTGTATTTATTTATTCATAAATACAGGAAATAATTTATTTTATTTTTTTACAACTTCTGAATTGTCAAAGTCCTTTGGAAATCCTTCTAATATGATGATTTGCAGCTCAAGAAAAACATTCATCGAAATCACTTGAACAGTAGTACATATCTCCTCAAAATTAACAGACATGAGCAAAGTCACAAAACTCCCATTTTATTTCCATAGGAAGAAGAGAATGTGTTTTCAGATAAACACTCAAGCGTAATGAAAACCTGACGCTGACTGCTCGATTCATGACATCTTAAATCACGAGAAGCGCTAAATCAAGTGTGGTCTTTGAGGTAAGCTTGAAAAACATCTAAGGCCCAGGCAAATTCTGACATGCCCTACATAAACCAAGTCTTTACCTGCTTAATTTCTGATATCCATCGATTCATGCTTTATAAATACTGCCAAGTGACAGAGGAAAAGAGCTCCTCAGTCAGGCAAAAGGTAACGGTCTGGTAGATGATCCAATGGAGATCGAGAAAAGAAGGATTTTGAATATTTCACGGGTATGTAAAAAAGATGAGGTAGAGCCACAGACAGCTTTAAGGACATAAACATACTTGTGGTGGGCTAAAAAAGGAGTCTGTGTCGGCTGGGACAGGGCGGGGTTCCTGTGCGCCCACAAGTGCTGGCCACACACCCCTAAACATCAACAACAGGAGAAGCCAGATTAAATGTGTTAAAATCCAAGAATTGGTTTGACTCCAAGGAATATTCCATGGAAACAAAATTTGTTACACCTTGTCCTATATAAGCACGGATAAGAAGTAGCGTCAAGCAATAAAAGCTCTTTCCCACGTTAATCTGATTATTTATTCTGTTTGTTTTCTATTTGTTGCATAGTTCCACCCAGCAACTGCCACGGCCACACACAATATGAAATTTGATTGGTCCAGAATCCTGCTCCTGATTGTTTGTGATTTGCTCATGTTATTTTGTCCCTTTCAGTATTTACAGACAAATGACTTCATGTATTTAATCTACATATTTGCATGTATGATAATAGATTAGCACAAACTTTGCTGAATAATACAACAGCTCTAAAGTCTCTCTGGTGCAACAACAAGCCTCAGTTTTAAATGACTCAGACTATAAACTTCACTAGAAACAAAGGCAGTACAGACTGAAACCCAGACTGCCTCCAAATATGAAGTAAACAGTGCCAAATACCACCACAGACATGCTGACTACCGCTTTATACCAACCACCTTAGAACAAATCCAGATAGCATGGTGATCCACTAAACCATACATGTACATATGGTATTTTGATTGAATTCTATACTGTCTCCTAATCGTTCAGCTAATCGGTTTTAATGAGCATTCGGTCTGACTGAAGTGGTTCCATAATCCAGTTGTGGCTTCAATGTGATCTCCTGATCATCCATACTTTAGAGAAATGACATCCGAGTCGTCCACTGTATAATTCCTATTTCTCTTCATTTAACAACATTAGTGAAACCATTGTGCCTCACTCTGCATTCATTCATTGCTTAAAGAAACTGCTATAGGGTCACACTCAACATGCATTTTCTTTCACAGACTAATAATGCCATTTAGATTGGGCAAGATTCAATGAGAAGAGCAATTGGGCAAGAATCGAAGGCAAACGAGAGGTTTTTAGCTAGCAAGAGGGTTTGATCCATAAATCATATTTTAAACATCATTATACATTAATTGACAACAATGGCTCCATCTTTGGTAACTCAAAATTAAACATTGGGATCAATTACTTTTCAGTTAACCATATTCAAGAGAAGAATTCAACTAATTAAGCAACAGTGATTCATTTTTCAAACAGACTAAATATAAAACTGAACTAGACTAACTCAAATATTTTTTTAGACTGCATTAAAAAAAAAAGTAGGCATTCTTAAAGGGACAGTTTACTCCAAAGTAAATTCTGTTGTCATGCAAATCCAAACCTGTATGACGTTATTTCTTCTCTGAAACATACAGCTTTCCTGTAGCTCAAACCATAGATTGTGGCGCTTGCAACGCCAAGATTATGGGTTCGATTCCCAGGGAAAGCAAGAACTGATAAAAATTATTAGTCAGTGTACCTTGCTATCACAATGCAAAGCGTCTAACAAATGCATAAATATATATTTCGATAAATGTCTAGAGGTTTCCCCCCCCATTTAACGGAAGTCAATGGAGATCCAAACTGTTTTCCAAAATTATGTAAAATTATTTCTTCTAAGGAATGTCTTCTTGTGTTTCGCATGGAAAAAAAGGATGAGTAAATGACAGAATTTTAGGAGAATTACCCTGTAAGAAAATTCCACAACCCTAAATAGTGTGAACATCTTTATATCAGATTGGATATACATTATGTGCTGCCTTTGAATGAGTGCATTTAATTGATAAATAGCTCAATGAACAGCTAGTTTCATAAAAGTAAAACAGAAAATCTAGATTGAATGAATAAAACAATGAAAAGGCCTTTGTAACGGCTAATATAAATGAAGGAATCATTCCAAAATAAAATCTGCTAGCAAAGTAACAGAGATGAGATTTATCGCATCAGTACAGCAGAGGTCGAGCCTCATGTGTCACATGCCCTACAAAGATAAACACTTATGCATGCATTCCACAAAATCAATTCAACACATACATGCATGGGGGATTCAGCCGCAAATGTGGTTTTATCTATCCCTGCCTGCATGTACAGAAGTTCTCCCCCATTCACATGATGCCAGCGTGAGGACAGTCATGCGGCCCAAATGCATCCCTACACGCTTTTCATTACAGATAAGACGGTTATAAAGCTGAAACTTTCACCTTGTAATCTAAATCTTAAAGGCAACAGTGTTTGCAAATCACTGTGTCCTCATGTTACTCCTCATGACACTAGTTTGACTCCAATACAATGCATTAGTGAAGACATTCACATGCATTAAGTGAAACGTGTTCCACATTTAAAAACAGAAAGGAAAAAAAAGTAAGTACAGTTTAGAAAGGCACAAAGGAGAGTACATGAGGACAATTATCATTTGAGTGAACTATCCCTTTAGTTTCTTAGAAAACCAAATTCAGCTTGTATGGATCAATCATGGAATTATATATACAGTAATATAACCTGGCTTAACCAGGTTGGTTTATATAATTCATACATGACACCATGTTCCCCCATCAGGGAGTGAAAGCAAAATCTTTTGATTGTCTCCCAACAGCAAGGACCCTAAATAGACCGCGCTGACTAGATTCAGCTGGAACGTTTGCATCCCTTACTGAGCTCGCTAGAAGATGATGTCTTAAATAAAGGGCCGTATTACTCACTTGTAAGTCATACCGTCCCCCATAGAGCAAAGCTCTTCCGCCGTGAGTCCGTCTCGGACAGACTGCTGTTCTGATCTGTAATGTGGATGCTCATTACATACGCACAGAGTATCACTGCAGGGAGAGGAACCCAATGAAAAGTACTTACTTGTAAGTTAGACCATCTCCAACCGAAAAGAGCTGCTGGGCAGTCAATCCGTCATCAGGGATATAGCCCGTTCCTCCACTTATCAGATAGTCTGCCATACTGGAAAGGGAAATACAAAAACATGACCTGTAAGTAACAAGCAGTTCTGTGCCAACCACCCATAATGCATTCGATTCTAAAGTCCAATCACTATTTATATTGTATGAGGAACATAGAAATTACACAATCATTTCTGCACTTCCCCTAGACTGCTTAATAGAATGCAAAACAGTCTTGTTCTGCAAGTAAAAATCCCATTAATTTTCTCCATAGGGGAATAGATTTTAACAACTTCTAAAACCAAGACCTACTGTGAGCTGCAAGGTTGCTAATCCATGGTATATGCTTTTGTTTTTGCTGTACCAATCAGTTTGCATTTTCAATGGAATCATGTTTATCAAAAGAATTACTGGAAAAAAAACGACATTATTCTGCAAAGAAACAACCAAATCACACCAAGACAACTCTTTAGTACCCATACCCTCCCATGAAGCACTGCCAATGATGTAAATATTTATATATATATTTGCATATTTTAAAATGACAGATCAATGCTGATTCTTTATACACGATCAACATCTTTAAAACAGTAGTTTTAAACAGGAATTATTTTTAATTCCATTATGAAATGCTTCATGGGACTGTAGTTATTTCCAGTCTTTTGCCAACTTTTAGGTTTTATTTTTGTAAAATTTAATTTGAGATTAAATGCCATAGACCTCAATTTGATATTTAAAAATATAACCTTATATAAATATAATACAAGTTCTTGCTTTGCCTGGGATCGAACCCATGACCTTGCCGTTGTAAACACTAATGCTCTACTTTGCTCTAAAACAGACACATTACAAGAAAATTCTATTTCCGTTTTTCCAAGAAAAACGTAATTTAACATGCTGTTTCCCTGAAATGTTGTGAAATTTAATAGCAGTTTTTCAATGACAATTGTATCTACACTAAAAAATATCTAAAAATGCAGTCCAACTGGTATTTGATATTGCATCATTTTCTGACCGTTTATTTATTTGGATTCAGTATTAACAATGCTTGACCATGGTAAATAATGATAATCTGAGAGCAGAAAGGCCAACAGTTGATAAATACATAATAAACAATATTTACTCAATTCACTAAAAATATTTGAGGGTGAAAAATTAAAAAAAAAAAAAAAACTTATCTACTGACTAGGCCAATGTGGTCCAATCAGTTCAGCTCCAAGCCTAAACAAACACACCTGAACTAACTAATCAGTCAAGATGTTTGAAATGACTGGAAACCTCCAGACAAAAGGTTTGAGTTGAACTCTTCAGGGTGGTGATTCTCCAGAAGCAGGTTTGGTCACTAGGTCATTTTGGACAGTCATTAACTTTAAATTATTGAACACGTTTCAAAATATCTGCTAATATTTTCCTTTTGACTGTGATTCTGGACTTTGTGCCAATAAGGGTGCCCTTGTGTTTTAAGCAATCAGCCTTGATGGGTGTTTTTATAAACCCTAGCAGTGTCAATGCCACTGTTTTTATTGCCTCTGGCTGAGGTTGATAATCTAAATGGCCAA
Source organism: Rhodeus uyekii (assembly GCA_037043235.1). Lineage (NCBI taxonomy): Eukaryota > Metazoa > Chordata > Actinopteri > Cypriniformes > Acheilognathidae > Rhodeus > Rhodeus uyekii. The sequence continues at coordinate 1,679,031 of JAWRVZ010000135.1, forward strand.
ATATCAGCTGATATGCTGTTGTTAAATCCATATTCAGCCATGTGCCATTGTACAATTGTCCCATTGTGAAATTTTCGATCTCTACATGTCAATTTTATTAATAATTATTTTTATTTATCTTGGCACTATTCATTTGCTTCTTCGAAAGCACAGGTATTTCCACCAGGAAATGCATTTCTGATCCATTTTACTTAAGAGAACAGCAGATTCAGAAGTGTGTCGTCACCAGGAAGCGGCGCTGGTTCTGTCTGTATTAAACCACATGTGGGACAATGTGGACCACAAGACGTTTGGGTTTCGTTATGTAAACAAACTCTCTTGACGAATAAAACGCAGACTGTACAAATCCAGATGCTGCGCCGTGACCTACTAACATTATTCCATGTGCACGCGCGACAAAAAAAAATAACGAACAGACGTTGACACGTGCACACAGAGAGGCGTGAAAAAAGACAGGAGGGAAATCATTCATTTTGTCTTTAAATTCAGTAATGTACACACTCGCACTACTGGCCCGGTGACCTACATTGAGAATATTAAATATAAGCCAGGGAAACACGCTTGTATCCAGGTCGAAATGCACAGCAAACATGCGCCCGGTGGAGATTTTCTTTGTTTCGAGCTCGACTAAAAAAAGCGCATTTCACATAATTATGGAGTGAATATAAATACAAACCTTTTCTGTAGATGAGCACGCGTGCACGGAGCTGATGCGCGTCAGATGGAAAACCCAGTTTACCACTCTCTGTATGAGAAAGAGCTCTGAAATCGGTTTATGCCTCTGTACAGACTATTTCCACAGGTTTGTGATCCTCCTGATGGTCTCGTTTGAATTCGGGGTTTGTGCTGATGAGTCTGGCTTTATGTGGAAAGCGAGGCAGAAACAGAAAGAGCGCGTCATATCCTCACAGCTCCACATCCACGTGGTGACGGCATGATTAACTCTTTCATTGCCCTCACTTCGGTCTGTGGAAATTAATATATTATTGTAGCCTATGTTTTTTCGATGACTAAGGTATTACAAACGTGTAAACTCTTAAAGATATGCTTTGAAACACATGTTTTTTTTCTTTGCATTCATGGATGCATAAATTATAAATAATTTAAACTTGCATAATTTTTACATTTATGCTTTCATCTTAAGTGACTTACATTTCATTTAAGGAAGACATTGACAATCTAATCAGTTCTTGCTTTCCCTGGGAATCGAACCCATGACCTTGGCGTTGCAAGAGCCATGCTATGCTGTCATTTTTTTTTGCAGCTACCCCACAAAAAAAAGATTAAACTTAAGTCAGAAATTCAAATCCTGTTAATTGTAGATGTGTAATCAGTTATGAGCTTAATTTATGTATTAAAACTTAAAATGAGACATATGTCCCCTTTTTTTATATAATCTCTCCCGTCTCATGACCCATTTTCATAATGTTCTATGCAGAGACGGGACACATGGAGGAGGCCTTGGTAATTGTCTAGCACCACTGCAAGATTTAAGTCAGCCACAACCAATTACCAGATGCCAATTGCTAAAGGATGACACTGCTTAAGGAAATTTTACAAAATTTCCTCCACATTCCCCACATGAAAGCACAAACTAATGTTGCTCCAACTAGTACAGTACAGTAGTTTAATGCAGGTATTAACTCTTTCTTTTGTAATGACAAAAACAAAATGCATGCTTTTGCAGATCTCCGATGATCCATTAAAGGTTCTTGTAACTTTTAATTATTTCATAATTATCCAAGTTCCATTGTTCCAGCGTTAAAAGGAAGGCTTTTGACATATCTGAGTGAAACGAACAAGAAAAAAATTGACTTAAAAACTGACCAATTATAGCACTTTAATGTGACCTCATGATTAAGGTTTGTGTGTTTTGCTTTGGTTTACATCCAGTCATTGACATGCGTGTGTACCCAAACATAAAACCACAATTTGTTCTCCAAGTTTGTTGGCATGCCATTCAACAACTCAAATTAGGATTTTTATCAAAGCACCCATTTAATATCGAAGACTTTATTTTGACTAGGGCTGTCTAAAAAGTAAGAGGCAATCTTAATGCGAGTAATTATCCTATGATTCCTAAGGAAGACCAGCAGGATGAGATGGAATGTACATGTGGGTTTGTAGCATTTATTTGAACAAGAAGTCACGGTACAGACAATAAGTATGGCTCCATTTTTCTAAAAATAGTAGCTTGTGTGTATGTCAGAGGCAGCAGCCATTACAATCCCTGACCCTTGTCTCCTCCCATCACAACAGAGAAGTGAAACCCACATATGTGGGTCAGTGGACATGTGGGTCAGAATATCCTCCTGCACCAGCAGCTATTTCAGTATTTCTGACCCATTTGGACTTTGCCGGGACTTCACAATCCGCTGCTTGGCTGGAGAAGACCTGATCTTCTGTGCCCAGAATAGCTCCTTTAAAGGCCAACATTTGTTGACCCTGTGTCAGATTTTAAGATTCAATTATACAAGCCTATTTTGTCCCCTAGTCTTGATGGATTAGAGATTAGAACAAGTCTTGCATTTAATTATAGGATGACAAGAGGGGATTTATCTTCCAAGTCACATGCATTTAAAAAGAATTGTGAGGCTCAAGTCATAATTATCAAGACCCAAATTAGACCGCATTTATTTGCACCAATAACATTTCTGTGACTTTGCGAATGTTAACTTACCTGTCTGGCAAACCTGCTTGCAAGCGTATCACCATGTAGCGTTGAGCTGCAGATTCGTGTCCACGCACACTGGGGACCGCTGGGAATCCATTGGGAGAACATTCAATGTTGTTCATCATTTCATGGTTCATCTCCTGTTTAAAGTCTTCTGGAATCCCCTCCATCTCTGTCCTGTTTAGGCATAAAGTCTGTGCGCTGTTCATTTCCAAAACAAATCCAACCAGTCCAAGCCAGTCTCGTGGCTGAGTGCAAATTCAAATGATGATCTCTGAATACTATTCAAAGTAGCACAATCACAGATCCAAGATTCAGAGGTGGAAACAAAAAAAGTTAACAACTACTGAACTTAAAATGTTCCGTTTCCCTGTAAATCCAGTTAAAAAACTCTCATGTCTCCAGGATCTTCGTTTTGCTTTCGGTGAACGAGTTCTCAGAAACTGTGGATCCAAGCTCTACGCACCTGCTCACATGGAGACAAGGGTGTCGCCTTGGAGATATTCCCACCTCTGAATGCTTCTGGCCCGTGCGTGTTCAAGTGCTGGTATAATAGGAGGACCAAGAAGGAGGGATTTGCAAATAAACCAGAGATAGCAAGAGAATGTTCAAGCCTGAGGGAGTTACAGACTAGGATAAAATAGAAAGCAATGCTTTGCGCTCGCGGTCTCTTTGTGGTTTTAACTGCGGCTCTGTCAAAAGCACACATCACTCTCACAAAGAGGATTGGAGAATTAGACCTGGGGACCATTAAGATTTAAAAAAAAAAATACACTTCACTGACTCTGTGTATCAATGTGTGCAGAGCTGCTTGCATAAAAGGCACAAAATAACCAGGAAAACAAATGCGATCAAGCAGGAGAAAATAACTCAAAACATAGATAAAACAACCAGACGTAACAAACTAGAAAAGACAAATGAGATTAAACAAGAAAATTAAATGAAAACCAACCAGACAAAACAAGCAACTCAAAACTGTAACATTTTGTCTGTTACCAGGGTATTGCTATGTTCTGTTTGCCTTTAGGGTGTAATGTGGTTGCTACAGTGTTCTTGGTGGTTATAAGGTAGTGTTTAATTGACCTAAATTTAAAGCATCCACCTCTAATTTGATAGTCTTTTTTTATTACTGGTTGCTTAACAACCCACCAATTTTGAAGTATCCATGTCTGTAGCACATGCTGGAGATTTAAGATCAGATGTTTATTCATAAACAAATGCAATTACTAAGTGTCTATAAATAAGCATGCCTCACAATGACAAGGACACCAACTCAGCGTCAAAACACAGTGTCATTGAGTATGAGTACAAGTGCTGTGATACTAAGTGAGTGAGTATTTTATTTTCCTGTACACTGTACTTCATACAAAACAAAAGCAGGTGGTTACAGCCGTAGCTTAAGCTGAAATCCTCTTAGACCTTATGGAAAAACAGTAGCTGACCGTCTTCAACACACTCTAGACCTGACTCAGTACATGCAAGACATTAGAAACTATGCAAAGTCAAACACGAGATTCATTTTCGGGTCTCGTGGTTTCTATGATAATTAATCTCATGCTCATTTTGTGGGGAGTCCAATTCACTAAACAGTGTGACAGACTCATGACACTCTCCATTTACTCGTGTGTGTGTGTGTGTGTGTGTGTGTGTGTGTGTGTGTGTGTGTGTGTGTGTGTGTGTGTGTGTGTGTGTGTGTGTGTGTGTGTGTGTGTGTGTGTGTGTGTGTGTGTGTGTGTGTGTGTGTGTGTGTGTGTGTGTGTGTGTGTGTGTGTGCGCTAGGCAATTCAGAGAGGAAACCTGCTTATACATCATACTTTTTGGGAAGATTTACAATGCAGAAATTTTTCTGTGGGTTGTTTAGGTTAGGAGATAAAATGTACGGTATAACAAATAATTGTTTATTAAATGTCCCCATTAAACATGGAAAACAATTATGTGTGTTTGTGTGTATCAGACCCTCATCACGACTATTTATTATCAGTTAATTTTACTGCAATACAGTATATTATTTACCCTTACCAAAAATGTCTGTATAAGAATGTTTTGTTTTTGCAATGGCACTTACCATGTTCAGGTACTATATTATTTACATGATAAGGCCTTTTTGCATGTCCAAAACAAAACCTTTTTTGGAAAACTATTTTTGTGCTCCCCCTAGCGACCATGTGGTCATTTCGAAATCCCTAATTTCTCTTTTTCTTTTCCACCAGCAGAGGGCTGCAAAGACCATTTTTACCTTTTTTTACCCCATAGGACCTTCATTGCGCAAAATCCTATCTCGTGTTGCTCTCTCAATTCAAAAGTCCAACGAAATATTAAGTATTATTTTATTAATTGACCGTACATTTTTACGCAATGTATTTATTATTAATATAGTCTAATTAACCTATCGATGGCCAGCTGTAATAATGCAAATCTTTGGTTCAGAGATGTGTGAAACGAATGAAAGTGACTAAAACATTTTCTTTTGATGATTCATAAAGCACATCCTGTTTCAACAGACTAACAAATGAGTTCATTTAGTTTTTAATGACCTGACTGATACGAGTAAAACGTCGAATCAACCGTTTTTACAGTTACTATACTTTGCATAATGGATTGAGTCCAGTAATTCTTTCTGTAGATTCATATATAGATTTACTCGCAGTCTGATTCATTTCAGAGAATCGATTCTTTTGAGCAGTTTTATATGAACCAGCTCAAAAAAAAAATCAGTGATTTTACTCGTTGCCTGTCACCTCGGCCTGTTTATTACATACAATAAAGTTGTATAGGTGCTTATTACGTGTTATATGGAGGTTTGTTTCTTGTGGTCCAGCTCATAAAACCATAACGTCACTTAGGAAATGCGTTAATAAAGCGGTCACACAATCGTCGTCTACGTATTGCCTGTGCGTTTCATCTGTAACACTTCTACTTTTCTTTATTAAATTAGAATATAACGTTCGAGCTCAGCGTTAGCTTACTTTTCACGCGTTAAACTGAGACCTTTTGATTCGAGAACCACTCGGATCTGTTCGGACATGTGAATCGGTTCGCTGAAAAGATCCGTCTCAAACGAGCTGTTCTTTCACATCGCGGGAATTTCTGCAGGTTAGATGTTGGAAACTCCCATTAAAAGGATTTATGCGATGTCATGACATGTAAAAAGGAAGTCGGCTCACATCGGCTAGCAATGCTGTAAAAAAAAAGTCTCAAGCAAGCAGGACGAACATTCCTCCAGGTAAGGAAAAATAAAATATTTAACTACTTTTGTGTTGGGTGTTTTGTCTGGGTATTTTGGGTTTGTGGGGCATTTTGTCTCGCACCTTAAAGTAACATTAGAGAATTAACGAAGCCTATTTAGCTTGTTCAGCGAAATGTGCTTATGAAATCTAAATGCTCAAATGTATTATTAACTAATCGTATTCTTAATTTATATTATGTACTTCCGTATTGATGGAAGCGTGGCTAACGTGTGCGGCTGTTGCTGGTTTTATGGGCATCTCTTAGTGCTGGACATCATGGCTGAAATCGGTTTTCTGAAGATCTACTTCATCGGAACCGCGCTTTCTCTTCTGGTGGCTCTGTTCGGGCTGGTCGATTCTGTCGGGGGTCTGATGTATCCTCAAGGATCCGACTGGGCAGACGACAGCTGGACCGAGAAACAATCCCCCCCGTCTCCATCACGGGCTGCTGCTCCTGCCAACAACATCAAGCGCTTCGGGTCGAGATGATCTGGGTTTTCTCCACTGCCGTCGGTGGAGTCTTTAAGTGCACTAGGAGAAAATAATCTGTGTGTTAAGGTCACTGGCCTACTAAAGCTTAATGTTATGGGATTGTTTCCTCCATTACACTACTGTGAGCTGTGGGAAATATGAGACGATATGAAGAACATTAATGATGGCTACTGGTACTCCAGATATTAGATGCAAACTTGTTTTTCTGGTGTCTGCTAAACTTGTATGACTTCATGGAAGAGATTGAAATACTACAAACGTGATGCCAGTGCTGTAGAATATTGAAATCCTGTGTGATCTAAAATATTTTTGTATTTTAAATGTTTTTGTGTTCCTTTTTATACTGTTTATATGAATGTATTTATTAAAGTAGCTTCATGGTATCATATATTTACTGAGAAACTGACATCAATCAGTGTTTTTATTTTTGTTAACTTGTATTGTGGTTCTAAAATTTGTTACTGAAATTCACTGTTATGCAACTAAATAAAAATATACACATGATAACTTTTCTCTATTTCATGCTGGTTTTACGCATTAAAAGTTTAAGAAAAAATAATTATCAACACTTTACTATAAGATTTCATTAGCTAACAGTTCGCTACATTAACAATATAAGTAATAGCGACGTAATGAACAATTAATCTACAGTGTTTATTTATCTTATTTATTGTTTATTTCAATATTTACTACTATATTATGAAAATAAAAAGTTGTATGTGGTAACTATCACTTGATTGATTTTAAGATTTATGTGTGACCATAATTATGCAGCTTATTTATATACAGTATATATATATGTATATATATATATATATATATATATATATATATATATATATATCCTGAAATAAACTGACGAGGTGGAAATCTATTAGTGAGATCAACAGAGACGGCTGGATTGATCGTATCAGGTAAAATCTTGTTTAGGGTTTAGGTTTTCCAATAGAAAGTGACATGCCTTTCCAAAGCTGAAGTTGAAAACTGGCAGCTTTCAAAAGAACCTTGATAAAGAAGACTATTGTTATTGAGCAATATCATATAGCTACGCCTTTCCATGAAAGCCACAGCCCCAAATTCTTGTCAAAGAAAGTCATTCTACTGTATTGTTATTTTTCTTAATCCTAATTCTTTAACTTAATTCTTAAACATAATAGCTGTGTATCTTTAGATTTGTCATAATTACAGCAGTGTTTCATGTTTTATTAGGATGTTCCCAGTAGTCCAGTGACTTTTTAGTTCACACAAGCTGAGTCATGGCATCATGAAGAGCTAAACAACATCCTGTCCCTGTGATTAGTGATTCAGCGTATCACAAAACTCACAGTTCAAAACATATTACAGTTTTTGAGGGACGCATCGGATCACCAAGAAAATAAATTTGAAGGTGGGGGTGATTATCTTTGCTTTCCACCTATTACTTAAAGCTCACTTTAAGTGCTCTTATACCACAGCAAGAACTACTAGCCTAACTAATAAAGTTAAAACAACATTAAAGGCAAGTGACAGACAGTAAAAAAGACACACACAGCAATTAAAAGCATAGATAAATACAAATTACAGTTACAAATAAAGTAAGTTCTAACTGAAGTATTCATTTCAGGTACAGAAATGTAATAACTGTAAAAACACTGTTCACTGTATACATTTCCATAATCTTTGCTAAGGCTGTGTTTTGTTGTTTGATTAGCATTCATGGCAGACGACAGCAAGTATTTATAGGCTGCTGTAACTTTAAGACCTCATGCATGGATTCAATATAATGATACACATTCATTTCTTTCTCAACTCGTTCATAAGACATAACCGACTGTGTTGAGAATATCTGCAGGAACGGGGTGTTTTGACATAATATCCATGTATGTGTCCATCAAAGTGCGTGAGGACCCGAACTAGGAATCATTAGTACCAAATTCAATAATTTTTTACCTCTTCCAGCACTGGAATGGTTTTAAAATCTATTGAGTGTACAAACTAACAGGATAAAACATGTGCAAGTGATAATATTTCGCTCTAGAGTGGTTGAACAGGTGTGATATTGTGTAAATTGATAAACATTTGAAGTAAGCATCATATTGGTGTATAAAATGACTTTTATAAAGTGTACTTATTACACAAATAATGTACTTTAAAGGAATACACTTAAGTGTGAATTAAATGTAATCTTTTTGACAAACTAAATGCACATGTAATTGATTTCAACTGTATCACAATTAGTTGCAATTAGTTTAACTGTTGAGTGATTTTTTTGTAAACCACTTAAGTGAGACTTACATCTTCATATGTACTTTTACTTCTAGTGTCTTTAAAATATAGTTAAAGTGCACTTCTCAATGTACTGACAAAAAATGAATGTGAACTAAAATGTACTTTAATGTCAGATAACAACACTGTCACTCTGTGGCTGTAGGAAGTGAGCGCACAATAAAGGGGAATTCAAGGACACAGGTTTTAGTAATAAACAAACAAGAGAAACACAACCACAAATCTATATAACGAGATTAAGGGAGAACTACATATACCAAACAAAGAAATACATGACCAAACAAAGGGAACTAATGAGTGAAACTGAATGAAACGTGTGGGAGAACATGAATGAAAACAAACTGTGACAAACACACTTAAGTTTAAATGAATATCAATTCATTTACATGTGCTTTAGTATATTAGCCAGTACATCAAAATAAATGTACTTTTGTAAAACACTATAAAATCATAATTATTTCAAATGTGTTTATGTAAAACATACTCAGACATGATTTCAAAGTTTACCATTTTTAAAATGCATTCAAGTATGTTCAGAAATATTTAAGCACTCTTAAGTGGCCTTTCATTTGTATTATATTGTCTATTATATTATAAGTGCACATCCAATACAATTAAGCACACTTCTTTTTCACAAGGGTATTAAAAGCCACAAACAGAAAAAAGTAGTATTACTCTAAGAACTTAATTGCTCAAATATCTATTATAATGTAATGACAATGCCCACAAGTGCCCACAAGCAAAATCTGGCAACATCAGTTAGCTTTCATCAGGGCTGCACCTGAAATCACATATCTCTCTAGACTAGGGAGTTGAGTAGAGTACTCACATTGTGAGTGCCAAAAAGTATTTTATATAGTATGAATATGTGTAGTATGAATGGTTACATTTGCCATGGTCATGTGACCTATAGCAGCATCAGTTGTATTACTTCACTGCCGTTCGCAAATCCTCTCCCGTTGCCACATGGGATTTTTGGGATTGTATGACTCATGGGATTGTGTACACTTCAGAATCTCTCCGGAAGTAGCAGGTCCTTCAGGTACTTTTTGCTTACTCTTTATGAGTACCGTGAATTCAGACAAACCTTTTTTGCCATATAACATTTTTACACCTACTATGTAGGAAGTATGTGATTTCGGATGCATCCAGGTATTACACACTTCACTGACTGTAAAGTAGACTTACATATTAGTTATACCTTTAGGCTATATGGAGCAACATCACTTTCTTTTAGATAAGACATGAACAGAAGTGTACACATGCACATACACATACAGACACACACACACAGACACACACACACACACACACACACACACACACACACACACACACACACACACACACACACACACACACACACACACACAATTTGTGGATAAACTCTCTTAAAGTTCAGTGTTAATACTTTTAGTTCATATTATTAGTCCCCTTTTTGTCTGTGTAGCACTTGAATGACAACAACAAATAATCTACCGTAATGGCTTCTAATTGTCAGAGAAACTTGAATGTCCACCCTGACAGGAAGACGTAGCTAAGAATAGCAAGTGCTTGAGTTTCCACCCAATTTCACAGACAGTAGTTCCTTTATACACTATCAAGACTCGGTCACTCCAACATTGGCTTATCATCTCAATACTGCTCACTTATTGACTTATATTCACTTATATTACTTTAATATAGCAATAATGCAGTATGCAGTATAACAATATGAACAATAACTTGGCTGGGGAACGATCTTTATTGTCCACTGGCATGGAAAATTAACTTTCGCTCCTCCCCACAAGATGGAAAAGTACACAATACACATATTGGATGCGAATGAGGTCACACTTTTGCACTTTTTTTTTCTTTTGCCTTATCTGCCTTTGTGCTATGACATTTGAGAATGAAATGCAGTGTTGATATATAGGAAATGCATGTATTGACGTAGAAGATTCCAATAAAATACATGGCTCAGTAAAATATAATCAACTCCTAAAAAACTGAAATTAACTCAATAAGATCACATAAAAATAATGAATAGTATTATGTAATAAACATGCAGCTTGTATTGGTGCGATTTTGCTTAGTTATTAATTTATTTGCTATTAAATTAGCGGTTTTCCTGTCAGAAATCACAGGATTAACACATTTTAAATTTGCATAGTGTAACCAAAATCTAAATTTGCTAAATCTAACCAGGGATTTGAGCATATAAAATTTGCATAACAGCATTTGTGCATGTGTTAAATAGTTTGAATGTTCAAACTTTCTGAGTTGTGTAAATATTTTAAATTCTGAAATTTGCCTCAAGTTTTTACAGACTTTTACAGTTTTGAATGCAAATGCGTAGCTCATGTTCCTCTTTTCCCTATTTATCACTGTGTTTACTGGAATTGCACACGTTGTCTTCTCACGCCTTAGTTCTTCCTGTTACAGATGCATGAATCATTTGTTTTATTATTAAACTATTTTATAGAATTAGATTTTTACTATTTATTTAAATGTATTTAAAGTTATTATTGAGCTAAATATCAAGGCGTGGTCATATTTTTCATCATATCTTTCCCCCTCAATACTATAATCCATCAAACAGTCTGTACATCACATCCTCATTTTAACCTGTTACATTAAATGGCTAAAGTGCATTTGCCTCAACACCCACAAACCATTATAATGAAAGCTAGTATTTACATTTCATTCCTCTTTTCTCTATTTAGTTCAGTGGTTCAGTCTCATATGATGTTCTCCCTTTCACACAGTCATCTAATCCTGGCGACATACTAATGTTGTCTCGTCTCTCAGCTGCCTTGTTTAGTGAGACCAGCACACTGGTCACTGATCCACATCTAAGGACCCCACTGATTGAACACATCTCACCCCTCATGTAGCTCATGCCACATGACTGCTGGCAGAGGGGAGGGGGTGGTAGTCCACAGCAGGGAGTGGGCCTGCATTCCTGATGCCAGAGAGCATACTTGGCATTCCTGGTTTCTCCTAGTTGCTCTCAATGAGCCATTTGACCGGCGCTGAGGATTTTTCCCCTCCCCAGAGTGGCAGAGTCAGCCTCTGACAGATGAGGGTTGCTGCTCAGGGAGAATAGGAGACCATTCATGCCATACTGGGACTAGAATGATGCCATTGAAATGTAGCATGCACCATGGAAAATGTTTAAAAGTGCCATGTCTCAATTCACTGTGATTTGAGATGTTTTTGGATATCATAACCATCAAATACTTACTTAATGATTGCATAAACATATAAGAAGAACTAACAAAAAAGTATGAAAAAAAGATCTCTATTTGAGTGCAGTCTCTTGAATTTTCCAAAAATTTGTTTTTCCATCCCTTGCCACTCAGTTGTCTGACTCAAGAATTCCATGAAATGTGTTTTACAAAAAAAAAAAATGCTAAGAAATCTATCATTCATCAAAATGAATCCAGATGGCATTGGTATCAGCAATATCATGGCACTACTATTCATATATAATTGTTGGAAACCGTGTTTTCTGGACAAATACTACAGTGATACCTTAAAATAACATGGCATATCACTGTAAGACCATATTTTCTGGTCAAATACCACAGCAATACCTTGAAATAACATGGTATATCACTGTAGGACCATGTTTCCTTGTCAAATACCACAGCAGTACCTTGAAATAACATGGTATACCATTGTAAAACCATGTTTTCTGGACAAATGCCATAGCGATACCTAGACATAACACGGTACTATATATCATTGTTAGACTGTTTTTTCAAGAAATATCACAGCAATACCTTGAAATAACATGATATATCATTGTAATGAATCCAGATGGCATTGGTATCATATCATGGCACTACTATTCATATATAATTGTTGAAACCGTGTTTTCTGGACAAATACTACAGCGATACCTTAAAATAACATGGTATATCACTGTAAGACCATATTTTCTGGTCAAATACCACAGCAGTACCTTGAAATAACATGGTATATCATTGTAAGTCCATGTTTTCTGGACATATGCCACAGTCACACCTTGAAATAACATTTGTATATCTAAATAGCATGGTATTACAATTGGACTCAATCACATTCCATATTACCATGGCACGCCACAGTACTTCAGAATTCTTGTACTGTAAGCAGCCTACTGTACATATCTATCAACACTGTCCTTTCATTGTGCCACATTTAGCAGCTCTCGTTCTTTGTGCTTTAAACAGCTCCGTTTCCCGTTACGCGCAATTGTAGGCAGAGCTCAGGAGCGTTTGGTGCTGAAACCGAGGCTGTAACGTCATGCTCGACTCTAAACCTCACCCACCCTCCCAGAAGCGAGCAGCTCTTTCACAGGCACAGGCGCAGACGGACTGACTGGCTGGCTGGAGCGGGAGCGGATTGCTGTAAGTATCGCCTTTGCGCGATCTTCTATGGCATTACAGTCGCAACGGCGCGTATATTACGCGGGAAGTGTGAGGGGATTATGATGTCACGGTTCGATTAATACATTGTAGCGGCTGAACGGCGGAATGTTTCAGTGTTGCAAAGCAGACCGGCACGGGGTTTGCGGAAGAGCAGCTCAGATGTCTAGAATATGGCGGAGCTGGAGTGAAACAATTCAACTCCTTAGATTTACCAGACTCCGCTTTATGGCGTGAGTAATCGCTGGGAAGTTTGTGTAGAAGCGCGCGAGGTTAACGGTGGCGTGTTGTCTGGAGAATGGCGTTTTTCTTGTTATTTCATGCCTACGGCACTGTGGAAGTTATAGCGGAAATGGAAAAGTTGTACGAATGAGTAGTTTAACGAAGCACGGATTATCAGCTTCAAACCGCGAAAGCAGTATTTTTCGACATGGTTTACATAAAGAGAAGAGTAAGGAGTGTCAGGCATTGTGATTAAAAAGACACATTTAGCGCTTCTAGTGCAGTCTTTCCTTCTAGATTTGACTGATTACCGGCCCCGCCTAGTTCTGTTCTGTTCCTTGGTCGGTCGAGGGAGATGACTAGTTCATTCAAGAAGAATTGGAGAAAACGAGACTCGATTTTCTTTCACGTTCAGTACTTTACACTTGTGCTTTTCATGGTCACGGAAAAAATGATTAAAAACACTCATGTTGCATTCCACTTCATAGACCAGAAAACAGCAGAGGGCCCTTACAGACTCCTGGTTGGATGTGACATTTTCAGTATGGTCCTTTAAGAAGCGATATGAGACTGAAGTCTCTCAAAGAGGTTGTTAAAGAAGATCCTGTTGCTTTTCCATGAATTTTTAATGGCTTCATCTTTAATGATGGGGCTCATGTCAAATTATAACAGCCTTTCTCCAAAGGTGTCTTTGCACTGGCTGGTCTGAGGTGGCTTTGTGTCTGTTCTGAGGTCTGTGTTAAAAGTGGCATGTCAAATAAAATATGGCAGCTTCTACCTCAGCGAATCTGTATCTGATGCGGCTTTGCTTCTGTGTAATGAAATGCAGCATCAGTGCAGCCTTAAACTGCAGCCACACTTACTATTTTTCTGTGAATTCTTGTGGGCAAATTCAATATATATATATATATATAATAATAAATAAATATATATATATATATATATATATATATATATATATATTTATTATTATTATATATATATATATTTTTTTTTTTTAAAGGAATCCGTTTGATCAGCATTTTCACATGCAGATTTTCTTATTAGATCCCGCTTATGTTCAGGTAACTCAAATTCGACCAACCGAAAGCTGCTTGATTGACAACTGCCATTTTTTGCCCGCAAAATGTCGTCCAAATTTCCATTCATTGTATTTCAAGTATTTAAATCTTGGTGTAAATGCATGAATGCCTCCTCTGTTTATGTAATTTGTGTAAATGCACATTTTTGTGGTATAAATGCAGCTTCTGTGCCATCTATCCAGTGTAAAATGGCTCTGTTTAGGGTTTGTGGAATTTATGTGACAAATTGTGCAACCGCTAACCATGTACACACAATTTCCTGTTTTTGAGAAAACACTTGTCATTCCCAATCGCGGAAAAGTAGACAGCAATATATCTGTCACTGCCCTAGGCAGATAAGTGTATGGCACCCTTACATTTCCTGTCTCAGAACTGTATTGTCAGTGCACTAACTTTGTCTGAACATTTAATCGTCATAGATTTGTTGTTGCTGTCATCTTATTATACATAGACGTCTAAGTGTAATTTATGCATTTGTACATAATTTGTATGTGTCAGAATTCTCAAATTGAGATACCAATACTTAGCACGGATCTTTTTTGGAGTGCTTGGTCGCAACAACCTCATCCTACTGGGGTCTGACCCCAATTCTGTCCCTCCTAGAGTGAGAGGAAGGAAATCCCCGTGATAGTGTGTCCTCTTGGGCACAGAAGAATGCCGGTCTGTTGGCTCTGTTGAAAATAACAAAATGAAGAGTTGGACTTCCTTTCAAAGAAGGCCGCCCACCGTTTGAAGACGCCCTTTAAAAATCTGGGTTCAGTCCTGGAAGAAACTTCTGTAGATGGTGCCACGTCAGCTTTGTGTCGATTTCAGGTGTATCGCTTTCGTGTTGTTTTGTATAATTATAGTCTCGATTGTTGCGGTTGACGGTGTGGCTCTTGCTTTGAGCTGTATCAGAACTTCCCAGCAGCGTTCTTGTCGGAGTCAAACCGTAAAAAAAACACGGGGTCTGTCAGGGAAGCAAATATATCTGACTTTGTAAATGGCAATTCTAATACAGCTGTCAGGACTGATTCCTCTGGAGGGCCGTGTCAGGATAAGCAGTCTGCTAGCCTGAATTACGCTCTGTATTTGTCTAGTGTCACTGTATTATGGGGCTGTAACCCCTATATGTTCAGATGAATGGTTGATTGTGGGGTTATCCAATTTCAGATCCTTAAACCTTACCTTTTGAGCCCCTGATATTGAAAATTGAGTTACGCCATTAGTAAGCTGTGTGGTTTCCCACTAAGGCTTTGACATTTGACTAGGAAACGGAATAGTGTTTTGAAGCCAGTGGTTAATGAGATGACAAAACATTAACTAGCAGCTGTAGGTAACCGTTTGAGCCTTTTAGAGGAACTAACTGAGCAGAAAGGAAAGGAGATGCTCTGGAGAGGAAGAGCATGACAGTGCGGGGGAAAGAAGGCTGTTGGCGTCCCTCGGCGAATTGGACCACTTCCTCTTTAGGCCAAAGGGCCTCATGAAACCTGGTGGCCCTGTCATGCCTTCCTTCCTCCTTTTAAGTCATGTGATTACAATGTGAGGGTAAAGATAGCTGATGTATGCGTTTGGTTTGGTTCAGATATTTTAAAAGTGGACATTTTTATAGTTGAGTATTAACTGGCTCTTAGTGTAGAAGACGGAACTGATTCTCAAGCAGTTTCCAAAGATTACTGAGTTAATGTGGTGTAGCTCAGCTTGACTCTCACGTTTTATAGCGCTAATCCCAAAGCAATTCCACAATCCCACAAAGAATTGTCCTCGCTTAAATGTGTGAGCCACGACTGATGACTGTGACTTGCAAGATTGGGACCTTTAAGTCTATAATAAAGGAATAGACATTACAACGCTTATGATCAAATTAAAATTCAGTTATTTCTTGTTGTTGTTATTAAATGCACTACCATACAAAAGTTTGGGGTGCGTACGTGTGTGCATTACATAAGATTTCCATTTCAAATAAATGCTGTTCTTTTGAACTTTCGATTCCTCAAAGATTCCTGAAAAACATGTCACAATTTCCACGAAAATGTTCCACATCAGTTTTCAGCAATACAAATAGTGAGAATCGTTTCTTGAACATCAATGATTTCTAGTGGATCATGTGACGCTGAACGCTTGGGTAAGGACCATAGGCGTAGTTTGGGGGGGGCTGGGGGGGGCATTGCCCCCCCAGACCAGAGCCAATTAATGCCTGCCTTGTGCTTTGAATATGTTTTTTTGTTATTACAGAATTCATATTTTCTCGTTTTATTTGTTTTATCTTATTAGTTCTGTGTATAGAATGAGTAAGATGTGGCTAATTAATTTTTTATTACTGTATTTAATTTTTTATTACTGTAGCTTTATTACATGCTCCCACGATTTGCGAATCTCAAAGTATCGCGGTACGTGAGTGGACGCTCTTCTCGTTCTGTTTTACGCGCTGAATAAACAAAATGGACATTCGTCGTTTTTTTAAATCCACTACTAAAAGTGTCTAATCTATCAGAAAAGAAGACAGTGGACATCTACGCATCTCGGAAAAAGAGGCGGCTTCTGCATTAGGTAAGATATTGTAATGTCTGAAGTAGTTCTATGACAGGTCAAGGGAGGATCTGTTTATTAACTTTAATCGGAACGAAGAACAACACACTGTAACAAGCACACCGTCTAACACACTTTATGCCGCATTCTGAACTCCCCGTGTTAACCCTTTCACTGCCGATGCAAAACAAAATAGCAACTATAAAGAGTCTGTTCTATTCGCTATTCTTTGTATAAAGCAGTGGTTCTCAAATAGTGGGGTGCACGTTACCCTGGGGTACATGCTTCTTTTTTTTTTGACAGGGAGTAGGTTTTCTTGCACTGAACAAGAGCAGAAGTTCAGATAATCATCCCCTCATCCTTTTACGTGTACGATCACGCCGATGTCACGTGATCAACCACTAAATTCACACGTGTTTTCACGCGATATCTGGCTCTGAGCCAAAAAAAAAGACGTGCTCTGAGCTTGTCATTGATCACAACAACTCAGTGTTTTCAACCACATAATATTTCTTTTCAGTTTCAACAAGTTGAGCCAACAAGTTGGTGACTATTTTGAATTATCTATTATACAGCGCTTTTTGTGACTGCGGTATGTCAGGTGATAAGCATGACGCGTTACCATGGAAACAATAAGGCGAAAGTTTTTGTCGCGAAATGTTTACCTCTTCCTAGGGGGGCGTGACAGAAAATAATTGAGAAACACTGGTATAAAGTCATTGTTCATTGTAAATGTATTTTATATGTAAAATTAATGATATATAAATATGATATAAAAAAACTGAGCTCGTGGTCTGGTGCCCCCCCAAGCACAAAAGTGAAACTCCGCCTATGGTAAGGACTGCTGAAAATCACAGGAATAAATTACATTTTAAAATCGATTAAGATTCAAAAAATATGTTTTAAATTTTATTAATTTCTGTTTTCAGTTTACTGTATTTTGACCAAATGAATGCTGCAGTGTAAGCCTTCTTGTATTAAGTTGAACAGTAGTGGATGTTACTTTTATGATGACTCCTTTTTGTTAGTTATAAGGACTTTGACTCCTTTTTGATAGTTATAAGGAGTGTTTTGGAGCATTGAAATGTATATTTATATAAGTTTATATTTGAGAAATGTCACAAGATCAATAAATAACCGCCTCAATGAATAAATTAAAAAAGCATTCAAATTTTCTCAATATTAGTTTAAGTAAATATTAGATCTTTCACCATGTAGCCATTATGATATACACACCTGTTTTAGGCTGAGGTCTGATTTAGAAATTTGCAGTGAAATGGTTTGAGCAACAAGTTCAAACCATGAAGTGTATTTGCTCATTTGTCAGCTGAGAATTGTGTGTGTAAATGCATCCCTGGGGTCTATATGCTGTAGTCAGTCAGATGTCAGATGCCCTGCCATGTGTTGACATTTGACACTAGAGGTTGGGGTGAGTTCTCATTGATCTCGTCTCCCGTTGTTCCCTTTCCTTCCATAATCTGCCTCCCGACTCGTTGTTTTCTAGTCTCTAAGCGGCTTACTGGTTCTAGCAATAGAAATTGTGCTATTGCCTTAGTCTTAGTGACAATGTTTTGACAGGGGATGTTTGACACCCCTGGCCTTTGAGCCAATGTTCATAATTGTTCTGAGCATCCGTTGCCTTGTAGTTTCGTGTAACCACATCAGAAGTGGAGGAAAAGCTGCTTTGACAGTAACGCCAGTGCAGATCTCTGTACCTTTTACAGAATAGTTTGCAGTTTAGACACTCAAAACCATATGGCTTTCTTTTTTCCTTGAAACGCAAAAGGAGATGCTTTGTAGGATGTTCAAACTGCTCTTTTCCATAAAATGACATATAACAAAGAACATTCCCATTCGAGTAAGTGATGACCAAAAAAATTAGACGATGGTCGCTCCAAAAATTAGAAAAGGTAACATCGTACCAAGGGCAAGATTGTCAGTGAATAACTTTGAATTTTCAAATGGCTTCAGAAGACTTATATATATACCCATATCCTTCATGGATCATATAAACTACTGTTTTGATGCATTCATGTTGCGTTTTTGTCATTTTTGAATGGTGACGGGTCACCATTCACTTTTATTTTATGGAAAAGAGCAGCATGACCATGATGCGTAATATCTCATAACATTTGTTTTTTTTGTACTTTGAATGAGATGAGGGTGAGTAAATGGTGACAGATTTTTCATTTTCTGTTTCTGTGAACATAATTTGAGACCGCACTGGTTGAGAGGATGTGAGAAAAAGAACAAATGTTCACTTTGGTAAGTCATTTTAGATGCTTTCTCAGCAAAGCCCCCACCAATTTGTTGCATCAAAAGGAAACGTCTGGTTGTAAAGCCATGATTGCTACTGTGTTGGTTTTCACTCATTCGCTTTGGCAACCTGTAACCTAGGTGAGTTGATCGGCTTGCAAATAATATGTTGACAGGGCCGGTAAAAACTACATCATTCTCCAAAACAAAAGCCTTTTCTATGTGTTTGATGGGCCCTGAAGTCACTGGATCTTTACATTGTTTTTAATTCTACTGTAGCTCAGATAAAAAGATTTAGCATGCTAGAATTGAATGTCCTTACATGGACTTGATCATCATCATCAGTGTGGGGTCATTCATAATCATTGCTCATAATGAGTCTCTTGTGTATTAGTCGGTCCAAGTTCAGATAGATAACTTGACACGATTAGATTTCTTTTTAACCGATTAAAAACAATGAATGGCAAACAGTGAGCCAGACTGCTCAGTTCACTCTTTGATCAATGCTATGTCATTGCACCTTTTATTTCAGTCTGTCTCTGATGTAATAGTCCTTGTGTTTGTTCCTAGTGATGATTGCATGGTTTCATTAAGATTTGAGTTTGAAAAAGACAACAAATACAGTGTTTGTTTTCAGCCCTGCTGTGGGTTGTGTTAATTACAGACATGAGACCAGTTTATGTAGTCATTACCACAAGACTGTGTTTCTTTGACACAGATTTCCTACAGGGTATGAGTTGCTATGCTAAATTTGTCAGAGCTTTGATGGCGTGTCTGTATTTAGCTGTTAGCTGAGGTGCTAATAACTTTACTGTCCGGTTATTGGCTCTATAATGTTTGCTACAGCAACTTTGGCTCTATAGTTTCTCAAGTCTGGTGAATCTCTCTCACCAGACTTGTAGTCTGGTGAGAGAGACAAGTCAACACACAGTCTGGTGTGTAGACTTGTCCACCACAACTATTGGGTTCAAATTGGTTTGGGTTGTTTCGCTTTGAAGCATGATTGTGGGCATTTTTTACAGACTGGTTCTAAATGACATGAAACATTAATTTATCATTCAGAAACTTGTCTGTAAAGTGGGCACATTGCTTACTGTTGCTGTCACTAACATTTCTTTCCTAAAAATCACATCTTAAACCTATAAAGAAAGACAGATGTCTGTTCAGGCCAATAGTTTTTATTTATTTATTATTATTTTTACCCTTTACGTATGTAAAATGTTGCGTTAAAAATGCAAACTAAAATCAATCATTTGAATTCTACAAGTGAGTTTATGCAACATGATATTACAAAACTACAGTATGAAAACTAGAATTTACCAATTTTTTAGTAACATTGTTGTTTTTAACAATTTACTTTTCTTTTAGAGGACGACAAAGGTAATTTAATGGTAAATGGGGGAAATATTTTTCCTTATTTGACCAATATTATCCAATAAACAATATGATACTGATGTATATTGTGCTAAAACCAAACTAATCCACTTGGGGTGTAAACTAGGGATTAACAATGTCAATATCCATATCTCACATCTTTTGCAGAGTCTCCCATTCATGCCATTCTAAAAATGCGGCACTCCAGTTAATAGCTTTTTTTTAAACGTGCTTCAAGAGCTTGCTTTTTGCTTTCCATTGACCGTGTTTTTAAATGCATTTTGTGTGAATGGTTGCTTTGAAGTCCATAAATCATTGTCTTCTGCTGCAGATTTTTCTAGAAATGTTGCATGTTAGCCTAAATGTTTAAACGGACATCAAAATGCGCATTACGTTTGTGTGGTACCACTTACTGAGAAAAGTGACTCCTGCTGAAAAACATGCAAAAGCTTCAAGAGTTTGTTTTATTTATAGCATCATAGTGAAGAGATTTTGTTCAAAGGAACTCACTGCAGAGACAAAAAGATGACACAGACTGTATTATCGCCTGATGGGTTTTGTCTGTGCACTTGTCTTCAGGGATATGGGAAACGCTTGGAACCTGCAACACAAAGACCAGCTTAAAGGATTCCAAGGACCCCTTAATCACAGTAGATATTGACTGGTTTCTCCGCATTTATGTAGCTTATGGCAGTTTTGGAGGGCGTTACACATGAGTAGGAGACCAAATCTAAGTCAGGGTCGGAGGTCAGGCTTTGGGCCTCCTGTGTTTATGGGGTTACAGGTCATGGTAGAGACCCATTGAGATATGTAAACACAACCTCATTAAAAGAATAGATTGTGGGAAATATAAAATGTGGTAAGGAAGGGGACGAGAAATTCCCATGTTGAAGGCTGTTTTATTAGACTTTTCATTGAGTTCTCAGCTAGCAACAACCCTTTTATGAGAGTAAATTAAGGCATACACATGTGATGCCGTTAGGAAAGTACTTGGAAGTCATCATATTTACAATTCTGGGGAAGCTTATGGCATAGAAATTACATGCTCTGCTTTTAAAGAATAGGTAGAGAAAAGCAGAACATCGGATATTGAGAAGTTTTAAAATGCCGAACCTTGGTTTGTTGTTGCAACACTAGTTTCTAATGCAGTTCCCTTTAAAATGTGGGCTTGCTTATAGATATCCTTGAAGCTGTACACTCATAGATTTGTTATTTGGTTAATCCATTCTGCTTATCTGATTTGTAGCTGTCAGCTCAGGCCAGTTGTTGTTTTGTGTGGCTTTCTAAATAGACGGCCTTAAACAGCTCTGTGGATTTTAAATGAATCCCAGCATCTTCAGAGAGACTACTGTAGAGCTCTCATGTATCATCCGCGTGTACACGGCCCATTCATGTGTATATGAGTCTCTCTGTTTGTGCATTTGCACATCTCTTTTATGTTTTAAGTTGCTTTTTTTCACCTCCAATGAGTAGCACGCTCTCCTCTCTGGGGATGTGCACGCGCACGTATATATTTACATATGAGACTTAGCCTATTTGTACGAGGCCGCACGCCGCTATTTACCTCCCGCTTGCCTCTCTTGTCGAAAAATCAGTTGACTTTCCTACAGAGTGACGTTCAGACTCCCTCCGATCAATCCCGTGGGAGAACGTGGTGCTTCTCTCCACACTCCTCAGAATAGCAAAGCTAACCACCCCTGCAGATCCCAGTAGTCTGTTCATCTCCGAGAAAAGAAAGCCACCAGGCACCAGCAGGCACCAGCAATCCCGGCAGGCTTTCCTCTGCTGTCCTCCTAATTCCATTTGCACCGAAATGGACTAAATTACTTTGTTTGCTAAAATCAGTTTTTCTTACCCTGATTTATTCAAATAGAAAGCCATTATAGTTTTAATAATTCATCTTCCTGGGACCATAAATGGAATTGATTTGACCATAATTAGCGGAATGATTGCTGTTTATTACTGCACTTCTGTTTGTGAAAGCTGACGCAACACTTTCTTTTTTGCATAGGAATTTCCCTCTGGGTGTGGATTTTTACTGATGTGCTGGGACATAACATCCTTTAAACTGAAAGGAACACTGTTCAATTTTCCTTCAGTATCATTTTTTTGAATATCGTTGCATGTGAAAAGCTTTGGCTATCAGCAAGAAAGACTTTAAGTCCAATCAGAAGTCACCTATTGTAGCTACCTGTCTTTCAGTAAGGACTACTGGAAACTTACACCAACTAATTATTCATGAGTCAAGCGACAGTTTATTTTATAAAGAGTTTCTCCCACTTATTAGAACCCACCTGCTGATATGGATCCTCTAATGACATCTCTTGGTTTTTCGTAAATGGTACAATATTGAAGACGTTATTGATTGCTTAACTGAGCACACTGCAGACTCAATTTCCAAGTGAACCTGACTAATAGTTTCCCATTAGCTTCAGATGTTTTGATTACAAATGCATGGTCTTTTTTTGAGATAAAATGCCACTTGATGGCAAAATGTGTCACTCCTCCCTCAAATCAGACTCCCATTCAGAATTTGGTTATTGAGTACTGTATATTTGCATTAGTAGTAAGTAGGGCATAATTTATTAGGTTAATATTATACCATTTTTGAACTTGCTTCTTTTTTTACTTTGCCAAAACATAATAGTAAATGCACCCTAGGGAACTGAGGAGTTAATTTTCAGTAGTTGAGTGTGGAAGTTCTTGAGGTTTATTGCTTGAAACGTATGCGTTTAAACACTAGTAGCAGTAAATCACTGATAAAACACTTCATCTATTCTTCAGTAAACTTTAATTCCTTTTCACACATTTAATGATTATAGAAGCTTATTATAAAAGCTATGAATAGACACTTCCCTGCACATGCACTTCCAAGCACTTTTAGTGTATGCACTTTTTTGTGTATGTTTTTAGCACTTTTTTTCATAGTGCGTGTTTTTTTAGCTAATGCATTTGGGTGTTAGTATCGCGTAATCAGATTCTGATGTGGTGAACTTGCTCGGTAACTTGCCTGGCATCACACTTACGTTACGGGGGACTTGGGTCCAAGTCCTATGAAACACAAGTCATAATTAAATGGCTCATGGATTTTAAGCAAACTATAGTGGCATTGCCGCTTAAATGTGTTTTTATCCCATGTTTGATTTGTCAACACTATCATGTAGGTTTTGTTTTATTGGTCTGCTATTTTTAAACGTGATAGAGCATTAACCTTTTAGCACCACTTGCAAACTTTTCGTTTCCAAGATACGTGTAACAACCAGCTTAATAAAACATTGGCAGATTCATGTTCATCTGTTGGCTAAAACTAAACATGATTGTAGCTTCGCTTGTTGGACATTTTACTTTAAAGGTGTCGCTATACTTTAGTATTTCAGGTGGTCTGGATTCATGATGAGATGTTTTTTCTTTTGGCCCATGAATTGATTTTTCTTTTAGGTAATCTGTTTCCAAGTTGAGACACTCAGTTCAATAGTATCTTTTTTTTTTCCCTTCTTGAAGCAGGCAAGCAGGGTAGAATTAAAGTTCAATCCTCTTCATCTGGCTTGGACGATATCTTTTCATCATCTTGCACAGTGGGTGTTCACTTAATCAGAGCGGGGAGAAATGTCACTGCAGAATGTCAGTCTTCTGAAATGGGGTGGGCCTTTTCAGTCTTTCGAGCTCAGTGGGCGTGGCCTGGGTTCTGAGATGGGGGTGTGGCCTTATAGCTCTACTTTTGGCAGTGTGTTTTGAGGCAGGGTGGGCGTGGTCATAGATGAAGTGGGTGTGGTCTACATCCTTTAATATTACACATCCTCATCACAGCTGTAGCGACGTGTGGAGACTGTTCATTTCACCTTGCTGATTTACTTTTGTGAGGCGTTGCAGTTTAGCAGCAGTGTGTTCTGACTGTTTAAGCAGTTAAAACACTTTGCCCCTCCTCTAGAGAGGAAACTGATGTTTGTACTATGAGCAAAGTGCTGCATTTACAAGCCTCTGTCCAGTACTTGATACGAATGCAAGCTCTTAGATATCTGACAGATGTCTGTATCTAGGGACTCAATGATACTAGTCAGCTGAATTGCAGATTAAATTTTAATAGACAGCTCATGGGTTGATGTTTGGATAGACTTCAAGGGATTGGTTACCCAAAAATGAATATTGTTATTATTTACTCGCCTTCATGTTGTTCCAAAATCATGTGACTTTTCTTTTACTGTGAAGCACCAAAGTAGACATTTAGTAGACTTTTATGGTATTTATTCCGAGATTTTTTGAAGCTGCATTACCATTTTGAGGAAACAAAAAAAAGTGCACTGTAAGTCTATTGTACTTCTGCATTTTCAGACTTGCCAACAAACTACGTGACAACCTGCAGAGTTTGGGATCATTTACATAAAACTTGGTAAAATATGTTGATTTCAGTTTCAATCAAGTCATCTAGTGAACATTTCTTTATATTGCAGTTTAATTGCATTAATTTGAAATGTCTCTTTAAAATAAATAAATGAATTAAAGGGAGAAATGTTGTATGATGTGTGAAGGCTTCGTTAGCCTGAGCATTTCATTTGAAACTTAAAGAGGGCTGACATTAAAAACTCATTAATGTCTCTCTCTCTCATTCATAAGCATATAAACACGATCTTGCATCAGTAGTGTTGCCATTATACTCTTCTCACGATGGCTGGGTTTTGTAGAGCGTGCCAGTCCGCCAAGAGCATATCACTTACTGAGTTCATCTCATTTCTGAGTGGATTCAGGTTTCAGTGTTCCAGATCCAAAAGCAGATGAGTGATCAGTGCTCACGAGAGCTTTCTTATGCAAAGAACCTAGAGATGCTGGCAGTGAATCAGCGCCTGTCTCATGTGCGGTCATGTCCCCTCTGATGACATCACCTGCGGGAGTCGTGCATGCACAGGCTCGGCTATGTTTGGCATTCTGCTCACACACGCATGGCCATGTATGTCAGAAAGATTAAAGAAAAAGGAACAGAACGGTGCAGAGTAATAATGTGCTAGCGTTCCCTGTTTATACTCCATTGCACATTGTCTTTGTCTCCCTGTCCCTCGTTCTCCTCCTCTTGTGTCCTCCGTCTTCGGTCACACACTCTTTAGGTCAGTGTGTTAGACAGCCTGGCCTGCTGCCAGGAGCTGTTGTTGAGGTAAGGACTCGTAGACCTGCTCTCGCAGGGTGGAATGGGAAAAATAAACACTATAACCACAATCTAACTCACTCACTTCTATCGCTACTGTCCATTTCTTTACCAACCAAAGTATTGCAGACTATTCAGTTCCTGCAGAGGCTTTTTAAGGGAAGGTAAATGGAAAATAAATGTTCCTTTTTCTATGTAATATAAGGGTTCAGTCTACGAGTCCGCCTAGACCATTTATGGATTTTCTTTCTTCTCCAAATTTCTGAAATTTAAATATTGTCTGAAACAAATAAGCCAAAAAAAAATATATAATGTTTAGGCTATGGGAAATAACCCATAAGAAATAAATCACTAAAAGCATTCATCAGTTTAATATGCTATGAGTTGCCCAAAACGCATTAAGTTTCCTGTTTTTAGTTGAAAACTGTGACGTCTAAACGAACCCTTGAGTTTGAATTGAGTTTTGAATTGAGTATGATTGGCTTAACCAGCACTGCACATACAGTATGGTTATTTGCATATATCTTAAGGGAACAGTAGCAAAAACGGGGTTAGAGAGGGTTTAAAATCAGGTAAAAGTAAATTAATGTTGTTATTGGTCACAGAAACCTTGAGCTTCAGGGGGAAAGAAATGCTACCCTTTTAAGGTACACTTATGCTTACTGGGAAACTAAGCTCTAATGCTTTTCTAAAGTTGTTTGAGGCAGAATGGAGCCTAGTGCGGAGATGAACCATAAAAACTGCCCGTTGATTGCAGACGCATTATCTGATGTGTGCTTTGGATCTGGACTGCCGACATCACACATCAGTGATTCTGAGTTTCCTTATAAAGACACAAGACCACGATTGCACGGGGCCGCCCCCTGATTTTGAGAGGGCGCAGCTTGTGGTTTATTAGCCGCAGCTATCTGGTTTCCGTCGCTGCAGGGAGGCCTGGGAGATGGAAGGGCCTGCTGCCTAATCACAACCAGCAAGAGCTTCCTGGCACCCCTTGTCCACGTCAAAAAAACGTGCCATGCAACTTCTCCTGTCAAGCTTAGATGAAGCCCTTAAATCGACCTCAGACCAGCTGCTGCTTTCCCTGCCCTCTGTTGATTGAGTGTGCATGTGTGTTTTTTAGGTTCTTACGCCAAACCACTACCTTCTTTTTGTTCTCCTGCATTTGGCCATCAAGTGCAAGAGCAAATTCTGTAGTGGGTGTACACGGCATGCATGTCTCACATCTGGCTTCCCCATGCTTTTGGTTAGGGGCTTAAAGAAGGGGCCTGAAATGTAATGCACATTATTTCTCAGCACAAAAATCTGTACTGTTGCAAGCTTCTTGAATATAGTCTCATTAAATAATCTTGCTTAGTTTGGTGTTTGTGTATAAACCATTAGGCATGTGATTTTTATATTTATGTAATATTGTAATGCATGAATTTTATTTGACATTATAACTTTCATTCTACTCTGTATGATCAGTTTCATTTCTGAATGAATACTGAATTTCATAAGCATGAGATTTAGCCCTGCAGTGACACGTCAGAGCCAAAAAATGTAAGATTAAGTCCATAAAGTGTGGTTATTTAATTCAGTTAATTATTACAGATTTCAGTTCATGAGTTCAGTTCATGCCCCGTGCATTTTGAGATGGGTAATTTTTTGTTTGCAGTATCATCTACTTCGATATTGATTGCATTGGGACATGGATTGCAATATACATTGGGAGCATATTGGAGTGAAGAAAAGTATGAGTTTAAATAAGTTTAAATTGGATAAATAGAATTTAAATAATCTACACAAAGCCAGTCATGCAGTTTTATTTTGTGCAATCTTTAACATTAACTTTAATTGATTGATAGCCCTAATTAGTGCACATGACATTTAAATCCAATAGTGCATCTTTATGGCCCTTTTTTTGTTTTTGAATAATTTATGCAACAATCACCAATGATTGTATTCATCTCCTCAAGACTGCAGAGAACACCGCAGCCTTACTGTAGGGCTGTTGCAGTGTTCTCTAATATGTCCTCTGCTATACTGTTGATGCCCAGACATGTCAGTTGTGAGTGTTGACTTGTTGATGACTACATGCAAGTCAGCTGTGGCAGCACATCTTCAGGCTCTCTATCTAGGGAGAGCGTAAAACATCTGAGCGAAGACATCTTTCCTCTAGAGATCATGTAGAGACATGAACATCCCCAAAGTGGATGGTAAAGTTTAGTGTAGTTTTTCCTAGCTCTGTTCCCTTATTGCTCTGGAATCAGTCGCATGGAGAGTTTTTGCATTTTGACACATTTTAAGGTTGTGTTGTACCAGAAGTAGCAAAAGATGTATGTTGAGTGAAACAGATTATCAGAGAAACAAAATAGTGTTGGGACTAGGTTCTATGCATTGATTGTTGATTTGCCTAGAGGCAGATTTGAATGCAAGCTGGCAGTTGATCGGGGTTTAAGCAGTCAAAATGATCGAGAAGTCTGTCTTGGAATGTAGATTTAAAAAGATAGTTTGTCATTTTCCCACCCGTATGTGATTCTAAACCCATAAGACTTTAGTTAATCTTCAAACACAAATGAAAATATTTTTAATAAACCAAAGAGTTTTCTGTCCATCCATTGAAAGTCCAAGTAACCAAAACTTAGAAGATCCAAAAAGGATCTAGAGGTCTTGTAAAACTATTACATATGAATTGTGAACTTGATTCTGTTTACAATATCTTTATCATTTTTCTGGATCTTTTTTTTTATTATCTTGGAAGTTTTTTACCTGGACTTTCAATAGAGGAACAGATCATACAGACTTTTCAAAGATTAACCAAAAACGTATGGGTTTGGGGAATCATTCACAATAAGATGCATTTAAACAGAAATTTCCATTCCATGCCTACCGTACTTTAAATATTTCTGCAGGTGTAGTGGCCCTTTTAAAGACTCATAAGAGGTTTTTTATTGTTCAAAATTGTCATAGAATGTGTATATTTTATTAAATTAAAACATTACCGACAGTTGCAGCATTTTTCCGCAGTTCATTTGTGGATTAAATTGTGGAAAAATGGCCTCAAAATGGTGAATTATGCTCAAACAGCAGAGCTTGAAACACCAAGGTCATGGGATCGATTCCCAAAGTCAAAGTAATGTACCTTGAATGCAATGTAAGTGACTTTGGATTTCTGCCAAATGCATAAATGTAAATTAGATTGTTTTATATTACAGTTGTTGCCTTTTATCTATTTCTCTCACTTTCTTGAACATGCATTTCCAGACACTTTAAATAGGCTATGGAAATGCTTTCCAGTTCAAACACTCTGTATTTGCATTGATGTTATTTCTGGTGTGACAGAAAAACAGCCAGAACATTCTCAAGCATTACAGTGCTTCCTCAGGCCAGAACCGGCAACGCCCAGGGTTTGGGGGGGATCCCCCCGGGGGTCTCTCTGCGCCTCTCTCTGAATCACTGCTAACAGAGTTCCAGCCCAGGACAAAAGCGACGCGTCCTCGCTCTACATTCCAATGTGGAATTACACAGTGCACCATTCCATTCCCTCTGGTCTTCTTCTTTGGGTTCAGGGACCATTTGATACAAGATAGCGGGTCTGCCGAACGACCTGTGTAAACAACATTCCACATGCAATGGAGAAGAGAGCGAAATGCAGCTTCTCAGGCATTGTTCTGCCCTGCCTCCTGGCCTGCTTTGATTTAACTCTGCAGCAGGAAGTGCTCGCGTTGCACTGGATTAGCGAGTGAATATAATCAGCTGAATCTGGACTGTCTCTTGTTAACTGTCAGTCCCGGTTGTAAAGAGCTCTTACTTTTCCTCAAGAATGCGATTTTTGCAGTAGGGATCATTAGCTTGTTTGTCTGTGCTTTGTGTGAATGCTGTGGCTTTCTTGTGTGGGAGGTTTCAACCGTGTGGCCGAGATGTATCAGAAACACATTTCAAAATGGAGTGCAGATAGTGTGCTAATGGCTTGTTATCTCAGATGTTTCAGAGTTTGAAGGAGATCTAACTCAGTGGTTTCTTTAATTTAGCTTCTTTTGTGAATTTGTCATAGATCTTATGAAATTCCAGCTGAATATTGCAATAAGGTCTGGGTGGAAAATATTTTGTCCCTATGTCTTACAGCCTTTGTGTTACAAACAATATTCAATATGAGTCAATGTTTAAATATTCTAACTTTTTTTTAAATCAACATATTAGAATGATTTCTGAAAGATCAGTGTAAAACTGCCGTTTAATGATGTTGAAATAAATGACTTTAAAAATATATATACATACATACATACATACTTACATATGTGTGTATGTGTTGTTATTATTATTTTTTTAATATTTCATATAATATTAATAATATATTATTATTATTTTTCTGTTCCACTATTCTGGCCAAACAGAAAGTCATTTTTGTCTTCATAAATTCTTGAGTAAATTGTCCCATTCAATTTTAAATTTAATTTATGTAAAATTCATAAAAAATTAAGTTAAATGGGCATGTTTTCAACACTATTTTTCTTTAAATTAACATAAAATGATTTTTGCTTTCATGCATCAGTATAACAAAACAATACTGTTCATAATAATGAATAACATAATCTACATATTTAAATTTGAACACAGTGAAGATGCTACACAGGGACTTCTGGGAACGTTTTTGAGTGATGATGCAAATTAATCATTAAATCATTTGGTTCATTGAAATGGAGAGTCTAAAAAGCAGTACGTTTTTAATGAATCTAACTTCCCAACTCATTT
Source organism: Rhodeus uyekii (assembly GCA_037043235.1). Classification (NCBI taxonomy): domain Eukaryota; kingdom Metazoa; phylum Chordata; class Actinopteri; order Cypriniformes; family Acheilognathidae; genus Rhodeus; species Rhodeus uyekii. The sequence goes on from JAWRVZ010000135.1 coordinate 1,709,390, forward strand.
TTGCTACTGAGTGGTAAATCAGATATGCTGTTTAAATGTTTCTGTTTTAGTCTTATAGTTATGTGCATTAAAGCCACAGCAATTATTCATGATGTTGCTTACTTGTATATCGGCAACAAAATCATGAATGTACCGTAAATATTTGATGCATCTCTCAGCCTAATTGGAATCTACAAGCATGTGTTTGCCAAAAAAGTATTCGTTTATTATAGCCAGCATGTCTTGTTCTGCATATAGTGGCCTCTCCTTGTGTATTGCATCAATTAATCACGCTTAAGCCGATAGGATTCATTGCTCTGTGGTTCGAGTTCATTAGGGTTAATGTGTGTGGGTTTTTATTCGCCTATAATGGATTATTCTCCCATCAGACATGTGCGATTTGACATTACACCTTCGCAATTGCCATCTGAGTAATGACAGAGCAGTGAACTCTGACCTAAAACCATCTCGTGGCCCAAAACCCTGCTAAGTCATTGAATTTTGATGGAGAAAATTGTACGGTAACTGACTTAACGCAGGTATGCACTGAATGCTAGACCTTATGACTCCTGGGAAACGTTCACTTCCGTGAACTGCTTATTTTGTGGTAATTCATCATCAGGTCCAGTCAAACTGAAAGCAGTATCTTTCCTTTACTCACTCTTTCTCATTACTCCGAGTCATACACGCATTATTACAAACTGTAGGCGAGGATCATGCCGTTTAGTCCATGATTCCATACTCATTTTTGTGACTTCCAGCAGAGTTTGTATGCACAAACAATGAAGTGTTGGTGCCTTAATCCTGTTAGAATGGTTGGTATAATTCACATCCATTAGAAAGATTATCCAAGAACTCAGTTTGGGAAGAGGTTGGGTGCCGCCTGACTGCTCAACACTGAACGAGAAGGTGCTGTGTGCGTGCACCGTTTGGAGTTTTACCTTGATCCTTAAGGGGAGCTCACACTGAATGTGATTTTGCAGCAGTAAAGCAACTGCAAGGAATACATTTCATTGAGAGTTATCCAGCAGAGACTGTTGAAGGTGTTGAGGTTTTACAACCTAAATTAACACTGTCATAACGCTGTCATAAAAAGATTATATCAAGGATATTTTAAGAATCCTACTGATTAAAGGTAGTCTGTTTTGTTTTTTAATGCTACATCATTCTGGCTGTTTGTGCACCCAGTGGACATTATGTAACAACACTATTGTGGTTTTATTAATACATTTGAAATAGATTTATTTGTTTTCATTTTATTTTTAGTTTATTTGGTATTTGGTTTTACCATTTTTATTACTAATTGTTGTTTTTTTTTAAATATATTTCCATTTCTTTATTTTAGTTTTAGTGATTCAACTAAAATGTATTTGATTTCAGTTAGTCACCAAGACATCTTTCCAATTAAATTTTGTTTTATTTAAAAAAAAACTCAAATATGTCTTTAAATTTCAGCTTTTTATAAATAAAATTGTTTTAACAATAAAAACACTGGTTGCACCAAATGACTGTTTTGACAATAAAAGAAAAGTTTATTTTTAATTATATTTTGACAAAACTGCTTTGCAACTGTTTAACTGCTGTTCTTTTCCAGAATTCATCCATTCAATGTGGCTTTTTTTTTCTTCTTAATTATAATATCAGGACAGATGCATCACCCTTGCACCTTTGCCTTTATGCACCCCCAAAACATGTAATGAATTTTGATTGAGAATTTATAAATGTGTTCCTCATAAAAGAGCTGTAGTCAAATCAGTGTATTAAAGAAACACATTTTTAAATGTGCTTTTGAATAAAATGAAAAGATCCGGACAAAATACACAAGTGTCCTGTCTCTGACCTTAGAGCAGTCATAAAAAAGACTACTGGCAACCAACAGTGCAACAACTGTGATTTAATCACCAACTGAATGCTTTTGTACAAAATAGTGGCTTTTAAATGCCCACGCTGTGTCAGTGCATGGGTTAAATTATCCTCCCTTCTTGAATTCTAGTATTTGTGAGTGATGGATTAGCCTTGCGCCTGTCAGAGATCTTGTCTTTGCATATGATTAATGGATGCTGTGCGTTCCTCCTCCTCTTCTTCTTCTTCTCTCTGGCTTGGGGAATCCTGCCAGGATCTCTCTGGCCTGATCGTGCCTCACTGAGAAATGACAAATGATGGGTGAGAGGTTGAGGTGAGTCCTGGGAATGGGCTGGAGGTCAGTGAAACTCCCCTAAATCCTCGTTGAGCCGCACGTTTCTGTCTGAATGAGCAGAGTGCAGTATCTCACTCTGACACCAGGTTTGACCCATTTGCCATTCAGTTCCAAAGTGTTTGGATGATGTTGCATCTCGATACCCATTTTAAAAACACCAGTGTAGACAAATTGGAGAATGGTGACAGACACAATCTTGGGCCTTTGACTTTGATGGGAAATGTACAAGGTAAGCGATGGCTTGTTTCTGTTTATCCTTTCCGTTTTTACATGATCCCAAGCCAAAAGTGTTCTGGGAGTCTGTATGGCTCTGGACTTGTCATGTGAAAGCTGTTTGTGAAATTTCCTCTCAGGCCCGAAACATACTATCTGAAAACGCAAATGCCTTGAGCTGTGCAAACTCCGTTACCAGTGCTGATGTTATAATGAAGGAAGAAAGCCAATAAATATATCATTTTAAAAAGACTTTTTATTCTAAAAATAAAATGTTGTATAGACGTTTTATTCTTAAATAAAATAAAATGTTGTATAGACCCAAAAGGTGGAAGTAAATGTTGATTGACCACTTTAAGTCATTCAATTTGTTCATTCTAGGTTCATTTGTTTACAATGATATAAAACAATATTAATACATAAGAGTACATTTTTAAGAAATAGTTCACTCTTATTTGTCACTGACCCTGTTATCGACAGCCGGACCACAAGCCTGCAATGTGTTGTTCAAACATTCACATTTATGTCTGCATCCTTGCTGAACTCTTTCCCCGCCAGTACCAGTTTTTATTAATTTTTATTAAAAGTTGCTACCCAGCAACAGCATTTTTGATCATTGTCAAAAACTCTTTACGGCTCCCAGAATATTTTGTTTTGTCGAAATACATGTATACAAATTGTGAGAAAAGAACAGAGGCTCGGCTTTTAAATATATAGATCACGTCCTTCAACACACCCAGATCTGTGATGTCACTTTTTTCTCCCTTGCTCTCATCTGTGTTACACGGCATTATGGGGCACTTTTTCATTTTTTTCCCCCTGATGACTGTGATTTCTAGGGCACTCTTGAGGCAGTGCCATCACACCTGGGGTGAAGCAGCCGTGCTAATTTAACAGCTGGGCTCACCCGACGTTCATTTAAAAGGGCGTTCTTTAACCCTTTACGAGAGCGGGCGTGAGGGTTAATAGCTCCGGATGGCACCGAAGGGGGTCTTTTTATGTTCACGTGCAACTTGGCAGCGCCTGAAGTTGCCTCTCGTGTATCTCCGCTCCCAGTGGGGATTCACTTTGACTAATTGCTACCCACAAGAAACATGGAGAAGTCGGACAAAAGTGGAACGGCGGTGCTGATATAAATGGACTAACCTGAACCATTGATGCAGGGGCAGAGAAAGAGAGAGTGCCAGGGCGATATTGATTCAGGATCAGAGTTGATGCCGTTTCTAGAGTGTTTATTTGGCTTACGGTAGCTAGAGCGTTAAAAGTATTTCTTAGCCTCGCTTTACCAAACAGTTTTTGTGTGTTGTGTGTCCTGTCACAAGGAAATCTGAGATTTACTGATGCCTCATCCCCGTTCGGTCCCAAAACTGTGGCCATTTTTAGGCTCGATAAGTTGTGCAGTGAGTCACCGTGTGTTTGCATGTCTGCTTCCTTACACTGCTATGCAAAGGCTGCCGCAGCATCACTCCGCATTGAAATGGCAGCCGAAGCTTTTCACCAATGGAAATCTGTTTAGTGACATCATGAAACATTGTTTAGAAGATTTCGTATTGAAAACCTATAATGTCATGTTCTAACAAGGCAAAACATGGCACATTTCACGTTCACAACACTGAAAGCAAAATACTGCGATAGTCACAGGCAATTGTAATATATTTAATGTTTGTTTTATGATATATTTGACCAGTGAGATTTCCTTGTGGGTGGGGGTTCATCAAAGTTGACTAAGAGAATATTAATAATTACTATATAGAAATGTATATATACTACCCTGCAAAAATTGCATCGAATTCAGTAAAGACTAAAGTGTTTCTGATTCAAAAGATTTCTGTTTTTAAAAAATGCTGTTCTTTAAAATTTTCTATTCATCTAAAAATCCAGATTATTTTTTTATTTTTTTCAATTATGGTTTCCACAAAATTTGATTGTAACATATTATGGCCAACACCAATTTGGTTTTGCCATGATTCTTAGCTCAAGCTCTAACTTTCCAAGTTGTTGTTGTCAAACTTATTGTGGCATTCATGTGCACTCATGTAGTAAATATGATTATGCCAACATGACATCAAGACAGCAGTAGCTTTGTAGCCTGTCGCGTCAACGTAGCTTTTTTTTCTTTGAAAAACTCCGATCTAACCATCTGTTCTGTTCACAGTGTCGGTGTCAAATCTGGCACTACTGATACTTGTGGACTATTAACTGGATCGTGTCATTTTAGCACTTTAGCTCGAACACTGTGCACTGCAGGGATAGTACTTAAAACACTTTCAGTCATCTGCCAGAGCCCCGAACTCATGAACATCTCTGACATAACGGCTGGCTAACACAGACTTTTTCCAGCGCTCACATGCCGAAATGAATTTGGCTGAGATGGAGAAGTCTTTGAGGTTTGAAATGTGAGAACTCAGACCATCTCTCCCCCACCTCGGTGCTGTTCGGCTTTACATTCACAACCGTCACTGCTGCTCTGAAAATGACGCTGCTCGCTGCCATGGAAAGATGTTTCATTCTCGCTGACTCCCGGTGTCTATAGCCTGTCAGTTTGTGTTTACACCTAAGCCTGCCTCTGGGTGAAGGAAGCCACCATCTTTCAAGTGGGATAACCTCTTTTCCCAGTGTCATTAGTCATGTTTTTGGGATTGTAATCTGTTCAATGAACTCCATGAACTCCACTTCCTACTGGAATGAGCATTTGCTGTCTGTCTTATGTTCCATTTTAATTTTGTTGAACGCCTTAACAATTATGGATTGGCATGTGAAAGGTTCTTCTTAAAGGGATAGTTCACCCAAAAATAAAAATGTATGCATTTATGTTGTTCCCAAACACTATGTTGGGGTTTTTTAAACTATGTTTGCAGATTAAGTTTTTTTTCTTTCTTCTTCTTAATTTAATAACCGTTCAGAGTAACCACAGGCTGTCAAGTTTCAAATGAACAATATCTGTACAATATCAATTATTGTACTCTTTTCTTCTATTTTTACATGATGCTCACATAAACTTTGAAAACTCTGATAAAACTTGTAGCTAATTTACGCTGTACATTGATTCACGAAATTCACAATTTTTGAGGTTTTAATAATTTATTCAGACAAAATAGTATTGAATTTGACTATTTACCATTTATTGGTAATTGGAAATAGCATGAAATAATTACCAGCTTATTGGTCTTGGCCAGAATTTTAATGTCCGTACATATTGGTTTATTCACAAGGTTTTTTTTATGTGGATTACTTTTATAGTGCTTTTTTTCTGAACCTTGACAGTCCTTGATCACCATGAGCTTGTTTTGTTTTCTATTGAAAATATGACAGCTTAAGGGTTTGGAACAACATGAGGGTGAGTAAATAATAAAAATTTAGAAAATCTTCTTTTAAAGATTTTTAATTTAAAATTTAAAATCAAACCTAAGGCCTGTTCTGACTTAGTGTGCTATATCTTTTCTAAGGGATCGGACTTACGGTTTTCCTAAAAATGCAGCTCAAACGCCGGAAAAATCCCGTTAACTTTCATTGTGGAATGTTCAGAATGAGCCAAGAGCTTTCAGAGACCAACTGTCAAAATTCAAATCTAAACACTGCAGCTGCTGAGAGTCAGTGCAGGGGCGGTTCTATAACTGTCACTCATCCAATGAGAATCAGTGACGCTGCTATTCTACCTAATATTTCTAATCCTGGACAGGAAACAGGAAGTGCTTGCACTTCCTGTTTCATTCCCTTCATGTTTCATGGTAACTTGCAAAGGGACTTTGTATTGAACGTAACTGCATCACAGTATCGTACACTCAAGGGGGAGGGCTCTTTTTAATCAGGCAACCAATGAGTGTCTCAGGATCACTATGAAGCCACTCCCTAACAACCAAACAGAGTACCCTAGCAACCGTTTAGCCAGACCTATTAAAACTAACTTAGTGAAGACTAATAACTTAGTGAAGACCTCACAACTACCTAGTAACATCCTAGCAACCACTCTGGATACCCTAGCAACTGCCTAGCAACCACCCAAAAAGTCTTCTTTTTAGAAGTACATCTGTAATGGCCACAATACCTAATCGGCAATGTTCTAAAACCAAGATGGCACCCTTTCTTTTCTTTCTTTTCTTTTCTTCTGTAATGCACTCAAGTCTGTCTTTCAGACAGACTCTGCTCTGGTTTCTAACTCTCTTGTGCTCTGTTGCCTGTAGGTTTGTGCTGCAGCTTTAGAAGAAGGCTAACAGCAGCATGTTGTAACGCTGATACAGCTCTTTCTAGCACAGCCTCTGGTGATTAGCTGAATATTGCCCTGACGGCCAACCAGCAAGTTCAGAGCAGGACTGCTTTACCTTAGCACACAAAAATATTGGTCAAATAGGCTGATTTATCTGTTAGACACTGATGTCTGAAGGATGACACTGAGGCTGTGATTTAACGAGCCTTTTACTTTACTATGCATTACTACTTTTAATATAATGGTCTACTACTTTTGTGTATGCCTTTTGGAGTAGATCTGCGTGAATGATGTAACATTTGTTTGCAGGAGCGATATTCATTATGAATATATTTTATTAACAAGAATACAGTACAGTTTGACTTGATTGCTTGACCCACATCTTGAGACCTCAATGAGATGACGTCTGGTTTGATGTATGTGTTAATTGGCTTTTTTTCTTTCTTTATCAAGCTGAGTGTGAATCTATATAGTAGGCTTTGCTACTGCAAGCCCTTTTAATGGCTTTAAGTAGCTCAACACCATGTTTGAGGGTCTTAGAGGCAGAATCCACTCACCACAGAATCACTTTCACTGTGCTGCTGCTGCGTCTCTGTCACCCTCTTGACCTTTTCTGAGGACAACCTGAGGATGAGCAAATACAGCCTGTTCAGTCATTAGTCCAAGTGCTGCTCTTCCTCCACTGTCACTGTGTGTAATAAAGCCAGACAGAAGGAAGCTTTGCCAAAACATGGGTGGAAAGGTTGTTCGGAGAAGACGTCTTTTTCTTCCTCTCGCTTATGATATTGCTCAGCTTTTGACTGTAGATGACAGGCGCCCAAATGATTAGTGGATTCCCTGTTTTGAAGCCCCTGAGAGCTCTTCCTTCTGTTATGCTTCTGATTTCTCTGCATACGAAAAGTCAGAAACTAGAAGAAAGAAAATATTTTGGAGAAAGAAACCCCGTCTGTGGAGACATGGCTTTTGTTTCTTCCTCTCATAAATTAGTCAGAAATAACCTGTTGGAAGTCATTTTAAGCCATGGCCTTGATGTAGTTTCTTACCCTTAACTTGCAGGTTCACTGAGCAGGTATTCATATCTGTTCATTGTCCATGAAAGCTGAATGACCAGGCTTGCACAGAGGATTGTGGGATTGACAGCAGAGTGAAGCAGGTGGCGAGACTGTGAAAAAGTTAAGAATTGATTTAGAGTTTGAAATTGACAGAAATACACCTGGCAGCAGCCAGTCACTGTCAGTTTGACTCCATATATACTGTATTTATACACACACACACAGACAAACAAATATATATAATAAACAAAATTATTTAATTTATTTTATATCTCTATTATTGAACCTATAACATAACCGATAACCACTTATCTACCTAATACTTTTTATCTCCTCAGCGTAAGTGGCTATTCGATTATCTCGCCATTGTAAGTGCAGTTAACTTGGGCGTAAGCATGTTTTTAGTCACACATACAAAAGCTGTGAAGCCACAGAGATAAACCTATTTACATATGGCTTCCATACTATGCCTCTGTTATTATTCACTTAAGCAAAGTGTAATATTGTAATTTTTAGATGTGAATAAAGATATTCATTTAGTCTTTTTAGGATGTATTTTTCCATTTTAAAGTTGTTCCCAAAAGACTTTTAACTAGGTCATGCTGAATCTACAGACCTTAGTCATTCTTGCATGGAAGATCCAAAGCGTCTGCTTTCTCTGTTTTGCTTCCTTCATCACTGCGAAAATCCTCTTACGCCACGTCATGGGATCTTGCTTAGTTAATTACTCGAGAGGAAGCTTTGTAGGAGAGAGATCGGTTCACGGCCGAGATGGCTTTTGCTGATGAGTGTGCCTGTTAATTTTTCAACAAGGTGTGGAGAAGACGTATCAAAAAGCAGGTATGTGTTAGGAAACTCTTGTGGAGATACCCATCAGAACAGATTTAGGATTCATTTACGGCCTTCTGAAAACAAATCATGTTTGATTTGGGTCAGAGGTCAGGATGAGTTTGGGTCACGTCGCATGTCACCTGGTCATAGACAGAAGACTGAAGTCACTCATTTGTTTAAGCCCTGTCTTCCTCTGAGTCACAATTCACAGTGCTGGCTCTGAGATATTTTGAGCTGAACTTGTCATCGGTTGACTTTATAGCTCAGAAGAGGCGTGGTGTGTCAAAGAAGGGATGTGATGAGAAATAATTTCCTGTCATAATCCGCCCTGTCATGTGTATCACACTCTTGTTTAAATATGACCATTGAAAGCTGCTCCTCACACCCTGAACTCCCACAATCATTGTCATACCATCCACAAGCTTCTGCACCCAAAAGTGTTTTTGATACAGCATCACTGTTTCCGTGAGTTACAATCATGACTCATGCTGTAATTCTCATTAATGAAGTCCTTACAGGAGAAATACACATTTAAACATTGTTCAAATAAAGTCAGATCATTAATTTATCAGCTTGCTTATCTGATCATGCACTATTCTGTGCTTGTAATCTTTACTTGAGGTACTCTGTTAGCATTCACACCAATGGACGTGTGTGCTGAAATTTTGTCGCCTGCTGCTTTCAATGTTCGAGCTCTTTTAAGTTGGGTGGATTCTGATTGGCTGTCAGTGTTTTTATCTTTCATCAGCTGGAACGTTCTGTAAGGTCGTTCTGTAAGAGATTCCAAGGATATCATTCCTCTGTGTTGTTATAGTTGAAGAGAGAGACTTGATAATATATAGTTATCGTCTTGGGTGCGAACAGACCTTTGCCCTCTTTCATGTCTTTCCAAATTTATAAGACTTATTTTCTTCTGCAGAATGTAAAATAAAGTGTAATGTCAGTACATTGTGATTAGCGACTCAGTTTAACACTTACTATAGCAACCCAAAAAAAAGTCCACATGGCTCGCTGATCATTTTCCTAATTTTCTGATCTGTTTTGGTAATAAATAATAAATAATATATATTTAAGCAATTTTTCAGTAGAATCGTTGCCGCTGTTAAAATGAACAAAATAATTGCAGATTACCGCCACCTATTGGACTGGAGTGTGAAACGCTGGATGGCAGCCGCACTAAAGGATATTTTTCCTTAAAATGTCTTGTTTAATATTGAAGAATACCAGCTGCAAGATATCCAATATAAAGCCGTCTTGGATATTAAAAATATATATATATTGTGGCTTTATAATAAAATGTTTTACTTGTGCAGACACACACGTTCAATCTCTCACACCTATTACCAATCCAGTATGGCCCTGAATGCTGCAATAAAGATGATTTCACAGTGATGTCTCCTTCCCACAAATCCAGATCCCCCTGCTTCTGTGATGTAAGCCTGTAAATCCCTGGTGCCTGAGGGCTTCACTAACAACCAAAAACACATGTGGAATGCATATGTGAAGATCTAATCATACTTTTCTCTTACGAAATATTTGTTCCAAGTAGACTAATTCACTCTGTTGTCAACATCTATATAGATGGAGTCAGTTCAACCTAAACAACTGCTGTTGTTCTTAGCACTTCTGGACTTTGATTTTATTTCAGCTACCAATTTGTGTAGTTTAATAGTAGTGGATATGAACCATATCTGAAGAGGGATTAGGTCTTTGGAGGTTACATTTCCCTGTGAATACACTCTGGAATGACGCATACAACGATACATCAGTTTAAAAGATGTTTTCCATTTAAGCGCCGTATTCCCATATTGATAGAGTGTCTCATTCAACCTCACATTTCCCACTCATTTTATGGTTTCCACACAATTCTTCTCTCCCTTCTGCTCCATCTCCCATTCCCTCTGTACTTTGCCAATGTAAATGGAAAGCAGAGCATTAGATGACAGCGGAGGATTTGTTCTTCAGCACGGAGCTGCTGGCACTGATCTGTTGCTGAGAGGGGAGCATGGTGGAAGGGGGCAGTTCTCCGTCTTAGATACTCTAGTGTCTATTGCATTAGATATAATTGGTAATCTCTTCTATCAGAGTGTGGTCTCACAGTCAGTCTGGCTCCATTTTCAGCTGTCATCCTTACTAAGTCCCAGCGTGTTGGATCTGATATGGGCCTCCTGTTTTTCCCTGTAAATTCATTCCACTTTTAGTCTGTTCTGTGGTCTCAAGTTTGGGTGGAATGAGAAAAATGTTTTGTTTTGAATTTTTACTTATAGTTCTGTGGATGGGGTTCACCAGTGGTTGACCAGTCATCCAATTATTGATATGTGAGGATCGATCCTTTTGATACAGCGTCAGTATCGCACGCATTTACACTATTTTCACTCTTACACCTGTGTTTTTTAATCGATGAGACAAGCATATTTCTGACAGGATCAATAACACGTAGCCAGATGGAGTTTAAAGTACACTTGTCCAGTACGCAGTACCACTGCTCCAGCCATACACATTGCTATATGTTTCACATCGTTTTTGAGCACCTCATATTTTATAAATGTATCCTGTGACTTCTGCATTTTATTCTTAATCAGTTGCGTTTGATTGTTTTTCGGTGAGTCCAGCTGCGATCAGGTGAACCCAAAAACGCAAGCTCGTTTTGCAAGTCGTTGGTTTCTGAAATGCCAGACTCCAACTCAATTGATAATGTAATTGAAAAATGTGTTGAATTCTTTAAGGTTACCACAAGTGACGCTATAGCGAAATAATGACTGAAATTCTCTAAATGTTGGCCACACATAACTCAAAACAATGCCATTGGTTGTTCCAACAAATTGTTTGCCTAACAACAATTTGAGTTCATGATACATTTTTGCTGTGCTCACTATACAGTGCATTGATCACTTATTCATATTAACTTTTGCATACGTAGTATAAGTGTTTTTCTGACCCAAGCCACCATTCGTATACGATGTCTGTAAGTAATTGTATTACTTGAAGTGTTGCATGAGATAGGAGTGAGAGAGACAGAAAGACCCAAGGGACAGGGTGTGGAGCTGTTCACATCTGTCTGTGTGTGTGTGCACGTATGTGTGTAATTTATCTGAGATCTATGTCAACCCCACCACACGCTCTTATTACGCTCTCTTCCTCCAAAGAAGGAAATGGCATGAATGCACAACTTTTGCGACCTCAAACCAAACACCTTCATGCGCATTGCCACCCCTACACGTCTTTTTGAGGTGTTATAAATGCAAAAGCGAAAGTTGATGCATAATAATTGTGATGTTAAATGAAACTTTATATAATAGTCTTAATTAATGAGTGGGCAGGAGTCTTGAGGGTGCAGTTCAGATTAGATATTCAGCTTTATAGCAATTTCACGCTGGAGGACTTCTGATAGCTCAGAGCTTGAGAGCCGACCACAGGTCTAAATCTACTTTGTTGCTTGATTGACTACGGCTCTCAGGTTGGAGTTATCCATTGAAGTCCTCTTTATGAACTTTTTATGTTGAAAAACTTTAAAGAAAGTTAACTGAATAAGCTTTGAGGATAACTTAGCTACTTGTAGGAAATTCTGACTGATGAAATGGATAGTTACCATCTTTTTTGTCTTTTTTCCTCAGGTAGTTAACGGACACACTGCACAATGCGTGAATACAAATTAGTAGTCCTTGGATCAGGAGGTGTCGGCAAGTCTGCGCTGGTAAGTGGAGCGCCAACCTTCCCTGCTTCCTCCCTTTATCTCTCTTTTCATGCTCTTCCCTTCTTTGCATAAAACAACCATTTTAAATTTAAATCATCTTTTGTAAGCAAACTGGACCTAATCTAGGCCATAAAAATTATTAGTCACTCCAACATAGTAGTAGGCGGGCGGCACTGCAAATTTACGTTGGTTGCCAATTTTTTTATCATCAACATTGATAATGTGTAGCTACTACTGCTGCATCATATCATGCCAGTGAAGATGACGGTTAAAAGCAAGACACACTAAGAGGAATAGAGGGTAGAGAAATTAGTTTCTGCTCTGTTCTGTCCAGCGTCCCTGGAGAACATCTGTCTCCAAATAGGTTGGTAAAGGTTGTGAGAACTAAACTGGCCTCTAGTTGGTTGCGATGCCCTTTCTGAGCCACTCAGACATCACATAGCTGAGTCACGGAAACAGCTAAATGACTGTGCCTCAGTGCATTGGCATTTTCTATTCAGTCAGCATAATATATGTCAGAATAGCATTGTGAAACCACAAATAGCTCTTCTTCAGAAATTCATTGGGTCAGAACGACAAAATCCTGTGGAAAATTTCTGCTGCATGCTACCCGAGAATATTGGCTTTAAATTTCCACATTTACCCTGTCGTTTAAAAGCGAGCATGTTTCCTCATGAATGATCTCCTATCTGAGGTCACAGTTTGCTTCCTTAGCTTGTTAGCATGCTAGTACTCCTCATGTAATGCTGAACGCCCCGCTGACACCACTTTGACCTAGTTTGTTCCATCTCAGTGAACTCAAATGGCTCACCCACTGGAGAGCAGCCACAATGGCCCGACCCACTCACCTCGGGGCCCAACAAAGAACCCATTGCCTGTATGTGTGCCACAGGGTGTGAGAACCATCCACCTCCATCCTCTTTCCTCTCCGCGCAGACCTCTTTCAGCATAAAGCACATAGACTTTTATTGTCCATTAACTCTAATTGGAGCACTATGGATGGGCCTGGATGAAATGGCCATGCAGAGTTAATCGTGTTGTAAATGCATTCACATTAAGCTCCTGTCCTGCTTCATGCAGACAGCGGGAAAGAGACAGGTCTGTAAAATCAGATCATTACTATGTTGGGTCAGCCTGGTGTCCTGTAATGGAGCTCTATAGACTACAACAATGGTCGCCTGCTTTATAAGTGGCCCAGCGAATCTGCCATAACAAATACAAGTTTGAATTAACCAGTTGTCCTGTAAAGAATGGTACAATTATGTATTCAAATAACTTCTCCTGTCATTTTAAAGTATGGAAGACCGTTGTGACACTGTTTCAACTCTGTAACTCTGTGTTCTTTTGTGCTACTCATCTCAAAGTGTTATGACATTCACATTTGTCTGATTCAAATTAAAGAAGTCATCCCTAAACTGTGCACATTAATGTCAAGTACAAAGAGTGATGTTTGTTTTCGATTTACTTAAAGTATTCTTGCTATTCATGTTAGTTTCACATATACTACCATTTAAACATTTGGAGTCAGAAGAAGAAATTAATTTTTCTGTCCAGCAAGGATGCATTCAATTGAATAAAACAGTAAATTGACAGTAAATAGACAATATATAATTAATTTTTATATTATAATTTTTCATTATCATAGTTCATTTTTCCCATTAAAAGAAAACAATGGGTCTTTTTTAAATTGTAATACAATGGAACCCACTTATCTTGACCTCGGTTATCTCGCTAACCCTATTATGTCGACGTTTTTGAAGTGGAATGCCAAAGTCCCTATTTGTCTTAGCATTTTCTTATGTTATGTCGATTATTTTATGTCGCTTAACCCTGATATCTCGAGAACAAAAGATGGACAAAGTCGCCACTTAACATCAGTTATCTTGATCGCCGTGACTAGTACAGAGTTCACTGCGCAAGTTCTGAGTTTGCGTTGTACATGCACATATGCCTTTTTTTGTTGTTAGCAAACATATACAGTGTATATACATTTTTATAGCATGCCGACTTTTTTGCAACCCTCGAGGCTGTCGACATAACCAGGTTCCACTGTATTTCACAATATTAGTTTTTTTTATTATTATTATTTTAAATATTTGAACCCTGATAATTCAGTAGTGAAACTGCACAGCATACAGTATGATTTAACTTACACCGTTATATAACCGCAGGGTATAAAAACCACACTCTGGTCAGGTATTAGTAGCTGTGTGGTAAATAATAGTGTCGACATGGATTACATAATGGCATGGATTCATCTTTGGTCACCATGAGAGATTTCTGTGGTCAGGTTCAGAGGTTACTCAAGTGTTTGTGTGTTCATACTGGTACTGCTCCCTTGACTACAGCAGCTAAAACAAAAACGAGGAAGGCTGTTCTCAAACATTGACTCAAACTGTCGTATCACCAGGCAACGCCCTGTTGGTCTATCTGTCAGATGAGGTGAGGTAGTCTAGGGGAGTGCAGAGAGTCGGACAGGAGCAACAGGGTCAGCGTGCGCTGTAATGATGGATTGCCATAGCTAACACAGAGAGCCCATCTGCCTGCAGGCAGGAGCGGATCCACTCAGATGGGCATTGTGCCGACTTCTGTGTGGCTGAGTGAGACCGCACATGCTAATGTGTTGTTGCTCATCGATATCCTAAAAACAAAAGGCACCTTTTGAATGTCCCACCATAGCTCTTAAATCTTCTCATTTCTGCATGCTCAAACGTAACCTTTGAGTAAGGATGCATTAAAGTTCTTTTGAACTTTCTATTAACAGTTTCCTCAAACATATTAAAGGGATCGTTCACCCAGAAATGAAAATCGTCATCATTTACTCAAAACTTGTATGAGTTTCTTCTGCTGAGCACAAAGGAAGATATTTTGAAGAATGTTGCCAATAAAACAGTTGCGGGACACCATTGACTTTTTTCCTTAGTATTGAAGTCAATGGTGCCCCACAACGGTTTTATTGCCAACATTCTTGGTTTAGGTTTGGTTGAATGATTTAAGGGTCTTGATCAGCAACCAAAGTTATGTTCTTTGTGAGAAGATACATTGTCCTCTGCTTTTTCAATACTTGAATAATGAATAATGTAATGCAATAACAAACCCCTTATGTTTATTAATTGTAACAATTTAATGCAAGCTTTTTAGTATAAGCATGACCTTTACTAATCCTTTGACACCCTCATCTCCACAATATTTGTTGCTTTTTCACATGAAGTGGCTGTTGAGATATCAGCATGCTGAGCGTGCCTGTGTGCATTTGATCTAATCGCTGTGAGCAGAGCAATGTGTACACACACACGCACGCACGCACACACTCCTCTCGTTCACACATCGTCACTGCTTTTTGTTGGAACATTGTAATCGGTGGCCTTCATTGAATTTACATGCCTTGTTTCCACATCTCTCTCCCCATATATGGAACTGTTTTAGCCTTGTGTGCTTGTGTGTGTGTGTGTGTGCCTGCAGCAGGCTGTGTTTCAGAGCTACTGTAAGAAATGGAGCCAGAAAGTGTGTGTGCATTAGAGAGGCACTAGTGTAAACCAGCCAGAGAGAATGAGGAACAGAGCTGCAGGACAAAAGAGTTAAGAGCATATGTGCCAGCTGACACTTATGCACACGGTCTGGTCTGTCTGGAGCACATCAGCATACATCCTCTCTCCGGGGCCACTCGCAAACCTCTGGCATCCTCACCGCTGAATTAATGCCCTAAACCTTCCTTCCGGAAAAAGGCACACATGCACAATGTCCCTCCCCACCCCCCCCTTCCCATAGGACAGGTGCTCTGTGGCCTAACAACAGCCTTGAGGTGCATGGGGCTGATGAAGTGTGAGGAAGACAGGAAAGGAGCTCCAACAGCTAGAGGTGGTTCACTGCATAGGCAGCTATTGTTACATAACTGCCACTGGAATGCTTCGATTGAGTAGTCGGTTGGGTAAAAGTGCTTGTTGTGTGTTTGCGACATCTCCTTGCCATTCATTGCTGAGACTTGCGGACACAAACTTTGCCAAAAATGAATCATTGACTTTTTAACGTGTGAAAAATACTTAATTGTTATATATAATTTATTTTCCTGTTTAAAAAAAAAAAAAATATATATATATATATAGTATATATATATATATTTTTTTTTTTTTTTTTTTTTTTAAACAGGAAAATAAATTCTATATAACAATTAAGTATTTTTCACACGTTAAAAAGTCAATGATTCATTTTTGGCAAAGTTTTGTTATTTATATAAAAATATAAATAAATCAATCAATAAAGTAAATCAAATAAGTGTGTGTGTTTATTTTTTATAGGTTTGTTTTCTGCATGTTGGTTGCACCACCAGGCACCAGGCAAATGTTTTTCAAATATTAATAAGTAGCAAAATAGATTTTCTTAAATGTTTTTTTTAACGTTTTCAAAAGAAATGATTTTTCCCCTTTATTATAAGTATAGTTGTCACCCTAACACTTTACTTCATGCCACCCCAAAAAAATAGCAAAATTAATTTTAATTCAGAAATTAAAAACATTCTCATCATATAAGGGGTGTATTCAAGTTACTGTATCTATTTGGATTTATGTACAGTAATACCTCGGTTTACGAGTTTAATTCGTTCCAAGAGCGAGCTCGTAACCCATATTGCTCGTACACCAAAACAATTTTCCTTATTAGAATGCACTAAAAATCAATCTATTTGTTCCAAACGACCATAAATGTCAATTTTTAAATATTTTTTTGCTTTTAACCTATTAATTACATTTAAAATTATAACCATTAATATCTCATAAATACTAATTAATAATTGAAAATTAAACTCTAAAAATACTTGACAATTTACTGTACACTTTACCTGCGTGATGGAGACGAGAGAAATACCATTTCTAGTCAAAAAAATAAAAACCCGCCAGCTGCATCAAAAACCAGCCCAAATTTTATCAACCAGCCCAATGCATTTTTTCCCGGTCGAACGTGACCAAAGGAGCCTAATTGGACGGGAATCCGCCAAATCTGGCAACACTGCTCTCATCCCTCACAGCTCAACTCTCTCTCTCTAGCCCCCCTCCGCCTTCTTAAAGTGACAAGACTGTTAACTTAACACTTATTGAACACATCAGATTAACTAGTTCCTTCAACAATTGTAACGATATTACAACGTGAAGAATACCGATCACAATTAATGCAACAACACGAGGTAAACCCACTGTAAATCACTTATGTATATGATCTGTACAGAGTTATAACTGTGTTATAAGTATGCTGTTCTCTAAAAGTGTGTGGCCCTTTAAGAACGTCATCACCCCCTGGACGCGTTGGGTTGTACTGAGAAAACACGTAAGCCTCATTAGTATGCAATGTGCCGTTGGTAACACGTGCTCCGTTAATAAAGTTTCATCATATTCACATGTAACAGTCATTGTGATGATTAACGGGGTGACAAAGTAGTTGGAATGACTGTTTTATGAGAGGCTGTCATTAGGATATTTCCAGTAAAAATGCGCGATGATGCTGAGCGTTAGATCTTTTCCACACAAAAATGCACGTGGGTGAGGGAATTTTTTTCTCACACACCGATACAATGCTCGAACATCGATTTGACTTTCCATGCTCGTACACCGATTTGCACGTATACTAAGTCACTCGTAAACCGAGGTATTACTGTATATTTATTTATTCATTATGTATTAATGTATTTTACTTTTATTTTAAATAGATCGATAGATCCTGACAAAAATGTTTTCAACTGTCCGTTTAAGATCCATTTTAATCACCCTATTGACTATCTCGACAGATTTTAATTAACTGACCATATTTGACAGTGAACAGGCACTAATCTAAATTCATCATTATTTCTTCTCTCATCAAAGATCTTGTTTGTTTATCTTGATTACACATTGAGGCATTAGGTAAACAAATTATCTCCTGGACAAAGCCTCCTGTGTGTGGCAACTGCTTGTACAATGAGATCACTCGTACCTCGTGACTGACATCACCTGCCTTTGCTCATTTTTTGCTTGCATCTTCCTCTCCCTCTAATTGTCTTCCTCCCACAGATGATCTGCATCTTAATGCTTTTCTGTTGTATATGCGTGTTGTATGGATCCCTGTCCAAACAGAACCCTCATTAATGAATCAATCCTGGGTGAAGTGTGCATCAAAAAGGATGATCAAAGGTCACCCCAGGCCCTGATGCCCCCGCACCTGTGGGCAGCATTATTTTTCATATTCTCCGCCACCCTTGCACATCCTATGAAGTCACGGCAAAGCTGATGCACCCTTGATTCAGTCCTTTGTTTCAACACAATTACTTTTCAACCCGCTACACTTCCAACCTATGGTCGTCATCTATAAATCTTTCTATATTTAAATCTATAGTTAATTGCTAGGTAACCAGTCTCCTGGCAACATTGGAATGCTTTCTGATCCTCGATCGAGTGCAAGTTTCAGTTCTGGGACCAGTTGCATCAACAGCCATAATGTTAAAGACTGTGTCTTAAAAACTAGTACTTTCGGTATCAAATTAGACCAATCTATATTTTTATGTAACTGACTTAAAAAGTTATGAACAGTCTTTAAGAAGAAAAAAAAAAGACTAAAATGCGAATACTAGTTTTGGCAATTCATGCAGCTGAACTCTTTTTAAAGTGGCCATTCTGTGGCATTATCTTTTTCGCATCTTCTATGTGGCTTTCAGGGCAAAGAATACCATAAGGACACGCAGTGCCTTGTTTTTGTCATAAATAGAGGCCAAACCTTTGCGATCCTTTTGAATGGAATTTCCCATCAGCCACTTGAAGTGAAAGTGATTTTGCACTGTGTCAACATTCTCATGTTTGAGTATCGTAACATTAAACATATTTTTCTCTTTGTGTTTCTCTCTCTTCCTCCCCTCGCTCTCTAGACTGTTCAGTTTGTCCAAGGGATCTTTGTGGAAAAGTATGACCCCACAATAGAAGACTCATACAGAAAGGCAAGTTCTGCATCATTTTTATGCATCAGTTGTCAAACCAATGTCTTTATAATGGTTTCCAGACTCAAAACCCAATTTAATCTTTACTTAGACCAACACATGCTGTACAGTAACACGTGGAATTGACCTTTAGCGCTATATAGTCCAATATAGTCTGTGATATTAAAACAAATACAGTAATTATATATTTTTTACACACACACACACACACACACACATATATATATATATATATATATATATATATATATATATATAAATTAAGACATAACAGTATACAGTTGCCCTTCAATTCTTTATTCTTGTCCTAAAATAAACAACCTGCAGTTTCTGTGCAGTGCTTTGCATTGAAATGGCTCCCATTATAATCAATGAACTGGAAACGGCCATCTGTAACACAGCTTGGTAGAATAAAATATAGTATTCTGCTTGTGTCAGATTTTTTTTTTTTTATCAATTTACACTGTGGGTATGTCATGTCATCTCTATCAGTTGGCACGTTTCTACAAGACGTAATCTGTCCCACCCTAGTAAGACGTCAAAGAAAGTGCTCTGTGTGTGTTTGTGGGAGGTGTCATCGACCCTGCACTCATATTGCTGTGTTCGATGATGTTTATATTTTAATGGCCTCTGTCCAAGGCCCTGAGACAAAGGCCATGTCTAAAAATGAACCCTCACTCTAACAGTAAAAGGAAGTCCCATCTTGACCAGCACCTCCCTTCCTCACCATTGCGTATGCTGCTGTCTCATGGGCACTTCCTGTAGGCGGTGTTGACGTTCAGTATGAGATTTTATTCACTCTATACAGTGGATATATTTGGACCCTTAAGTCATGCCTAAAATATCTTAAAATGTTTTGTTTTTGTTTTTTTGGGCCAATTATTCCTGTAATTGTATTGAAATTAGATCAGGAAACTCTCAAATCTGTACATGAACGCACATATAACCGTTTTGATATTTAGATGACAAAAAGAGGCTAAAGTGATGCTGAAAACTGGAAGTGTCATAGTCTTTTTTGTGCACTATAAACCCCCATAGCCTGACTTTAAATTGTGATTCACACAGAAAGTGTGCTGCCACCTCAATTAAAGACCGCAGGAAGTTGGCAGTGCTGGATTGTTCCATATAGAGCTCTGCAGGGGGGCGGCAGTGATGAGCGCTCATAAAACTGTACCGGCTCATATGTCATTAGAGACTGTTTCTTAATGATGCAGATGACGATGCGTCTTAGTTTGTTGTTGTTTTTCAATTCTTGCAGCAAGTGGAGGTGGATGGACAGCAGTGTATGTTGGAAATTCTGGATACCGCCGGAACGGTAAGAGTTACCTCATTTTCAACTAGATGTTTTGATAAAATTACATGTAAATCTTAATATGGATGTAATGATTTTTCAATTCAGTCATCCAATTACGCTGAAACTAGTTTTTACATCTTCTTTAGCGTCACAGCCAAGATAAAATCTTGTGTGGTAGCTGACAGCGTCATCCATGTTAATCTTTAACCAAAAGCCTGGAGATTAAATGGTTTGATTTCAAAGTCATCAAATATTTTGATTGCAGAAGAAACAAAAAAGATGACGAGAGAGAAGTGCTGCTGAGTTTGTGTCACGACTGTAGCGCAATTTCGTGTGTTATACTGAAGTTTGTTCATTACTACAAACCACGCCCCTACAAATTACGTCCCCTACTTGAAGTTACACCCCCTACAATGAAACAAAAGATGTCATCAGAGCCCCTCCCTCTGAAATCACTGATGTCATCACTAATTCTGCTCTTCTTCTACTTCACTTCCCTCGCTTTTTAAGCTTCACTATCGCCACCTAGTGATAAAGTGTGCAGATCGTATAGCATCACCAGCTGTAGTCATCCTGTTTAAATTATGAAACTACAGTAATTTGTATTTTTATGGAAGCATTAGCTTTAGGTATGTGGGGGGTAGGTTTTTATCTATAACTACCATGTGAATGTATTTGCCAAGTATGATTTATGTTTTATTCTGAGCTGTTAGTCTTGCAAACATTTCATAAAACATAAAATAATTTGCTTCAAAAGTTTGTTTTAGTCAGTGACATCAACACTTGCTTCATCGCAGCAGGCGTAACTTGTGGTAGGTGTAATTTGCAAGTTCGTGGTCCGACAGACAGAACCTTCTTGTTATACGTGCTAAATGATGAATAGCTGTGTACATGTGAATCTTCGTGGCCATGCTCGTCTCATACAGGTGCAGGAGGTTACAGAGCACTTTTGGCCCTGTGGGGGATAAGGACATAATTCCAGTTCCACAAGCCCCTGTTTTACAACTCTGAGCTGTAGTGACAGATGGTGAATGTTGTCCTTGGGCTCTCTGCCCCAGAAAGGAGCCACGGTCAAATGAAACCAAGCCAAAGAAGCTGAGATTCCTGTCAGAGATGTGAACTACAAATTGGCTGCCGTTTTTGTACAGTAGGATTGGCACTTGTTCTGAGATGGTCAAATTATTATTAAATCTAGTGCTAGTTGCACTCAAGAGCATAATCTTAATTAAATCTTGAAAGTGGGTGAGCTGAAACCACAAAGTCAAGAGTTCAAGGTGAGAGTCAGAGAAAAATTGACTTAATTTGTTGTGTAATGCTGAACGATCTTAAACTTTACACAGCAACAGCTAGTTTAAGTCATTCTGCAACTGATATACACAAGTACCATAGATATTAAAGAGATTGTTCACTTTAAAATGAACATTCTGTCATCATTTACTCACCCTCATGTTGTTCCAAACCTGAATGACTTTATATCCTCTGTGGAACAAAAAAGATGTTTTGAAGAATGTTTACGCTTCTGTTTTCCTTGTAATTTATCCAAAAAGGAGAAAAACATTCCTTAAAATAACATTCCTTCTGTTTTTCATGGATGTAAAAAGACTACCGTATTTTCCCACATATAACCTGCACCCTTATATAACCCGCACCCATAGATTGATGAAATTTTTTGTGTAAGTTCACATTTCAAATGTTGCTCGCATGACGTCAATTATCCATAACTAGTCAGGCTCGGTGCACAGTGCTTGTACGCGAAATTCAAACAATAAGAAAACCAAACAAGTCCGAATCGGAATAAAAAGAAAAAGCAGCCTCTCCCGCTGTGCAGCAGCACGTCCCTTAAGAAGTGTGTTGATCATCAGATAAGATGAGAAGTGCACGCCCTCATGGCAGCACAAATATATTGAAATATTATTACGTGTAAATAATTTGTGATGTAGCCCGCGCCCTTATATAACCTGCACCTGCAATTTTTTTAGTTTGTTTGTGTGGATTTCTCCTCAAGAAATCCAAAGCTCATACCCACTCACCAGCTCGTTTAATGAGACACTGTTGTGTACTCTGGAGAGAAAGATATTTATATCTCCACTCTAGCCTTGCTTCATTATATTACACGTTACCTTTGACAGCCATTTTCATTCACCATGGACAGGTCTGATCACATTCAGCACACTGACCCAGAGAAAACAAAGCTGTGGAGCTACTGATGTGCCTCTGGCTTTATTAACTAAACATAAAGGACTGTCTATCTGAGCTAAGGCTCATTTAAAACCATGATGTGAAAGACTCTGGACATGTTTACACCTAGTATTAGGATGCGTTTTTGGTCGATCGGAACATACGTGGAAGACGCTACATACAGGTGTAAACGGTGTCTGAAACGTTTTGAGCTTCCAACCACTTCCAAAGGTAGTCAAAAACGGAGGCCAAAATTTGGTTTAACGACGAACAACTTACTAAGCACAAGGCTCTCTCACATTTCTGATTTCTATCACAATATTTGTAATATTATTACAATTTAAAATAATGGTTTTCTTTTAAATATTATTTAAAATGTAATTTATTCCTGTGACCGCAAAGGTGAAAGAATTAGAATATACTGATTTGGTTCTAAATTATTTTGATCCATTAAAAAAGGATTAAGTTCTTTAAAAAAAAACTATGACCCCAATTTTAAAGGAAAGTATACAGAACACATTTAACCTTAAAACAGTCAGCACTAGTATTTAGTACAATATTGTGTATTAAAATCAAGTGATCATTAATGTGATCATTTAATTTTCTGTGCCTCCTATTAATATTTTGGAGTGTTTTTATTTATTTATTTTTTGTTTGTCAGTACCTCAACTCCTCCGTCCACTGTATGAACACTTCCTTGTCCTCTTTCTCTCCATCTCAGGAACAATTCACAGCCATGAGGGACCTGTACATGAAGAACGGCCAGGGCTTTGCACTAGTATACTCCATAACAGCACAGTCCACCTTCAACGACCTGCAGGACTTGAGAGAACAGATTCTGCGGGTCAAAGACACAGATGATGTGAGTCTCATTCAGCACTCCACTTCATCTACAAGAACTCCCATCATGTTCACTCACCCTCAGTGTTTGCTTTCCCTATACCTGTCTATATCTCGTCAGCACCAGGTTCTCCTTTTTCACACCCACCCTGAGCCCTTATGCTTGCCATTGTCAATAAGGGTGACCTTTCAGCTGTGAAGAGGTTCGTCTTTGTTGACATAAGGACAGATTTTTTCCCCTTCTTGTTCACCTCTGTCAGTTTGATAGCTCTGGTTGGGCGACCAAACCTTTTAGTAGTGTTGTTTACTTGTAAATGTTTATTTTGGTTGGTCTACAATTGGTCTTTTTATTTTTCTAAATTGTAACCCGCAGTGGTTTGGAACTTAGTGTCTTTTGTGGCACTTGCTACATGGAAAAAAAAAAAGTGTTTATTTATAAATGATAGACAGATAGATAGATAGATAGATAGATAGATAGATAGATAGATAGATAGATAGATAGATAGATAGATAGATAGATAGATAGATAGATAGGAGTACAATTTACAAATCAGGTAGTTTGAGTCCATCTTTGATGTCAAATGGAAGAATAAAATGATTGAAACAAAATATATTACATTAATTTCCTAAATAAATTTTGCGCTTATCGTCTCTTTTGACTTCTGAAGATCACAAGTGTGACATCTAAGTGAGGCATACCATCAAATGTCACAGTGTTCAACCTTTTTATGATAATGGAAGGTAAATTCAGCTTCTACAATGTGGTGCGAACCAAGTTGTAAACCATGCAAAGTATATTTCCATTTACGGTTTTAAAAGTAATGGTTAAGATGTATACATAATTTATCATATTTTTACTTGTTCAGCCACACAAAGAGTACTTCTCTTAAAACATGATGATAGATTTTCATCTTTATCACTGCATGAATCAAATTCACTTAAAATCAACCACTTTTATTGAAAAATATTGATTTCTTGTTGGTTTGACATTCAAATAACTGCGTGTGTGAAATCGCCTTAAGATATAGTTTCTTTTGTCACAAGTCCGATTAGGCTTGGTTTGAAATGCGGCCAACTTTGAGCGTGGGAGGAAATGAGTCCCAGTTAAAGGTGTGTGTGTGTGTGTGTGTGTGTGCGCGTAGGAACTTAATTCTAAACAGTTTCTGAGAAAGATGATAGTGCGGTGACCTCAGTTGAACTGCACTATTTCTGTCCACTTCCTCAGCTCAGCTGATTTAACAGGATATTTCAGTTATTTATTCTCCCTCGGCTACCTGCTTTGGTTTTTATTGTTTATGCATAAAATGCTCATTTCCTTGTTGCTTTGAGAGTATCGGCCGAAAAATGAATACAAATGCTGTCTCATAGTTTCATTTCTGCTATGAGATCTGGACTGTTTCTCGTTTGAAAGGCTGAGAGTGGTGTGGGATTTTTAGCTGCGTTTGTGGCGTTATATGCAAATATGATTGCATCTGGAGCTTCGAAATTACCAAGCGGGTTTCTACTATCTCTTTTTTCCTCTTCTTCTTACCTTTTTTTTGGCATCCATTTTCAATTAAGGAATTGCAACAGCTGTTGGAAACTCTTACCCCTCAAGAATGATTTCTACTAATCTTGCAACATGTTTTTCTGCTAATGTCTCCAAATAGCTCCCTAAATGAAAAGCTAATAGAGACTCATTTGTAAATCAAGAAACATTGTTCCTTTTTGTTTTTTTCTTTTGCTAATCTAATCATGTACTTTATTACTTCTCAGTGGTGTACTGAAAATGCTAATTAATTGTCAAATGCACAATGACTTTTTTCTCTTCTAATCCCTAAAGCATTGAATTACTGCATCTAATTTCTTTAAATTCATTCAAAATGTTTCTTTTCAGGTGCCGATGATCCTGGTGGGTAATAAGTGTGATCTGGAAGATGAGAGGGTGGTTGGGAAAGAACAGGGCCAGAATCTCGCCCGCCAGTGGAACAGCTGTGCTTTCCTGGAGTCCTCTGCAAAGTCCAAGATTAATGTCAACGAGGTAAGCATGATTTGATGGAAACGATCAAGGCCTCTCTTTACCCGTTATACTATAAAGAGTTTAGCTACTTTTGAATTACTTTTGAGTTTGTTTTTTTTAATGGTGGTTACAGCATCTACCAGCAAAGGCACTATTTTTAAATTAGTTTTAACTTTTTTAGTTATTAAGATTACTAACTGTTGTGTATACATTTAAAATAATTAAAACAATGTAAAATTGTATATATAAATAAAAATATTTATAAAATTCCCTCACTAAAATACTCCCTCACCGTAATATACATAGACACACACACACGCTTGCATGCCTGTGTTGGCGTCACCATGGAGCTGCCCTTCTTTGCTGGGGTCTCATCAGAGTGTCATTGTCAGTTAGTGATATCTCTTCATGAAAGCGTAGTCACACATTAGCAAAGCAGGCAGTCAGACAGACACAAAGCTCCCTTTTGTGAGTGCCTACATGACATAGTACTGCTTTGAGTTCAGTCAGTTAGAAAGTCCAGTTGGTAATAACAGTATGACTGTGCTTCCTTGGTTCTCCTTACAAGCTGAGTTATATGAAACCCATGTGCTTTTCTGGAGTCTGTCTTGTAGTTTACGAGGGGTTATAGCAGGGCAGAAGGTGATGATTTCAGGCCTTTGTCTTTTTTAATCTCTTTGGCGTCGCTTCAGGATTATTCATTTACTCATGTCCAAGCGCAGACCTGCATCATCATTAAAGTGTCAGACTAACCCGTAAGCGAAATTCAGATATTGAGCTCCCTCAATAAGATAATGAGGAACTTTAGTTGCGAGTGACCAGCCAAAGTGATTCATTACTTTGTTAACGCAGCCAGAGCGCTTTAATTTTCACAAGCTTTCCTGTTTCTTTGCACTGTCAAGTTCCAGCCAGCACTTTTTTCATTTTTGAAGCCCAACAGTACTAAAAAGCCATTAATAATGATTATGTAATTAATTACAGTAGGAAACAGTACAGTGAGGTATGAATATTTTACTGTAAAATAACTTGATAGGTATTAAGCACTTAAATATTAAGACCGCAATAATCCAATAGGTTATATATATGTGTTTTACAGTAAACGGTAAAACACAGATCACAGTAACAAACTTTTTTTTAGTCATCAACTACAGTAAAAAAAATACTGTTATTATGACTTTATTTAATAAAAATGTTATAATGTTCAGTATACTTTTATTCAAAGGTTTAATTTGATTGTACAAGTGGAATTAAATCTTTGACAGGTTATTCAGCTTTGGTTTTGTTTAAAACTGTTTTCATTGGTGGAGCTAAATATTTGTTTTCAGGTTACTTTTGTAAAAGTTTATCTTCATGGACAAAGCAATGCAAATAACAAATTAGACAGAACATGGCAGGATTAGACTGGCAGGGCTTTCTCTCTCACTTGGAATTGCCGCTATGGTCAAATCTGTTTCCATTTCCATTCGATAAACGAAGGGTAAAAGCCATTATTGATTTAATGGGGTTCAGGCGAGCCCATTTGCTACCGGTTTGCCACTTTGTGCTGATTGTCAAAACCTTTTAGTAAGGTGCATCCTGTAATTCTGCATCTGTTTATCTAGCATAACTGAGATCATCTGTTGTTATGTATAGCGAAGCATGGATTATGAGCTTATCCTTCTCAGTTGTCATCCTAAATCTCCCTCTCTACACAACACATGGTGGCAGAGACCTTACTACAAGTTGTGCTTTATTACCAATGTTGTTTAACATGTTTCTGTCTGCTACAATAGTTTATCTCTGCTCATTGCGTAAAAGCTGCAGATGTTGTGTGGATCTGATTGATGATGCAGGAGCTGTTTTGTCTCCTCTGGGAGCTGAACATCTGTGTGAGGAAGTGTCCACACCTACAAATGAGTGATTTCAGTCTAGAGCGGTAGTACATGTCCCGGTTCGGGAGCCAAGTAGACATTTTATTTGTTTTGTAAAAGCCACATTTTAAAAACACCACCTGAATATGCTTTGCATTAAGAGTTGAGAGCTTGGTTTTATGTTTCGCTGTAAATGGGATCTTATTGCCAAAAATGAGACTCATACTGTGTCATTTGACATGGGAATAAAATAATTAGTATAACATAGTGTAACTCTGTAAACAGGATATTCAAAGAGATAAATTGCAGGATAGACGTTGATTTTATCCAATCATCCATTGGGAATTTATTTTAAAAAGATTTAGATCTTTTAGAAAATGTAGATGTTTTTTTAAATAAAATTATATAATTAATTATTTAAATTAAAACATACATGTATAAATGTATATTCTAACTGTGTGCAACCAAATTAAAAACCTAAATGAGTAAATTAATACAGAGGTAGACCAAAATAATAATAATAATATACAGTGCCTACACGCGGTGTTATCGCTAAAGGTGACTGCCACATTTGAAAAATGCATTCTATAGTTAATTATTTAAAGTGAAACTTACTTTAAAGACCAGTGAATATGTCTGTAATGTATGCTGACTCTACAAACAAAACTTTTTATGTATATTAAAAGTACAAGTTGGCTACTAAAGGTCTAGACTGTCATCATGAGAAATGGATCTTGTCTCTTCTGAGATCTGGCCTTTTTACAAACACATTCAATCTGACGGCACATGCATGAGTTCACTGAGAAATGTTTCTTTCTCTCCTCTCTCTCTCTCTCTCTCTCTATGCCTGCAGATCTTCTATGACCTGGTTCGGCAAATCAACAGGAAAACTCCAGTACCTGGAAAGGCACGCAAAAAGTCCACCTGCCAGCTGCTCTAATATACAGCTGTTCTTTTGCTCTGAGCCAGGTAGGATCTCAACCGTCATTGGCTGAGCAGAAATGATTGACAGCTCAGCACAATCAATGCTTTAAAGCCCTTTTAAAAACCTAGAGAAACCGTAGATAAGTTATATTTAGAGTCAAAAGTGATTACACTTTCTTTTTTTTTCTTGCTGCAGGTCTGATTTACTGCTGTGTCTTTCAGCAGTGCCAGCATTCCGACGTTACTAAAACCTAACATCGAATGGACTTTCCTATGTGGTGATGCCCCTTTAACAAACCAACAAACCAACCAACCAACCTTTGGAATCAAGGATACAGTACCATGACAGTTTTTTGCACATAGATAACCATCATCACATGTCGCGAGAAAGAGATTTTTACATATAAATATATAAATATATATTCTAACTGTATGCAACTGAATAAAAAAATTAAATAAATGAATACAGAGCTAGACAAAAAAAAAATACAGAGCCTACACGCAGTGTTATCGCTAACGGAGAACGCCACCGTTGTAAATGTAAGGAGGGAATGTCTAACCAGGCTGTGCACGTTGCCATGGCAATTACAATGATATTTATAAGCACCACTATTTTAGCCAGAGAGGAGAGGAAGTCCAAAGAGCTCCTATATAAACCATTCTTACAGCTAACTTTCACTCCTTGTTTTTTTTTTTTTTTTTTTTTGGTAACTTTATTTTGCTTTTATGCTAAAACATGATTTCTTTATCTTCTGCCGTTTTTCTCTTTTATAAAATTACTAGATTTTTGCTCTATGGAGATGTTATATTCGCAACAGCTATTGAGTTTTACTTTAGGAAAAACCTGTGGATACAGTCATGTATATGTAAAAAGTTCAAAAAATATAATTTTTTCTGTCACTATCATTGTCCTTAGCCTCAGACGTTGCCTTCAAATATGTTAAGTCTTTTTTCTCTCTCTCTCTCTCTTTATTTCCCATGAAGATTCAATCTAAACTTAATTTCCATGATCTTAGGTCCATCTCATAGGCCATGCCGGGTTTCTTTGATTTGTTCACAAAGAACTTTGTACAGCAGGCTTTTTTTCTTTTCTTTTTTTATAAAAATGGGGTATTCAAAAATAAAGGGTTTGAACATTTTGTTTTAGTACCCCTCCCTCCCTTCCTCCCCATATCTGTCAGAAGCTCATCTTTTGGGTGGTTTCATAACAAATGGTTAAATCCCTATTGACAAAGCTGATCCTGATCAAGTGCAAGACATATATACAGTATATATTTTAAAGAATTGGGGTTTTTAATACACAGGAACAATAAACTGTCATCAGAGATGTCATTCTCGATACTTAAACTTCGGCCCCTTGTTTGCTAATGATGCATCTGGTGTAAACTGAGGATATGAAAACCAAATATTGGATCCTGTCAGTAAAGAGTGAGGAAAAGATGTCTGTTAGTGACTGTTTCGACTTTGTAATAATTTGCCATTTTCTGTCTTCGTTATTGTTGGATTAATTGAATGTGAGGGTGTGGGAACTTTGTGTTAAGCAAGAGAAAAATAAGAATTGATTAAAAAAACTTAAAAGAATTAATTGTACATTAAGTGCAATCATAAAGAATGTTCATAAAATAAGCCGAATGCGCTCTAAAGCAGTTGTAGCGTTAAATACTTGTCTCTTGAAACATCAGAGCGACAGGGTGTAGCATGCCGTATGTACACGCAATGAATTGTTTATGAATGCTTTGAGGATTTGCACTGTGTAAAGTGAAGAACATGACTCCTGGGGAGTGTCCGAGCAGCAGCGGACAAAGGTAAACATTACGAGTCGTGTGGTGTTCTGATTACTGCAAGCAAATGCCTTGATGCTGTTTAGGTTTTGAGTGAAAATTGTGGGGATGGGGGGGGAGGGGGGAAGAAACCTTTGAATTTGGACATGGACAGAGGCACAGTATTTCAATGCAACATCATCTGCTTCTGATGGGCTGCGGGTGGAGGGAGGAAAGGGTGGGTGGATGGCCAAGTGTCAACTTAAAAGCCTTAATTAAAAGTGGTGCAATTTTGTATAACCGAGCATCTGTAGTTTAATAAATTGGATTGCCATGCAAGGGCTCACAAAAGAAGCCAGTTTTTTGCCAGTTGAATGTTTTGTGTATTGTTTCAGCATTTTCTGTCAGTCCAATAAAAAAACAAAAAAGAAAGAAAAGAAACCATTTAACTTACTCTCTACCGTGGTGACATGTTTGCTGCAAAGGTATTATTTTCTGATTAAGACTGAATCAGGGGAAAAAAATGGAAGTCAGTTGCTTTGCATTAAGCATGAACTGGAAAGGAAAACAGGGTGACGGGTGTTTTCATTTCTCAGGAATATAATGGATGGGTTTGACAGTATGGCTAATGCAGATGAAAAATATTGGTCTTGCACTCCAGTGCTTTATCCACTGATGATACATTCAGCCATCTAGCCTGTGATTTCAAACCTTGCATCACTGCAGAATTCAACATTTAGGTCTGTGTGTGTGTGCCTGGTAAAGCCTACATTATGGGGACAAAATGTTCCTACAAAGATGGTAATATACAAAATCCTTGTCCTTTGACATTCTTTGGTCTCCATAAAGAAAGCAGCTTATGAATCACACTGTTTTTTGAAAATATAAAAATACAGAACGTTTTCTGTGTTAGGTAGGTTTACGGGTTGGGGATATACCGTAGTTTGTACAGTATACAAATCATTGTTTATGGAAAACACTGTGTAAGTTGTCACTTTTTAGATTTGAGTTCAGTCAAATATAAACGGTATTATGAAAATCATGAAACGAATGATAACATAGGACAATATAAATTTGAACAATTGCTTTGGCTAACCGTGATCAACTGAATGAATAAAAAATACAACAAATAAAAATAAAATGTTACGTGTGACAACTTGCCCCAAACTGACAAGCCCTTATGACAGTTTCAGCAACAGTTTCATTTTTGTGTCAATGCATTTAAAATATATTAATTTATTAAATATTAAATGTAATATTTTATATATTTAGGGAGTGGAAAGACAAACACAGATTTGACATCCTGTACACAAGATGGCGCTGTGCTTTTGTCGTTCGCAAGATTAAACTCGATAGAAGGAAAAACAACACATGGAATTTGAGAAACACAGAAGGCGCTTATGGAGTTTGGCTTCCTAACCGTTGAAATAATTTAATAAATTAATGATACCGGTGAAATACTGCTCACATGTCTTCATGTGACGCTTCAAAACCAAAGTAATTTGCATTTGACCTCCGCAGTGAGAGAGTATTCTCATCATCTGAAGGGTTTATCATGACTCTCAGGTGTTGTGGTAAAGTTCGTCTGTTTCGGAATAAGGCGACTGTCTACCTTTACAGAAAGCTGTCGGATGTTCCCGTCTCTTCTGATGACAGTCCGCCCAGGAGAGCGCGGAGAGCTCCGGGGAACGCGTCTGTCCTCCTGTTCCCGGGACAGGGCAGTCAATTTGTCGGTATGGGGAAAGGACTGTTAAAGTATGGAAATGTCAAAGAGATGTTCGCTGTAGCGCAGAAGGTGCTTGGTTATGACCTGCTGTCTCTCTGCTTGAATGGACCCGAGAAAGATTTGATGAAGACTGTCCATTGCCAGCCAGCCGTGTTTGTCTGTTCGCTTGCTGCTGTGGAAAGGCTGAACCATGAAAACCCTGCTGTGAGTTCTTCGCACACGTGTGTGTGTGTGTGTGTATACATACACACACACACACACACAAATATATATATATATATATATATATATATATATATATATATATATATATATATATATATATATATATATATATATATATATATATATATGCTTATGTGTGTATGTATATATAAAATGTGTATGTATATGATGGGACAGCTAATCTATTGGGAATTTCAGTGCTGTGCATGTAAAATTAATATATAATATACGAGCATGTGGTCAGTACTAATGTAAAAGCCATTGACCCCCTTTATAGGCTATTGAGAGCTGTGTGACTGCAGCAGGTTTCAGTGTTGGTGAATTTGCTGCTTTGGTCTTCTCCGGTGCAATGAACTTCGCTGAAGGTAAAACTCACACTTACGCTTGAAAAAACATCAAATTAGCTATTTGAATAGCTGTAGTTGTCTTCCTTTTCTTTATGCAAAAAAAATTGTTTCATTATTTTAATATTTTGATTTGGCAGTGAAATGCAGCCTAGAGCCCTGGACATCTAAACAATTTTCAGGCGATTTGCATATTTATTTGATGAAAATGCCCTGTTTTTTGCTCACAGCTTTGTTTGCTGTAAAGGTGAGGGCAGAAGCAATGCAGAAGGCCTCCGACCAAGTACCTAGTGGCATGTTGTCTGTTATTGGTGGACGTCAGGCCAGCTACAAATATGCTTGTGTCCAAGCTAGGGAGCACTGTTTGTCTCTTGGTATCCAAGACCCTGTGTGTGCCATTGCCAACTATCTTTTTCCAGATGGGAGAGTAATAGCTGGCCACAAAGAGGTGAGATCCATCATTTGGAATGCTTGCAAAAAGACCAATATACCAAGACCAGGAATGTGCTCTAAAAAGAGTAAATCGATTTTGATATCGCATAACTTTCCAATAGGACTAAAACCTAATTGTTAATCATTTCCATGCATTTATTACAGTCATTCTCTCACACAGGCTTTGGACTTCCTTCAAAGCCATTCCAGAGAACTGAAATTCATGAGAACGCGACTGCTGCCGGTTAGCGGGGCCTTTCACACTGCACTGATGGAGCCTGCGGTCGAGCCTCTGAGAGACGTCCTCAGACAGATAGAGGTACGGCGGCCCGAGATCTCAGTGCACTCGAATGTGGATGGCAAGCGCTACATGCATGACAAGCATGTACGGAATCAGCTGGCCAAACAGCTGGTGTCTCCTGTGAGATGGGAGCAGTCGCTGCATGAGATTTATGAAAGAGCCCAGGGCCAGGAGTTTCCTCACACCTATGAGGTGGGACCTGGTAGACATTTGGGTTCGACTCTACAGAAGTGCAATATGAAGGCCTTTAGGAAATATACACATGTAGATGTTGTATTGACAGAAAATTGATCAGTGATTGTGCAGTAAGTCTGTTACTTATGGTTTTCTTCTTGATCATAAATACAAAAAAGCCAAACACTTTTTCTTTTTCTTTCAATTTTATTACGCTTTATGCTTTGGAAAGTCCAGCTTCCTTTAATAATGCAGAGATGCTTTTAGAGGAAGAGGTAACAATTCATTGGCCCAATTATCCAGCAATAGACCCAATACACACACACACACAAAAACATTTGTGAAAACCTGCACATATATGAACTTTTATGTATGTGACCCAGCACTTCATTTGAATCATTTATAAAAGAGAATGCAAAATAAGCAGTTTTCTTAAAAAATAAAAAAAAAATCAGCAAAATTGTTATATATAAGCCAAAGACCAGCTCTTGACCCCCTCAATGTCACATTCAGCCTTCAGGTTACAAGGACGATAGACACGGTGGTGACCAGTAGTAAAGCAGATGCCAGAATGTATGTGGTCCTGCGAGACCAGTCAAAAATGTTGGACACCTGAGAAAAAAATATTTTTAATTGATTATATTTGTTTTATACCATAATATGAAAGCATTTCAAGGCCTGTGCATTTAATTGAGATGAACAAAATACAAATAAACATGGAAATTTCTGTAGCTAATACATTTTCTTTGCTACTTCTGTATGACTGTATATAAAAAACATATTTAACTAGAAATTACACTTTGTGAAAGAAAAGCCTATTAAAAGTGGTCAGTAAGACTTTCATTCAGAATAAAATAAATAATAATATTATGTTATAAGAAATTCTAATTCAAGTAAATCCTGTTTACTTGAATGTTAAATGTTAGTCACAGCATCCTGAAAAAATAAAATTATTAAGCAGCATTGATGATAAGAAATGTCTCTTGAACAGCAAACCATCATATTAAAATGATTTCGTCATGTGGCATTGAAGACTGGAGTAATAATGATGAAAATTCACGATTTGCCATTACGTACTGGAAAAAATTAAAATAGAAAACACTTATTTTAAATTCTAATAGCATTTCACAATATTACTTATTAGTGTATAAGAGACTTGTTAAAAAAAAACGGTTGTGTATGCTGGATTATTCTATTACTTAAAGCAATGAACCTTTTGAGTGTCTTTCCCCAAGATTCATACATTTACAGCTGTTTACAGACACAAGAGAAATCTAGTCCTTACCCAGGCTGCCAACTTCTTAGCCTCCTGACAACCATTTTGAAGCTGTGGAATCAACCAGGATGTCCTCAACATTGGCATAATCGTAGACCCCCAGAGGTTGCCAAGGATCCTGCTTAATACAGTTCCATTGTTATCAATGCCAATGGATATTCACAAACCACACCCAATGCCCCACACCCCAACCGTCATATTCTTCATCCTCTTTACTTCAAACAATCCTTAACGGATTGTTCATTGCATTTATTCATTTGGGAGTAAATGCTCTCAACTCACCCAGAGAACCTTCTCCTGCTTAGCACGTAAAGATAAATCCCCAAATCCAAGGGCTGCCATTGAACAGGCAGTTGTTCACGCCATTTGTTGTCCAATTCGTCCCCTATCTGAGCCAGCTGCTGTCCAATAAGCTGGGTGGCTCTGATATTCAGACCAAATAAGACTTGTTTAAAATGTTATTTTGTATTTCACAATATATTTCAATCTGAACAAATGAGTACCTCATATTGATGGCATCGAGAGTGTTGTGGTGTACCTCACCAGGTCCAGCCTGGAGGGATGTGGCGTTTTTCGGCTGTCTTGTTTCTTCCACCATAGTGTTCTGAAAGGTGTGATCGTGTTTATGACACTAATTCAACCATCTCTTGCAACACATTTATCCATCTATTTGCCTAAATTCCATTTTCTAGTTCTTTTCTCTGCTGCGGTTCTTTATTTTGTTTGTGTAGAGGAAGAGGACTTTGTTATTTCGCCCTGCCCTTTGTGTTTGTGTGTCTCACGTGACTTGATCCAGCAGCTATTGCTTTCAACGGACTAGTATCGCTCTGTAAACACACAGGCCATGTGACTTGAGGACACTGGGTGTGTCTTTTGTCTATTGCTGCCATAGTGTTGGAACATGACATCATTTCTCATACAATCAAGTTTTGAAAAACACCTGCAGCAATATACACAACTTCCTGCAATGCTAGAGGCTCTTCTGTGCTAAAAAAAAAAAACCTTGGAGAGCTGACTCAGTCCTCTCCTTCGGCCTTACTTTCACTATTTGATGTTATGAAAGAACTTGTGATTAAAATTCTGGCTGATTGTTTATAGTATAAATAACACATCATTTATGAGGGTCTAGTAAAAGAAAAACAAATGTTTTCATTCTCCTTCATGTGACTTGAATCAGGTTTAATGCAAATACTCATTCAAATCAGCCAAACTGCCCAAAGCCGAACTGAAATATGTTTTTGAACATCTCCATTGTTTGTCGACGTTAAACCTAAAACGGAGTGTGAATAATGTTTTCTGTACAATAACACTTGACTATTATGTCAAAATAAACTGTGACGCAGTCATCATTCTGAGACCAGGAAAAGATAATAAAAAAACACATATTAATATTTTCTAATGTTTACATTTCTAAAAGCTTTTTTTTTCTGCTTAATCTTATAAAAACATTTTTTATTTCATTGTCATCTTTAGATAGTTACAAAGTACTGGTTTGCATCCTCTGACATGCTACTGAATATTCCAGAAGATTGATTCTTAATACATAAATATTTGAATGTTTCTAACTGCGAATTTCACCATAGACTTATTTATTGTAAGCAATCAAAATGTTTGTGACAACAAAGAACAGGTACATAATAGAAAACAGAACAAAATCATACCTTGTTTGTAGATTAAAACGGACGCCGCCCTGCAACATTTTAAGATATAATTGAATTTGAAGGAATATTTGTTTTAAGTATTGTGAGAAATATATTACTTAATATTTTCTGGGACTTACAGCAGCGTCCTTTAATCTCCGTCTCTTCCTGTAATGTGTCTCAGTACAGCGATCACCTGCAGCCACGCCTGCAGATTTACATTTAGGAAGCGGTTTCATTTCAGACCAATAGAGGACACTAAAGGGTTTCACATCACTACATTTATTCATCGAACACAGATCTGGATTCATGATCTCATGCTTTAATCCAATCTGCTGGACCATTAAAAATGTGGAAAGATTGGATGTTCTCTACGTTTCAAAACCCAATGCCTTTCATTTGCTGTCTGTCTCTGGTGAGTAAATATTTTGAACATTGTGGGTCTGTAAATTCTCAGAAGTCAGCTATAATAGCATGGTGTACTTTCTTTTTCATTCTTCTTTAGGCCAAGCATCATCTTTTATGGCTTTTTCTTTGCACAGAGAGAGAGTGAGGGTGTAAACATTGTTTGTGTGTATGTAAATATTACATATACTGTTGGCCTTTTGTTTTTCCTAAAGTTTACTGTATTCAATTGTGGTGTTGATTCGCATTGTTCGTGTGCTTTTTAAATTATTGCAAAAAACTTCATTAGATAAAAAAAAAAGTATCACAAAGATAAAAATGTATGTATTTTTTGTCGCTGTCACAAAATGACATTTTTCATATACTATATGCACATGTGAAAGTGTGAGCAGGTAATTGTCAGGAGAAATCACTCTATCATTCCGGTTGGATTATAAGAGCAGGCTGATCGCAATAAAAGGGGGCAAGAAGTGCTTTCAATCCTTATGTTAGCAATGGTTACCTCTAAAAAAAGATGTGCAGCCATCATTGCTTTGCATCTCAATGGCCTCACATGCAAGGACATTTCTGTAAAGCTATGGATCAAGAAGTTCAAGGAGAGTGGTTCGATTGCGGTGAAGAAGGCTTCAGGACGTCCCAGAGTGTCCAGCAAACGTCAGGACCGTCTAAAGAATCATGTCACCACCAGTGCAGAGCTGCTTAGTACTGGCAGGAGCATGGGTGAAAGTTTTCCGTATTATGACGGAATTCCGTATTTTGAACCTCGCCAGGAACCGTTTTTCCAAATCGCGTAAATCCGTTGAGATTTCAGTTCGGGGGGGGGGGGGGGGGGGGGGGGGGTACAGGGCGACAGACCAATGTCCATGGCGACAGACCAATCGTACCTACTCGGCGATCTTCGGAGATAATGTGATTACGTAGAGAATTACCCGAGAAGTTCCGGGTGGGCGACAGACGAACCGCGCGGAGTGCAGTTGTGTCGGCGATTCTGATTGGTCAGTGAGACTCCGGCGTCCAATCGTATTTTTCAATTTACACTCGCTTGAGGACAACAACAGGTACAAGAAAACAACGCTCGCAAATTTTAAAAGTAATCTGAAAAAAAATGAAGAATTTGCCGGTTGGTTATAACACGAAGCAGCTTGAAGCTTTTTTGATGATGATGTAATGGATTGTGGTGATTAGAGAAAGTGAATTAAGTAACAAACCAAAATTAAATATAAATGTTAGTTATAGAACAACAGATGCAGAAGCAAAACCAATGACAGAGTTATAGAATACAATACCTCTGAAGGATTCTAGTAATAATTTAGAACTCCCAAAATTGGTGAATATTTTCTCAACTGCTAACTTGAAATACTTATTTCACACCCTTTTTATAGTAGCTGCAAGTTGCCAGGAGAGGTCGTTTCTACACAATAATTTGCAAGGAATGCAGGAGCTTCCAGGGGGCCTCCGGACCCCTGGACCCCTGGCCAGGGCGTTGCCCTGGACCTACCGGGGGCCCTGGCGGCCCCCAGGCCCCCAGCTTTAAAGTTTCAGTATTTTCAGTTTTGCCAACTTTCACCCATGCAGGAGGTGTGAGTGCAAGACTTTTGGACAACAGCCTGGTGTCAAGAAGGAAAGCAAATTCACTTCTCTCCAAGAAAAAAAAGTTCTCACAATTCTGCCCCAAAACATTGCCATGAATAAAGAATGATATTAAAACTTCTCCCAATGATTCAGAAGTAATTTAGTGATGATCCATGCATTTCCCTGCATGATATAGCTCACTGTGCCACAAGGCAAGTGGCTGGGAGATCATTACATTGAAGTTTAGAATCTGTGGACAGTCAACTCCCTGGATCTTAATCCCATAGATAGAGGACCTGGGGTCAATCCTTAAAAAGGCGAGTGGATAAGAAGTTGTCCGCAAATTGTGATAATATCCGAGCTTTGATCATCATCAGTCAGGATTTGGCCCAGAAGCTGATATCCAGCATGCCAGAGTGAATTGTAGAGGTCATGAAGAAAGGTCAACATTGTAAATACTGACTCATTGCATATACAGAATATTTTTTACCAATAAAAGCTTTTTAAACTTTCTTCATTGCTTTCCAGTATACAATAGAAACTATAATTAGATGTATTTTCAAGCACAACCTTCCATTAATCTGTTGAATTTATGGCTTTGAATGGTTTTGTTTCGCTCTGAAAATAATCAAGAGACTTTTATTGTGAAGTGTTCAAACCGGAAGCGTGGTTGAACGTTGGCTTCGCACAGTGATGGACCACAGTGGTAAGGAGGGAAAATATGCGTTTCATTCGTAGGTTTATTTTACACAAAACGCGTTTCTTATAATCACAAAGTAACTGCGACGGGCCTTTACACCCGTTTGCGTACCGAAAGACGAGCTACGTCTCGTGTGTGTCTGCTTAAAGAGCTTTTCCTATATCACCATCGGTCATGGCCTCTGTCAATGTGGCGTTTATCTTCCTGATTCCATTTGATCCCGTTTATTCAAAATCCATGAATAAAGCCTCATCAATATACCAATAAAAGCGGAAATAAGTGAAAGTGTGCAGTCTTTAAAATTATTTAGTGAAGCTCAATTTGTGTGTTATTGTGTCAGTGTTAACGTCCCAGGAATATCAAGTCTTCTTTATGCATGAATAAAAATGTTTTTCGTCGGTTCTCTAGATGTTATTTGAATGAATTGGTACAGACTTCATGCAAATGCGTTTTCAGCGCTTCTCCCATCATGTGTGAGTTTGTGCTGGGGTCAAAACAAGACTTTCACTCATTCTGTATTAACACCTAATGAAGGTGAATTTGACTAAAGGTCAAAATGAACTTAATTTGTTCCTTTTTTTCTCTCTCTCTCTCTCCATGCAGACAATGATATGCAGGGCACGGATGGGCCATTAGGTGGTCCTGATGTCAGGAGGAGGATCCCAATTAAACTTCTTCCCAAACAGGCCAGGAATAAACCTGCCCCACGACCCCAAAGACCAGCGGGACGGTTACCACCCAAAGCCCATTCTGGAGAAGAAGGTATTGTGTGTGTGTATATTCATTGTGCGTTTCTACATTTTATCAAGCATAATATCAGATAGAAATGGAGCTTGTTTTCTAAACTATGTTTCTGCTAGAAGGGTTCAACTTCAAACAGGAGGACCGATTTGATTGTGGTGTGAAAGCGGGAGATGCGTTTGCAAGTCAGCGTCGGTTCCCTCAGCAGCTGTTCTGGGATTACAAGGTACATCTACACGAATACATAATTTATAATGTTTTTGCCTCTCAGATGCTTAAGTGATTGTGTACACTCTTGTTTTTTTGTTTTCTAGCTAAACGTGATCGGTGAAAAGGATGACACACCTGTCCATTTCTGTGACAAATGTGGTCTGCCGATTAAAACATACGGCCGAATGGTGAGAGAAGTTGACGTGTAACGAATGTGTTCAGTTTGCAAGTGACAGCTTTTTGGTGATGATCTATTTCTTTGCAGATCCCATGTAAGCATGTTTTCTGCTACGAGTGCGCATTACATCATGAAAGGAAGGGGGATAAGATGTGTCCAGGGTAAGAGTAATGAGCAGTTTTTGCCTCTACTGAAGCGTTTGCACATAAATATGCCCCTTTACAGTCACTTTCCACTAGTCATTGTTTCTTGAGCAGCAAATCTGCATATTAGAATGATTTTTGGTGGATCACGTGACGCTGAAAACTGACTTTATGATGATGACAATTAAAAAGAAAATGTTTATGAATGATGAAATAAATGGAGCCTTGGTGAGCAGAAGAGACATCCTTCAAAAACATTAAACGAATCTTTACAACCTCAAACTTTTGAACGGTAGCTATAAAAAAAAAATTGCTAAATTCTAAATTGCAAAATACACTAGAAATATTGATAATGTGATCAAATAATGTTAACCCCGTTTAATAAGCAGTAGGAAAACTTGTACTTAAATTAATTTTCACTTGCATGCACCAATATAACAACTCAAGTTTTGTTTATACTTTCGCCTGGCTCCATGTATTTGCCGTTGTACTGTTCTTTCTCAATATTACATTGCCTGCAATATTTGTTAATATGTCAAATTTCCTCCAGCCCTGGTTTGCACTAATGTTGATGTTTTACTGATGTTGCTTCTCCATATGTCCTCTCTGTTTCCAGTCTAAACATGTACAGCTGTACAGACCCGGTCCAGCGGATTGAACAGTGTCAGCGTGGCTCTCTCTACATGTGTAGTATCGTTCAGGGGTGCAAACGCACCTATTTGTCCCAGAGAGACCTGCAGGCCCACATCAACCACCGACACATGCGATCCGGCAAGAGCTCCCGCTCTGACTCTCTCCACCTTCCTCCTGCCTCGGAGGTGTCCGATCGCTTCCGCGTTCCTCCCCCTCACCTGCCTAAGCCTCATGTGCTCATCCCTCCACCTCTGGTTCATCAAGGTCATGACCCCTACAGTCAACCTCCCTCTGTCTCCCACGATGACCTCCGACCTCCGCAAGGCCAACCGCCGGGAGACATGGGACCGTCCCGTCCTCTCGCTCAGGAGACCTTCCGCATCTCGACGGTCACTACACGAAAGCACAGCAACCTCATCACGGTTCCCATCCAGGATGATTCTGCAAGCTCCGGACCGTCACGTGACTCGCTTCCCCAGCCTGGCAACGCTCCACCCCCTCACCATCATCCTGGAGACTATCCGGGTCAGCCCGTCGTGACGCATCCGCATCACATGATGGCACCACCTCAGCAGCACTACGGACCCCCTCCGCCACCTCCCCCCATCAACCACCCCATGCCGCACCCGGGACAGGGCTCTAACACACCTCACATGGTTTTCAACCAGGCCCCTCCGCCACTGTCGTCTGTACCCCCACCCATCACCCCACCTCCTGGACACCTCATTGGTCAGATGCCCCCGTTTATGAACCATCCTCCACCCGGGCCGCCCCCTCAGCATGGTGGTCCCCCTGTCAACGCCCCACCACCCCATCATTACAACCCCCAGTTTCCCGAGGACAAGAGCACACTTAGCCCACCATTTAACCAACCAGGGGGCATGAGTCCAGGAATGTGGCCGGCCCCTAGGGGTCCTCCTCCCCGAATGCAGGGTCCCCCTCCTCAAGGACAGATGCCAGGGCCACATCACCCGGATCAGGGCCGCTATAGACCATATTACCAGTAATAACGTGTTTTTGTTGTTGCTAAACAAAGTGATTTAGTATGTAAACCTGGCAGGGATTTGGATGCATATTTTATAGTCTGAAAATTACTATAATAGAGATCAATACTGAATGGTGTTAAATCTTGTTGTCAGATATTCAAACATTTACTTTTTAATAACTGAGCCCATACATGCTGCATTTTAGGGGCTTTTGTTGATTGTTGAATGTTGTTTTTTTGAATGTAATCAAAATTAAATGTACAAATTAAATGCGCTTTTATTGCGTTCATCTCCTCATTCACTTAGTGTCTTAAATTCGATTCAATTTTTTTTCAATATAATCTTGGTATGTCTGACAAAAATAAGCTTGACTTTTATATTCTTTTTTTGTGATTCTGAAAGGTTTCTGAAAGTGAACAGATTAATGTTATATTGTTCAAAATGTATATTTTTTTCTCTTCTTAATTGGCTGTTTAAATTTTTTTGTAAACCTATGTCTTAGAAATGTTTACATACTGTCTATATCATGAAAATTAAAAGGAGGTTGTGTATAGTTCTTTAATTTTATTAAAATACATTTGTTTACACTCACTTTCATTATAAAATCACCTGTATTTTCACAATACATACACACCATATTAATACATACTTATAATATTGCATTATGCTTGAGTTGATCTGTCCAAAACTCTTTTGGTTGTGAAATGTTGAACTTTACACAAAGTAAACATAAATAAATATATAAAGGTAATAAGTAACAGGCACTGCAACATATGTTTGTTGGGATGGTGTGGAGCTGATTTATCTTTCAAAACAAATCTGATTAAAGCTAAATTAAACATTGAAACTTGAGATAAACTTACAAATCAAGCACATTACATATTCTATTTCTGCAATTTCATTAGCTCTCACAAGTTTATGATTGGTCCATCTTTGAATACTGATTTCAGAAATCCATCCGCAGCCCTGACAAACACTTCACTTGTTTATGTGTGCTTAAAAATCAAAGAAATACGGTATAGTTTCCTCATTGTGTATTGTTTTCCTCGTCCCTACACATCATTGCAGGACAGTGAGGAATGGACTTTGCTCTCTGAGCACGTGCAGAGGAGAAGAGATACACCTGGTTTGTAAAGTAGGAATTATTAAAACAGCCTTAACAAGTTGCAATTGCATTGGCCTGAGTGTAGACGTCTATGACAGTTTCTCCTGTCTCTAAACCCCTAACAACATGACTGTAAGGCCATGAAATGACCAGTAAACAAGGTAACAAAGGATGTATGCTTTGTAAACTAAACTTGTGTTTTTTCCTTTCACAAAGCAGCCTACGGTTAGTGTCTGTCCACTGGCCACACTTAAATATAGCCCTATAATGTGAACATCTCTGCACATATTGTTTGGTTTCACTCATAAAACATTTACCACTTTTCCAGCATGACTTAAAGAGTATTTCAGCATGGGTTTCTGTTCCTCACACAGTTATACTGTATACGACTCCGTAGTTTGTTCTTATATCCTGCAAACAATTATATGAATTATATAGAACCTTTGACTGCAAGTAATTCGTTGTGAATTAAATAGTTATCATCACATTATGGAATGAAAATGAATCATGTTATGTACTTTTTTTTGTTCTCTATGATCTGGATGCTTCTCCAGAATGTGCAACATGGCATCATGCAGTGTGGGGTAAAAAATGGACGTCTTAATCTCGTCGTCAAAAAACTTACATTGATGAAGTTTCTCCATGATGTACACTGTAACGAGAGCAGAGTTGTCTTCATGAAGAGCTTTTGGAATAAAATGGCTGAAAATAAGGAAAATGTGTTGGAGATTGTTTTACCATCGCATGAAACTATGTAGACGTCCACTTCGATACGTATAAACTCTTTTATCATCTATAAGAAAAACAACAATATGGTTTGAGGTAAATGAGGAACGTCTGAGCATCTTAAAGGAAACGGTATGCTGTGTCTCATAGTAAGCCATTTTACCGTTTTAAGACCCTTGAGTGCAGACATGTCTAGGAATGAGACGGCAGAGAAGTCCAGGACTAAACTGTGCATGTTAACAGGAGGGACAGAGATGTTGGCAGGCAGTTCTGCTTTCCAGTTCACTTGGATTGGAAGGCCAGAGAAATCAATGGACTGGTCCAGATTTTCCATGTGTCTGTCATCCTCTGACGAATCAGCTGATGCTTGTCTCACCGTAAGGCCTCTCTGGGTCAGGAAGGATGTGAAAATTGTTACTATATGCATTTCAGATCATGGAAAAGCAACTGTTCTATTAAACGAACAACATATATTATTAGTTATATTAAACAGAAATAGTAACAAATGAGTATATGTTTTTTGTTTAAAACTAATGGGACTAAAATTAAATTTTTACATTTACAAACTAAAAAAGTTGGAAAATTGTATAATTGACAAAAACTGAAAAAAGTGTGTGTATATTAGTCCAAGATATTCCTATAAATAAATTAAATTAGATTTTTTTAAAGATACTTAGAAGCATAAAATCGAACAGGATAGTGCCCTTCATTATCCTGTCCAACTAATTATTAAATAAAATTTAAATTAAAAAAAAGTATTTTTTAATGTCATAAGAAACATTAATTAAATGTGTCTAAATGTTTGAGTTGTAGTAAATAC
Organism: Rhodeus uyekii; assembly: GCA_037043235.1. Lineage (NCBI taxonomy): Eukaryota > Metazoa > Chordata > Actinopteri > Cypriniformes > Acheilognathidae > Rhodeus > Rhodeus uyekii. The sequence goes on from JAWRVZ010000135.1 coordinate 1,753,694, forward strand.
ACATAACTGAAAATAATGGTAAGGACGTACATCTGACACCTCCAGATCTCCATTACGCATCATTTTTCTAATCTTTCGCAGGGCTTTGTTCCTTTTCTTCAACACTCTCAGGGGACTAAACCCCACCTAGAAGAAAACAAAAATTTAGCCCAGAGAAATAACACCTAGCTCTTTCTATACAAGAGGTGCTCAGTCCAGTTCCTGGAGATTGATAACGTCCTGCTAAGTTCAGGTCCAAACACAACTTAACCATCTAACTAAGATCTTCAGGAGCCATTGATAATCACAGACAGATGTGCTGGATCTGAACTCTACTGGTAGCTAAAGCTCCAGGAACAGGATGGGACACCCCAAATCTAGAAAATTACAAGAAACATACGGCTTGGACCAGTTTGTCTCTGAAGTAATCGATGTTAGCAAAGAAGATGGGTGAGGGGATTTTGAATATTTTAACTCCGTCAGGTTCGGAAATCTGAAATTAAATAAAATCATTTTGAAACAACATTTTGTTATTTTGTAAAAGAACAAAGAATCTAGATGAAGGTCAAGATCAGCACTCACAGAGATGTAGTCTTTGCGATCCCTGTAGATGTCAGTTCCTGTAATATTGGCCAGAATGGAAAAGCGTGGGCTGCAGAATGCAAAATATTATCATGCAGGGTCAGTAAAAATTCAATAAAACTATAGTTTGGCATTTGAATGTATCATGAATCCACTCTCACAATTGAACCCTGTAGACCACAGTGAACAATTCTGCCCCAAGACCCACAGCCAATCCCAGATCCAACCCAAGAAAAAGAGAGGCCAGGAAGGTCATCACCCAGGTCACCTGTAGGAAACAGACATGGGCTTGACAAACACACAAGTGTTTTCAATTTAGATCAGGTTTTAGTTTTCATACAAACAAAAGCTGCTAGAGGAATCGATTTTTAAAATATAATTACCAAAATAATGAAAAGAGAAACTCACAAAATCAGTCCGGTCATTCTCCCATAAGAACGGCAGCTCTCTGAACTGCATCAGCATACCTTTCAGATTAACAATGACCAGAGCACCAAGAACAGACTGAAAAGAAAAGCGTAAAGGTCATTAGACTGACTCCTGCATCTACAGTCAATCGATTATTTGACTAAAGGGGATTTATAGAGAGTTTAAACTGTGAGATTTTGTATTCTGTGTATAAAGACATTAAAATTCTCACCCTGGGCAATGGCTCAAGTAGAAATCCTACTGCTACTATCACAATCAGTACCATCATGGCTGAAAGAACTCCAGCTATCTACAAATGGTATAAACCAAACATTAATCATTCAATATTTGCATTTCTTGTAGTTAACATATGATTTCAGATCAAGGAATAGCATGAGAGTTTTACCTGCGTCTTCCCTCCAGTGCTCTCTTGTATAGCCGTCCTAGAAAGTGCCGTGCTGGCGGCAAATGACCGGAAAGATGCCCCAAATATGTTGCTTACCCCGAATGCAATGAGCTCCTGTTATATACAGATGAGCATATAAAACGGTGTCCATGTTTGTTTGTATGTATTTTTACAAAATAATAAATTCAGAATTTGCATTGTTTGCAGTGAATAGAGCCTCAACTGACCTGATTCCCAGATATCGTGTAGTCGTGTTTGACGGAATAGATTTTAGCCACTGAGAAAGCCACAGCAAATCCTACTATGGCCATAGGGAAGGCCTCCAGTGCAGTCTCCTCAATGACTTCTAGGTTTGGAGCAACCGGTGATTCGTATCTAAGAAAGAGAGAATATATTGTTGTATGGATATCTGAACATACAATATATCAAAATAAATATTTATTCTATCTTCATGCATTCACTTGAATTTATGTTTTTTTTAAATGGGTCGACACTTCACTATGTATTTAGTGTGTAATGTTGGCTATTGCATTATTTTACAGTGATCCCTCGTTTATCGCGGTTAATGTGGACCGGAACCCCCGCGATCAGCTCACGGGATACATCCACTCGTGCTCTCATTCGTCAATCTCGTGCCGGGAACCAATCTTGTGCCTTGTCTGAGTGTCCGTGGGCGTGTACAAAGCCTTTGAGAGAGTTTCTCTCTTTGTCTGGCATCCTGGGAAACCGTTTCTCTCGCGCATCAAGATAAAACAACGCTGCTTTCCGCAATAAGGCTGCTGATATGGCGGTATTTTTGAACTTTTATTTTTCAATAAATATTTTTGAAAAATCTGCGATGCACTGAGGCCGCGAAACTTGAACTGCGAAGTGGCGAGGGATTACTGTACAATACATATGATTACTTATGAATACATATGATATCCCTTGTTTCTGCTGCATCTTCAGATGTGTTTTTCAGAAGATGTGTCATTGCGCCCCCTACCATATAAAGAAAACGTGGGAACCCTATAGAGCAACGGACTGCAATTTCTGTCAACGGAAAGAGTTAATAAACTAAACATATGAAGTTTTTGCATAATTTAGAACAATGGCTTGTATGCACAATATATCTGTTCCCATTGAATATGCACATTCAATCTAGTCACTTTTTGTAGATTAATAAGTAATCTACAATTGTTAGATTCTCACCCATTGACCATCTCCCCAACCACGACCACGTCAAATCGTTCCTCGAAGTTGAATGCATAAGAGACTCCACAAGTGATAACAGTCTGTTGGGTAGATTTGCATTAAGTTTAATAGATTGTTAAGTGGGTAGATTTACATTAACTACATTATATATTTGTTTTATTGTGTTAACTACCTACCATGATAACTTCTATTGGTATCGGCACAGGTAGTTTTGACTGAAATCTGTCATTGATCTCCTTCACAATAAGCACCATTGCCATGATCACAACAGATGTCACCAGGTCAGCCACATTCGTGTTAGTGATTCGACTAAAAACTTCCACCAAAGTCTGAAATCAAAGACCAGATGTTTGATATTGAGAAAAGTGATATTAAGCTACAGTATGTGATGCTAAAATGTCTACATTGCCGGTGCATTAAAGGGAAGAACTTGAACTCACATATACAATGGCAAGTGGTCCGTTTATACCAGGGAAGTCCAGTCCCAACACAAACCTGAGCTGGGACACCAAAATATGAACAGCAGCTGCTGTGGTGAAACCTGACACCAGAGTATCTGATAGATACATGACAATGAAGCCCACCTGCAGCAACCCCATTATGAGCTGAAAAATAGAAACATGAAAAATGTACACGCATGCAAATTATATATATATATTGAGATGAAATGTTACTTGTCTTTTCTGAGAATATACCTGAAATGCACCCATGAGAAAGGTAACCGAGGAAGCTACTAGAACTCTCTGCTGTTCCATGCTCAACCCTTCAAATCCAGTGATGTTTGCTGAGGGACCCTCGTCAGGCACCAGTCGTGTGACAACGGCTCCCACCATTAGACTCAGAATGGGAAAAGCCCCTAAAACACAGTCCAATTAGAAAGTACAACCTCAATCTCTCCTGTCCAAACCTTCACTTTTAATGCATTAGCCTCCTGTGATGTTGTCTACACATCATCTAAACGCAGTTGACTGTATATCACGCACCTACTGACAGGTGTCTGGAGGTGCCCAAAAAGAAGTAGACTATTGCAGGGAAGAATGCAGTGTACAGCCCATATCCCGGTGGTAAGGAGGCCAGCAAGGAAAATGCAAGTCCTGATACAAAATAATAATGGAAATATACTTTTTAACAACGTCTGTATTACAGAAGTGTTCAAAAAAATATTTTTCGCCAATATAAGTATTAAAAGAGAAAAAGCAATACCTTGTAGCACTGCCACTAGTCCAGTGCTGATGCCTGAAACAATGTCACCCAGCATCCATTCCTTGGTGTTGTAGTTCTTCATCCATCCAATGATTGGAAGAAAGGAAAGAGCTGCATTCTTTACCCGATTCGTATCACAACTGCAATGTACACAGTGAAAACACAATTTGCTATAGCTTCCTGATGCATTACTTAGACCTATACATTTAAATCCAATGTCTGTCTCAATAACATCTTCAAACTTGCTTTACTAAAGACAGAAGGAAGACAAAGGCTTGACTATATGAACGGACAGATTCTCACGTGAAATAGTCTTTCAGATGGTGCCGCAGAGTTTTGCGGTTCCTGTTGATCCTTTCGTGCTGCTCTGCAAAGGAATCCTCTGAAAACAGAGGCCTGACCACCACATAGTATCTCCCGAAGGGCTGCATCCTGATTCGTTAGTTTCCAGACCCTTCTCGAGTGCTTTATATAGTCTGGTTTGCTTGAAGTGGGAGCCATCATTAGTTTTATCACAGATATCATAGGCTGTCTTTTTCCAAGGTTAATCATTGATGGATTTCAGAACAATGTGTTTTTTTTATCATTCTTCCTTATTTATATGCTTTCTAAAGAAGGAAATATAAAAATAGAGCTCCAGGAAAAGCTTGTGAACCCACGTGGATATGAATTATGAACAGTTACACTAATGAACACCACTGAGATGCTTTTAAAATCCATTCCGCTTTTGTTTGAGTAATGGTTCATATCCAGCAATTCTTGTGAATGGTAAAAATTTTCATAGAGCGGAGTGACTAACCTATAGTTGCAATCCCGTCTCATTGTTTGAACTCCAAGTTTGCAGATTAGTCTCTTCACACCATTTTAAAATAACTTGGTTTGCATGGCTTCACCACTTTGCACTGTTTACTCAATGATGTACCCATTGCAGGCATTAAAACATGCCAATATTTTTTATTGTTGTGATTTAATTGAAGATCAAGGCAAATTTTATGACCAGTTTATGTATAAAGCTTGGTAAGTCCAAAGGTTTTTTTTTATCCTTTTCCTTGCTACTGTATTTCCTTTTGCCTGGATATGAAATTACTCAGACTGATTAAATACGACTAGATTAGGTGTTGGCTGTTTACTGAGTAAATGAGTGCAAATGATTCACTTAATGTAGTATTTTACAATTTGACTCAGCAATTTCAATTTTGTACAAATGTGGTTTTGAATTAGTTCCTGGATCAGCTTCCGTTGTTTCTCCAGGAACATTCCAATCACACAACTGTAGTTCTATGATCACATTCCTGACTTACACCTGAAATCAGAGAGGCGTTATTGGGGTGTCATGTTGTTCATCATTACTCTAAGATATGATTGGTTAATAGGAATGTTGTTCTATTCCGGAAAGGATGTTAGGTTGTTAAATTAAGTAATCCATTTTTACAGCATGTGTTTCTTTTTTTGTTTTCATGCAACGTATAATATAATTCAATGCAATTAAAGTCCTTTATGCCCCCATTCCAGTAAATGGTGCTGCTTGCTGCCTCATTTCTTACTACTGGTTGAACTCAGTAACATTGACCTTTGGTAACTGACCGTTTGACATTAGCTAATTCTTTAATTTAAAAGAAATAAAAAGATATTTGGCTAATTGAATGTAGGTGCATTAGCAGGTGATTCATTCCGGTGATGAGACTGAAACCAGCACATCCAGTGCAAGCAGGCTTGGATTATAGTTGATATAATTGTATTTATCCATTAGATTGAAGAGACCTTTTTGAATATATTGGTTCACTTGTTCTTTTTTTTCACTGGCATATTTATTAGGTGTTTAGGACTAGTGCATCTTTAAGTCTACATTCAATGTGAGTAAAATACTAAGATGGAGTCTGTGACTTGTAATGGAGTCGTTTTCACTGTAACTTTGTGAAACTTTTCAGGTACTGTTTACACCTCTTACTGTAAAAAAGCCTTATTTTATGTACATTCAACTTGGATATTCAAGTCATTCAACTTAAATTACATTAAACCGACTTGCTTAACAGACTTGGGTAACTTATTTAAAAAAAAACTTATTTTGAGTTAAAGCAATGTAAAAACATGTTGCCGTCTCTAATTGAAAATAAGGAATAAAACATCTCTGCTACACTGACTTTACCATTTACTCTTTAATGATTTGATATTTCTTTATTTGATGAAGTCATCTTCGATATCTTGTTTTAAGTTTCCTTAATATAAGTATATAGTTATTTTGACCTCTTCACTTCCTCAACAATCTCACATGGAAAGTTATTAATTTACTGCTAGGCAATTCAGTTTATAAAACGTATTATTTGCATATGCCTTTATTTGTTAAGGTTTGTCTCAAATCAGAAAGGAGAATGTATTGTATTTGGAAAACATTCTTTTTTATTTTAGAATAAAAATAGTTCACATAAAATACATACTATTCAAAAAGAAAAACGTACAAGACACACTGATAGTGATACTATTTGTACAACATGTTCACCACAAATCCAATAATTTAGTGACATGACACTGGCATAATCTAGAGCTTATTCATTCTGTATGCTGCACAGAATTCAAAACTGCTATATGCTAAATCAAATTAATTCTTATATACATTGATTTTAAAGTTCCACATAGCGGAGGTTTCGAGGTGATTCACTTCAGAACCTTGTCTCTGGTTTGGTGTGTGTTTCGTCTTCCGTTTTTATGTCCTGCAGGGAAGAAAAAAAGAGCAGTTTAACCCAACTGAGAACTTCAATCATCTATTCGAAAAACATTATTGAATAATGGACAAACTATTCCTTTAAATGATTTAGATACAGTGGAGTTTGGTTATGTCGGCGGCTTCGGGGGTTGCAAAAAAGCATTGAGATAACCATTTAGCGAGATAACCCATATAACATATATTACATATTTTAACATATATTTTCCCACATATAACCCGCAGATGCAGATTATCCGCACGCTCATATAGCCAGCGGGTTTTGGGTTCTGTGTAAAAAATCGTTGGCATAACCCGCACCCATAGATTGATGAACTTTTTTGTGTAAGATCACATTTCGAATTTCAAATGTTGCTCGCATGACTTCAATTATCCATAACTGTTCAGGCTCGGTAGACAGTGCTTGTGCGCAAAATTCAGACAGTGGTTCCACTTCAAAAACAATGACATAATAGGATTGGCGAGTTAACTGTGACTCGAGATAAGTGAACTCCACTGTATTTCATTTTAATGGGTTCAATGCCAGGTGTTTGTTGCGTCACATACTGGCATTTCTTGGACTGTCAACCCTTTGGACATGCTGCTGCCATTATTGTGTTGATACTGGAAATGTCCTGAGACCTGTTTGCATAAATTCAAATCAGACGCACGTTTTAATAATGCATTTTTGATAAACGTAACATTTAATATTTGAATGAAGAAAAATTAAGCTTGTATGATCTCCAAACATTTTCGTTCACCTTCTCGCTCACAGTCTTCGGTGGATGTGACTCATGAATGAAGAGCATTGCATCATGGATGGTCAAAAAGAAGATAGATGTCTTGATTTCATCATCAAAAAATTTACAGTTCTTCAGCTTCTCTATGATATACGCTGGAAACGACATGCCAAATAACAGATAAGGAGTTAGATTGTAAAATACACCACAAATACCCTTTAACCTGCAGTCTGGAAGGGGAAACAAGTACTTACGGTCACACCCTACTATGTAAACATCAACATCAATGCGTATAAATTCCTTCAAGCACTGTAAACAGAAGCGTTTGTGGTTTTAGATCTTTGTTTCAAATTAGTATGTGTGCAGTGCATTCAATTCTAAGTGATGATTAAATGTTCACTTTGCTTTCAGAATGATCATAATTGCCATACCGCTTGGAGACCCTTGAGTGCAGAAAAATCCAGGAAAGAAACTGCAGAAAAGTCCAGGACCAAGCTGTGGATGTTCACAGGAGGAACTTGGATGTTGGCAGGAAGTTCTGCGTTCCAGTTCACCTGGATTGGAAGATCCGAATAGTCTGTGGGCTTGTCTAGATCCTCCATGTTGCTTTCATCATCTGACTCTTCAATGGGCATTGAACATGTGGCCTGTAGTCCATTCTATAGCATAAATATATTAAAGTATAACTTGAGATAGATATCTTAATGATAAGATTAGTAAATTTAGTTATCATTTGGATATCTAAGGTTTAGATATCAAATCAGTGGGCAGATTACATTGCGACATTGCACAATAACATTTATTAAGAAGTCCTTGAGATCATTGCTTCATGTTTTGAAACGTACAGATGTTAAGGTCAGCTCCCCTTTCTTTATCAGCTTCTTAATCTTCTTCAAAGCCTTGTTCCTCTTCCTCAGGATTCTCAGAGGATTAAAGCCTGCCTGTGTTAAAGTAAACGGGTTCGGTTGTGATTATGTCAGCTGGTAATATCATCTGAGGTCTGGGTTATCACACTGAAACTACTGCACTCACAGCGTCCTTCAGTTTGTCTCTGAAGAACTCGATATTTGCGAAGAAAATGGGAGATGGGATCCTGAAAATCTTCACTCCCTCTGGCTCATAGATCTGTAGGAGATTCAGAACGAAAACGGTAAACTTTTGTTTGTCTGCTTCTTTTAAGATGCACTTTGATGGACAATGTATCAAATTATTAATTAAATGTTAGCTCATAGTACTAAAAGACACTTTATATAAAAGTGGTACCAATAATAGACAAAATACTTAAAGTTTATGTTGCTGAATATGGACAAAGTGGATGTATCTGTGGTGAACTTACATTGACGTAGTCCTTGCGATCTCTGTAAATATCTGTCCCTGAGATATTAGCCAGGACACTGCAGCGCGGACTGAAAGGCAGAACAGATAGATTATCAAAAGAATAACATATTAGATTATAAATACGAAAAGATATATGGTAGTGATTTATAAAAAAAAAACTAAACTGCATTTATCTGGCTTAATCTAAGCCCTGTCTGTGAAACCAGGCCAATATTTTAAAAGAAGCAATAAATATTTATACCATATTCATATTATTTTATCCAGGTAAACTTACAACTGAGCCCTGAAGACCACAGTGAGGAGCTCCAGTCCAAGACCAATGGCAAGCCCTATGTCCAGCCCAAGGATTATAGCTCCCAAACATGTCCCCACCCAAACAATCTGGAGGACAGAGGGAGGCATTACACATAGCACAGAAATCAGATATGCTACTTGACAGTTCAATTATGAGGTGATTTATTTGGGATGTTGTAAAAAAAAAAATAATAATATTATTAAAAAGCTGAAATTTGAAATCCGTTTGTCTACTTGCATAACCTTTTTCGAAAAACTTTTCTCTGCATTTAGAGAGAGAAGTCAAAGTCACTCTTACACAGTCAGGACGGTCTTTCTTCCACAGGTAAGGAACCGTAACCACCTGCATCAACATCCCCTTCAGGTTCACGATCACCACTGCACCCAACACCGACTGCAGTCACACAACACACCACGCAACTGCTTCAAACAGCAAGCTCAAAGCTTTTTGTTATCAAAGCCAGTATGTGCATGTTTAAAAGATTTAAATCCTTTGAATTGGATTCCTACCTTTGGTAGAGGTTCCAGCAAAAACCCTATTCCCAAAATTACCACCAACACAATGATGGCAGAGATTAAACCAGCAATCTGAAAAGAAAAGAAGACAAAATGAACTAAAGACCAGAGTAAAGAGATTTATAGTATTATCAAGATTTGTACGAAAATATTAAGCAGAACAACTGTTTTTAACATTAATAATAATAAGAAATCTCCAAATCATCACATTAGAAGGATTCCTGAAGGATCATGTGACACTGATGTAATGATGCTGAAAAATCATCTTTGCCATCATTACCGTGTGTGTGTGTGTGTGTGTGTGTGTGTGTATATAACACACACTATTTTTTTATTTAAGTTGGAATAATTATGGCACTTTTTTTTCTATTATCCAACACTGTCTTAACTCTTTCTGAGCACTAGAGGCCAGTATTTTTCTGTGGAAAAACAAATTCCCTAAGTAAGTTTAAGTGTCAAGTGAAGGCAAAGTATGGTAATTCATACTTGGAATTTGTCCTCTGCATTTAACACTTCCAAGTTAGTGCACCCACAGTAGCAGTAGTAAGTAGTGAACACACATGAACACACACACACTGCAAACTGTGACACACCCGAAGCAGTGGGCAGCAATTTTTGCTGTGGCGCCTGGGGAGTGATTGGGGGTCAGGTGCCTTGCTCAAGAGCACCTCAATCATTTTCTGCCGACACTGAGAATCAAACCAGCAAACTTTGCTTTACCAATTGGACTCTCTAACCATTATTAGACACCACAGATATAAAATTACCTTTGTGTTCCATCCAGTGAGAAAAGCTTGCAAACAGTTTTACAGAGGTTGATCATGTGATCCTTGGAGCTGTTTACCTGTGTTTTTCCTCCAGTGCTTTCTTGAACTGCACTTCTGGAGAGAGCTGTACTGGCTGCCAGAGACTTGAACGATCCTCCAAAGATGTTGCTTGCCCCAAACGCAATGAGTTCCTGTGTGATTATATGTCTCATTACAGATGTTCTTCCTGTTACTGTTTGGCTTCTCACGTATTAGTTACATTTTTTGTGGGATATCAGTCGAGGCTTACTTGATTTCCATCGATAACGTAGTCATGCTTTACAGAATAGACTTTGGCCACTGCAAAAGCCACGGCAAATCCCACAATGGCTATTGGGAAAGCCTCCACAGCTGTCATCTGGAAAATCTGCATGTCTGGAGCCATTGGGGACTCAAACCTGGAGAGATGAAAATGTTTATTTTTCACGCCACCTTCAGTGATCTGTTTTCCTTGTGTTCTAAAGCATAAGGACACATTTGTTTTTGTTGCGGTACAACCGTTATGTATAAAGAATCTTATAAATGTTTTAAAACATTTTAAAATTTAGCGGGATATGGAAGCTTTGAGGCTCTCTAAATTTGACAAAATTATCTTTTTGCATGTATATGCATTTTTAAATGTGTTGCCTTTCTCTTTTATGGACCAAAATAGACCAAAAATATTGATGACTCATCCTGCACTATAATTTGTCAACACAGAAAGGAAAGCATATTTCATGGGGTCTTTAAATCATGGCTTTATTAGTATTAGTATTAGTAATTAGTGATTAGTTGTGATGCTTACGTGTTTGGAATGTTCCCCACCACATCCACTCCGTGATTATCCCTGAAGTTGAATGCATAAGAGACGCCACAAGCAATGATGGTCTGTTGGGAAAAGTACTTGTAAATGTCTTCTTTTTTTTAAGACATTTAATATTTGTTTTGAACACAAAAGATAAGATTTATAAGACTTATGTACTTAAGTGAATTATATGCACTTGAGCAAATATTAACTTATACAGTGTTTGACATGATAGATTGGTTGATATAAAAATCTACTGGTTGATAAACTTTATCATGTTATAAAAATGGATAACAGTAGTAACGCCACATTGTCAAGCAATAGAATAGGTAAAGGTGTTCACTCAACTCACCATGATCACTTCGATGGGAATGGGCACTGGTAGTTTTGACTTAAATCTATCATTGATCTCCTTCACTCCCAGCACCATCACCATCACCACAATTGAAGTGACCAGATCATGGATATTTGTGGAGGTGATCTGTGTAAATACACTCTCAAGAGTCTGCAATTAAACAAGGGACACAGATCGTTTTACAGGACGAAAGTTTCACTATAGTCTACTTGTATGTTAGTTATAATATATATATTTTTTTTTTAAATGTAAAAGGAATCATATAAATAGACCCACACATATTGCATATATCTCGTATTAATGCATATAATATGTTTATTTTAGTCTTGTGTTTCAGTACTGTTATGAATACGAGATCTGCGCTCCTCCCTCTGACCACTGAAGGGAGCTATCACACTTATACTGATACACATACACATATACTACATTTCCCAGAAACCCACACATTGGACTGATTGTCACACCAGCTGGACACCATTGTGACTGTTTGTCACACCAGCTGTTAACCATCACCTGGACCATAAAAGACTCCATTATCCATGCACACTGTGAAGTCTTGCTCAGCCCTGGTTAACATTTCTGAGTGGTTATACCTGTCTGTTATTCTGTTCCGGACCCTGGTGTTATCTGTTACTGACTCTATCACCCTGCCCCAACCGCTGCTTGGATTATCATTTGTGTATGTTATCTGCTTGTCCTGACCATCTGCCTCTTAATGGAGTCTACACATCGCCGGGGTGGTGCGCAAGACGTCGAGGTGGCCGGAAGGAAAAATAACTTTCTCTGCGCCTCCAGCGCTCCTCGCCCTGCCGGCGCCACCAGTGTTTTTTGACGTGGCAGCAGTGCGAGCTTGTAGGCTCCACAGAGCTGCCAGTGCCAGAGCCTGCAACGACCCGTCAGCCAGCACCTGAGGTACCGCTTCCCACCCCATCCCACCCTTTATCATCTCTGTCCCTGTCTTTGTCTGCCAGCCCTCCAGCCCTGTCTCCGCTGGAGATCGTTAGTCCTACGCCACCACTGCATGTATCCTGCTGGGATGTACCGCCGCAGGCCCTACTGCCTCCAGCCTTGTCGGCAGTTGGGGAATCCATGACTCCCTGATCCCAGCCTCAGATCCCTTCTCTCCACCTTGGCCTGTCGACTTGTTGGCTTCGCCCTGGCTCCTCCCACCCCCGGCTCCACCCACGACCCTTGACCTGGTGGCTCTGCCAGGGGCTCTGTTATGAATACGAGCTCTGTGCTTCTCCCTCTGACCACAAGAGGGAGCTATCACACTTATACTGATACGCATACACTACATTTCCCAGAAACCCACACATTGGACTGATTGTCACACCAGCTGTTAACCATCACCTGGACTATAAAAGACTCCATTATCTGTGCACACACTGCAAAGTCTTGTTTAGTCCTGGTTAACATTTCTGAGCGTTTCCGTTTGTCTGTTATCCGTTACCGACTCAATCTGTCTACACTGACCTCTGCTTAGATTATTGTTTGAGTATGTTATCTGCTTGTCCTGACCATCCGCCTTTACGACTACTCTTAATGAAGACACGCACTTGGATCTCTGCCTGTGAGCCCCCTTTGTAACAAGTACAAATATGTAACTATTCGTGAATATGTTTCTTAAGTTTTGTTGTCATTTTGCTTTTCAAGTAAATGTATTTTGATTGAAAAATGTTTTGATATTTGTACTGGACAACAAGACAAAAATACTGAGGAAGAACATACATTTTTTGCAGTATAATGTATGATATTGTGTTTCTGTAATATATTCTTTTAATATAAACTGTGGGCTTTAGTTCAATGTTAATTAATATAGAGAGTTTTTGTGTAAGTTTAGCAAAATTATTGCAACTGTGAGAGTCAAGAAAAGTGTTTTATGACCTACATATATAATTGAAAGTGGTCCACTGAAACCAGGCACAGTCAGTCCTAGTATAAACTTCAGCTGAGAAACCAGGATGTGAACAGCAGCTGCAGTGGTGAATCCTGATATCAGAGTATCTGACAGGTACATGACAATGAAGCCCACCTGCAGCAGCCCCATCCCAAGCTGGAAATAAAGATAATGAAGATGGGTATTGACATAATTGAAAACAGTCATTGCTTTTTAAGTTCAGTAATGAAAGGAGGGCTGATGTACCTGGAATAAACCCACTAGGAATGTGAGGGAGGCAGACACTAAGATCCTCTGTTCGTCTTTTGTCAGGCCCTCAAAGGCAGTGATGTTAGCATGCGGACCCTCATCAGGCACTAATCTGGTCACTACTGCCCCCACCATGAGACTCAATACAGGGAAAGATCCTGGTGCGAAGAACAACGCATGATGGTGAGTATATTTGCAGTCTATTAAATGGCATGATAGACAGGCAGAAATGATTGCCTCTTTTTGATGAACTTTTGAAGCAAAGTTTGATGCAATTAGTGTCGTTTTGCTTTTTTATGGGTGATTATGCTTTTGAAGCATCATTTTGCAAATTATTTTGGAGATTACAATCTCAGTACAGAATGACAAAATAAAAATGAACGGAGTTATAGCATTATATTTAAGAGTTTTGCAACAACTAAACAGTTCTTGGGCCAGTTGCATAAACTTTGTTAAGCCTCTATTTTAAGATTTAGGTCTGGTTTCATAGACAGGGCTTGGATTAAGCAAGGATTAGACATTAAACATGCCTTATAGAACATAACTTGTGCGAGAAACATCTTGAGGCAAAAAATGGCACTGACATGTTTTATAACACCTTGGTGCAAGTTGCTTTCAGCTAACATGCATTTTAGTCTGGGACTATAGGATTAAGCTTTGTCTGTGAAACCAGGGGATAAACTAGGACTAGTTTGACAAACTAGGTAATCAGTCTTACTTTTCCAATTCAAATAAGACCAGTCTACCTTTTATGTAGCTTTGTAAAAGAAAGAAGAAAAAAAAGAAGTCAGGGCCAGTTTTGAAGACACATATTTGATGACTAACTTTTAAAACTAGTTTAAGCGCCAACTGTCAATGACACAATGTTGTAGGTCTCATTCATGTAACCTTCTCGTAATAGTACTTACCCACTGAAATGTGTCGTGAGGTGCCCAGGAAAAAATACATGATGACTGGAAAAAAGGCAGCATACAATCCATACCAGGTAGAGATGGATGCCAGTAAACTGAAGGCTAGACCTGAGGGAATAATATTGATATATTGAGACAAACCCTGGTAGCATAGTTATGTAATTTGTATCTGATATGTGGATGCCCTCATTGAACTATTATCCTCTTATCAATATTTCCCATTTGCTATGTTCAACTCCACTGCAGGCCATCATAAATAAGAACATGATTGATTTGTTTTGACTGTGTTGATGACATAACCATAAGATTTTTGTTAGATGTTAAAAGGGAATGTCAGGCTCTTGATAACATATAGTAATTGAGATTTAATTAAAAAGAAATGTACTAGCTCTGTACTCTTCATTTGCTCGTTATGTACTGCATTTCTGGATTATTTTCTAATGACATTTATCATTACACCCACATATCTTATTTTGGCTTTCACTTATTTTGACACATTCCATATCACGTCATATCAGAGTTATCTTATCAACTGTCAACTGCGTAGACACTCACATCAGTCACAAGAAATCACCAAATCAGTCACAGACCTCAGTTCATAAAGATAAACCAAATTCTCAGAGCCTGATATCATATTTCATACAAGATCATGAATCAAGAGCTTATGTTATGAATGTTCCTGTTGAGTAACTCTTTAATAATAACTTCATAAGATGTTACCTTGAAGGACAGCAACCAGTCCAGTGCTGACGCCAGACACGATGTCATTCAACAGCCATTCTTTGATCGAGTAGACCCTTATCCATCCAATGATTGGCAGCAGAGAAGTAGCAGCGTTCTTTGCACGTTTTGAAGTACAACTAGCAAACAATATGGAAACATGGAAGTTATTAGTCTTTTTCTGCATGCAAGATGCATGCATAACATGACACAATAATGTCATTCAAGTTACTAAAAATATTTTTTCTTTACGTTTTTATTTTTCTCACAGCACTCACTAAAAAAGACAAAGTTTTGCTATTTTATCTTTTCTATTAATAAAATGTAGTAGTAGTAATAATAATAACACTATTTTTTATTATTATTAATAACAACATTTTAATAGAGTATTGGATAAAACAAAAAAGATCAAATAAAATTTCTTGCCTCTAGTTTTTATACATTTCTATACACTGCTGAATGTTAAGTTCAGTAAATAGTGTACTTACGTGAAGTACTGTTTCATATGGTCCAGCAATCCCTTGTGTTTCCGATAGACTTTTGCATGTTCGTCTTCAAAGTCGTCTTCAGAGTACAGTGGTCTGCTCACCGCATACTTCTGCGTTGACGGTCGGAGCATTGTGCACCCGTAGAGCTGTGGACAAAAAACCTACTGATCTGTGTGTGGTGACCAAATAAAATTAATTCATGAATATCTGCTCTAGCTCTGGCAACTGTCAAGCTGGATCTGTCGCATTTGTATTTATATTGACAATCATGGAAATAATGTGTAAGATATAGGTGTTTTCCGAAACGCTGTATGAGTAAACATCATTGAACTATGAAGTGAGTTCATGTTTTTGTTGATGAGTGTATGATAGTATGTGCGTGTCCACCTTCAAATTTAGACTGATATCTCTAAGACAGATGTTTCTATGGGATTTTCCATATTTTTAGATGCTTTTTATCACCAGTTTGATAGGATCAGCAGCTCCAAATAGCAATAAATCTTATTGTTTTAAGTTTAATCCCAGCACCCTTCAGAGGATTACCAGAAGCGATCAATAGCATTGTTTGCAAATTAAGCATTTACCTATTTACATCATCTAGTTTTTGCCTTAGATTTATGTTTTTTGTCCATGGAATGACACTTTTTTTAATTTACACTTCTGTTTAAACATTTGGTATTTGCAAGATTTTTTCATTTTTTAAAGAAATTAATACTTGTATTCAGCAAAGAAACATTAAATGTATTAAATTAAATTAAAGACTTTTACATTGTAAGAAATATACATTTAAAATAAGCACTGTTCTTATGAACCTTCTTTTATCTGAATCCTAAAAAGAATCCTGAAAGCATCTCAGTTTACACAAAAATATTAAGCAGCACAACTGTTTTCAGCATTGATAATAACAAGAAATGTTTTTTCAACACAAAATCAGCATTTTAGAAGGATTTCTAGAATTAGTAATGATGCTGAAAATGTAACTTTACTTATTACTTTTTAAGATACATTTAAAATAGGAAATTGCAATAATGTTTTAAAATATTACTATTTTTACAGAATTTTTGATTACATATAAGACTTTCAAAAACATTCTTACCGACCCCAAACCTTTGAACAATAGTGTATTGTTGTAATGTATTTATCCTACCTATTATTACTTCAATGAGGTGTTAAATATTCCCAGTTTGCTGTCCTGGTGTTGCTTCAAAATATGCGGTACTCTGTCTGAGGTATTTTAAGTCTGTGTCAATTTATAAATTGCTATACTTATCATGTCTGTAATTATTAACAGTGATCAAGATACCGTCTTCATATTGCCAGCCACATCTCCGCTTATCCCTGACCATTGTTCTCTCTGATAAAAACTTGGCAAAAGCCATCAGCTTATCGATTTCTTCCACACACGGCAAAATCTTTTGATATTGCAATTATAATATCCAAACTATATTCATTTGTTTTTTTCTATTGTCTAAATGTTAAACTAAAAATAAGAAATGTGTATATAATTTATTGTTATTAGAACTTTTTATTAGTTTTTATGTTGATTCGGTCTATATGCCGATTGCTCAAAACAGCATTCATCAGTCATGCCAAGCTATTTGATAGTTTATTATCAGCTATGACGCCAAAAACATCTGTTCATCTTGTTGTGTACATGTGCTGCTCCCACAGAATGGCATTCTGTTATTTTTTACATCCTAATGCCACAAGAATTCAACGCCTAATGAAAGTACAATTTACACAGTCTGAATGTTCATTCTATGAAAGGGAAGCTTCCTGTTTACCTGATATGAACTTATGCAAAATCATTTAGGAGAGTTATTTTTAATGACACATATTCTGAGAGTCACTTAGTTTGGGGTTTCATTCTCATGTGATTCTCTGGAAAACATTGTGCAGAGATGACTGTCATCCTTTTATAAATTCTTTACATTCTATTCAAATTACTTCTATATCTTTTACTAGGTATGATTAGTGATGTCACTTTCATTATAGTGATGTATATTTATCACTAGGTTGCTTCACTATGTTGCTTTTTTTGCTTCAATGGACTGCATTCAAAATCTTTGGCTGAGGTGTGTTTGTGTGTGAGTGTACTCTAAAAAAACTCAGTAGTAATGTGAATAAAAATTAATGTGTAATGTGTGTGTGTGTGTGTGTGTGTGTGTATATATATATATATATATATATATATATATATATATATATACAATAAGACATTTAGTGATAGAGTGTTCAAGTTTATTACCTGTATTTAGATACAGCATTTTCCTTAAGGTCAGTCCTATGTTCATAATAAAAAAAAATCCATTTGAATATCTGCGGTGATATCCTTTAAAAAGTTAAGCATTTTCCTGTGCCCGACAGCGCAGCAAAGCCTTTGTCAGTTGTGTCTTGCTCCATTTTCACAAATTGCAGTCCTTTAAAGGTCTTCACTACTGACACACTCACTCATAAAGACAATCTTTGCCGCCATCTAATAACTTTTAGTGATTTTACTTCATGAAAGTTGCATTGATACATATTTTTTTTGGCTTTACCATTTATATTCTGTGGTAACTGTTTTATAAAACATTGAGGTTCTTAAGGCTTGGGCTGTATCATGAAACAAGAAAAAAACATAGCAATTTCCTACCATCTCATATTTTTTTCCATCATCAAGTCCCTTTAGTTGCTTCGTATTTTTATAGTAAACCTAATAGCCTCATAGAAGTTCATATGAGAAAGTATATACTTTATATTTAAAGTTTAAATTACTCATATTGGTTGGTATTGTCACATAGCCTATATTAAGCACATGAAAAGACAGAAGAATCCAAAATAAACTCCTTTTAATCACATAATACAAAGAAACAAGCAGGAGATCGATGGGACGATAACCACATAAATGCAAACGTGAACTGAAAAGAAGAAACTAAAACACAGGGCTTAAACACACAAGGAAACTAAATGAACAACAGGTGAACTAAATCAATAACTAACGGACACACACTAGGAAACTAGGTCAACATACAATGACAGGGAACAGGAACAGAACCACATAACTGTTACAGGTAGATTAACATTATACAATTCAATAACATAATACAGTTGAGAATTGCAAAATATACAGTCAATTAAATGTCACATTATACATTTTCAACCCTGTTTCTTATGTATTAGTTATGTTATCTATACGTTTTGTTGTTTGCGCTATTTTCTGTCATGTCCAGAAGTAAATATTTAGTCATCATGTCCTAATCGAATTTGTGAATGAGAAGATGCAGCCCTTCTCTCACATCTGAACCTGCAGCTTTTATCATCAAATTAGTTTATGCCTCTGTTTTATTCAGGTCCAGTAGCTTGCATTAGAACTGGCAGCTGTTTGACATGAGAGGTTTGAAATGTCTACTACACTGAAGACTACATTTTAAATGCTATTTCAGTTAACTGCATATGTGAGCAACAACATTTAATGAGAAAAATTATATGAGTGAAAAAATGTGCTTGTTATCGGGTTATATTGTTGACCACACAATCTGCAAGCAGTTAAAAAGGAAAAAGAACAAATATATATGCTATTTTATTTTAGACACTAATGTACACTAGCATTCAAAAGTTTTTTTTATGCGTTTGAAAAAAGTATTCTATGCTCACTAAGGCTGCATTCATTTCATAAAACAACAGTAGTATTGTGAAATATTATTAACTATTTAAAATGTAATTTATTCCTAATTTTCAGCATTATTAAACCAGTGTAACATTTACATTTATGCATTTGGCAGATGCTTTTATCCAAAGCGACTTACATTGCAATCAAGGAACACATTGAATTAGTTCTTGCTTTCCCTGGGATCGAACCCACGAACATGACGTTGCAAACACCCATGCTCTACTGATTGAGCTGTGTTGCAAACAGTTGTACTGCTTAATATTTATGGATTCTTTAACAAATAGCACAAAAAAGCATTTATTACACACTATAAATATATTTTCTCTCACTTAATACTTTTAATGCATCCTTGCTGAATAAAAGTATTATTTCTTTAAAAAAAAGTCATACAGACTCCTAACGGTAGTATATAATACAGATAAATATAGTCATACGTGAGACATATTAACATTTACATCTTTTACATATTTAATTTTATACTTCACATAAATT
Organism: Rhodeus uyekii; assembly: GCA_037043235.1. Taxonomy (NCBI): domain Eukaryota; kingdom Metazoa; phylum Chordata; class Actinopteri; order Cypriniformes; family Acheilognathidae; genus Rhodeus; species Rhodeus uyekii. Next base: position 1,773,409 of record JAWRVZ010000135.1, read on the forward strand.
ATATTGTATATACATTTTATGCGTTTGTCCCATTTTAAATCCTTGTATTGTTATCAATAAAAAATTATATATCAGTGCACTTGATTTTTACAGCATAGACTTTACACCTTAGAGCTATAATATTTATCAAGGAGATCAGTGTGCGATCTTTGCAGATAAGGTGTCAATCCTTTCCGCAGTAATTAATCAATCCATTTTGACTTTTACAGACGTCAGTCCACGACACACAGTACAACATGAGTCTTGCATTAACAATTAAATAGTCATACGTTTATTAGGAAAGGTGTGTTAGTGACATAGAAGGAAGCTTTTGATTCTGGGACTGCTGTTCTGGTTTACGCCTAAATTGTTACCTTCTGTTAACCCCTTACTCTTAATCTGTTACTGTGCGTTCTCTTGTTAAGTTTAACTATTCACTAATAATAATACTAAAGATTACAGAAAAGGAGACACTCGGTGTGTTAACGTACCTTAGAAAGCCGTAGTCAGGGATGTCTATGTTTCAGGCACACAAGTCCTTGTGTGTTCTTATGCGCTCAGTTACTGTTACTAAATGTTTAAAGTACACAAAAGACCTCCAGATAGAGCAACACAGGAATGTCAACAGAAATTAAACAAGTGCTTTTTTGTTGAGGTTGTAATTTGTTTCATTTTAGGCAAACAGAATGTTCTCTCTATGCCTTTCTGTATATGTGTGTGGAAAATTCCGAACATTTTATTGAGATGATGGTCTAGTCAGGTACATTTCTTTCATGCATCATGTTTAACACTGTTTAGCGAAATTGGATGTGTGCCATTTAGCCCGTGTCTGTTTGCTTTGAATTTGGAGCAAACAGACATGTTGACAAAATTCACTTTTTAGAATTTAAACTTTAATCTTTTTCTTCCAGGAAAATGGACCAAAAATAATGACTCATCCTGCACTACATATTTTTGTCCAATCAGAGGCTCTCTAGAATTAAACTAATATCGCTGATTAGCAACAGGAAGTTGCAAATCATGATTCACACAGTTATTTTAAGCTAAAGGCTGTTTTTATCAAAAAAAAAGTGACAAGCACTTCGATATGCTCCACCCAAACCGCCTTTTAAATAGGAAGTGCATCAACGCAGGAAAGGTTTTGTTTGACTCACTTGGTTGGACAACATTACTCATAATGTGTAAAAAAAATGTCATAATGTGTTTTTTTATTTTTGTATTAAATTGTTCAAAAGTTAAGTTAATTTTTTAGCTTCTGACCACAGTGGCATCCCATCTAAGACCAAATAACGGTTAGCAAGCAGAGTAAACACACAGACACACAATATAATGTTAATCACCTGTTTCCCAGGTGATTTATTTACAAATATCAAATGTTCTTCTGATTTAAGACTTTCAGTAGACAGTTCTTAACAAGAAATCTATGCCTCCATGAAATGAACATCCTGTACTGTGCTGATTGGCATTTGATGTCTTGTATTTGCCTAAAAAATAAGGCTGTGAAAATGAAAGCACTAAATGCTTTTTAAGACTACAAGTGTTCTTCCTTCTTTGCATCACTTTCAATCCTCCCAGGTCAAAGGTAAATGTCTCCTGACTCATGATCAGCAAATGAGACACAATGACTGTTTTTCCCAGGGACTCTGAACAAGGGAGTTTTTCTCAGTTTGAAAGTCCATGAATAGCCTAGACATGCAAGAGAAACAGTATTTGGTGAGTTTCTGATTTGACTTATCTGATCATATAAAAGATGCAGAAAGCTCACCAAATGTTGGTTGTCATAGGTCTCAATCAGGTCCTCCTCTTCAGTGAAAGGAAGGGGCTCTTTGTGATCTTCCAACTGTGAAATCTTAACATGCATATACATATTTAGACAGTGTCTTCAGAATGACATATCAACATTCTACCCGTATTACTTTTACAGTGTGTACAGCACTGGGAACTGCTATATGCACAGAATACTCAGATGAGCTGCTGCAAGTGTAAAAATGTACTTTACTGGTCAAAAGTATGGTCAAAAGTCGCTCATGCTTACCAAGGCTACGTTTATTTGATCAAAATAAAATAAAAACTGTAAAAACAAATAAATCAAATTAAAACTATTAATTTGACCTTGTCAGCTAATGGATCCTGTTCATTTCCACTGGAGGTTTCCAGCTGGATGAAGAGAATGGCGTCATGGACCGAGAGGAAGAGAAGGTCTCTGGTAACCTCCTCATCAAAGAAGGACAAGGCCTCCATTCTCCTGACAAGCTCACCTGTGACATGAGGACCCTTTAAGTTATTCACGGTTTCTTAAGCTGCTATTATCAGATTGGATTTTGGCACAGCTTGTATCAACATTTTGTTATATTAATGCCTTACCGTCACAACCTGCGATATAGACGCTAACCCCAATTCGTGTGTATTCCTTTATGACCTGCGAAGATGGTAAATAACGAATGAGCTACTTCTTAAAGGAATACTTACAGACCTACATTCCAAACGTTTCTTATGTAGAATACCAAATAAGGTATTTTAAAGAATGATTTTGTCAAAACAATGAAAGTCAGTGTAGTTCAAAAATTAGACTTTTAAAAAAAATTATTTTCATTGTATGAATGGGTATTTATGTTCTCCAGAAGATGGAATAACTTTGGAAAGATCACCATCAGATTGAGGCCATGCAATATTGTTGTAAAACCATGACAGCAAAGAGCGATAAAGATGGCGTACCAGTTTGAGGGACTTGGCTGCTACCACGTCCAGGAATGAGACCGCTGAAAAATCCACAACCAAGCTGTGAATATAGACCCTGGGTACTGTCACACTGACATGCAGCTCAGACGTCCAGTCTACCTGGACCTTCACCTCTGAATCCGGCTGAGACGACCCCTCCTAAAAGTTCCAAGCGTATGTGAAACATATTGAAAATAGGTTGCTGAAAACTGTAGTGCGCAAAGTACCTCTGTAGCTTGTAGTTTTCTTTTTTTAATGAGCTTGTGAATCTTTTTCAAAGCTTTGTTTCTTTTCTTGAACACCCGCACTGCATCAAACCCCACCTGTAAGAATTCGCAAAAAACTTTACTACGTGTTAAACCACACCACACCAAATCTTTTTTTCAAACCAAAAATCATGTCATATACGGATTTCGTAATTTATAATTTTGAGCAAAAGTTAAATTTACCTCATCTCTCAACATTTCTTTGAAGTAATCAATATTTGCAAAATAAATGGGTGATTTGCACTTGAAAATCTTAATCCCAGGAATTTCATCAATCTGAAAATTTGGAGAAATACCTTGTTATTGTAGGTAATTGTGTGTGTGTGTGTTATATATATATATATATATATATATATATATATATATATATATATATATAAGCATAAAAAATATCATCTTACATTTTTGTAGTCTTTCATGTTTTTGTAGATATCAGTTTTCGGGACATTTCCAAGGGTGGCACAAGAAGGGCTGATCAAAATGAGAGAAACCAATGTCTTATTAATAAAGATTTTTCATAAATAATTTCCATTATGTAATTGCTGTCAAATCTTTAAATTCTGTTAAATATTACAAAAGTGTTTAAACTATGCTCTTATTTTTGACTATTTATTTTATTTTTGACTATATCATAAACAAGCAGTAAACAAATATAACCAAATTGTAAAAGGTGGTTTAGGAGAGACTGGTCTCATTGTAAAGCACTTTGAGTGTACATTAGTATCTAAAAAAGCGCTATGTAAATGCTTCAATCATTCATTAAATACATTACCCTCAAGCACACTTTAATATCCTTACAACTTTGCTACTTACAACTGTGTTCTGACCACCACCGTGCCCATCTCAAACACCACACCAGCCAGCAGGCCCACATCTAAACCCAGCACAATAGATGCCAGGCAAGTAGCTATCCAGATGAGCTGCAGATGAATGAGGATTCATATGCAACACAGACCCCTAGTGAATAATCTCATTTTATACAAATAAAATTATTCACACGATTGCATTTATTTATTAAAGTTATAATGACATCAGAACACTATAAACTCCTGTGCACAGTCATGCATACCTTATGTTTTAAATAACTTCTTTTAAAGAACACATTTTCTTCAACATTCTCTATGTTGCTGGTAACACTCATTCTGTTCATTTCTTAGTCTTGTGATGGTACTTACACAGTCTGTCCTGTTCTGTCTCCAGAGTACAGGTACATCAAAGATCTGCATGAACATGCCCTTCAGGTTGGCTATAATAATGCCAGCAAGCACTGACTGTGAGACAGAGATGGATGAGTTGATGCATTTTACCTGTGTTTCATTTTTTCTAGTGAAATACACTGTGAACACACCTTCTGCAGAGGCTGAAGAAAGGGCCCAAGAGCCAAGATCACTATCATCACCATCAGAGCTGAGATGATACCAGCAACCTGCAACAGTAACCAGTTCAATGTGGATAGTAGTACTGTATTTACACACACACACAAAGTGTAAATGCTGGAGTGAGAGCATGTGGATTTTACCTGACTCTTCCCCCCTGTGCTTTCCTGTATTGCAGTCCGTGAAAGTGCAGTGCTGGCCACAAAGCTTGATAAACATCCTCCGAAAATGTTGCTGACACCAAAAGCTATCAGCTCCTAATAGGAATAAAGGTGTAGTAAGCCAGATCAGTGGGTTTATAATCAATCTGTGTCATTTGATAGAATTAAACACCAGCAATTGGCATCTACTGAACAAAAAAGAAAAATTCTAGATTTGAAGACCAACCACAAATCAGTATGCACATACATTTATAACTGGCTCTTAATTAGAATCTTAAGGATTTTTTTTAGAGTGCTTAAAACAAATGCAGCTGTCCTCTAAAGCTTGATGATGCACTGCCTAGCTTATAAATGATATCAGCTGTTGTTGCAAACTCAAATTCGTCCTGTTCTGGTAGGTGAAAGTAACATTTTGAAAGTTCTTTCTGTCTCTCCCTTGTGTTAAATTAATTTCTCCATCTGTGGGAGAGTTTTGGTCTGACCCTTATTATACTTCACACTCACATAACCACCCAAATGTGCTTCCTTGGCAGTTGGGTTGTTCTTGAAAAACCCAACTAAAGCTGCAAGCACAAAACGCACAATGACATAAACCATTTAAGTGTTATATAGTCATTTACTTTGCTAACTTTGCATGACTCATTCATTTTGCATGGTTCATTGCATTTTATTATGTGCAATTAGTGTTGTGGACCCACTATCCATCGAACAAAAGCATACTTGCAATGTCAGAGACACATTCACACACTATTTTTGAATACCTGGTTGCCATCAACTGTGTAATCATGTTTAGCCGCATAGACTTTTGCCACTGAAACTCCTACTGCATAACCAACCACTGCTGTGGAAAAACTAGAGCCTAAAATATTCACAAATAGTGCTATATTTGGTGGCTGTGCCGGTGCAAACCTGTGGAGACACAAGCAGACACACAGTCAGTAGTTCCTTTGTAGCCTTTGTATTTATGCTGCTTAAGTAAGATGTAATAAGAACTTTCTCATGATATTACTGGAAAAGGCTTTTAAACTGTCTGTCAGTGTCATTGTTCTAGAATTAACATTTCTGTTGAAAATCTTTACAGGGACAATAATAATACAGTGGAAGCTCGTTGCGAAGTGTAAGAACGATATGTGCTTTCACTTCAGAGAGTGCTGCTCACTGTGAGAGAAGCGTCACTGACAGAGCAACCACATGGACCGCGATCCACGTGCAACGCAAACTCCACGTGAACTTGGTACGATCATGAGTCACGAGATAACCATGTGAAGTGGCGAATTTGTCCCTCTTTTGTGCTCGTGATATTAGGGTTCGGCGACAAAGAATAGACATAACCCAAAAGAAAATGCTAAGACAAATAGGGAGTTTGGCGGTTCCACTTCAAAATTGTCGACATAATAGGGTTGGCGAGTTAACCGAGGTCGAGATAAGTGGACTACACACAAAGTGTATAGTTTATATTGACTAGTATGTCAATATAAAGTGGCTAAATGTGCACTCAGCCCTCATCAAGAAGCAGGAAGTGCTAAAGGAAATGCTCTTACCCCCTGGGGAGACTGTGGACAATACTGGCGCCATACTGGGTGTTCAGGTCCATCACATAAGAGATCCCAGAAGCTATCACTGTCTATCAGATCAAAAGAGTGAAAGGTAACTGCAGTTTTTTTTTCTTTTTTTTAAATCATCAAATGTCCGAGAATACAGGTTTAGTTTGTGGCTGAGTAGAATTGTGGGAAAGCTGTACATACCACAAACATTTCAATGGGAATCGGTACTGGGATTTTATGCAGAAATTTTGTGTTGATCTCTTTCACAGCCATAATAATTATGATGGTTAGTAATCCAGCGATCAGGTCTGCAATGTTCGTTTGGTTGATGTTCCTACCTACATCAACAAGAGTCTAGATTTGCGGGAGACAAAAAATGCAAATAATAAAAGATAATAACAATATAATATTTATTATTATCATATTATCATCTCAAATAATTAATAATAATAACCATTTATTATTATTATTATTACCTAATTAAAATGTATTTTAAAATATATAAAAATGTTTTATATTTTATTTACACATTTTAACTGTAACAAAAATAGAATTAATTATATATTTTACTGGAAAAAAATGAATATATGAGCCAAGATCAGGAATATATGAATAAATGTTATTTAAGCTGAGATAGGTGTGTTTGTGATATACTTTTTTGAGAGAGAGACTCACGTAAGCAAAGGAGAACAATCCACTATGGTTGTGAGTATGAACAGACAAGATGGTTTTAATCTGAGATATGAGGACATGAAAGGCAGCTGCAGTGGTGAAGCCACCTATCAGTGGGTCTGAGAGATACCTGACTAGAAAGCCCACCTGCATCATACCCATGGCCACCTGAGATTAAGCAAAACAAATTTGAGTTGCAAGACACCACCTTGATAAGTCGCAATAATGCTGTTAGATGCTTAAGAATAAATATCTAAAGTTCAGTTTAGTTTTATAATAGAAGCATTTCCTGCCTACAAAATGATTGGAAGTATAAAAATGATATATTTCAATAATGAAATGGATATATTAAATAAAAGTGTTTATTTTAGCTGTATCACAGGTTTTAATTCTGAATGTTGTGACTTTACCTGGAATAATCCAACCAACACTGTCATAGTAGAAGCCACTATGACTCTCTGGGCCTCTCTGGCCTCTACGTCCACCTCCATTAACGTTTTCTCTGTCGCTGTCTCATTCACAGCTGTTATGTTCACTGAACGCAGAAAGAGCTCATCGGGTGCTAAGGTCAAAACTACAGAGCCCACCATCAGACAGGTCACAGGGAATGGACCTAGATAAAATACAGATGCAATTTAGAGAATTACTACTTATTCTGTATGCATAAAATATGCTTATTTGTATACATCAGTACATACTGTACAGAATACTGTCAAACAGTGCAATGCATCAAACTTGAACTTCCATTATGCACAAACCAAAAGTAATATTATAATTTTCCTTTTTCTTGAATTATTTAATTCAATTTCTAACAATTAAGACTTTTAATTTTCTTTTTCTTCTTTTTTTTTTTTTACATACAATTGGATTAAAATGCAAAATAATCATATTTATGTACTAACTAGATGATAACTGCATGCCAATTTATGAAGATCATACAGTATAATGTAGTTGTAACAAAGTACTAGCTACTGTGTTACGCATTTACATTACATACTTTTTTTTTTTGCATAAAACAGTTAGTATGCAACAAGCAATACAGGGGTATCACATATTTTATTTGATACCACTTGAAAGATTTACTAATAAACACATAGACCTACCCACAGAGATGTGTCTGGATGTTCCCAGCACAAAGTACATGAGAATTGGAAAAAACGCAGAGTAGAGTCCATAGACTGGTGCTACAGAGGCCAGAAATGCATAAGCCACACCTGTACAACAATGTAAAGCAAGTGGGATCATTGCCTTATTAAATTAATATAGAGTTTTGTTAACAGAGTGAGTCTTACCTTGTAAACTGCATACTAGACCTGTGGTGACCCCAGAGACAACATCACCGAGTAACCATTGCTTGACTTGGTATTTAGGAAGCCAATCCAGGATTGGTAGTAGCGCCTTTGTCTTCTGAACAGCCCATTTATCTGTGCAACTGTGGAAAATTCAATCAATAACACTAACAATGCAGATGAAAACACTAGATGTAAGATCCACATGTACTTACCGGCAGGTTTTGCTCAGCCGCTCTCGTAAACTCTGGATCTCTTGGTCTTGTCTCTCATGGACCTGGTCAAAGACTCGGTTTGAGTAGATGCGTCTTGACACGAGGTAATCTTTTTCATGAAAACACTCATCCGTCATATTGCCTGATTGTTATCTTTAAGATCTTCTGGTGTGTATCTTATCTGTTAGAGAAAAAAGCTGATTAATTAGATATCAGAATTAATCATTAGATATCATTTTTTTAATTTTCTGTTTGCTGAATGTTATGCATAAATTAGTCTGATTCTATCAATTTCGTTCGTCTTTTTTCTTCCTACCTTCACCTGTTCATTTTCTTTATTTCTTTTTGTAGGATGGCTAAGCCATACAAGTAAAGATTTAGACAATCTTGTTTTAAAACAATTGGATCAAAAAGGGCCAAACGGCCCTGGTCCCTTTTTCTGACAGTATTGCTGTGTTCAGTAGACCAGCTCTCCTAGGCCTGCACTAAGATCACTGAACCCATTGACATTAGAAACCCTTCCAGATGTCGGGTGGGTGGGGGTGGGGGGGGGGGGATCCAATCTCCCACTCTGAATGAGGAGATTTGTGTCCACCACTCTTTCCCTCACATTTGAGAAGGGCAAATACGAATACAATGGAAAACCTTATCTTGAACCCAATTGTTCTTAATCAGTTTCACTATAATATCAAACAGCATTGATGTAAAGTATCTGAATAAATTAATTGATTATACATCATTGCTTTTACCGAGATATCTATTGGTATAAGTTGATTCAGAAACTCTTACCTGTCAGTTCCAGTTTTGAGTTTACGTCAGATTGAAATTGTCAGTCAAGAAAGGGGACATTCATGCAAGATATCCACTTAAGCATGCATATTGTCCATGTCTGTGAAGTCGGACTCTCTTAATGGGACCAGCATCCCTTTTGTATTTATAAGCAGAGTTGGGATGTGGGAGGTGTATCAGGGTTAAGCACCAAGAGGAAGCAGAAGGGAATTACATCAGGGGTCCACAGCATATATCCTGCCAAGGGTGACTGTCCCTGCCAATCTTGTTAGAAAGCATGTGTGTCTGTTACAGCAGTAAATGAGTGTATTTGTGATAGAAAGGGAGTGAGGGGTGGTCTGGTATGTGTTAAAGGCAGACTGGGTTCTTTGTGTGTGTTTCTTAGCCTTCTTAGTCAGTACAGAATGTCTAGATATGACCAGATCTCCCCTTAGAACGTGAGTCAGGACTTTAATGCCTAGTGTCTGATAATCTGTCAGTAAGCCAGAAATGAGTCAGTTTGATCATTTTTCTGAAAAGAGTTGGTTAGTGAAGACAATTTTAAACATCATGCTCTTTTTATTTAGGCAAAGTACTTTTCTAGAACTTAGTACTTTTCTACTTTTCTTCTTAACTAACTTGTTTTTATTTAACCCCACACTAAAATAATTGTAAAAGGCACATTTTTTGCAACTTATTGTAACAATTAAGAATTCACTTCCTTAATATCCCTTTAATGTATTCAGAGACTTTCATTGTATTCAATTTCATAACTTTTCATAATGTATTCAAAACCCATTCATCTGTTTCTGTTTACTAAGAGTTTATTTACAGAGGAGATCAGCTGCTTTCTTAACTACAACAGTCTGGGGTTCGGTTTGTGTATATGGTGACTTAAGGATGAGAACTGAATGTGAGTGAGAGAGAGAGAGAGAGAGAGAGAGAATATGAAAATCGTGTGTAATGAGCATTTAAAAGTATTGAATGGTGGACACAATTTTGTTCTTCACATTAAGATTTTGTGTTTATAGTCTTTCTTGTCCATTAAACCCCTGGTACATCAGAGCTCTGCAAGAAAAGTAAAAATGAATCATAAAAATGTAGTTGTATCCGATTTCACCTGATGTCTGTACCTTTAGAAAGCGTCTATATTACATTTATATAACTATAATTTTAAATTTTATTATCACATCTCTCATGTGTTGTACAGGCAATTTATTCTTATACTACCCAAGATCATAGCCTTGAGGAAGAAAGAAATGCTCTTATAACTAATTTTATTAATTATTGCTAGATGAACTTGAATGCTTTTTAACTATCCCCTCTAGTGGTCTTTTAATGTACTTTTTCCATTTTTTTATCATGCTAGAAGGGAATGCGTCAAGAAAAATATCAGAATATTTATGAAATGTGATACGTAATCTATGATAATTGCACAGTAAACTTTAGGAACTCACTGTATTGGCTTCTTGAAGTACATTTTTAAGGCTGAACAAACATGCAGTACTAACAGATTCACTCCCACCTGAACGGCAAGAGTGAACCTTGACCAGAGATAGAAGTGCATCCACTAACTACTTTTACACCCACAGAACACTTAATGTCACATAAGTTAACCCACTCACACCCACTCACTGGAGATTTTGACCGTCTTTTGAATCTACCGACAAAATAACAAAATAATAAAATACTACTTGACAAGACTGTGCAAAGGTTGTATTCTTTACATTTCTTTTCTTAAATTAACAGACTTTATGCTGTTTTTTCCTTCACAAGTGGATCATTGAATCAACCGCTTAATTGAATCAGTCACGATTGAAACATTAAAATTTGCTTCTCTACAAATTTGCTTAGATTGTGTAAAACTGCTACAGATGACAAAGTAGATATACACTGCTCAAAAAAATTAAGGGAACACTTAAATCACACATTGGGTACCAATGAAGTAAATATTCAATTTGAAAATCTTTATTGACATACATTTTATAATTTGTTAAGAACAAACTTGACAAATCACCAACACACTTAGCTGAATTTAAAATCATACCAAAAATAAATGTAAAAACCAGTTACAGGCTGATCCAACATGCTTGAAGTTCATCACAGCAACTAATAATGTAAGCTGATGAAATTGAGGATGGTGTTCTGGGAATCATTCCTTTTTGAGGATTGTCTTGCTGTTGCTGCTCCAGTGCACATGTAGTCACTCTCATTTGCATAAAAGCAGCTATAACTGATTCACAAACACTTATGATTCCTAATTGGACAGATTGATATCCATAAAGTTTAACTGACTTGGTGTTATGAAGTGTTCCCTTCATTTTTTGTATTTTACTTTGTCTCTACTTAGATTTTTACACTATAGAAAAAGGGAACAATAACAGCCAAAATAAATGCATACTTTTAGTAGAGAATTCTTCTTCTTCTCTTGGTTGTGAACTAGATTGAATCGCATGGTAAACTTAAATGACTTAGTTCCAATACAATTTTCCAGTTCGTTCTTCCACTACACTTTCATGCAGTAGTTACCCTAAATGTTCCATCACAGCCCACTCTAGAATCTTATTTACTCGTGTTATAGTTAGTCTTTGAGGGCAGGAAATCTCTCACCTTAGCGAAAGAATATTGAGTCATGCATGACTATTGCATTAGAACGATTTGTTCAAGTAAAAATAATTGCTTAAGCCAAAACACCACCAGATGCACCATTGTTTTTCTTTCTAGTTCTGCATCTTTCTGATTCAGTATAACACATTTGAATAAAGCTTCCTAAACTGTTAAATCGATGGAATCCCTAATGTTGGTCTTGTATTGCGTATTGTATTGTTGTATTGCGTTTATAATGCGCTGCCTTTTAGCCTACTTGAGAGTTCAGAGGTTTTGTTTATTGTGGTTCTGTTGTGTTTGCATGTTCCTCGCGGTAGACTGGGTTTTTTAAGTTCACCAGCACTGACTGTCCCTCCCAAGTCCTGTCTAAAAATCTAACGAGCTTCCTACATAGATAGCATTCTGGGCATCATAGACGCTCGGAACGCGTTTACAATGCGAAGATTAAAGCAAGCGCCAATGTTAGCCACAATGCTGCCTAGGTAGGCAGCTCACAGGAATTTTAAATACAGCCCATGCCTCAGTTCCGCAATGTAAAGCGGTATCTGTCTCAGAATGTGAGCAGGATGTGCTATTACTGGCGTTATGGATCTGAAAAGCGAGCTGCTGAAGTCCATCTGGTACGCGTTCACGTCTCTGGATGTTGAGCAGAGCGGAAAAGTGTCCAAGTCGCAACTAAAGGTCAGACCACCTGTGTACCTTTGACTTCACTCGTGTTTCATTGTGTTCAAGTGTTGTTTGCTTTAACTCTGTACACTAAAATGGCTCCACTGTTTTTTCCCCTTTTACATTTATGGTAGTTAAATCAATGTCATGTTGTCTTGACTAGATATAGGAAAGAAAGGAACCGCAGTCTAAATAAGTCTTGCCATATTGACACACACACACACACACACACATGCACGCACGCACGCGACATAATTATCGACATAATGATTTTTATACTGTGCCAACTCCATATTCATACCCCTAACCCTTAAGTCACCCTAAAACCTACCTATCGCTGAAATCTTTTAGCGTTTTTACATTTTCAGAAAACACAGTTTAGTTCGTTTTGTTCATGGGGACCAAAATATATCCATACCCAATATACCTACAAAGACAAGGATTAAGGGTAATGGTATATTTTTGGGGACATATGTTTCCATAACTTTTATCTCTTTCACACACACACGCACGTACACGCTTACTAGCTATACAGTTATTCCATGTTTTTATCCTTAACTAGTTATTATAAAAAATACTATAGCCTAACCCTGACCCACACCCTAACCCTAAATGGAGAGAGAAAAAATCAGCATTTAAAAAAATAAGTAATAATAATAATAAAAAATTTCTCCCCAAAAAGAGGTTTTGTCAGATTTAGCAGGCTTTTTGACACGCATATGCCCCCAAAATAGGGTCAAACTTACATTAGGTACACAAACGCATTTGCATGCAGTAATAAATGATCTCAGGTTTTCATGAAGCTTTTATTTTGTGAGTTAGTTTTATTTTATGGATATTGTTGGTGGAATGGCATCCCTGGTGTGTGAGCATGAAAATAAATACCAAAGGACACAGTCAGCATGCAGACAGCTTTGACAGTCTTTCTCATGTTTGAACATGTCCCAGGTCAGCCCTTTACTTAAAATCTCAGCATAAACAGACAATGGGTCCAGACATGTTAGAACTTACACTGAGAACATTTCTGCCATTTTCTGCACATTTCTTTTCTTATGTGTAAAACTGTTATTGCACATTTTATGTAAAAGTCAATTGCAATGCTGATTGTATGTCATGCCAGAACAAGGTCCCATGATCTTGTCAATAATTTAGCTTTCTCAGAGTAATTGACACGTCAGGCTTTTTCAAAAAACTTTACTTTTTGTGCCAATTACTTGTACCATCTAGTTTCTTGGTAATTTTAGTGGATAGTAAATGAAGTCAGTTCCCCTTAAGTTCAAATGGATATGCTACAAATTTCCATTGAATATGTTCCACTGACGACCGTTTATCTAAATACTTTTTGTCATATTTTAAAAAAGTGTATATTGCTGTATATTTTTATAAACATTTTAGTCCTAAATATTATGCTTTAAAAGTGTGTTTATGCTGTCTTTTTAAATATATATCATATTGAATGCAACAGTAAGTAAGTAAGAAGTAAGTAAGTAGTAACATTCTTCTGGGGCATCTGTAAGATCCGAAATTGTATAGTATGTGTGTGTGTGTGTGTACACCTACATCTGTTTGGGCCCTATGAGGAAATCTTCTAATAAATCATTCAAAATGATGTTTGAATAAAAATGCAGAAAGTTTTCTGTGAGGGTTATTATGGTTATTATCACTATAAAACCATTACGCCTATGGAGAGTCTACATAATGATATAAAAACAAGTGTGTGTGTTTCTCCACCAGGTTCTCTCACACAATCTCTACACGGCGCTGAATATTCCTCATGATCCTGTGGCATTAGAGGAGCACTTTAAGGACAATAACAATGGGCCAGTGTCCAACCAGGGCTACATGCCCTACCTCAACAAATACATTCTGGCAAAGGTCTGATAACTCTCATTAAATTACCAAAAATTCTTTCATTTCCCCTTGAGAAAAAGAAGTACACCATAGCGTACTTTAAAAATGTATTACTGAAAATAATATACTTTAAAATATATACACTTAAGTGCAAACTAATTGTACTGTTTCCAGGAATGTTAATTACAATTGTATTTGACAAAATTACATTAAATACAATTTGATGAACGCAAGAGTGCTTTTGACCTCCTGAGGTAGAACTTTAGTGTATTTGTAATTTGGTCAAACTGTACGATGAATGAAACTTGTATGTCATATATTTAAATAGATTTGTGGTAAAACACAAGGGGTTTCTTGACCTCATTTTTTTCACATGGCTATTTTCTTCAATGAAACACAAACGACAAAAGAAAGTTTAAAGTATGTTCTAGTTAATCTTTTCCATGCAATTCCAATCAATGGGGACTTGAGCATTCAAAAAGGAGTCTTTGCCCCTTAAAGGACAGAATATTCTTTAATATTTCTGCATTTGTGTTCCACACAATTCAAACCACACGAGTTTGAAATATGCATAATATTAAATAAAATTGGTAAACTATTTCTTTAAGAAAAGAGATACTGGTATGCTTATTGTAATTAAATTTGATTGTACACTGAGCAATGTCTGTTGGCAAACAGTGTCAGGCTACGTTTTCTTGACTGCTAAGAATGTTGTGTTCATGCACAGGCCACAGAGGGGACGTTTAATAAGGAAACCTTTGATGAGCTGTGCTGGACGTTGACATCAAAGAAGAACTTCAAGCCCAGCATTCAGCAGGGTCTGTGTTCACAAAAAGACTGCTTCAAACTCTTCTGTCTGTTCAACCTGCTCTCAGAAGACCGTTACCCATTAGTCATCATTCAACCGGAGGTGAGAGAGAAAACTAGAAAGTGGGACAGATAGAGATAAGATTAAGATCTAGTTGCAAATAACTACAGCTGAAATGACATGCACATAACCAGACTCTGGTTGAAATAAATATTAATAAAATAACAGAAATATCCTGTTAACCAAAATAATACAGATACCTCCAATCAGAGGCTGGGTGTTTTTATATCTTGAAATGACACCACCTAATGCTGGTTAGACTTTGTCCACGCTAATAAATGTGTTATAGTGTTATGAATAGCAGTAGTTTATGGTGCTTAAGTGAGAGTTAACACTTAGAATGAGTCTTGAAAATCTCACAGGTTTATTATTCAGAGAGTGTTTGAGTAGCCTGAAGCTTCTGTATGTTTTGCTTTTTTCATCTGCATCTGTTTTAGGGAAGGAAGGAAGTGACATGAGAATTGGAACTTCATATAGATGGGGTGGTTTCCTGATGATAACAAGATTATCAAGAAACCAAATTTGAGGATATGTCGTAACTATATTTTCTTGCTGCTTTTTGTCAATGTGCAATTTGTATTCTCTCATCTCGTCCTCTCAATTGGTTTTCTTCAAAATAGAACTTACATGGTTTGTTCAAAACCCCTTAAAATTATGTTTTATGATCCCGTTGAATGGGTGAATCTCATGAAGTCAGTCAAGACTGTCACATTTCAACACTAAATCAACAGGGGGGAAAAAAGAAAATATGTTTTTTTTAAAACATGAAACCTATATATATTTCAGCAATTTTAATAATTTAATAAATTTTAACAATTTTAATAAATCTGTGTTAATTTAGTTGGAATACCTGCTGAAGAAAATCTCCAGTGCAATGAGTGTGGAGTGGAATGGAACGTTATTGGAGGAACTTTTGTCCCAGAATGTCGAACTTCAGGATGGCATGTCCGTGTGGGAGTTCTTGGAGCATTTGAGTGCAGGCCAGCTTTTGCATGTTGAGAATAAGGAGGCCTTCAGTCTCGCTGTGGATGAAGTTTTCATGGAGATGTACCACAACATCATCAAGAAGGTGACTGATGCTTTGCATGCAGCACTCTGGGTTGATGCAGTACTATGTATTGGGATCTAACAATGGGAATACTACTTTGCTTTCTGTATTGTGTAACAGATGGCACATTTTTAATGGTACCATTCACTTTATCCATCAGGGTTACTTGTTAAAGAAGGGGCATGTTCGCAGGAACTGGCAGGAGCGCTGGTTTGTTTTGAAGCCCAGTAGCCTGACGTACTTTGTTGGCGAGGACCTGAAGGAGAAGAAAGGAGAGATCCAGCTGGAGGAGAGCTGTGTGGTAGAGGTAAATTAGCAAATGTATTCCTTTCCCAGGGAAAGCAAGAACTGATTAGAATGTCAATGTGTTCCTTGAATGCACTGTAAGTCGCTTTGGATAAAAGCGTCTGCCTAATACATAAATGTAAAATAAATATCTTAAATGCGTCAGGTATCATAACTTTCTAATTTCTGCCATCACACTCAGAATCTCCCTGATAAAGAAGGACGGCGCTGCCTGTTCTGTGTGAAGACTTCCATAAGGACCTATGAGATGAGTGCTTCAAACCTGAAGCAGAGAGTAGACTGGGAACAAGGTGAGGAGCCATTGCATATATATTCTTGTGGAAGTGTCTTGGATTCTTGAGGGTGATGTCCCAAACTGTTTTGTAGCCATACAGACGGTGCTGAGATTGAGGGCTGAGGGTAAGAGCTCTCTACATCAGGAGCTAAAATTGAGCAGACGCAAGCAGAGAGAAACCCTTCAAAGAAGCCAGAGCAGCCAGAGTAACAGCAATGAACCCATTGAAGTTGAGGCACCACAGCACTCTGCTTCAGAGCAGCAGGGGGAAACCGAGAGACTGGATCAGCACATCGAGAGCATCATTCAAGTAACTGATTTAATGCGGATCTAACAGGTTAAAGGGACTGTGGCAATGTTCCAAATAACAAACTACTAGATTACCCTTACAATAGCTGCAGTATATCGCATGTGTACTGTGTGCAGTTTGCACAATTTGATATGCCTGGTATTGAAGTTTAAATATTTTGAAATGCATTAAATGAATTAACCATGTTATCAATCAATATATCAGTATAGAATTTTGAAAATGAGAAGCTTCATCATAATTACGTTGGAAGCACAGAAAATAACCATATTGATAACTGGACAGCAGCCATATAATTAAAAAATAACACGTGACAATCATAAACCAGTTTATGATTCGGTTCGGTTTCAATAAATAAATAAATTACTTTGCCTTAAAAATGGTTTGTTTGTCCTCCAGAAACAGAGGGAGGTGGAGGCAAAGGTTAAAGAGGAAGAGAGGCAGGAGCGAGAGAAACAGCAGGCAATACAGAGAGATCTGGAGAGACAGCTTGAAGAAGCTAAAGAGGTGAGACCAAGCAAAATGTTAAAACAATTTTTTTTTTAGCCATCCTGTTTTGTTAATGTGTTTTAAGAAGCGGATGTAGTGTGACAACTCATTTTAACACATTTATGCACTTGTAATACTTTGACAAAGCCATTTGCTGAAAACTTACACAACTTATACAGCAGTTGCGTAATACTATGGTGTATTTATTAAAAGTCCATAAAAAAATTTGTAATGGTTTTGAACGTTTCTTTTGAAAAAAGTCTCACCAATGCTATTTGATGAAGTCTTGATAGTCTTTCTATTTTAATAAATATTAAGTAACATATTTTATGTAATTTATCCCTGTGATGTTAAAGCTGTATTTTCAGCATCATTACTCCAGTCTTCAGTGTCACATGATCCTTCAGAAATCATTATAATTTAAGATTTGGTGCTCAAGAAATGCATATTATTATCAATGTTGAATAGAACAATATTTATTTGATAAAGAAATCTTTTGTAACGTTATAAATGTCTTCACTGTCACTTTTGATTTAATGCATCCTTAATGAAATTTAAAAGTATTGATTTGTTATATATATAATTACTCACCACAAATCTTTGAACGGTATATAAGTCTTTAAGATGCAACATTATAATATTAGAGCATTAGAAACAGTAGTGATAAAGTTGGTGGTTATGTAGGCCAAGGAGAGGTTGACAGCTACATTGACTGAGATGGAGAAGGAAGTACAGCAGCAGAAGAAGAGGATCCACGAATTAGAACTCACACAACTTAAGCTGGAGGAGGCGCTCAACACTCAGATTCATGCCCGTTTAGAAGAAGACCGAGTCCGACAGGAACTGGAGAGGTACTGTAAAACTCACATTTCATTTTATACCCACCTATGCCAACACATATGGAAACTGTTGTTTTAGGACAATAAATACACTCCTAATTGTTTTCATTTATACATGTAGACAACTTGCAGAGGAGCAAAAGAAACTAGCAGAGCTTCTCCTCCTTCAAAGTCAGCTGGAAAGTCCCATCAATCAGCAACCAGAAGAGAGCGGTCAACACAACACAGAGGTGAGACAGCTGGTGTGAAGATATAAAATAGTAAAGGGACTGCATATTTTGTAGGGTCTGTGAGCTTTTGTAGCATTTAATATTTTGTTCCATTTATAGTGAAAGACAACAGTTGCATACATGGGGTATCCCAATTGATACACTATGTATTCAATCGTGTAGTACAGTGGTTCTCAAATGGGGGGGGGGGGGGGGGGGGGCGCGTGACCCTGGGGAACATGCTTCTTTTTTGCCAGGGAGTAGGTTCTCTTGCACTGAACAAGAGCAGCACATATGAAGTTCCGATAACAATCCCTTCACCCTTTGACGTGTCCCATCACACCGGTGTTCATATGTGTCGTGATCAACCGCTAAATTCACATGTGTTTTCACACGACTTCTGGCACTGATCCAGAGAAAGACGCGCTCAGAGCTTGTCATTTATCACAACAATTCAGTGTTTTCAACGACATAAGGTTTCTTTTAGGTTTCAAACAATTAAATACTCATAAGTACTGGCAAAACAATAAATTTATACTTTGAAAGAGGGAATAGCAATCCATTAAATTATAAAATGACAAGGTGTTTTATTCACATCAGATACACATTGTATTGGTAACTATAAACTTCACTCTATTCTCCTCCCACTTCACTGGCCACTTACTATCACGTATTTCAGTGACTGAAATTGTGACTGAATTGACGTGCTGTAAATCCCCTCCCCCTCCACTCTCTAATTAAACCTGTGACAGTCGAGTGCATGACATGTCCAACATTCCACACTTCTTTTTTCTCTTAATTATGGGCATCATTTGGGTATTTAAAGTACACGTTTTCCTTTTTGAATCTTCGGTGAGAACACACTACTCGCACTGTTTATACTACAAAATGCCATAGAATATTGTACATGAATTGGGACACACATTGAGTCAAAAACATTCATGATTTACATTTCTCTTAGAATTAAAGGATTAGTTCACACAAAAACAAAATTTAGTACACTTAGTTGTCAAGTACTTGCCATTCAAAAGTTTTTCAAAGTATGTTTTTGAAAGAACTCTCAAGCTCATCAAGGCTGCGTTTTAATTAATCCATAATACAGTGAGAATAGTTATTGTGAACTATTTTATACTACAGGATTAATGATCTAAGGTGTTGAATTATTTTCAGGGAAATGCACAGCTAAAGTAGTTCCAGGCAGGTCTTGACCACATTACAGTTCCACATCACTTTGCCAAATGATTCAGTTATTTAAAAAGGTCTTTACAGATGACACTGAACAGGCTAAAAAAACATAAATAGAATAGAATAAAAACAGCTAATTATTTCCATGCTTTTTGCCACGAAAGTACGTTTTATTATGTATGGACTGCACATATTCTCTTTCTCCTGCTCTCACACTGAAACGCGCACACACATACAATACAGACACACACTCACTCAGAAACATGTTGTCAGTGCTGCTCTGGCGATTTTATCAGTAAAGCAGTTTAACAACTTAAAAAGCTGCATGACATTTACTCACTGCTGATGTACTAACAGCTCTGTTCTTGGAGTAGATAAACAGTTTCTCTATTAGTTGAGGGAAACTCTGCTGCCGTAAGAAATTAGTCCTACACACACACAAGCGTTTTAAGGACAAAAATGTCTTGAAATACATCAACTGATCAATGTTTTGATGTGTGGTAACTATAGTATAAGCAGAATAATTGACTTTGTGCTGTTGCATTATTAAAAAGTAATGCACAGTAAAATAGCAGTTTTACTCTTGTCTTTAGTAAATCATGATTCTTCAGAAATCATTCTAATATGCTGAGACATATCATATATGAATTGTTTAGTAATTTTTTAACATGCCTTTTGATGTGTAAAGGAGGCACCTATTCATGAATCAACTTCCACTGCTGCACCACCCAGCATCCAGCATCCAGAGGAGAGCGGTCAACACAACACAGAGGTGAGTGATTAGGGGAAAAAAGGGCAATTTGTGCTACATAAATGACACTTCAAATCATGTGCTATTACTTTAAGTGATCAGACTTTCGACCTAAGCCATATACTACTTATTTCTATACAGAGAGAATTGATGAGTCAGACCACTTCCAGTCAGATGATGAAACACTGGAAAATACAGCTTAACTGCCTCATGAAGCCCATTGCACCAGGAGGTAGGACACCATTTCATTCAAATGTTTTTTTTTACCTGAGTAGTTGTCATTTGAGAATGAAATAAACAAGATATGTTCTATTAGATCATATCTACACAATCATGAATGGCTTTCACAATCATCGTTCTCTATTCCTCTGCTTATTTACAGACAAAGTTGAGCATCTACCAGTAAAGCCCACCTGTCCCAGACAGGGCCAGGCCCTCACAAGCACAGAGTTCATTGCTAAGGTTCAAATAGGCGTCGGTCAAGAAAAAGGAACTGGTTACAGCTCATCACCACCACAAGAAGAGGAAGAATAGGGTTCCTAAATCTGTGTTCCTACTGTATATCTAAAATATTGTACATGTTTTGTGCAGCAGGCTGTCTGGTTGAGTTTGGCTGCAATGGCACCTCACAGATCATATGTGTACATAGCGATCAGTTTTTTCATTATGTAATAAATAATATGCACAAAGTTGTAAATGTAGATTTAGGAAGCAGTCAAGCAGATGCTTTAATGCTTTAAATCAGAACTTTTGACTGTCCCATTTACACAACTGTTTGTTTTAAAATATTTGTCTTTACATAAACTGTATTAATATATTAAACATTCAATAACGAAATATTCTTTAGCAATTACGCTCTTATACCCACTAATAGCAGCAGTTTCTGCTTATTAAAATATTTAAGAACTTGACATTTATGGAAAAATTGATTTTATATAAAATAATTCAGCGCTAGAAATCAAGATTTGAGAATATATTTCTTTAAATAATAATACACCACTTACAATCAATTTTTTGTTACGGTGTGTAATTCTTTATGTGGTCAGTAGAGGGGGCGCTTGTTCTGGACTGCAGTCACACTTTAACAAACCAAACCAACCAATCTTTTTTTTCTTTTTTTCTTCATTTTCCTTCCTCCTACCCTATAGATTATCAGGCAGATCCAAAAAGTCTGAGAAGCCCATCAACATACCTTTTTATGTAGCAAATCGTGTTTTTAAAATGGACTGACCAAGTCGTAACAATTAGAACACCCCCTTTTTTGCTGAAATGTGAAAAGAATCGTGCAATGTATTTATAGATCCGTGGAGGCCAGCAAGAAAGTACAGTTGAGTTTGTGGCTTTGAGGCTTCTGTTGAAAATGAATAATGGTTCTCTCTGTTAGTTTTGGGTGGCCATCAACAGACTGACTGTAAATGATACTTTTGAAGAAAAGTTGTGGCCGTGATTTTTCCAGATACAGATCTTTTCCCCTTTATGGTTTGGAGGGTTTCTACCTGTGGGTGTAGAGATTTGAGGTTGTGACGAAAGAAATTGTCAGGTCCAGAGATCAGGAAAGATAAAATGCAACACTTAAACCTTTGTTTCACTACTTTTGTAATAGTCTTATGTATCAGTCTGCCGTTTATCAAGTTAATCTGCATATTTTATGGATTTTAATATGCTTAATTTTTTGCTACCTATTTGTTTGGATTGTGATGTAAAGCTGAGTGAAATGGATGAAACAGCGAGAGGGGGGGGGGGGAGACAGGGATTTGGATTGTTGATTGGATGGAGGCAGATCTGACCACAAGTTTGCAGTGGATTTTAAGAAAGGGGCGGGTTTATATGGACTAAATGATTGGTGAAGTCCTGCATACATCACCAGAGACCAACTTAACTTTCAATCCCAGAAATTGGGGCTGATATTTTGGTTATTTTGTTGAGACAACAGATATTTGAGGTTGTCATCAGGGCAGTGCAACTTGTGCCGCAGGAGGCCCCGTGCTTTAGGGGGCCCATGGCCAATGGACAGATGGGGAAATGGATCCTAATTATAATCACATTATAGAGCAGCATTTGTTTATAATGTGTAATGAGTTCGATATGTCATATAAGTGATATTTCCTATCCGACACTCTCGATATTGAGACTATGGGAGAAAGAGCCTTCTTTTGGAGTGAGACCATGACAGGATATATTATAATGTGTCTCCTGCAAGTCTGTCATTGTGAAAGCAGTATTTCACTGCTCCCGGTTGTTTCCCATGAGGAAGTATTTTATGAGAACCATATTAGAGCAACACACATGCAAAGTGATCATTGATTTAGCACATATTTATCTGCTCAATCTGCTCAAGGACACCAGATACATTTGGAGTGGTGGAGGGGGAACATTTTCGGCTATCCCTGAAAGCCATTAAACACAGTAGATGCTTTCAGTTGGCTTCTGTCTCTCATGATCAACGACTCTGCTTTAGGGTCTGGTAGCGGCAATACCCCATTTATGAATTAGCAGCGGGTCCACCCTTAACCCGAGTATATATGTCTGATACAAAACCACCTGTAATTATATTCTTCATGCAAGACCAACTTCCTTTAGTGCGTTTCCCAGGCCAGAAAAAACACGAGATGAACCACAGAATGGAAAGCCAGTGACCCAAAATACTCTGGCACTTCTGGAGATTCAAAGGGGAACTCGGGCCTTTTGTTGTTTCAGCTGGAACACTTGTCCCCACATCTTGTTTATGAAAAAACTGGAACGATTGATGTCGAAGTCCTTTGAACGTTTGATTCAGATGAATGGGTGTCAGATGGCCTGGCTTATGAAGGTCTGGATGATCTCATTCTTGAACGGGGACATCAAGAAAGTTACATCATGTAAAAATGTTTAGGCGTCATCATAAACATTTGGTCTGTCCTCTCAAGATCCGATTCAAATAGCGTAATCTTCACAGGGTGTTTTTCAGAGAAGCAGGAGTGGTGGCATAAGATCAGAACTCAAAAAATAAAAATGTGTTGGATCCATTTATTTATCGCTGTCTGTCTATCATCTATCTCTCTGTCTTTCTATTTATATCTGTCTGTCATCTATTTATGCATATCTATCTATCTATCTATCTATCTATCTATCTATCTATCTATCTATCCGTCTATGTCATTTATTTATCCATGTCTATCATCTATCTCTCTGTTTGTCTCATATGAGCTTGACATTCAGCATTTTCTGAAAGTAAGCGTTTTCACAGAGCTTAAGAGTGTTTTTCAAATACAGTTCACATCCTTGTATGTTTCTTTTTAAATATAGAATTTAAAGAGTATGACAAGCACACGCAGCATAAGAACGTTCGCGTGGCTTTGCTGGCTTTTATTTTGAAAGCTCGTGCAGCTGACAGGCGGAAGTCCGCGCGCGCGCGCCCGTGTTGATGATGGCAGCCTCCGGTGACCGCATGCAGAGCATCAACAGCGCGCTCTGCGAAATAGCCACAGAAACACTTACAAACACTCTTCTTACAACTTTGCAAACATTGACGAAAGCATTACGGGACGAGCAGCTCAGGTAACATAAAATGACCAGAAATGTGTGCGTTTATATTGCATAGATTTTTATCCAGAGAAACAGCAGTTTAGAATGGTATACATAACGCCCTCTTAGTCTCATCCCTAAGAGTCTCGTTACAGATAAACCAGTGTGCTGACACATGCATTTGTTATGAAGAAATTTATTAAAGTGTACTGACACAGTTTGTGCTGTTTTGTTTCAGAAACAGTGTTGACAGGGAGACTCTTGGGAAGCTCGCTGCTGTGCTGTCAAGACTTTCTGTGGAGGTTCAGCTTTTGACTGAGGAGATAGACTCACAGGGAGAGGAAGGATGTCTGTGCCATAAACTCACTGCAGAGTGTTTCAGAGCACACAGAAATGCCTGCGTGCAGAGCCCTCAAAACCAGTGCTGTCTGAGGTCTGATCCTGCTAATAAAGAAGCCTTTTTTATTTACATTTATGCATTTGGCAGATGCTTTTATCCAAAGTGACTTACGTTGCACACATTGACATTCTAATCAGTTCTTGCTTTCCTTGGGAAGCGAACCCATGACCCTGACATTGCAAACGCCATGCTCTGCTATTTGAGCTACAGGAAATTTGAACAATTTCAAATTAAATTGTTATTGATGTCTAAATAATAACAACAATGTACATATATACATGCCTTTCATGACACCCAGTTATTATATTATGTTATCGTTCTTATAGCATCTCGTGTGTCAAGTTACTTCATCTGTTAAACATATATTCTGTTGGACTGTAATTTTATAATACTGCTATAAAACAATTTATTAAGAAGCATGTTTACATGAAATATTTCAGACTATATCACCCAAATGTATTTTAGATATACTTATATATTTTCTATCTTATGTCAATATTATGGACTGTGATATTGACCCTCGGTTTGTCATGTAAATAGCCCTGATGCTACCATGGCATTCAAAACATATAAAAAACAAATATATATTATTAAATAACAACAGCACTTGAGCTGCATGAACTCCACAAGTTTGTGTAAACCTGGTGTTTTCCAACATGATTTGATGTCTGATTTGACCATCTTACCATCTGTACAATGTCACAAATTTGATTAGTGGCATAGAAATAGTACTGAATTGTTAATAATTTCTTCATTATATATCATAACTAGTGTATATATATATAGATAGATAGATAGATTTAAAAAGTGATAAAACGTAGCATTAAAATATATATATTTAAAAATAAAATTTATGCTAGGTTTTTTTTCAAATCTTACTTTTTTTCTTACTCAGACTTAAGGATTTATTGTTTATTAAACCATAATCATTATAAGTATATGAATATTACTGTGGGTGTTATAACAAGAATTATTTTTTTTATCTTCACAGAGAGTTTGGCTCTATCAAGCTATCTTTTGAGATTTTGTCCAAACTCCTCAAGATTTCTTCAGGTGGTTCGAAAGACATTTATGATGGTGGGTTTCAAGTGTTTCAGCTCTATCTAAAAGATCTCTGTGAGATGAAGGGTGACGGGCAGATAAATCAATGTGCTCTCTCTCCTTTGGCAGCACTTCGATGTGGTATTCAGTTTCTTGGTAACATTGCTGTTGGAAACCAGCTCTGCAAAGATGACATCTGGGAGCTTGGTTTCCCGCACATCTTTTGGTGAGTTAATTTATGGTCGGATGGCCGCTGGTGCGTTTCTTATGATGTCAGTCAAAAATGTGTTCACTGTTCGTTTACTCACATGCCACTTTTTTGTAACTGCTTCAAGGGACCTTTTGGAGCTCCCAGATGAGAAAGCCATTTCATACGCATGTATGGTGATCCACACTTGTCTGGATGAGCACAAGACAGAACAACTGGTTAAAGACGAGCAGCAGCTTAAATTGTCTGTGAAGATCATTGAATTGTGCAAGACCTTGCCTAATGTGGACTGGACGTAAGCTTGGTGTTTTGTTTCGATTCGTTTTCATTTAAACAAACTTAAAACAAGCGCTTCTGTCATCTAGACCTATTTTATATCCTCTTCTTACAGGGTCTTTATTGCCACACAACATTTCCTCAAGTCTTCAGAGCTTATTCGGAAGATGTATACTGAAATGACCTATGAAGCAAGGTAAAAACTCAAATATTCAAATCAAATTTTGCACAAAAATGAGATGCTCATATCAAAGTCAATGCATCACAATTCTGAGATTTAACTCTTGGATGATTTGAGTCGGTGTTGATACTCTTTGTTACAAGTTCTAGTGAGCTTGATCTTATAGGCAGCATTTTAAATACTTAAAATTCATAGGTAACGTCTTATCCTTCATGGTTAAGGCAATTCCAGAATGCATTGTGAGGATCTCTCGCAACTGTACAATATAAAGTCACATTACATAATTAAAAATACACTTTTTTTGTGTACTTGTGGCCTTGGTGTACAATTGTCTATTAAAAATATTCAGATAAATTCTAATTCCAAGGCCAATGAGGTTCTATTCTGGTTAGGATGCTGCCTTAAGAGTTATTTCCCTATATATACAGCAAGATGGCTCACTAGAGATTGGGATAAAGCCAGAGAATCACTCTTAAAGTATAGTAAAATGGGCCATAATGTCTTTTTAAATAATGGCATAATTGTTAATATTTTGTGTATGTAATTGTATTCTAACAGGCTCACGCTATTGGAGCTGATATTTGCACAGCTTGGTGTTGAGGAGGAGAAGGACCGTTTAATGCCCCTGAATGTAGCTCATTTCCTGGCTTCCTACTTCACTGATCACTGCAGAGTTGTTCTCACTCTGAGCTCTGAATCTTCAGATGACCAGGTCGGCCAATAGTACACCTCTCCTCAATATAATGCATGTTTTTATCAGTAGATATTGAATGTTTATTGTCTGAGATTGGGTAGTTAACTATGGGACTTTTCATTTCATATTGATATTGATTATTGTTTTTAGCATGTTTAAATATTTTAGTAGCATAGAATAGATTATTAATATAATTTATTGAATAAAGGAACAGGCTGTAGATACAGAAGAACAGACAATAAGAATATGTATAGTGTTACATTATACATTTTATTCTGAATCCTAAAAAAAAGCGCTTGATTTCAGGAATAAATTTGATATGTATTAAAATGCATATACAGACTTGGTGAGCACACATGAACATTTCTTGCTGACCCCAAACTGTACTGTACATTTTCTAAAATATATACTAAACCTAGTATTTGTTTTGCGTTTGTAGGCAGCGATGGTTGTCATCAGGCTTTTAGACATCCTTTGCGAGGTGACCTCTGACTGCAAAGAGTTTAGGTCCCTGCAGGATCACTCTGGCCTTCTGAGCGCAACAGTCGGTAAATGTGGAGTCCTGGCATAATACATTTGCTTTTGTTGGAGATAAAAATCTTAATGCGTCCTTAATGTGAATACACAAGCCGTTGCCATAAAATGAAGATGCTAAATATTTGTTTTGGTACAACTGCATACTCCCTTTAAAAAGTCTCTTGTCTTAAAAACATGTGGCTGAGCTCACTATCCCCCATACTGTTTGTTTTGCAGATGATAAACTAATTCGAAAAATGTACCACACGCCCCTATATGTTTTTTTTTTCACCTTTCCCATTTAAAACACAAAGCAGCCATTTCAGTGGGGTGCTGTATGAAACCGACACCTCTGACAGGTCACAGCTCATTGCAGACAGACACAATCTACATTCTTCACAGTCTCTCCTGTCATCGATCCAGCTCTGATGTCACACCTTAAATATGGGAGCTATGCCAGCATGCATTTCTTTCTCACTCTCATCTTGTATGTAATGTGTAAATTCTCCTTATATCTTCTCTGTCTTTCCCAGATCTCTTGAAAGATGTCCACTTACTGGGCAAAACCAGTAAAAATGTGTTCACTGCAGCACAGGATTTCTCCTTGACGAGGCCAGGGGGCGCCGACACCCACCTTGCCTTCAGTTTCAAAGCTCATCTCATTCGACTCATTGGTAACCTCTGTCATGGCCACATTGTCAACCAGGACAAGGTACGGCACGCGATTGCTCCTGGAAAATATTCTGTCTATAGTGCAGTTATGCTATTACAGATGAGCATATTTTCCAAACCTATATGGATATTGGAAAATAAACGGATTATAAAAGTCTAAATGCATAAATAAAAATTAATTTATGCATTTAGACTTTTATAATTGTTTTTTTTATCATCTAATTACATATAGGTTGGTTTCTTTCTTTTTTTATACATATCGGGTATACATGTGTGTATTAGGGATGTGCCTTTCGACTAATTTGTTAGTCGTTTAAACAAAAATTTTGTAACCGACTAGTCTAAGTAATGCCGCTAGAAATAAGGTCACATTTCTGCGGCGCGCTTTTCCTTCTGTAGTCTCAACTGCAGCTTTATGTAGCGAGAGGCGTGTGTGTCGGTTTCCATGGTGAAACCCGTGACAATGAGTTCAATAAACAGGTAAAGAATAAAAAAAAGTATATATCTTTCTTTAAGCTGAACGTGATCACAGTGACGGACAGTAGTAGTAAATGACGCGATAATCTGGCTTTTTCGGCTCGTCTCTCCAAACATTTCCATGTCTGTTATTAATATGGTTTCGCTCGGATCCAGTGGAATCATTATATGTCAGTTTATAAAACACTTTTCTGTCTCCTACTACTTTAAAATACTCCCACACCTCGCTCGTCTTTCAGTGGTCATTATTAATATGACTGATATAAACAAAACGCATGGAAGATCTGCGGTAAAGATTTAGTTTCTGCTTGTTGTTTCCATGGCGATGCGTCATGCTTGTCCCATGGGTGAAAGTTTTCCGTATTATGACGGAATTCCGTATTTTGAACCTCGCCAGGAACCGTTTTCCAAATCGCGTAAATCCGTTGAGATTTCAGTTCGGGGGGGGGGTACAGGGCGACAGACCAACAGACCAATGTCCATGGCGACAGACCAACAGACCAATCGTACCTACTCGGCGATCTTCGGAGATAATGTGATTACGTAGAGAATTACCCGAGAAGTTCCGGGTGGGCGACAGACGAACCGCGCGGAGTGCAGTTGTGTCGGCGATTCTGATTGGTCAGTGAGACTCCGGCGTCCAATCGTATTTTTCAATTTACACTCGCTTGAGGACAACAACAGGTACAAGAAAACAACGCTCGCAAATTTTAAAAGTAATCTGAAAAAAATGAAGAATTTGCCGGTTGGTTATAACACGAAGCAGCTTGAAGCTTTTTTGATGATGAT
The DNA here is from genome assembly GCA_037043235.1 of Rhodeus uyekii. Classification (NCBI taxonomy): domain Eukaryota; kingdom Metazoa; phylum Chordata; class Actinopteri; order Cypriniformes; family Acheilognathidae; genus Rhodeus; species Rhodeus uyekii. The sequence goes on from JAWRVZ010000135.1 coordinate 1,802,555, forward strand.
GTAATGGATTGTGGTGATTAGAGAAAGTGAATTAAGTAACAAACCAAAATTAAATATAAATGTTAGTTATAGAACAACAGATGCAGAAGCAAAACCAATGACAGAGTTATAGAATACAATACTTCTGAAGGATTCTAGTAATAATTTAGAACTCCCAAAATTGGTGAATATTTTCTCAACTGCTAACTTAAAATACTTATTTCACACCCTTTTTATAGTAGCTGCAAGTTGCCAGGAGAGGTCGTTTCTACACAATAATTTGCAAGGAATGCAGGAGCTTCCAGGCGTTGCCCTGGACCTACCGGGGGCCCTGGCGGCCCCCAGGCCCCCAGCTTTAAGTTTCAGTATTTTCAGTTTTGCCAACTTTCACCCATGTTGTCACATGACACACCGCAGCCGCAAAAGCTTTTGCTTTTGCAAAGTTTTGCTTATTTATTCAAAATATTCACACACTTGTTAGCTTTTTCATCGTTTCATCGGGATCGTTCTAATCCCACGTGTGATCGCGCGCGTCAGAGGGTTACATGTAAGGTTAAAATGTCATTTGAACAATAAAATCTTGTGGGTTTTTTTTTTCTCGTGTAGTCGACTAGTGTTTTCGGTGTCGACTAGTGGCATCCTGTTCCGTCTAGTCGACTACACTCGCACATCCCTAGTGTGTATATGTGTATATATATATATATATATATATATATATATATATATATATGTATGTATATACAGTAATACCTCGGTTTACGAGTTTAATTCGTTCCAAGAGCGAGCTCGTAACCCAAAATGCTCGTACACCAAAACAATTTTCCCCATAAGAATGCACTAAAAATCAATTGATTCGTTCCACACGACCATAAATACCCATTTTAAATATTTTTTTTGTTTTACCCTATTAATTACAGTTAAAATTATAACCATTAAGATCTCATATAAATACTAATTAATAATATATAATTAAACTCTAAAAATACTAGACAATATACTGTACTGTATATACTATACTGTATACTTCAGCTTTGAGCAGCATCGCTGCTGGTGTGATGGAGACGAGTGGAGAGGAGGGGGGAGCGGGGTGTTACTGTCAGCAAGGGAAAACACAAAATCCGGATTCATAGTGCAGAAAACAAACAAAGTGATAATCCAGAGTGAAGGTCGTGGAACATAGAACACGGGAGAACCAAAGACAGCGCGGACATAACAGAGACAACGACTCGACAACACAGCAGTGGAGAGAAGTGAACGAAGTAGGCAGATGAGATGAGAATAAGGTGTGTGAGACGATGGCCGTGGCAGTGATCAGTGACCACGTCCCCACTCACACCTCACACACACACACTCACACACACAGGCAGAACTAGGAGACAATGAATTCATGAACCGTGACAGTTACTGCTTACAGGGAGGATTTCGTACCTTCTTTCTATATGCTGTACTGTATGTATATATTTCACTACGTGAACAACAGCGATCACAATTAATTAATGTTAACAAGACGAGGTAAAACCGCTGTAAATCACTTATAAAAGTATGCACTGTGGTGAATGATGCAACCAAACCGAGCGACGCTCAGAGAATGAATGAGTTAAGGGGTGATAAAGGGGTTGGAACCGCGTGACTGTTTAATGAGAGGCTGTGTTTAGGATATTTCCAGTAAAAATGTGCTGAGCGTTAGGACTTTTCCGTGGGTAAGGGAAAAAAATTCTCGCACACCGATACAATGCTCGTACACCGATTCGACTTTCCATGCTCGTACACCAATTTGATCGTATACTAAGTCACTCGTAAACCGAGGTATTACTGTATATTTGTCATTTCTGACTGACTCTACCTTTCTTGCAATTCATCAATAAAAACAGAATGGATTGATGGGTAAGAAAAACTGAAATGTCTGTGCCAAGGGAAGGAAGTATTTAGCAAAAATCTTGGAAATCATCTTTTAAACTTCCCCTTCTGCAATTTGAATGACTCTTTGGAATGTGAAGGAATGTGTTGGCTTTGAGTTATGAAACTAACGCCATAGAGCTTGCAGCCAAGTCCAGTAATGCACTGATCAACAGATGGCACAACCCAGTCGTGGTAAACACATTAACAATACTGCGGTTTAGAGCCTTACGCGCTGTCTGTCAACCCAGGCCTGGGCTTTTTGTTTGTAGAAGCTCCCTCCTTGAAAACTAATCAGGGGATTAACGCTGGTAGATAAAGGCTTGAGAACCAATCTGAATTTCATGCTTGTATCTATCATCTCATTTCTTACCCAAATCTTTTTACACTTTGTCCTTTTTTTCCTTTTTTTCTTTTTAATGAATTCCCTTGTAAGCAGCCTCCTGCCATGGAGGGATATTCATCCTTTCAGGTCTTTCCCTTCAATCAGTAAAGGGGAGAACCTAGTACCGGCCTACCTAAATGGGGTCAAAGCACACAACTGAGAGTTCAAAGGTCAAAAAACAATAGCTAGTCTCCCCCAGTTTGCACCCTCAGTTTTTGACCAAAACTGTTCAAAAACCTTGTGACCATCTTCACTGCCTACTGGTCCTGTTGCTGCTTTCTAATGTGTTGTTCACTCAGAACTTGTTTTTGCATTTGGCTACGCTTCTTTTCCATTCCATTGCTTTTTAGACAAACATGTTTGAAAATTGTGCTTGCGTCTTGCACAGGACACCATGTGCTAAAAACGTTATGCTGAAGTTAAAAAAAAGTTTAAAAACCTTTAATAATCATGTCCATTTTTTCTTTTCTATTTAGTGCCTTACATTTCACATTCTGTGTCAATGGCATCGTCTTTGCTATAGAATCTCGTTAATCTTGTTTATGGAAACTGATAATATGGACAGCTCAACGTAAAAAGCAGCTCCCCACAGGCCACACAATAGCACTTTTCCTCTAAAATGAGCTTGAAACGAGACTCTCAATTGATTTCAACAGTTTACAATTATCATGTTACTAATGCTACTGCCATGCACAAATATTGGAAAAAATTATCAATTTTAATTAAACTGAACTATTTATATTGGTATATGTTGCTGTATTTAATTGTACACAGAAATACACGCACACAAATATATATTTATCTTTGGATTTTTCTTGGTATTTGCTAAAAGGTGACTTGGGTGGTAGTACAGTTGAGTTTTGTTCCAGCTTTTACGTCAGAAGCACCAATGTCTTAAAATGCTGCATCTGCAATAGTGTACTACATGTGAGGATCGCCAAGCAAAGCTTCTTCTGTGGCTGAAGTGTACGGTTACACAAGTTTCCCTTACTTTTATTGCTAATACTACTTCCTCAATCAAACACCATGATGATCATTAGCATCAGAAAATTGTCAGGGCTCTATAGCTTGTGTATTCTCTTTCTTATTCAGTTTTTATTTAATGAACTAAGGTGGTTAAAGGGCAACCGCTGTAGCTCTTGGGTTACGCTACGGACTCAGGGTAATGTACAGCATAGTTATAAACTGCATGTGACGAAAACCAGCGCAAACCCATATGACTGTGCCAAACCACGGCTCAACCGCATGGACTTTCCTCCATGGAAAGTAATTGTTTTCTGACCAGACTGGTTTGACAATTTTCCTTTTTTATTTTTTCCCCATTTGTCTCCTATAGGTAAGAGAAATGGACGGTATAGCTCTCATTCTGGACAACTGCAGTATTGACAGCAACAACCCCTGTATCCTTGGTTGTGACTCCATTCACTTCACTTGTTCTATTCATTCTGTGCTTATGCGGTGTGTTTAATGAGCATTAACAACTGTGAAAAAATGCAAAGATATTGCTATCTAAAGTGTGAATAGCATTGTAATAGTTCTTTAATTGCATTACTAATGGAGGTTTTAATGCACTATTTGATGTTTGAGTGATTGGTGGCTTGTTCAGAGTTGAAATGTTATTAGAGCAAATCCAGCTCCTTGCCGAATGGTTTCATGTCCCTCCTCCTAGCAACGTCCCCTGCAGAGAGGTGGAACCATTGGGTTGACTCACAGTCATTTTGTATCCCTCACTCGTCAGTCTTCTTGTGTGAAATATCTAGTCATAATAGTTTATTAAGCTAAATGTGGGTATTGCATATGAGTAATTTTGTGGTGTTGACAGAAGTCGGTTTTATAGATGTGCAACACTTTCTGGAAAACTCGATTGAAATCCTGGGTGGAAAATCACCAGTTGAATGAAATGAAGTGACATTTTGTATTTTTATAGTGTTGACCTGCATCTTGCCAACTCTGTTCCATATGAAACGGTTCATTGATAACACGACAATCTGATGTATTGCAGCTGTGTTTCCAAAGGCTCCTTGACTGATGCTGGCACTGTTGTTAAAACAAAAAAAAATGCTTTCATTCTCTAGCGATCACTGCCGGTCTGTATTAGAGAAAGCAGGGCACAATGCCAGCTGTTCTTTCACCAGGGGATGAGCCACTAAGCTGAGTTTGTGTGAGCTTCCTGACTGCTTCAGGAAGTTGTCGTTCTTGCTTACCGTTTAGCGTGGTTGCTGGACCTAGTGATGCTAGCTTCACTTCTAATATGGCCAAAATATTTATAATGCTCAAGTAATTTTACTGTAAATTTCGCATGGACATATGCCTTTGTTTTGGGTCTCAGGACCTTTTTTGGAAGTATCACGGACATATCATACATTTCTTTCCTTTAGACATAAATTCATGGCCATAAAATGGGTGAAGAATCTTTTAAAGTCATGTTGAATGAGAATATCATGGGGGAATATTGTGGGATGGGCTTGGGACAGTATGAAACCATTAAGAACACCGTAAACGACTGTAAAAAACCAACAACAACCTTTGAGACCTCATAGCAACATCATGCCGACATCCCCTGCAGAGAGAGTTTGCACGGGAACGTACCACTTAAATGTTCATCCAAAAGTATAAAACCTAGTTTTTGTCCTTGATTTGAAATGTTTGTTTTGATACAATAACTTTCCTTAATAATCCTGCCAGTCATAAGCCAGTGGGCCGTGTTCGCCATCCGGAACATCCTGGAACACAACCTAGAGAATCAGAAGCTGATACAATGCCTTCGGAGACAAGGTGTGGCAGACGACACAATGCTCAGGGACATGGGCTACAGAGTGGAAGAAAGGGACGGCAATCTACTCCTCAGGCCTCTAAAGAAGGACACATAGTTGATTAAGTGGAGCTGAGAGACTGCTATCCCGGGGCGCCCATCCCCACACCCCTTTACTATGCTATATTACACTCTGTAATATCCAATCAGTAGTTGGGAGCACAAGGGGGTGGTCTGTGCTTTGTGTTCTTCACACAAGAGGAAATCAATCAGAGGAGCTTATCTGAGAGAACTCATGCTGATGTCGGTGATGCATTTTGTGGTCCACAAAGTGGGATTCAAATCCTATGAAACAAGGAGAACCGTGTCTTCCTGGCTTTTCAGCCACTAAAGAGACTCATGACCAACAGGGCGTAGAGGTTAATCCCTAATTCACTGCATTTTATAGAGACCAGGCCACCTCTTGATCTGTACACATAAAGTTCGCCTCTAAATAGCCGTGAGACTCAGATCCTTTCTTTTTGAAAGCTCTCTCAAGATTTTGTTTACAAAGCTGTTCTATTTCAACAATTCCACTTTCTTCCTGTATAGCTTGGATGTATATTACTAAATGGTAGGATTGTTTATTTAATACTTAGTGCACTGTTACCTAGGTTTATATTCTATAATATGATAATTTCTAACCATTGAAGAAATACCACTCTCATGTTTATGCGAGTTTGCAGTCAGTGCAGCCCCCACTACCTACTACAGGCAACATGCCTCGACAAACTACGCTTACTGAGAGCGTAGCATGCGGCACAGAAAAGTGTTCGAAAACTGCTAGATCAGTTTTTTTGTTTTTTAAACAGTATCCATTCATAAGTTTGGGTTTGGTAATACATTTTTGAAAATTAGTCTTATGCTCAACAAGGCAGTATTTGTTTGATCAAAAATACAATAAAACAGTCATGTTGCAAAATATTATTTTGCAACATGACTAAGCTATCATGACGAAGCTATCACTTTTTTTTTGTTCAGTCATTGAAGATGCCTTATTGGTGTTAGAGGAGAATGACCAGACTGGTTTGAGCTAATAGAAAGGCAACAGTAACTCAAATAATTACTTGTTTTGTTACTTAAATAATAACAATTTTCTTTGCTACAATTAGTATGGGCTTGTCAAAATTGGATAATAGAAGATTGTAAACAGGTTGACTGGTATGATGAGTTTAGATTTCTGTGACAATCAGATGATAGGGTCAGATTTTGGCATAAACAACATGAAAGCATTGATCCATCATGCCTTTTTGTATAAACTGTTCAGGCTGCTGGTGGTGTAATGTTCTGAAGGGAGATTTTCTTAGCACACTTTGGGCCCCTTTGTACCAATTAAGCTTTGTATGAGTATTGTTGCTGACCATGTCCATTGCTTTGTGTTGTGATGACCACGGTGTTCCCATCTTCTTCCAGCAGGATAATGTGGCATGTCACAAAGCATATCATCTCAAACTGGTGTCTTGAACATGACAATGAATTGACTATACTAAACTGGCATCCCCAGTCACCAGATCTCAATCTAATAGAGCACCTTGGGATGTGATTGAACTGGAGATTCACATTGTGGATGCTCAGCCGTCAAACCATAAAGAATTAAGACAGTTCTGAAGAGAAAAGCGGGTACCAAAAGATGTACCCAATAAAATGGCCGGTGAGCCTATATACAGAGTGTAAATGCTGTGTACTTGCACATGCATACTTTAAAAAAAGACAGTATAAAAGGGTTTTATACAGGAAAATATAGGCTTTTATATTTTTGTAAGAATGTTCCTAGATTTTTATTGATTGCGATTGTATGTTTTTTGCCAGCCTAATGTAGACAGGATATTTGCAATCTCTCCCAAACTGACCAGACACCAGTCATCTTGGTGTATCTTAGTCTCTTTGTTTGCTCTCTAGTTCTGTACTTAGTTTGTACCAAGTGAATCAGACCAGAAGTATTAGCTTGCAGACTCAAATCTCGCCCCATCCTGTCCTGGAATGAGCTGAGTGGTCTACACACTCACACACACCCGTAGATTTAATACCCCTCAATGGAGGCCTCTACTCTCCCCACAACACCCTGTTTTTTCTGCCTCATATTTTTTAATGACAAAATGTTTGTGCGAAACAATCGGGTTGACTTTTCTCTCAATCCGGGGTATAGTGTTGGGAGCTTACGCGGTTCCGGTACCCAGCAGTTCAGACAGCTAACAAAACAGGTCCTATTTACTTCTGCTCCGGTGGCTGCCTGCAATGCTTTTCACACACAGGAAAAAGACCAGAGGGGCAGAGAGCATACGGCGGGTGAATGAATGAGCCAGGTCGGATGCCTATTCAAACCCAGGCGGGAGCAGCTCTGCGTCACTCCGATATCAGCGTTTCGCAGTATCTACACCCACGACCGTGAGCTGCGCCCTGCATCTGGGAAGAAATTTTTTACGCAGGGTCCAACGATTCGATCGAGCGTTTGATGTGCATTTAACATTTAGCGTAGCAATAAGCATGAATTTAAATGAACACCTTTAAATGGATTTAATCCAAACTGTTTGATTCATTTATTTATCTAGTGATTTTACTGTACATCTCTTCCAAAAAAAGTATAAATACAACCAGGCTACAAAAAGATGAGATGGTTTCATATCAAACTTGAGAAGGTCATTATGGGAAGCTTAGGAAAAAAATAAAATAATAATGATAAACAGTTTACATCATTAAATCAGGATAATAAAAAAGTGATCTGCAATTAAACAATAAAAATATGACAAGGAAAATAGTATTAATAATTACTCTGAATATACCTGACATAAAGTGCCATATTCTCTACATAAAAAAATATATTTTAACAAATTCTCCAGCCATAGAACTCGTATAAACAATTTAGATTTAAAAAATGTTGCTACTCAAAATATTTCCAGTGACCTTTTAACCATTTTCAGATCCATAGCTATATGGTCCATTGGCTCAGGCGGAATATAACTAGACCTTGTGCACGCCGGACCAATGATGTGGAATCCCATGTCTGTGACATTCGTGGGAATGGTCGGTCACTCAAATGGTAGTGGATCACATTGCAGTTCTGCAAAGTATCTGAAAGCTTTCTCTCTTACGTTCCCACATGGTTAGACACACACACAAATTTAAAGACGAAACAGTGCAGCATACATGGCCAAGTCTTGATAAGACTAAGGTTTTCCATTTTCATAAAGCCAACAGTATGTGTCACAACCACCAGTGCAGCAATTGGCAACATATTTACCAAAATGATGGTATCCCAAGTGTGGAAATGAGCAGACCACTTTACTATCGATCAACTGCAAATTAATGCAGGGATAAAGACGTTTTTTTTAACATAATGTCCTGTATTGTTTCGGGTTGAATTTTGGAAGCAACAGATCAGTAGTAATGATATTAGAAGTTCACACCTCTGTGTACCATTATTAGACAGTTACAGTATGAACAATTTCAGTCTTTTTTTTTCTTCCAAAGAAGGAAAAAAGGTATTTCTTTCAGTGTTCAAACAGATACAGTGTGACCAAACATTTTAAGCTTTCCAGCGTTTCCAGAGTTGTAGCATGTCTTTCCTCCCATAGGGCCTCAACTGGTGGGACATTTTACATGTCTTTTTACAAGTTGTCTTTGTAATAAGCTTTCTTTAAGTTGAAAAAAATAAATCACTTATTTGGGCAGTTTAGACTCTCGATTTGAGTCTATATCAAGTCAGGACATGCCTCAGGTGAGCTTCCTCAAGTCTGCGAGCATCTGAGAACTACGAAAGCCTTGCACTGCATTTGTAGCGTCCAAGTGTTTGCAAGAAATCACAAAACATTCGGTATGAAGTCAGTGCATTTTCCTCTAATGTTCTAGCATCTCCATTATTCCTTCCCATCTCCCTCGGCAAAGACCTTTCTTGTAGAAAGACTGCCTGATGTGCAAAACGAAGCCTTATGTAAGTTCGACACTTCCATTTCTCTTTTGAACACTTCCGGTTTCTCTCCATTGGCTTCTTGCCTTTCTTGTCTTTTAAACTCTTGCGCTTACTCATTTACAGGTGAACACCTCAGTCTTTTCGCTGCAGGTGTTGCACTTAACGAAGCAGCACCATTGGAACTTGCAGTTGCACTGCCACACGCGCGTGTACTGATGGGTGTTGTGGCCGCGGCCGCAGCACATCAGGTTGCAGCCGTCCGTGTGAGGGGACGTGTGGTTACACAGGCGCCCTCTTGTTCCCGCGCTCCCCGTCACAGCGTCTTCCTCGCAATAGTTGGGTGAACGCTCCAAGTAAACCAAGTCCGTGTCGGTGGGCTTTATGTACCCACGGGACTGCTTGAGACGCAAGAAGGAGGGTTGGCGAAAGCGTGTGGCTCTCACAGCCTCCACCTCAACCGCATTGGTATAAAGCTCCTTAAGTACATAGCCGATCTCTCTGAATTTCGGTAAAGTTGTCCAGCAGGTTTTAGTGGTGCATGAGCCGGAAACGCCATGACATTTACATTCCAGCTTCATCCTTTCCTCTAGAACCTGCAGCAGTAGAAAAAAAACTGTGTTACCAAATGGCATACAAAGCAAAAAACTTGTTTCCTAAATGAGAGGTAAAGTATTTTTAATTGTATTTTAAATGTACTATGTATAAAATGTTTTAATTCTCTGATAAAACCCACATAGTGTTTTACAATGGGCATGACTTCATCAATGGCCTCTGAATCTGTGGTGCGAGTGAATTTGTGCAGCTGACGAGTAAGGGAAATTCTTGACATTTTAGTTTGACTGTTTTAAGCAATTTGAACCAAAACCCATTATTCAATACGTCTTGAGCAATGTCTCAATGTGCGATGCCAGATATCTGTCAAAACTGAGAGGAAAAAATATGTTTTAGCCAAATCATACCCTGTAATTTCCTCTACCTTCCGAAGGGCCACATCAAAGAACAAGAGAAATGTCCATAATTCTCAAGTCCCCATTTATGTATATGGTTACATTTGAGTTAAAAGCAGAACTATTTGGCTGTTTGATGTGTTACTGATATGTTCAACAGACAGACATACGTGATGGTTGACATTTGCCCGTTTAGTTCAATGTTAATATTTCCTTTCAGTGAGAGGAATCTGAGATTCAATAGTACTGTTCCTCTGTTTTTCCCCCCACTAACTCTTTAATCCCTCTTTCTAAAAGCAGTGTATCACTATTCATGGTTTATATGAACTAAATCACATGAAAACATGACAATTCTTTAATATACAGGAGTTGGACAATGAAACTGAAACATCTGGTTTTAGACAACAATAATTTATTAGTATGGTGTAGGGCCTCCATTTGCATCCCATACAGCATCAGTAAGTCTTGGGAATGACAGATACAAGTCCTGCACAGTGGCCAGGGGGATTTTGAGCCATTTCTCTTCCAGAGCTGTGGCCAGGTCAGCTGATACTGGTGGAAGAAAATGTTTTCTGACTTGGTCCTCCAAAATTCTCCAAAGTGTCTCAAAATGTATTTAGATCTGGTGACTGTGCAGGGCTTGGGACATGTTCAACTTCACTTTCATGTCCATCAAACCAATCTGTCACAAGTCTTGCTGTTTGCATTATCATGCTGATACACAGCACCCCCTTCGGTGTACAATGTTTGATTCATTAGGTGTTGGTTCGATTAGTCCTTGGCAGTGATGTGCCCATCAAGCACGGTAGGGACTACCATGATATTGCTGCCCAAACATCTATGATCCAACCCCGTGCTTCACTCTGGGCAACAACAGTCCGGGTGTTCAGCCTCTTTGGGGCTTTTCCACACCATATCTCTCACGGATGTGGGAAAGACAGGGGGACTCATCAGAGAACAGTACATGTTTCACATTGTTCACAGCCCAAGATTTGCACTGTTGAAACTGACATTTGGCATCGGCATGAGTGACCAAAGGTTTGGCTATAGCACATTGAACATGACAATGAGTTTCTTTCACATTGGTGAAAAAATGAGAGTTGAAATACGCATTTTATTCTGTAGTGAGTTGGGCAGCTGTGGTTTTGGTACTAATCCATATTAGTACCTGAAGATCCCTTACAGACAGCTTCCTCTTGCCTCGACAGTTACTCCTGTTGGATGTAGTTCTATGCTGACATTATCCTATCACAGATGAGCCAGCAAGACACGGACCAACAGTTTGTCCTCATTTGAACTCTGAGGCCGTGTTTGCACCTGGTATTAAGGTGCTTTTGGGTCAATTGGATAACGAGTGGAGACATACCCGTTTACAGCTGTTGTTTTAATCCATCTCTTTGTCCCTTTTTAACCAGTTTTGTCCTGATTTCTTTGAGGTGAGGGTCTATGGGGGTATATATGAGTTTTTCAGATCTTTTGATCTAATGGATAAAAATAAGCTTGTGCAATTTACATATGAACGCAGCTGGAAACAACTGAAAAACATACGGAGAGCAGCCACTTTAGTTTCTGATCTGATAGCCTCAAAACCACGCTGAACGTGTGTGATAGAAATCAGGAATGGTGAGAGAGCATTGTGCCGATAACATCTGTCTAGTGCGCTCACACAGGTCACTGTTGTAGGTCAGTTGGCGGGGAGTAGACACTCTTTTGTGGCTGTTCAAACACATTCAACCACATGAACGTTTACCCTATGAAATTCATCCGGTCAAATGCATTTTTGACAAAACATTTTATCCCCCATTTACACCTGTATGTAGCACTTCCACTTACCGGTATGTCCAATCGACCAAAACGCATCTTCATACCAGGTGTAAACGGCCTGATACGTCTCAAATTATGTTGTGTGGGTTGCAGTATTTTTTGTACAGCTGTGCTATTGCTCTGCTAATTCAACCTTCACATTCTGCTCTTACTTATAGAATGTAACATCACTGAAGATTGGTCACCAACTCCTGTATATTTACATTCTTTACATACTTTTGTGACTTTTATTAGTACTTTATATATATAAAGTTTATACAACTAGTTTTATTTCTTACCTTTCTTCCTGCTTCATTATTGTGCAGGTTCATTAGTCTCCTTGCATTTTTTTTTATCTCTCTGGCATCCACAAAGCGTCTGGAGAACTCCACTCCGTATTTGACGTCTGCTGAACAGCCACCCCATTTCCAGCCCTCCTCCTGGTCGTGATAGCCCTGCTTTTCTCTGTCACATCCGCAGTGGCTCAGGTTGCCCTGACTACAGGCTGCTGTCACAGCGTGGGCAACACCTGCTGCCGTAATGGCGTAGGTAAATGCAGCCTCCTTGCTACCTAGGAAGAAAATAATACAGCTTCTGGGATGATTTGACACCACTGACATTCCAAAGTTCATGATAGTGAGTTTCTAATTGTTTTTGCATTTGATTTCCTAGCTAGTGTAGCTAGTGCAGCATCTACCAGCAGGCTCTAACTTCCAATGTGAAACAGCCATAATGCACCTGACTGTAATTTTTAACCCTAAGAAATGATTAACTGGTTCACGTTTGTTTGATCAGTGATGAAGCTAAACTCTGCAGGGAGGTTCATCTCCAGGAACAGGACTGAACGCTCCTGATCTCAAGAGTGATGTAAGGAGACTAAACTGACCCCTGCTGGTTGGCCTTTATGAAAAGACCAAGAGGTTAGTAGGAATAGACTGACGGTCACAACCATCTCTATACTTCTGTCTTTGTGTATGGAGGCCATTTTTGCATTAATAAATAGCCAAATGCTGCATTGGTTTGTCCAATATGGAAGGTTTGGGGTGTGTTGTTCAAATGGATTTCTGAACTGAAACTTTTCGCTTATGGCTTCATATTGATCTTTGTATTTGTATTAAAACTTTATTAAAACACATGAGTTGCTCATGTTTTAGTGTAACAAAACAGCCAAACTTTTTGCATTGTACGTAGTTGCTAACTCTTTTAAATTTGTATTTTATACATTTGAGGTTGATGCCTTTTATGCAACATCTGTAAATGTAATTTAAAATCTACTCTTTCCATTTTACTCTACTGAAACATCAAAACGAAATAAGGAATCATTAGAAAATCTCCTACTCTATTTTTTTACTCCCTCTGTCTATTTTAGAGCTTGTTTTCTTTCTTGCTTTTTTTACATCTAAAACCATTTTGGTCATTATACAAGGATGTCTATTTCTTTATGTAAGCATGTATGTATGTACAGTATGTATGCCATTCCACTTGCATTGTACATGGGTGCCATATTGCAAAGAGCTGAAGAATGGTCATTATGCTTACAATTACAGTCAGGCCAAATTGCCAAACTTCAGATAAAGACTAATAATCAAGTCTGCAGCACCACAATGTTTTAGTATGTTCAACAATTCACATTTAAAGTATGAGAAATAAATATGAAATTTCTGGCGTTCTTTTAAGGATAATATCCCTCATCAAGATATGCTGGCATTGACTCTTATAAAAGAAGCTGTGATTACCCTCTCCATCTTGCAAAATGGAAAGAGACTATTAGCGTTGTGGTTCTTCTCATAGCTAAAGTTGATGTCCTATAACTTTACTGAGCACAGGATTTTCTTTCATCCAGCCAAGAGCCTGAATCTGAATGTTACAAAGACATTGGATAATTTGACAAGTAATGCGTGCCTGGACCTACTGATGAGTTTTAACTACCATTATTCTAATGGATTTTGTGGGAAAACTCAATTGCCTTTCAGCGAAGTTCACAATGGCCGACAGTTTAAATAACCAACAGTTTATGCTAAAACATAAACATTCAATTTTGAGAAATACAAAATTCAGCGGAAAAGAATTTTGGAAGATACTCTTTCCTGTAGGTATAGTACACCCTGCTTCTTAAATGTTAAATATGTTGGTTGACTCCGTTATGCTTTGAACTGCCAGTTTAAGCCATTTTACCATGTTTAAATGAATTTTACACTTGAAATCAATGCAGAATAAGTGTAATAATAGTCTGCAGATTCAAAAAGAGTGAATGTTAACAGGACCATTGGATTAAACACAGCCCCGCACCCTGACTGTAACAAAACATTTCTGACTGATAGGCAATTTATATGGGAATGCAATATTAAAAAAAACATATTACTGTTTTCTCCTAGATGAGGTTCTCACAAAGCACTCTCACGGACACAAGTCTGAGCCAAAGCAACACGCACCCACAAGCATAACACCGAAACACAGCTTCACAGGACTGCACCTACTGACCTACTCTCAGCTCTTGCCCAAAGACGGTCCTCTCGCCAAGGGCAGAGCAGTTCCACCGTCCGTACCGAAACTGATACTGGCACTCGTTGATGCCCAGCTGAGCGCCCTCTCCAATGACGATGATGGCATCTGGGCGGCTCTGGCAGATGGCACGCTGTCGGGGGGCCAGCCCGGGAATCTTGTTGCAGATGATGTTTGCGCCCAAAGCCACGACTGAAGACAAAGCCCTTTGGAGACCAGACATATTGATGTCAGCAGCTGATATAGACCAGGTATTCAATAAATGAACAATTCACCCAAAAGTGAACAATTCTGTCATCATATACTCAAGTCATTCCAAACCTGACTTTCTTCTGTTGAACACAAAATTTTGGTCCATGCAATTAGATCAATGGGTTCCAAATGCTGTTTTAAACCCTGTTGACTATTTTGTTTTTCATAGAGTAGAGAACGACATGAGTTAATGATGAAAGTATTTCATTTTTGAATAAAACTGTCCCTTCAGCATTTCATTTTCTCAGGTAACTGCACTAAACTATTTAAGATTGCTTAGTGTTTTAGAAGATATATTTGTAGGTTTGTATAGACCCTTTAAATGCCCAAACCCTCATTTAAGTGCCTTTGCCAGACAATTTCCTCACAGATGTTTCCATATTTTGAAATATTTGAAAGATTGCTGTTACTAATGAAAGAATTTAAGAGCGTCTAATTTAAAACAGAACAACAAACAAATTCAAGTTCATGGATCAAAGCTTTTATGTGCAAATGTGGGACTGAACTTGATTTAAATGAGAGGGGAGGGGTCCCCCAAATAATGTCTAAAATGTTTAACAGACCCAACTGTACGCAACTCTACAGGCAAAGACCATATACAATAATGTGATCAATGCGGGATATACAGCCCAATTAAAGTGAAACTACATGCGTAATGTGGATTACACTTGTAAATCAAGCCGTCTGTTCTGCTGTTCTTCAACAAAGTTCACCAAAAAGTTAGACAATTGACTAACATTCAACACAGATGAACACGATCCTGAAATATACTGACCCATTTTAATGGATTAAACTGTTCCTGCCACAGTGGAAGATGCTGGAACTGATGATAACAAGATGAAGTCCTATTTTAGAGCTGACCAACTAATGTTCTGGTTCGAATCTGGAACATTTGAGCTAAGAAAGCCATGCTTGAGAGGAGCTACAGTACTAAACCTAGAGTGTCCATTCATCAGTCATAACAACAGTTTAGGATTCTTGTTCTTGTAACAAGAATGTTATTTAATAACATCTGAATTCAGGGAAGCTTCATTCCCTTCAGTCATTTTAATGGCACACAGCATATATCTTTTATCAAAAGCATTTATTTCTTTTACACTTTTTTTGTAACTTTTATTACTTTTTAAGTAGAGTTGCATAGGTCTGGTCTAAAGAGAAAATCCGTAAAAAGTATTTCAGGCTCTAAATAGTCAATAGGCCACTAAATTAAAAGAAAGTTAACTAGGAATACGTGAACAATATGTGAATTGTAATTCAAAGCGAAATAATAATGACCACTTCTGAAACAGTGACCGGAATCTATTTAAAGTACACTTATGATCTACACATATGTTTGAAATGTGTGGCTCAATAATTTCTCCACAGGCTGAACTTTAGTGCAAATAAAAGGCTCAGTCTTTTCCAGCGAGAAGCACATCTCACCCTCTGTTTTTTTCCAAATGCGGTTTTCCAATTACAAGCATCTGAGATCAAAACATGAAGTTGTAATGAGTAAAATATTGTTCTTATGTTCTCACAGCAAATTAATGAAAGTAATCTCATCAATTTGTATTGGATCAACTTGTTTATACTGGCATATGACAAAAATGGCCTTTAGCTGGGTGCTATAATGATAACCAGAACTTAAATGTAAACAAAAAAGTGCTATAATAAATATATATGTGTATATACACACATGCATATGACACACTTGAACTACTAAATTCTACATGATTGTAAATAATCTGATAAACAGCAGAATGTGGAAACCAGAAAGCAAATAATGAATTAAAGTTCATCAAGTATGCATGGGCAGGGCACAATGTTACACAAACACAAAACACACGTATGACGAATGCAATAAACAGAACTCATCCATAATGTGCATAACTGATAACAAAAAATAATAAACCACTGCTTAAAAGATGATCATTTTTGTAGGAATGTACATTGTGCTTAGTATAATTTACATTGAATCATGCTTAGCCATGTTTCTTTTTACTTACAAACATGTAAATTAGCCTAGTAAATTGGTTAAAAAAATACATTGCTTATAGTTTTTCACCCTATTCTAGACAACTTGGTTAACCAAACAGTTTTTAACTATACATTTTTTATTTTAAATTGCATTTTTTTCAGTGAAAGGTTTCTGGCACATAGTCTTATTTTTAAAAGGAATAATATAACTCTTAGGATCCTATCAGCAGCATTGTTCCTCCAGCACACTTTCCTTTTACCTATCAGTGACTCAGATCCAATTAAAGCGCATGCACATGCTCAGTCTCATCGTGTAACACAGCAGGTGCACTAAATAATGTCACTTCCAACAAATGTGGAAACCATGATTTGCCTGCGCTCTTAAAGTTAATTAACATCCAGATGACTATCTAACTGTGCAATGCAGACCTCGTCTCAACTGTCCCCAGCTCCAGGGTCTTAAAGGTGAGAGTAAAACAAAACCAGTTCAAACCTACAGGTAGCTGCCGCTGGTGAGGATGAGGAAGATCTGGGGGTAGTAGACTGACAGCAGTGCACCGCAGGATGAGATGCTGCGCATGGTGACATTGGAGAGAGCGAACTTCAGAAGTGCTGTCGTGATGTTACGCTGCTGCTGCTGCTCGGCGCGCCGCGGTCCGTGCGTGAGCTGCGGGCGCGGAGACACGATCCGTCATCTCCTGCGCGATGGGGGCTAATTCAGAGTGCGCTCCCCGCCGCGGGCTGACGGATCATTTTAGGGATTTCGGGTCTTGTGTCGGTGCTTTGCCATTGGCGGAGGGGGAGGTGGGGGTTACACTCCAGTCCGCCCACCTTTACGGGCACGGTTGAGTGACATCTCCGCCTTTTTGGGATTTTTATACAGCCATTAATTTTGAATGAGCCATCTGATTTGAATACCTTTATTCATTAATAATAATAATAATTATAAGCTATTCACACCGTCTAATGGGGGGCACTTATTTAAATCTTGCGAGAAAGTGAAAAGCCAGGGATTGTAAAGTGTTTGGCAGATTCCGTTCAGTAAATGATGCGTGCAAGTTTCTCTCATCGCCGTGGATGGCAGGCATGGGTCACCAATGCAAGCTATGAATTATGAGGGAGTTTGAGAAGGTCTTATTCCAAGACTTGCACCTTCCCATGCCAGCATTCAAAAGTGTGTCTTGTTTTCACGTGTTGGGTATATTTCAAAGGGTTTTTTACATTTCAATGGCAAATAAAGCAACTGAAGTTCGCGGGCACTTCCCAATAAGATTCATACCGGACGGTATACCGACAAAATATAAGTACATGATTATGTGTCGCTTTATTGCACACTTTCCTTTCACATGACTGTTTGATTGAGTCGTTGGAAAGACATTGCTAGAGTTCTGTTGCGTGAGACAGAACTTACTGACAAGAAAGGACATTAATGTCTACTCTCCGGAAAGTCATTGTAGATTTTGCAGAAGGTAGCCTATATAACTGAGTGATGGTATGACGTGTTATGGACACTTTGGGAA
This sequence comes from Rhodeus uyekii, assembly GCA_037043235.1. Lineage (NCBI taxonomy): Eukaryota > Metazoa > Chordata > Actinopteri > Cypriniformes > Acheilognathidae > Rhodeus > Rhodeus uyekii. The sequence goes on from JAWRVZ010000135.1 coordinate 1,820,493, forward strand.
AAGCCCGTTTAAGATGGTGTGGATTTTTAGCTACCATGTTGCAAAAAAACGTCTTGACTAGCTGGTTCTTGGTCTAAGATTGTTTAGAAGCAAATTAAGATATTTTAAGATAAGGTGAAATAACATCGGATTCCGCCAAACATTCAGATCTTGCAAACAACGACAATAAATAGACAGTTATCCGTTCAAAAAGATTTCGATTCCCATCCATACACCTTTCTGAATGAAATCCTGCTCCCTCTAGTGGTAATTGGTAAAAATGCGTTGTGTCACAGACAACCTAATAAGTAAAGGAGATTAGATGTGCCTGTAATCATGTGCAGAAAGTAAATAAACACATAGAGAAGGCCTGCAAAAACAACACATGCGTTCTGTCACAGTGGGAAACTTTAGCAAGTCAAAAGCTGATTGATGAAGGAAAGCAAACACGTCCTATCACAAGTAAAGATGCTCTATGCAAACAAGCTTGTTTGCTCTAAGGCAGAGAAGGTTGGACAGGATAGAAGGCGGAGAATTAGCTGTGTAGTATCATAAGCTTCAAAGGGCGGACGCGTTTATGAGACTGTTTCTTTCGCTAGTGCAGAGATCAAAGTGCACAGCCTATTCAGATTTTCTGCTTCTGTTTGTGTTTGATGGTTGCAGTGGAGCCCATGATTTGCTAATGAGATGGGAGCTTTCAGAACGCTGTATAGTTTAACTTTATTCAGTTATCATTATGTATGTTGCAATGGATTTCAGTCCTGAAATGAAGTTAATTGAAGCTAGGTGCAATATAGTTGCAGTTGACCTTTTTGATGATTTGCCAGACCCTGATATGCATGCTTTTTTTAGGTACAACCTTCAGCTTAGGTGACATTTGAGTCTGAAATAGAGTTTGATGTAACAAATGTGCCTATATTTGGGAAAATCGATGTTGGAGAAAATGCATTATAAGATAATATAGCTTCCTTTGAATGATTGGGGGTGGGGGAGGGGGGTAGTACAAGTTTATGTACTAGCCTTAAACATTGGCTAGTTCATGTTTATGTCCATGTACTAGCCAAAATAATGGCTGATGTAAACACAAACATATCAGACATATCTATCTATTCAAAGCCATGTTCTAGGCCACTTGTAAATAAGGGCCAAATCCCTATACAATTTTGCAGCCAAGAGAACATTTTGGATTGTATTCTCTCAGGCTGGTGAATAATAGAAATAAATTCGAAGAGAATGTCAGGGAAGAACCAAAAGGGAATTTTAAAAAATCGCATCAGATGCTTCTGTTAGTGTTTTGACCTCAGAGTTCTCTTGCCAAAACTGCACTTTAGCTGTGCTCTCATAGTTTGGAAGGTTACACAATGGAATCTGTTTCTTTTCATTTACTTCATCAAGATTGTTGGGGAAAAGAGGACAATTTTCCTTGTCTTGAGGGAATATCTTTGTCTCATTGCATTTTGTCAGTGACAGTTTGCTCTAGAGCCCTTTAAAAATGCCAGGAGAAACGTTAAAGGCTTGTTTAGCACTTTTGTTCTGTAGTACAAGGAATGGAAAGTGGACATCAATGCACCCCACCTCCCTCCAGGGCAGCTGGGTTTCAGTTCTTCATCTGCAATTACTTTCTGCTGTTTTTTTCTCTTTCTGTTGCACCCCGTGACGTCTCTGAGTCCAAGTGCGTGCGACCAACAAGTTGGTAAATCGCAGTTGAATTTGATCTCATTATTATGATGCTCAGCTAAATCCCCAGAGCTGACAAAAGAAAATTGTAAACACGTGTACAGAGATGTGTTGTAGTGCCACGTCTTCCCAATTACAGTCCGGCGAAAGAAGACTAAACGGCATATTTTCATTAATGTGTTGCTTATAAATGTCTGTGTAAATCACACAATTTCCTACAAGTTATTCCAGAATTTATTCTCTTTTTTTATATTCTCTCACTCAAAACATAAACCAGATGCTAGTACGTCTGCCCACAAACAGATGCAGAAACAGCTGAAGAAGTGAGTGTAGTTCAAAATGAATTCACTGACAGCTTGTTTCTTTCATTAATTAAATTTTTTTCATAATTACTTTAGATCAATGTCAAAATTGTCCTTATCATATTATATCATAACTTTAAAAAGTTTTTTTCTTTTTCATTTGCTTAGTTACCTTTAGAAACCCCTAATTTTACACCAATGAGGATTACATGAAAGTGCAACATTCAAAGATACCAGTAGAGGGAGGCAGAGCTCCACAAAATAATCCCTATCCACTACTAATTTTCAGAGTAGGCATCCACTCATCAGTAGTGAAAGGATATCCACAGCCTTGTCCCCCATCACAGTAAAAACTCCCCACTTCACGTTTAGCATAGGCGTAACCAGTTCCCTGCACATCCTCTGGTCACAGCAGTTTCTATGAACCTCCACAAGATGGAGTGCTTCAACTGCCTATTCGCAAAAGATGAAGAACTGCACCTCACTGGTCCCGCCATCTTGTATCCCGCCCTCCGAAGTATAAACTTATACACTGTCGATTATAGCTGAATCAAGACTGCCTGGCTCTGACCCAAAGCCCGCCATTTTTTAGAGTAGGTCAGAAAAATTACATCACGCGAAGCATTCAAACAGCTTTCGTTGTCCACAAATTTTTATGGTGTAGTTACATTTATATATAATAAAAAATAATTTGGGCTTTTCTTGCGAAGTATGCTGTAATATTGTGTTATTAAAATGTTGTTAGTGATGTGTAGAGCAGCATTTTGTGGTAGCGATGAATATAAATGTAATGTGTAAAAACTCTTGCAGGGACGTTTGGTTTAAGGGTAATAAAAGTTTGACCTTGGATGTTTCTGGACTGGACGTCATTATTCACACCAATGACACACAAAAAAACAATATGTGTATAAACAAAATGCTTCTGAAAGAACAAGATATCTAGAGAAAGACTGTTACAGCAGTCTTACAGCACTGGGATTTTCCAGTCTCTAGTCTTTCATGGCCTTTTCTCTCTCTCTCTCACTGTATTAGTGCTGAGCGGGTTGATGGGCTCTGTGTGTAATCACACGGGTGGAATGAAGGGTCACCTAAATGGCTAATTGACTTCTAATGAAAGTTCTTTCCCGATTCCACAATGCTTCACAAGCTTGTGAATGTAGTATGAGGTAAAATAAGCCACAGGTCAGTGCAGAGAATGAGAGCGAGGGATGCAGAGAGAGGGAAAGCTGAAGACATAAAAAAAGAAAATGAGGGCTTTTCTTTTTGGTACCCATGTGATGAATGCCTTTTGGGACAACAGATGTGTGGTGATGTCATTTAGTTGAGTGTGAGCTTTCGGGGAGGAGCAATAGCAAATTGCACTCAATTCTCTGGTAGTGAATTTTTCGTTCGTTCATGTTGAAAAGACAAAGTTATACACATATTTCCATGCTGATCTGGAGCTGGTGGATATAAAATCTTAATTGAGAAGTCTGATGGAGACACCAACATCCAAAACATGGCAAGTTTTTAGCCCATTGTTTTAGTTGCTGACCTTTTGGGCGTTCAAGGTCTTCAGGGGTCTTATTGTTGAAGGAGTTCAGCTTTAGGGCCTTTTACCTTTTTGTACCCTGCCACCATTGCCCAGTCACCTTTCACAAAATCCAATCTCGCTATAACGGGCCACTGAGCTAAAGGTTTCTAATCTAATTGTGGTTGCAATGCTAAACTTTCACCTCTATCTTCTGACTCTCTGTGTGAAGCATAAGTAGTCAATTGTTCTTGCAGTATGGCGTGACAATAGTTGTTGTCATCATGTGGAGCCAGAGAGAGACGGGGCAGCACACACACAGTAACTTCACTGCACCGATGCCAGAGCTAGGCTTTCCAGGCAGGGTGACACCAAGGTCAAAGTACTCTCGATCACACCATGTTGTCTGCCAATTACGCCAATATGATCACCTTTTTCTTGTTGATTTTTAACCCATTCAGCTCCTCCTATTTGATCATTACAAGTCATTTTTCCTGATTAAAAAAGTGTGTAGTGCATTTGTTTCAGTCCTAGAATTGTATAGTATTAAGATGAGAGCCAAAGACCAGCTGTCAGGCTGACTGTGGGAACCTTCTGAGGTCGCCACTTTAAAACTCAATGTTTTAACTGTGTCCTCGTTTCTCCACCTTTTAATCTATAGATTTCTCGTGGGTCTGAAATGAGGGTCTCTAGGGCAATTGTGAACATGTGAACAAATCCTTCAAAAGAAGGAATGTCTCGCTTTCTGAGCCTCAAAGCTCACGATTTAGTGATATATGTCTTAAACGTGTGATTTCACTGGCACACATTAAACCTAATCTCAGAATAAAAGGGATTTTCTATGGAGAATCACTGTTAATAATGCAATTTAGTATAGGACTAAGGTTAATCTGTTTCTGGGAACCTGACCAAGATGATGCAAATATGAACTAATTCTTAACTGTTTCATGTGATTTATATTGCTTGGTGTGCAGAATAAGCAGTTGTAAAAGAAACATCTTTGGAGCACTTGTCAAGTCAAAGAGAGACGGAGGGATTCCATACTTTTTAAGAACTGAAGCAACAGCATATCAAAGCGCCAACACCAGAAGAAATCACTCTTAATGTAAAGTGATACACACAGCTGTCGGCCTTAACTGGGCTCACTGTTTTTCACTTAACCTCAGACAAAGAGGCCATGCAGAGCCAGTAGTCAAATTTTATACTCCGACTCTTGATTTGCTGTGAAGAAATGGGTGTCAACATTGAGAATATGTCAAGGATGTTATCTGGTTTTGTGATTTAAGTCATAGGTGGTTTTATCGTTCTCTTGTTGCCTCGAGACTGTGACCCCTGTCTGAGGACACGGCTCGTTTCTTGGTAATCATTCACTTGTAGCCTTGGGTTGCGGAGCTGTGACAGGCATTGTCTTGGCTCTTGAAAAACAAAAAGTAAAGATATCTCATGCAATAGACCTGCATTACTGAAAGCACAGGCATGTGTTTTGTTCCAAAACCAATGGCTATGCAACAATTTAGTACTCTCCATGTACACTAACATTCAAAAGTATATTGTAAAATGTTTGTCTTTTATGCTCACCAAGGATGGATTTATTTGCATCAGAAAAACAGTAAATGGTAATGTATTGTTATAATTTAAAATAACTCTTAAAATGTGTATATATAACTATTTTTTTCCTTTGATGGGAAATCCTAATGTTTCAGTAGTTGTAACTCCACACGATCCTTCAGAAATCATTCCAATATGCTGATTTTGTGCTCAAGAAACATTTTTTATTATTTTCAGTGTTGTTGTGCTGCTTTTTTTGTGGAAACCAATATTTGTTTCATTCTTTGAATAGAAAGTTCAAAAGAACAGCATTTATTTAATAGAAATCTTTGGTGGCATTATAAATGTCTTGACCTGATTCTTGTAATTTAATGTAAGTATAACATTTAAGTTTAATAAAAGTATAACCCCTGTTTTACCCCAGTCTAAAATGCATGTTTGAGTTGTTTCAACACAAAGCAACTTGCACTGACAGATCTTAAAGTATATCAGTGCCAGTAATGCAGTAATATACACCAGTAATGCTTTTTTTTTTCTATAGAACATTTACAAAAAATACTTACATTTCCTAGGCCTAATCCTGGCTTAATCTAAACCCTGTCTGTGAAACCAGGCCTTAAAGCTACTGACCCGACTAGATTAATAAAATTTATTTATTTTAGTTTGGAGACAGATGCAATTAAGTAGACATAACAAAACATAAAAAAATGGTTGGTTACAGAAAGAATGATGTTGTATTCAAAGCAATAACATTGCACTAAAATATAATAATAATTGGACTGAAATTAAAAAAGATAGATTCTTCATTCAGTGGCAATGGAATCGTTTTAGACATTAGACCCTTACTTTATTTAGTGTTTGAATAATCATGATATAATTCTGGAACTATAAAATAAAACTGTATAATGGCTAGACACTGGCAGAGTGCAAGTCTTGTGGGTGTGGCACTGCAGCGTGCCCATGGACGCCGGTCATGGAGGGAGGAAGGGGGCTGTTGCAGCATGCCTTTCTCTCTTCCACTCGCTCTCAGCGTCCCGCCCCCTTTGCCACTGCCATCTCTAGGCTTTCCCAGAATGCCCTCTGTCTGAGAGCACTGGCCTGAAATAAAACCATGAGGGCCTGCGCGGAGAGAATGGGAGCTTTGTCTCAGCTGCCATTTACACTGTCTGGGGGCATAGAGACAGAACTCAAAGAGAGTGTCTGATTGCAAATTAGCACAGCCCAGGGCTCAATGCTCCACGCACTCATACACACTCACGCACTGGCATGGAGAAAGTTCTGCATTAAACGCCGCTGAAGATCATTACGCCCTTTCGTTCTTTTGAATAGTGCCACATTTCAGTCAGGGGCACAAAAAATAATTGCCAGCAGGCTTCTCTTGTGCTGACTTGTGTATGACCGAAGCATTTGGGCTTGTTTAGTATGCAAGTGATGCCGGGTCTGAATTTGTGATTAGCTGAAAGACAAAAGGTGCAGCCGGTGCACTGCAGGAGCGACGTCTCTACATCAGCGGGCTCCGTGAGTGGGCCTCATACTACTTTTCGGCGTGATTGACATGCGTCACAGAGGATCACATGCAATTTGTTACATGATGACTACATTTTGGCACGAGAATTCACTGTCTTTATCTTATCAATGCGCATGTAATCACTTTGAGTCGTTTGACCTCAGTGCACCCTGACCAACGGTCTTAAAGGTAATCGGCTGCCCGAGGAAACCATTTTAGGTTGTGTGCATTAAATTTCATATAATCAAATCTTCCCTTGACTTTCTGGTCTACAAATGTGAAGCACTTGCTGTCATTAACAAAAACCTTATATTCCATGCATGCATTTATTTTTTATTTCATTTGAGAGGCATGTAATGCTGGAGACTAGAGAGGTTCAATAATACATTTCATGTAAACATGTGATGCCATGTGAACTCAGCAACCCTTTCATAATAATCTGCTTGCCACATCTCCTGTTAATTCCCACGAGGCCACTTTGTGTAGGACATAAACACACGCGCATTCACACATAGGACACAATCCGGCCCTTTAATCTGATTAGCTGTGTCTGTATGGATGAACCTGTGGGTTCACTGAGTGTGTTCTTCTTCTGCTTTAACCACTGGCAGTCAGAGTGATGGTGAAGCAGTGACACCAGTATTCATATAGGGAAAAGTAATCAGATTTTTAGGCCCAGATGGGAAAAATGTAAGGTAATTAGTTCTTAAATGCATTTTATCATCATATCTGTCAACACCATCCTGTATGAGAAGTAGTATTTCTCTTAAGTGTCAAAAAGATGTTAGGTATTAAATTGTAAAAGTATTAAATTGTCAGTCCTATCCTTTTATTTTTAAACCAACATTTCTTTCAAAAAGGAATAATAACTAAATAAGGATGCGATCAAAGTGTCTAAAAATGTAATTCGGCCAGAAAAATTAATAAATAAATAAATAAGAAAAAACATTTATTCTGTCTACTGTCCATTTTATTGGAAAAATATTGCGTTGTTTGAAAAGAAAAAAAACTTTAATCTGTATCTGACAGATGAAACAGCACTCTGCCTGTTCTAAGTGGCTTTAAAATATTTAAGAGCAGGTATTGCGTTTAAAAATACATTTGTGAATTTGTTATTCCTGACTATGGGCCACAAATACAGCAGACTCGACATAAAGGGGCCTTGAAACAAGAACGTATCTAAATAACGGTCTTTGACAAGGGTAAATTACAATATTAATGGCATCTAAAGAGTTATTTAACAGTATTGTAAGATAAAGTTGTTTTATGCAAGTACACTTTAACTCATTTCACACATTCTGTAAGCATACAGAACATCTAGACACAAATTCATAATATAAATGTTGCCATTTAGCCTGAAATTAATTTAAAAATTATGAATAAATGAATGACTACATGACTCACATCACATATTGTTAGCCAAAACCAGATGAAAATGCCCTTTCAAATACCCTTGATAGCTCACACACACAAGTTGAACACCAAATCACCTGATACCCCGAAGCCTTTCCGACTTGAACCATTTAATCCTCCCCTGCCACATTGGTGATCAAAAAATAACTTTAAAAAAATACTAAGACCAAAGATTATGACTAAAGATTTGTCAAAGTCCTATAAATGAAAGTGCTTTAATATGGCTGGTGTAAATAGTCACATGACCAGAGCTGTTTAATGCCCTTCTGAAATATGGTGTCAAAGCTTCATAAAACACGTGATAATACAGATACAGCTACAACAATTCATACATAAAAATATTTAAAGGGTCTGTTGTTCTCATTTAAATCATCATATTAAATGTAAATATTGCAGTGGGCACATTTTTAATAAGTAAATCATTGATTCACACATAAGGTATTTTTATTGAAGAAGTCACATTAAATAAAACAAAGTAAAAGTTGCTAAAAATCCCAGATATTAATATCCCCGCAGCTGCTTGATAATAGCAAAGATAATAATGTATTATTTTTGTAACCATCTCATGGGTCTAACTGAGCAACTTTTTACAGATACAATGACCCGAAAAAAAAATCATATAATTTTACTAACTGTTTAAAACCTTTTTAAAAAAAAGTTGTTATTATTATTAGTTAGAAAATGATTGTTATTATTACTGTATTAAATGCACGTAGTTTATGTCATTGTATGTCTTAGCTTAGCTGGGCCTGTCATAGTTTTGGGAATAAACATTTTCAACGACAGATTGCAAGACTCAGGACACTTTATAGGATGTTAAAACGCCACTAAATATTTCATATGCAGCCATTTGTACTACATTGTACGTGCAATATTATATGATGACTACACACATCGGCAAAGCAACATGTAGTTATTCATTTTAGGACCCAATATAATTCCGAACACCATCTTCTGTATTCAAAAAATGTTAAACGTGATTTTTCTTCTTCTTGTATTTACCTACGGTGTTTCTTTTTCTGAAATCAAACACAACTAGTTCCGCAAGTCCAAACTTTTACCTCAGATTTGTTGTCGGACCGCATATTCGTCGAGCTGAGGTAAATCTGCCGAACGCATCGACCTCGACGAGCCCGTTCATTTAAACAACAACAAAAAACCCACAGCCACCATGACGACATGTCCGAATACGAATAAACGGTGTTATTTCGGACTGATTTTCGCGCTGATATCAGGTCAGCGGCTGCTGTCTGGCTCTTGTGTAACGGTCGCTGCGCGCGCTCTCGCGTGTGTGCGTGCGCGCGTGTGTGTGTGCGAGAGTGAATCACAGTTAGTTCACCTTAGTTGAACTTGTGCGATCTAGTTCACGGTAGTATGTGGCTGTTGGTCCCGTCCTATGGCTGTTGGGAGAATGAACAGATCCTCTTGATCGTTTAAAAAAAAGCAAAGTATCCTTAAAAGACGCAGTGTGTCGTCATGTCTTTGTGCAGATGGGAAGGTTGTGATAGTTTGCTCGCGGACGGACTGTATTAACGGTCGCGCGTTAAGGAAATTTCAGCCTGAGTGTGAATAATAACGCTCGTCGTGGTTTATTCGTCGACTCACGTCAAGTTCCTTTTGTTTGTTTGTTTGTTTATTTTGCCGTTTCTAACAACAACTAAAGGAGTACGTATGATCCAGAGGAAGAAACGCGGACGTAAATAATGTAAGTTTGCCGTTATCGTATTGTATTTGGTCCCGTCGGTGTATTTTCTCTTTTATTTTGCTGTTCCGCTTGAAATGATATGCGCCAGTGATAAGAAACCGGCATATTGGGCCATTATTGAACTGTAGCCTAGTTTTCACAGCTTATTTTCCTGGCATCAGATGTAAAAAAAATATCCGTCGAGCTCGCAATCGAATGAGTGAAACGAGTAACAGTTCATTTTATTAGCGGTCGTCGAATAGTGTGATAAAGTAATGTTCATATTAGACAGAAAAGAGGTCAGTTTCTCATGGCCAGACGGTTTTGTTGACGCTGCTCTCGTTTGGGCTTGTACAGATTCTTCTCCTTTACTGAACATATCATTTAAAAGAGAAATACATCTAGTGTGTGTCCTTCATAAATTGGCTTACTAAAAGATTTCTGCCAAATGAATGTCTTTTTTTTACAGGCTATTTCATCCCATCTGTATCAAACTGTAATGAGGTTGCCTACAATGTGTTATTCAACTTAGTGAAATAAATTATTTAATCTCAGCTTATATAATTATTATTAAAATAGAATACTTTATGTCCCCTTAGCATTAAAAATTCATGCTTATGTCTTACATCCTCGACTTGTATCATGCATAAACAAAGTCCTCAGACAGTATGCCTCTATAATAGTTATTTAAATGCATTCCACTTTGACATGGGTTTTATTTCCCTAAATGTATATTGCTATTATTTTAGACTTTTTTTAACGTTCTGTGAGAATATAGAAATGTTAGACTTATTCTGAAATGTTAGACTCTCTCTCTCTCTCTGTGTGTGTGTGTGTGTGTGTGTGTGTGTGTGTGTGTGTTGCAGTGGGGCTTGAAATGGCGAAAATCTTTTTCGTACTCAACCCAGAGATGGAATGTATATCCACCTTTTTATCTGGTAAGATTTTATCTTTAAATATACTTTTTTTTCAGAGTGAGCAACCATTCATCATCTTTTATATGCTAAGAGTGAAATTACAGTTATCTGTACACATTCATCAAACAGATGTTAAAATAATAAAGCCTACTGGATAATATAAAGTGCAGTTTCAGGTACATATATTGCTTTTACTGTGTTTTGCAATGTATTATTAATAGATTTGAAAGTGCATGGGTTTGTGCATCTCACTGTGTGTCTCTGGTCGAACACTTCTCTGTGTTTTAACACACATGCTATAACATGTTAACCAACATCCTTTCAGATTTGTTATGAGATTTGACTGTGCAATTTTAAATTCAGGTTATGAAGGCCTTATTATGCTCTAATTCCCTTTTGTGAATAATTTGCTTTAGTAAACTGAAATTAGCAACAAAAAGAATCTCTTTCCTATATTTTTACTCAAAAGGAACAAAACAGATTTAATCGTATTTTGGGAGCACAATTTCATCTCCTCCTGATTTATTGCTCTGTAGTTATTTGTAATATGTGTGTTTTGAGTTTGTCATCGGTCTGTTTGGAGGTAATTTTGGTAGACCAAGTGCATTAGAGAAATTCAGATGTGTAGCTTCAGTTGTCCTTATCATTGCTTGGTTGCATTTTGAGGAAACTCCCGGAAACTAAACAGAAAATTATAGATTTTTTAAGTGTGGGGATGTTTTAGTATTTTTTTGAGGTTTCACATAAAACCTCAATCAGATGTTTTACATATGTTGGCCTCTTAATGCGATTCAACACTGACTGTAAACAATGCCATTCATTATTATGAAGGACCTGTGTATTTTTCTTTTTTTCCACAATCGTTTTCCTAGTCGTGCACCTTCTGACTGAGGAGACGTGCAGAATACTGATGATGTCAGCACTTCAAATCAGCTCAAATAAGAGAGAAAAAAGTCATCAGTCATTTGTGCAATCTGTTTCCACTTGTCTTAATGTTGTCGCTCAGCACCCGATTTATCTTGCCAAAAATATCTTTTCATTTTTATCTCCTGTCGGTGAAATAACCAAACCACTGTTGAACACAGAGCTTCGTAACCCGAGGCGGGAATGATCGGGCCAGGCCGACGCTGAGAGCACACGACCGAGGCCAGATTGCATTCAGTAGGTCTGGCTGACTTAGTAAAGTGTGTGTGCGCACTGTAAGTGTCTTTCCATGACTGGCCCCTGGTGCTACAGCCACGCCAAACTGTCAATCCCACAGGAATGTCTCCCCAAACTCTCTGCAACAGATGACAGAAATTTGGCCCAGGTTATTGTCATATTCTTTTTCTCTCAGACTTTTTTCTTCATCCCACCTCTGCTTTTGTGCTCGGCCTCAAGTTTTTCTGCGCTCTCTCCCCTTTTTCCCTCGCTGCGTTTCAGCAGAGACAGAAGGCCAAGCATGTAATGTGTCAACATGACCTGGACTCTATACTGTAATCTGAGCATTACTCTTGGCCTTTCAAAACGATTTGATAATGACACTGATGGCTCGTTACCGGCATCTTTTGCTGAAACGCTTTGAAAATCGCCAGATAATTGAGGAAAGCCAACCGAGCCCTTCAAGATTACAAAGAGGAGAACAATCCTATGCGCTGTTTTCACCGGCAAAGTCATAAATTTTCTGTCTCGTTGCTGGCCTGCGTCCAAGCCGGTTTACCTCGGCTAACCCTAAGAAAAAAAAACATACATCATTTGAAATTTAAAATGCAATCACCACAGAGAGAGGTGGCGCCTCGGCTAACCTGACACATTCACACAATCAATCTTTGCCTTTGTGCTGCTCTTTGAGATGATTTGAGTGGACTGTAGTGTCAACTGAGGTCAGGGGTGTGTCCTAAGCTTTTAGCCTGTCTGAAGCTGGCACTAAAAGATTGCACAGATGTGAGGAAGAGCTGTTAGAGCGCTGCATGTCCGACAGGAGTCATGAACATTACAGAGCACGGGGATGTGCCTAAGCTGCTCAGATTCAGGGTGCAGCAGAGGACAGTCAGACCGTGACACACATTCTGTAGTTTTTTTACCTGTCACGCGGGGAGACATCAGGTGACGCGTTCTGTGCACGCTTGTCCTCTGCGAGTGCATGTGCATGAGGTAACTGAGGTCGTGTGTGATTTATGTATGTCAGCGTGTGTGCGCATTCGTTATCAAGAACTTGTGGGTATGAGCGAGGAGCTCTTAAGTGCTTGACCTAATTTCGCAGGCAGAGAAGAATTCGACAGTGAAGGCCTTCCTCTGTTAGTGTGAGGTTGCTGTGCTGGGTGTTTCCTCCCAGGGTCTAACAGGAAGCTCATGTTTGAGTTCATCTGAGGACAGGGAGAAGGCTTTTCTTTCCACTGTGGATCATTCTAGAGAGGGGGAGAAAGCAAGGGCCCTGCTCTGAATCGCCCTTCTGCAATCTGGCATGTGTTTTAGCTCCTTATACTGCTGAATTGTCTATTTTGGCTGAACTTAAGTGTTTTTTTTTTTCTGTGTGTGAGTGTGTTTTTTTTTTTGCTCTTGCCAAGAAAACATCTATTTTTTGGGCTTACAGTGAGTAGGAGCCGAGATCCCAAGTCTCTTCAAAAATGACTTAATGAATCCTGTGAGCAAATGAAACAATTCTCTGCAGGGTTCTCTCCTACTTCCTTTGGTCGGTTTTACATTCCAGGCTCAACTGAGCCGGGTCGTGACCCAAGAAACTGCTGTGCTGTTTGCGGTGGTTTTGGGTGAATATTTGCAGCACAGATGAGCTTATGGACAGTTTTTGAAATGAATTCCTTTTGAATTGAAAAGGAATTCTTTCATTGAAAATGAAAGCCCTTTTGTTTTTTATTGAGATTTAAGTAAATGTTCATGGGCTGTGATTTGTTGTTCACAGGTTTGGGGACTTTGGCCGACTCTGACAGACATGCTTGACTACTCAGGTGAGAAACCAAAGTGACTATCAACATACATTTTACAGTGCCACTTCTTGCCACAACAGACCAGTTTTGTAAAGAACCAAATAGTCTTTTTCTAAAATAGTGGTTTCAAAGCAATCATTTTTGTTTCATTTAGCACTCGTTTAAGAAATAAAACATTTTATGCAACAGTATTGTTCCATTTGAAAATATTTGCAAATATTTAAACTAGTGTGTGAATATTATATATTATATTGTGTTTCTTTTTCAATAATTATTATTTCACAGCCTTAAGTGCGTATTGCAGCCTGTCTGCAGGCTTGCAGTGTTCGTGTGGTCTCTTTGAAATGTGAATTCTGTGTGGGAGGCTTCTCTATTCATCTTCTGTGAACGTTTCATGTTGGTCGTTTAGCGAAGTAAGAAGATATCAGGTATTCTAGACATGTCTTTTCTAAATGGGAATGTACATGATACATACTGTATAATCCTAAATGTTCTGATACTTGATTACATGTTCAGAACATCATACACAGATCAAATCTTTCATCAGACAGTGGGTTTGTTCAAATCTAGGGCATGTCTTTGAGAGCTTATTTCTATGGTGGGCAGAGCAGAAAAATGATGAGGATCGACCTGTTAGTCTCCCATTGCATCAGCTTGACTGAAATTAGAGGCAGATTTTGGATGAAAGGTTTGCAGGATCCTGATTGTCTGCAAATGATCGTTTCAACATGTCTGTGCTCATAACCACATTGATCAAACATGATTTATTTTAGCGGTGAAGTTGTTGTCTGATCTGAAAAGTTGGCTTTTGCCTTCTTTGTGACTGTCACTGTGTAGGTTGACATGTTGGTTTTTACATGGATTTTGAAGCGCGTGAAATTAGCATGACATGAACTAAAACAATCTGTCTTTGTGATCTTTTACTTTCACAAAACACCCCAGAACCTCATAAATGGTTTTATTTACTCTAGTCAGTGCTCCCAAACTTTGTAAAGATAAACACTCAGAAGTATTAGGATAATTGCATCATACACGTATTGTGCAGTGGAGAAAAAGAGGAGGAATATACTTTAAACAGCTGGTTTATGAAGATGTACCATTATTATCACTCAATCATCTAACGGTCTCTTTCACACATTATACCCATTTCCTTGTCTCCTGCAGTGTGGATATACTCTCAGGTCATGTGCCGTTTACAGGTGTCATCCAGATGTTTTCTTGCGTGTTCTGATGCTCTCTCTGTTAGTACTTAATGTCTTTTTTTTTACAGAAATGTTCCTGATGTCTAGCAAAGAGTGTCACGCTCATAAGCTTGTAAATAAAGCACTTTTTTGTGTGTGTATGTGTTTAGAGTAACACGTGTGGCATGAACATGACTAGCATGACACTGTCAAGGCTGGTTTCTTCTGTTTTTGCAGTTATTTCCAGTCTTTGCAGTTTTCTGTGAACTATACTCTAAAAGGATAAATAGTGAAAAAATATCCATACAGTGAAATACTCTTAGTGATACTTGATAAAAAAAAATGTCTTTGCATAAAGACCTCTAAACTGTATAATTGACCCATCCAACCAATTTCCTACATAAATGTACTACTTCCATGTCTCATATTTCTTTCTAGTCTCTTTGTTCCCATATAATGAAATTATTTAAACTCAAATCAATATTTCATTTTCATTTTTTTCTTATGTAACTGCATTTATATAACGGATCGAGATCAGAAACATACACATACATTACACACCATTATATAGTTAGATATATCATGCAATTAGCATTAACTTGGCAAATATTAATTCATGGCACTTTTTTGAAGTAAAATTATAAAGTTAGTATATTTCTAATATAATATATTTATTTGTTTTATTTCCATATAATTGAATCAAAAACTGTCACTAGCTATGTTTCCATCCAAACTTGTTTGGAATTTCAAACAAATTTAACTTGTGCAATATTCCAATTTTGCACATAAAACATTTACGAGTAAAGTACTGTTTCCATGCAGTCAGTTGAAGAGAACAATAGTGTTACTTTCTCTGATGCTGTAGGACAACAGCCCTTTTTTGAGCCAAGGTACATTTTTTCATTGAAAAAAATCACAAGGCACACCACCATCCGAAAATGTAAAAAAATGAAACTCTGTAGACTGTATTAACAACATACGGTCATTCTAATCAAAGTGTCTTGAATGGGAATCAAATAAACAAAGAAAAAATTTGTTTACTTTTATGATTAATTTGTTTTCAAAAAATGTTTTTAGACCAATTAGGTGAAATTGAATAATTTTCCATGGCACACCTGACGATCTCTCACGGTACACTAGTTGAAAAACACTGCTGTAGGAGAAGCCACTATATATATATATATATATATATATATATATATATATTCGGAGGTGGATGCCTGCTGTTTGGGAGTACAGTTGTGTAAGACAGTTCTGGCAGGTAATTATGCTGAACCACTTTGACGACAGACTTTGCTTAGGCATTTCAGATGCTGTGCAACAAGATTGGTCTGCTGGTTGGTCCAGTTATGCCATCTTAGTGTTTCCATCCAACAATTTTTTCTATTATATATATATATATATATATATCCCAAAATGCATTACAAAAATAGGTGGATGGAAACATAACTGCTTACCTACATTCTAAGTTTGTCAAGGTAGACTGTAAAAAATAGTTTATAGTCTGTTAACAATGCAGACAGATGACTTTAACTGTGTTGTCATATCATGCTGTTTTTTCAGCATCTTCCAGAATGAGCACCATGTTTTTAAGATACTATCAAGTTAAAAAATGTTGCAACTTTGAAAAATTGCATGTGATCTGTTCTGCTCCGTCCAACTGTAATGTAAAAATAGAGTTTTATGTCAATTTCTTCTTATAGCAGAAGCTTCCAAATCAACCGCTACAACATCCAGACTTCTTCCTCAATACAGCGAGTTGAGAATTTGCATTGACAAAGATCTAATATGGACTTAGGTTCCATAATTATAATGAGTCAGAATTCCTGACAATATCTTATGTATTAATAAAATCATACAGAACAATGTCCTTGAATTATTTCATTCTGAGATCATAGCCAAACAAACATTTTACATATTTACATACTGCACAATCGTACATCAGCAAGTGAGCTGCTTTTGCCTAATGGTAATTTAAATTATTTTACCTCAACTCAATGTCAGACTGTCTGTTATGATCTTTATTTGATTGACATTATATGACCTGTAGAACTTGTTCATGCGTCATCATTTACCTATCCGCTGGTTATAATGACACTTGACAAATGAGTAATGGTGTTTTAAGCGGCGATTCTGACATCCCCTGACTTATTACTTGCCTAGCTTTAAGCAGTTGCGTTTGTTATTTTATGATGAATTTTCTGCACAAAGCATTGAAGACACAAAGTTTAGAAATGGTTGTCAAGTAATATTTCAAAGAACTGAAGAAGACAAACATGACCAATGGCTTTATTTTGCGCATAATTCCTTTTGAGGTGCGAAAATTGAAAGTTTTGAAAGTTTTTTTCTGGAAAAAAGTTGGTTGTAAAATTCTTCAGAGATATTTTGGATTCATTCAGCTAGTCAGTGAATTCTTAAATGAGAATCATGATGTAAAAATAAATGAAATTGGGCTGTTCGCAAAATGCATTTTGTCTTTTCCACTGCGCTACTTTTCCGTTGTTTTTCAACGTAAATACTTTCTAGACTATAAAAATGCGCTGCTGAAGTTAGAAGTTTAACTTTTTTAGAAAAGCGTCCCAAGCCACCACTGTTTTTTATCTTGCGTTTTTAACAGCAAAAACACGTCCTAACATAAACAACAAATTGAGTTTTTCATACAAACGTCCAATGGATAGACTTGTTTTTTTTTCATTAGGCTGTTGTTAGTGTTGAGTTTGAAGGCCCAGCTCCAGACGAGGGCTGCTCCATGGGTAGGCCAATGTTGCATTGTTGGCAGTGGCTCATTTGAATAGCCCTTTAGTATTTTCTGTGAGCAAGTCAGCGCCATTTGCATTTGTTCCAGTCACAAAGGTTTACAGGTCAATAGAGACCAAGCTAACATGCAGAGGAACCCTCTCTCCTCTTATTCTCCTTTCTCTCCTGTCTCTCAACCTTCTTTTGCCCTTCCTTGGTTGTCATGATAAACTCTGCCCGTCTCCCTGGGAATGTGTTTGTGCGTGTGTGCGTAGCAACCCCTCAGATGTCTGGTGAGTGATTAATTCTAAGCTGGGAATAAGACTGAAGAGAGGCCCCTGGTAGCCTTCAAGCAAACACCAACAATAATTTGATTATCACACTTGAACATGCTTATTTAGGCCGTGCATGTGTGTGTCTGTAGGTCTGCACACTGAAGCAGAAGAACACAGAGCATACCTGATTAAATGGAGTCCATTCAGGACTGTTGTTTGTGAGCAGTTTGAATGGCTGCAGTGCTGACACATAGCTTCTTAGATGCGCGCACATAGACAGAACCAGAAGCCCCAGGTCTTCATAATTAATCCCAGAGTGAGCTCATGGCCCAATCCTCAGAGCTTTAACTCTGTACTTTCCATATGTCACACTCCTTCATACATGCACATATACAGAGAGAGACACTTACACATGGCATTACACTGAGAAAGTTTCTCATGTGTCCTGAGCTCCTTGTTTTTTGGGAGGGTTTATGTTTTAAAGAATTACTTTTTTGTATTTGTTTATTTATTTCATAACAAGGGCCAGTTTAGTTGCATGCCTTTAGTTGAATTAAATAGTTAATCCAAAAAATTCATTTGGTCATTGTTTACTCACCCTAATATATTTTAACTTATTTTTCCTTTAGTTATCCTATTGAAGAATGACCCAGCTGCTCTTTTCAGTAACATTAAACTAAATGATGACCACAGCTATCAGGCAGGATTTACAGTGAACAATAATTTGTTTCAGTTCCTAAGTCATTGCAAAAAGATTTTGTGGTGCATTTGACTGTTTTTGGAGCTTGTGGAAGAGAGCAGCATAGACATTCTTTAAAAAAAAAAATTCACAGAGTAGAGCAAAAAAATTAAATGATTATAGAAGTTTTTGGTAAGCTATTCCTTTATGGTTATTTTAAAGTGCTACTTGAACTGAACTAGTAGTCTTAGAAAATAATTTCATATTCATATTTCTCTATATTTTTTTAAATGCATACAATAATACTTTGTTCAAATTGACATGCTTTAGATATGAAATCTTCTGGTATAAATGGTGCTGCCATAGCCTAAATTTGCCTTTATCAGAGATATGACTCTATACAATTTAATTTCTTAAAGCCTTTTTTGTTTTTTGGATATTACCTTTTTTAAATAAAATCTCTCCAGTCCAATCTTGTACATCACTTACAACCATCTGATATAATGCACTGTAAAATGTGAAAATTAGCAGTTGTTCCCTTTAGTAGATATTTGATTTAACCATTGGCATTATTTTATTGGTGTTGTCTAATGCAGTCAGGTTGATTTAATCATACTTATTCAACTTGGCATAATAATAACAAAACAAAAAAGAGAGTTGTTTTTAGTTAAACGATTCACTTAGATGAACCATGTGAAGAACGTCTTTATTAGTTTACCCAACATTTGGATAATTCACAGTGTGTGTTTGCATTTTTAGTTTGGCCGCAGGAAGGTAGTAGTCAATCTCTGCATCTCTCTTTGGCCTGTTCTTGTCCCCTCTTAGCTAGATGTGTGAATTGCAGCACAAAATGTGGGCTGCTTGATCAGCATGCGTGCTACATAAAGACTGCTTTTGTTATAGCCTGTACACTCATGACTGCTGGTATATGACTAGCCCCTCACCCCAGCCACACCAAAGCAGAGAAACCCCCATGGAGGGAATGGACAGTGACTTTCAGTCTTATAAGATCCCACACTTTATAGCAAAATGAATAAATAAACTTTAAAAAAACATTTATTTGTTCCCCAGTATTTTTCCTCTGGGGACTATATACTTTATTCCATTCCAGATCAAATTTAAATGAATTTGTCTTGTTCAGTATTCATTATAGGATAAAACAATTCATAGCTATAAATCAGATAATGTTCTAGTGCAGCATAACTCACTCTGCTCGCGATGTAATTATGATTCGGAGTGAAAACAGAAATTCTACATGGCTCTTTAATGCTGTGGGTAGATGAGGAGCAGTGTGTGTGTCTGTTGGGCCTCAGTCGACACGGGCCTTCGAACTAAATCGGCAGACGTTGCCTTGCAGCTGCCACGCTGATATTGCACCATGTTCACCTCAGCCTATTAAAGGTTGGGATTCCCATCGGGAGAACACTCACGCGCAGACAATTAATGGAACAAAAAATAAGAAAAACCATGACAAGATAATACGTTTGCGATAATGAGCCTCCACTGACCTATAATCATCCTTTTAAAATGAATTTTAACCAGAATAATGTCCTTGAACACCAGCAATGACAAGTGCCACATTCTCTGTGGTTTTTCTAAAAACTGCATGTTATTTTATACTTGAGATGAGATTTCTGGGCCCTTTACTGTTGCAATGACCTATGCAGAGACCTGACATTCCCAAGAGAGGAAGCTGACCTAGGCCATTATTTGGCCATTATTTTTTTATGGTGTATTAATTAAAAACAGAAGTGCATGTAAGAAAGACCATCGTCAGATGCTAGGCTGACTCAAATGATTTGTTTGTGCTTTAAAATTTAACCACTGCACAGTGACTAAATTTAGCCTAAAGCTGCGCTCCATTAAAAAAAAAGGAAATGACACTGGAAAGTTTATTTCATGGTCTTGCTATCATTAAAACCATGTCTTTTATGTCTTTATTTAATATAGATAGAAAATCAGGAGTAACAAAAAATGATGTAGAGATTTTCACCTTCCAGAGGGTGTGATATCATCAAAGTGCTCCATCCAGCACATCCCATGCTCCAGTCATTGTCGGTTGTGGGGGGAGAGGGCTGACTGGGTGTGGAAGGCTCAGCTGGGGCAAATCCTGGAGGTCTCGTCCATTTGGAGGCTAAGTGACGTGGCACATGCAAAAGCAGGCTGTGCTGGCTTGTAGAGCCAAAACTGTCCCCGTTCCCCTCATGCACAAACACACACGCACACACATAAAGAAGGACTGGTGTGTTAAAATGTATTATTAGAAGCAAACCAGAATGGACAGGCCGTGGAGTAAAGACGAGAGTTAACATGCATCAGAGGTTATTTAGGGAGGAATAAACAGTACTCAATGATTCCTGTGCTGCATGTTGGGGAAATATTTGGATACGGACATGGCAATTAATTTGTGTATGCAGTTTAGAGATTGAAGGTTTGTTGTACGTGGTCTTAAACAGTTTGCACTCTCTTAAAATGCTTGGATGCTTCAGAAGTAACTGATAATTTAACACTATTTAAAACTTATTTAGAAGCTCACGTTTCGGTACACCCTTGGACTGGAGTTCATTTGTGGTTAAATATTTGCTAGTAATTTGTTAGAATAATGACTTTTTTGGGTGTATGCCCTTTCCCCTACAGCTTGATGTGATATATTTGGTTTTGTGAGCTGCACATGTCTCTTCAAAAATAGTGCACCTGTTAATTGTTGTTTGTATTAGTAAACTCAGATAGGTTTGGAAGTTTCAGAGTTAATCAATGTGCCACAGAATCTGCTCCTCTGTCCAAACACATAGTGCTCAGCAGAAAGTTCTGGAGATTCGAGCATGCGGCAGTTAGCGGCCATGCGAGTGAAGTGGCCACGGAGAAGTCTGTCCTTTCGATCGTTTATCTGTGTCCTTTTTTTCCCCACATGACAGAATATTTAAAGGTGAGTTTGTTTTAGAGTAAAGTGGATTATTATTATTTTTTTTTACATTTTCACTGTATTTGTAGCTGTCGGGATAGAGATAAATTATGGTAATGATGTCAAACAAACTCTTGGCTAATGAATTTCTTTTTACCGGTTGAAGTGAGACCTCCGTGATTAACTCATTCCTATTTAATGTTATTGTTGCTGAGTAGTATAAAAACAGCACATAATGTCACATAAATAAGGTTAACATATCTCTAACATTTAAAATCCTAGCATGTGTTATTTCACAGATTTAAAAAATAAAATAGGTAAGTAAAAATAAAATAGAAAAATGAAGCATGTAATGTGAGTTTCACATATGCATTAACATATTTTATAACCAAGGTTTTATTTTCATTATTATTCAGTGGAATACACTAAAAGAAAACAACACTTAAAAATATATATATTAGCAGTACATAAGAAGCGGTTGCATGTTTTAGATAAAGTAAGCATTTAAATATTTGTATCGTTGTTCCAATAACCTGAATTTATCTGTTAATATGTTTACACAGAGGGACAGTTTAGAACTTCTACAACCCCAATTAACAGTGATTTAAAATAAAATATACAATGCCTTAAATGTCTCGTTTTTAGCAAATCGGAGACAGAAGAGCCTGGACATATTCCTCATGTTAACCCTATTTTTCCTACAGAGCTTTATTTCTTCTGATTCTGATGTGTGTTAGGAATATTTTAATTCTAAAGATGTAGAGTTTCTACCTTTTTAAAAATTATTTTATTATTGTAATTGCTAAAAGGAACAAACTTATGTCTTTGTTTAATCTCCACTGCCTGTGAAAGCAAAAGGAGGACAAAACAAGTTCAAGCTGTTCGTTAAATCATTCCTTTGAGGACATAAATTGAACAATATTTATATTGTTCTGTTAAATGGGAAAAGTAGAAAAAGTGTGGAAAAGACCAATTATATTGTGTCAGACCCTTAAGTTTTTGCTGACGTAGTTTTCTGTAGTCCTGCTTCTTTTTTGGACACTAAAAGGATTTCCTCTTTTTATGTTAAAATAATGAATACAAAATAGTGCTTATGTTAAAAAACAACAACAGCAACGTACATTTCCATTTTTTCATCATGACATTTCAATGTCATTTAGTACTTGACATTGTAGTCGGGTTGTTTATCTGTTTCCTCTTCTTAATGTGCTTTTTACTTATTTTACTTATTTACTTTGTTATAAATAATAGGGGCAGTGATTACACTACTGAAGTACTGTGAATTTATCTGCAATAAGGCATAATAATATATTTTTTTAAATCCCATGAATGAAAATTATGGGAAACAATTTGTCAACATTGTCACTACAACAAAGCAATTGATCATGGAATGTACGGTAGTATTATAAAATAATTTTCATATCACAGCACTTTTAAAAATTACATTTCTCGAGATGTGTGAAAGTAAATTATTTATTATTAAATTTGTTCAAAAAAGTCTCTCAAAACACCTATTTTTAATTTCTCTCATGAGATCCATACCTTTTTTTTTTTACAGTAAGGGACATTTAAATGATTTCTAAATGTCATCATAGCAGTGGAAAGATAGAAAATCAAACCATGTAGAAATGAACTTGCATGGAAACCCAGATTATGATTTCTCTTTTGACTTTTTTGTAACTTTTACTTTAGTTGTTTTTGCCATATTTTATTTGTTTTAAAATTATTCTTCCTTGCAGCCTTTTTTTCTGGGATAAATACTGACCGTCTGTGTAATGGCCTGGCATGGTTATGTTTACTCTTTTGCAGAGCCATATCACTCATATTGCACAGTTGTTTTGTTACAATATATCAAGACTTCATACACCAAAATATGATACAGATATCTACATAATTACATGCCGAGAGCCTCATCTTGCTTGCGTGGACATGGTCGCATGCTCTTATCAGAGGTGACCGCCATGTTGTCTAACTGTCCTCCATTTTGTGATTTCAGACCTTTACTGTTGCACAGCTGCCCCACCCTTACGAAATTATGCAGCCATATCCCGATAGATTTGAAACATTGTCATTAATCCTTACTGATTCCATCTGGAATTATTGAGCTTTTAAACTTTTTTCTTTTCTTCGTGGACAGAAAATGTTGTACCTTCTGAGATATTGTTGCTTATGTTCCTTCATATGGAGGTACTGTTACTGCCATGTAAATAGCTCGTTTATTTATTTTTTTAAAGATTTTTCAGACTTTTTAAAACGATGTAGTTTTCTCTGCTAGCATAAGGATGGTAATTTTTTAGACAATGTCGTACCCGTAGCTTATGATTACTCTTCTACTTAACAGAAGAACAGTTGTCCTCATATTAGCTGACAGGACAAGAGGAAACATAAATGTTGTTCATGTGGCAATTCTTCTCAATTAGATCAAGAATTGTGTGTGTGTGTGTGTGTGTGTGTGTGTGTGTGTGTGTGTGTGTGTGTGTGTGTGTGTGTGTGTGTGTGTGTGTGTGTGTGTGTGTGTGTGTGTGTGAGAGAGAGAGATTATGGCATCTTCTGTGCTTGTGGTAAAATTGAATCACATCCATAAATTCAGTTAAAATATGTTGCAGTACCGGTAAATAACATAACTTTCTTTTGATATTTCTTAGTGTAATCCATCACAACTCTTATTTCATAGTAGTTATAATTATTGTGTGATATAGTTTGAACGACATATCGACAAATACAGTGAGGGGTTAAGGTAGTTACTTTCTTTTTTATTTCATTTTTATTTGTTTGTTTTTGAGAAATAGTATTTAGAAAGTAAATAGTTTAAAATTAAACTGTGTATATATATATATATATATATATATATATCGTCCAGAATTAACAGAGCTCTGCTTACGTTTCTGTCAATGCTTGCGGTGAGCCGTAAGGGTCATTAAGCATCTTCTAACGGCAGACAGAGGTCAAGGGAGTTAATCAGAGTTGATGGAGGGGCCCTCTGAGTGACAGTCCTAAGGGGCTCACCTCTTAATCTCTGTTTGTCTGTGTTTTAGTACTCTTTTCCTACACAAAGCAAACAGCACCCTCCCTCTCAATGGGGACCAGCCTGCTCCCAGTCTAGCACTTCTGACCTGTGGGTCGTGCCCTTTGTTCCTTTCTCTACAGAGGCTGACCTCAGATCTCACCTTTGTAATTGAGGAGCCCTGTAGACACGTGCCCACGGGGCCCAGGAGAGACCACCACCGCTGCGATCTCACTGCTACCTCTGTGCTGCCGGAAAAGGGTGTCTGAAAATATGTAATTTCCTGTGTGTCCCAAGAAAAAAAAATTTGGCCAATCAGGGGCCAGTTGCATAAACAGAGCCGTTACGTGAAGCCGTGTCTTAAAACCAAGCATGACAAACTAGCTGTTAGCCAAACTTACTTTTTGGTATCAAATTAGACCAATCTATGTTTTTTCTTAACAGATTTCAAGAAGTTATTACTTGTGTTATGACTTTGATGACTAACTTGTCATTAAAGTCTTAGCAGTTTCAAGTTTTAGTTTTCTGATCAATTCCCCAGTTGTTTCACTTGCTCTCATGTTGTGCAATATACTGCTAAATTGGCTTGAATATCCTCTACATATACACTTATCATTCAGTTCAGTTGGTCATGTTCATGTGGGGGCAGATTTTTAATTGAATATTATTTTCTCTAGACCGTTGCAGATATTAATCATTTTCAGATTGTTGCTTTTTCTCTTAAAGTGGAAGTGTAATTCTGTTGATGAATTAGGCCACAGACTAACGGACTAAGATGATTATTTAATCTATGCCAGGCATGTCTTGCTGTCTTTAAAATTTTTTATTTTCCTTTGTGGGAGTGTCATCTCTATATTGTCTGTATTTTTCTCTCCCAGAGCACTGATGAAAAATTGTAGGTTAAAGAAGTCAGAAGATGTCATGTTATTGGTTTTTACTCATTGCCATCTCCGCAAAAGCATAATTATGGGTGGAAAATTGCAGCTCAGTGATGTGCATCTGCAACACATTCCTTCGGATGCTTTAAGTTTTTCTAGTTGATTGTGCTGGAGACCCAGATGTTAATTCAGGAGGAAAAGAAAATATAAAGGAAGCCTCCTACAGACGATTATTAAAATCTGTTATGGCGAGTGGCTTTATTTTTGTTTTTAAGTATATTTAATTATTTTAGATTGTGAATTGTGCTTCAATCTCTCATTCAGGTCTGAAATGGTTAATGTGCATTTTTCAAAATGCATTAATATATGCAGACCATTTCGTTTGTGATGCTGCATAAAAAAAGTTTTCTGTAAACTGTGTTGAATGCACATATTAAATATTTTAATTTGGAAAAAGTGACCAGTCTGCAGTGCTTTTTAACTTTGCGATAACAGCGACCTGAAACTCGCTGCAGCCATTATCACTCTTTGGTAGCTTTAACCCCAGGACACATACATGCGTTTCAAATCGCATGAGAGTCTTTTTAAAATTATCTCAGTGATAGTGCATTAAAGTGCTCTGAGGTTGAGCCCTGAAAAGTACCATAAAGAGTTTGTTTTGATTGGCGTTTGATCATAGTCTCTGAGCCTTGTGAAGGATGGGGCCTTACAGAACAGCTCACTGTTTGGGAGTTGGCAGCCGATCCAAAACCAAATTTGTATCCTCAAATGAACTTTAATGCAATGTACAATACAACACGTGCGCCAATTCCCGACTCCCCACTAGCAGCTCTTATAGTAAACAAGCAGGAAAATGATTGCCTGAGAATCAGCTAAAGAGAATGAAAAATAAAATGGAGATAATGTGGTTTAAGAAAATTTAGTTGCACATTTTGTCTTGTGAGACGCTCTTCTTTGTGATTGGCTGACAGACATGGCGCAATGTGACGTGGACGCGTCGTACCTTGTGCCAGAGCACGACCTGTTGCCATTAGCGAATCGGACTTGAAAAATGCGAGAGGTAAGAACTTGGAATTTGATTTAGCTGTAACGGTTTTATAAGGGTGTGACTCGGCCCAGATTTGGTGTTGAATCGAGGGTGTGGTGTGTGTGGTATGTAGGAACCAAATATGTATGTGTGTGAGAGTGTGTCTGTGTAATGAGAGGTCAGTGCCATGAGGAAGCCAGAAAGAGGAGGCCGAGAACGAGGCAGGGAAATCTGGGCGGACCGGGTGCTTTCGGTCCCTCCTCCACGTCAGTGTGTGAGTGTGTATCTGCGTGTGACAGCCTGATGAGCAGCAGCACCCTGCAGCCATGTTCGCTGTTCGGCGAGCATGCTTTTATCAACTATTTAGTTCGCTAAACGCAGAAAAGCGGGTCGTGATATTGCACCGGTGGTCCGGGGAACACAATCAGGCACAGGCCCCACACTAGCACGTTTTGGTATGTGTTTTTGCATTCTCTTTGGGCTCGTTCACAGTGGAGAGATCATCTGTTTGAACTTGTATTTAATCGCTGTATTGATTAATCACTACAAAGTTTTGCATTTGATAATACTGGCACACTTACACGAGCGTTCAGTAGACGCACAAAGGATTGTTGGCAAAACAACATTTTGAATCTGTTTTCTGCATCCTCACCACGGGACTGCCTCACATGCTTGATTTTGGATTCAAAAAGGGAGGTATGGCGGAGGCGCACCTTGGAAGATCGAAAACATACTATTGGTGGCGCGCTCAGCTAATTATTTCTCCACTGTGCGGATTCTCAGGTAGGCCGTGGCTGCAGTGTGTGTGTACGTGTGTGTGTGTGTGTCTATGCGAACACTGCAGATGATATCTCCGTGCAAACTGCGACAGATGTTTCACCTCCAGACCGTCTCACCCATACGCCTGTCGCTTCACAACAGTGGGAGGAGGTCCTGTAATGTTTGCAGATGTAGAAAGACACTCCGACATTTGTACACTTCACTTTTCCCAGAATCCTACAACATAGTGTGGAGTGGTTCTGTATTGCTTTCAGATTACTTGTTTAGTTGTTCAGTGGATTCAAGCCTGAGGACAACTTAAAGGATGGAACCTGGTTTTGGCAGTGGAGCGCATGCGAGCTCTGTAAATTGTTTAAATGGTTCGTAAATGGTGTGAGCGTATGTTTCTGTGCACTCTCTGGGTGAACCGGAGTCTGTGTCACGCTTCCTTCCACTCTTCAGCCCGTACTCCCTCCCTCCCTCCCTACTCGAGCTCTCGCTCACTGGCTGGAGCGATGATTCAAAAAAAAAGATTGTTCACGTACTCCACTGCCTCTCGGTTTCATCATCAACTTTTTTCCCTCCACTTCAGTTTCCCTCTCTCTTCTCCTCTAATTCCCTCCCTCCCTCCTTTTCTCTCTCTCTCTCTCTCTCTCTCTCTCTCTCTCTCTATGTGCAGATAGAAATGAAAGAAAAAAAAAACTCTACTGCTGTTTCCACAGTACAGTCCCCACCCCTTCACCCAGTATGTGCCAAAAGAAGGAGGGATTTCTACTACTTGCAGGATTTTAACCCTGTAGCACAACCGCTTGGCTCAACCTGCTTCTCTGCCACTTCAGTTTTTCCAGCGTGTTTTTTCCACCACTTCCCTAAACCTCGTCGGCATGTTCTTCTGTGGTTTTGTTACCTCGAGAGACTTTCATACGGTGCATTTTTCGGCAGACGGAGGTGTGTGGCATTTCTCATCCTCACCAGGGGTTAACGGATCCTTTCTCTTGCTGAGCTTTGAAAATGGCTGTATTCTCTCTGCTTGTTGCGTGTCTCGGAGAAGGGAGGTGCCTGGAGTTCTATCACTTTAGCACCACCCTCTCTCTCTCTCTCTTTCTCTATTTTGCACTCTCTCTCTCATACACACACATACAGTTCTTGTTCTCCCTCTTGCTCTTTCCCTCTCTCTGAAAGGAGAGCGGGAGGGCGGTGCGGTGCCGGAGCTTTTTCTGGGACAGGTGCCAATTCTAAACAAAAGACATAAAAAGGCAATGAGTGAGAGATGCCTCGATCGTAAGAAAGAAATATATTCCACGATGAAGCGAAATAAGTTTTTTGGTGATCGTGCGCGGTTGTGTGCGTTTAGCTGAATAGAAATGTTTGGGAGCTAAGATTTGAAATACTTTTCTTCACTATCTCTCTCACAACACTCTCTCACTTCTCTAGCGCTCTTCAGCCACTGAAGGCATTTCAGTCATGGGGGGTGGAAAGGGGAGGGGGCTCGGTTTTCAAGCTTCTGAATTATTCATATGCCTGGACCAATGCTGCGATCGGACTGGCTGGGACATTAACATGCAGCGGACATTCTGTTTGTCTGTTTGCTAACATTCCTCATTCAAAGACTGGTTAACTGCTAGATGGGCCGACACACACGTATCTCTTAGGCTGCTATCGTGGTCAGGGCCTGGTCATTCCAGACCAGGGGGACCGTAGGCAGACGTATCCCCACGCAGCTGGGGTTGGAGGATTGGCTTGGCCCCCCGGCCTACCTCCTTTGGTCCTTGTGCCTACTGTGGAAAGCTCACTGCCTCCTCTTTTCTCTCTCTCTTTCTCTTGCTCGCTCGCTTTCTCTCTCTCCTTCAACACAGGACTGGTGAAGTGAGTAGAAAAGGCCTTCAGCACTTGTCCTGGAATGTTTCTATCTACTGATGCATGTCAATATTATGGGGTAAGTTGCGAAATTTTGTATAATATGTGGTATTTCTGAATATTTGCTTTGTTTTTCGTTTCTCATCTGTTTCTCGAATCAAATGCTTTTTATGTCTTTAGAATGTGTGCGAAATGTTTTATTTTTACGCTTTATACAGAAAACAAACATTTTACGAACGGTACGATTGCTAAGGAAAATGGCGTTAGGGGTATGTGTAGGCATTTCAAATCAGCACCTAACAGACATTATGTACCTCTGTTGTCGACCTTCCACAGTGCATAGTTTGGGGTTAATGTTTTCGTGACTAAGAAGAGGGAGACCTTTTGGGAATAAGAGTTTTGTGTCCTGTTATCGAAAAAATGTTATTACGAATTAACCTTTCATTTTCTGATGCCTTTATTGTGTTTACTAGAGCATTTTAACATAGTGAATGGACCTCAGTTATTTTCGTAAGGCCTTGTGTTTCATTATGATTCATATTTTTTACGTTGTTTTTATATTTTTTAAATATTTTAACATGGGTGCTTATGGATAGAAGCATTGTATATGCCACACCAGAGATTAGGTTGCGCAGTTATGCATTAAAATTAGAAGAAATGTGGAAATCGGATGCGTTTATCAGAGTTTTTTTTTTTCTTGTTCTTAAAAAAAAGAAGCTTATTTTAAGTGGTTTCAGTGGAAATGTAAAGGCATTACTTTGCCCGTATTTCATTTTAATTTAGCGGAGAACAAATTTTGCTATTTATAACGATTTTAACCTGTATTATACATTTTAGTTTTAGTCTTTTACAAAGTATTTGCTGAATTTGAACAATTTATGTAATATTTTACATTTTCTTAAAGCAAAACATATTTCATAAAGATGTCTTTTGTTGAAATTTTAGGCTTGCGTTTTTAGAAAATAAAATGCAATATCAGTGTTCTTTTTTCTGTTACACACACGGTCTCTCTTTCTAACACACACACACACACACACACACACACACACACACACACACATGTAAAAAAAAACACTTGTAAGTTTCTTTTAAAATTGAGTAATTTATAAGTAAAATCATGTTTAGAGTTTTTAACAGCTTTTGCTGGGTGTTGATTAAAGATAATTTTACATAAAATAGCACCATGTTTGATTAATGCATATCATGTAGGATTTACAGGCATAAAAGTAAACAGTTGTTTCTTCGTTCAAACAAATGATTTTGGCTCCTAGCAGGCTGTTTAGTAGCACGAGTGAGAACGCCAGGGGCAGTGCTGATGAAGTGTGTTGGCACAGACAATGCACATTGGGTTGGCAGTGCCCTCCCCCACCCCTTTTTTGGTTGTGAATGGAGTGTTCCAGAGATGATGTATAGTGTAAAGAACAGAGCAGGTGGCATCATCTAAAGAATAAAGAGGGGGGGTTGGCATTGGGGCAGAGATTTTCAGGATAAGCTTACCCCTTTTAGTCATTTGTACTATAGATTTGTATTTTTGTTTGTGTGTGTGTGTGAGAAAATATGTGGTTTTAGCACAAATGATGACTAGTTTACTCTGTAAATAAAGATGAAACATTTATTAATAAAAACTGAAATTATAAAATTTCATGAACTGAAATTACCATTTTAAGTATTAGGATTTTTTATTTATGTGTTTGTGTTATGAAATTTTGCAGTGAAAATAGAAATGCGTGTATGTCAAGCTATGGCGAGGCATTCCCAGACATGCCGAAGAGCAGCGAGCATGTGTGCACTAACTGAGACACCCGCCCTCGCTGTCACGTACGGTCGTACACACACTCTCTCACACACCCAGACACACTTGCAGCCATGTGCTCCATAATAGACCTCTGATTCAGCTCTGAATAGAGTTCCCACGCCTCAGTGTGTGTGTGTGTGTGTGTGTCTGTAATAGTTAAGGGTGCAGACCCCCCCTTTTCAAAAGATACTTGTGTACTCTCACACACACAGTCTAGACTAAAGATGTCTCCTTCACTCTGTTTAGAGGTGTATTTTAGCTGCTACACACTGTGAATTGATAATTAGTTGATTTTGGATGGAAGTTCCAAGGGTGGAATTTAATGCAGGAAATGTGACAGTGATCAAAACAATTAGAAGCGTCATAGATTCTAATAAACTATAAACTAAACTAATAAACTAAATATTTTCACTTCAATATTTAAAAATGTTTTGTATTTCAAGTAATCTTAATTTTTTTAATTTTAATCCATAACTTTTATAGTCCTTCACTTGATTATTATTATTATTTTTGTGTATGGAATTTCAGCTCAACTACAT
This sequence comes from Rhodeus uyekii, assembly GCA_037043235.1. NCBI lineage: Eukaryota > Metazoa > Chordata > Actinopteri > Cypriniformes > Acheilognathidae > Rhodeus > Rhodeus uyekii. Next base: position 1,851,586 of record JAWRVZ010000135.1, read on the forward strand.
GATTTGCACTAAACAGCAATAGCGATGCTACTGCAAATGTGTAATGATCATTCGAATGCAGTATGAATGTATACAATTCAAAATTAATATATATATAAAAACACATTTTTGGTCCTTTTTTATTTATTTTTAAATTAATTTGGAAATGGTTATTTTACTTGAAAACTGACATTAAACTAAAGACGATTTAATTTAACACTATTCAAGAGAATTAAAAAAGTTTTTAGAGATATAGATTAGTTTGAAGGAGTTTTTAAAGCAGTAAGTTTGAGTGATTCTTGATTGTTGAGGTGCTTATATTTTAAAATACCCTTCTTTAAAAAACATGTACACGGATGTCTTTGCCATATTGATCATTTTGTGTTAAGGAAATGCCATAAGATTTCATTTAAACCGATAGTGGTTAAAAAACAAAAGTGCTTCAGATTTTCACATTTTAGATTTATATTTCAGTAATTGAAGTATCGCATCCGAATTGTTGGGCAAACTCACAGCAAAGTGTGGACGGTACATAAATTACAAAAACAAGTTTGACCACTGGCTGCAAAAAAACGTTTTTAAATGATTCTGTATACATTGACTATTATTTGTTACATTTTTAACCACTGCACGTCTTTTTTGTCATTTGGTTATGATGGAACAAATAGACAGGCATGTTCTACTACATTTCTTTGCAATCAAGATCCTTCAGCCAGTGAACTCTTATAGACACTATAGTGAAGTGTAAAGGAAAGAAGTGAAGGTCTATGGGGTCATTTTTACAGATAGCAACACTAAGATGACATCACGGGCAAGTCTTGAGACCAAGAGCCGCTAGAAATCTTAGAAAATGCTTGCGTACTGTTGTGTGATTGCAATAGGTTGTGCTTTATGTCTCACTGAAACTTATATGAACTGATTTAGGTTTTTCTGTCAAAACGAATTGATTTTTTCCCCTCGATTTTCAAATTTTTACAATTCCAACAAAGTACAAGAAGCAATGGCCTGCCCAGACAAAGCAGAATAATATTATGATACCGATCACTTGTGTAATCTGCTGTTTAAAGTTCAAGCTCAAAGTCCATTACAGACATTGTATTCACGCTCTGTCGTAATCAGTCTGGGATATCTCTCCCCCTCCAGCAAGTCACATGAGGTCTTTTTTTATGCGCTTTTTTTTTCTTTGTTTTTTTGTTTGAACAGACGTATAACACAAACACAGAACATGGCTTTGCCTCAGGAGCGATAAAACAGCCAGAGCATAATAAATCTGTCAGTCAACAGTTCTTAAATCGTGCAAGAAATAAAATGTTGCTTCACAGATTATGCGACAAGTTTCTCTGTTGTTTCATTTGTTTGTACCTGCAGTATTGATTCAAAGCAAATAAGGATGCAAACCAAGTGTATCAGACTGTGATTGAAGGATATAAGAATCACTATGTTTAGCAGCCTCTCTGTATAATGGGCCTATTGTCGCTGAATGGCTCTTTTACTGTGGCTCCAGTCTCTTGTGCACAGCGCCACCCTATGGCTGTTAGCTACTTCACAAGCTTTCGCGCTTACCTGTATTCAGTTGATCTAAGGTTTGTTTCACTACTAATGTAAATTAAATCCTGCCTCCCTTTTATCAGTAGCTATGTATTTTAATAGTCCCATAATGTTCTTGGTGTTAGTATTCGAATGTGTGTTAAATGGCTTTGATGAACCAGTTTTAGGTGAAGTATAGCAGGCAGTAATCCAAGTGGAGATGTAAAAAGAGAACTAGTGAGAATGGCTTTATAGTACTAAACAATTTCTTTCTTCATTGTACATTTTGTGATTTTTTTTTGTTTGTTTAACGCTTTTAATAAGCCTAAAACATTATTTCTAGAGAAGTCCCACATTGCAAAAATTAAGTCTTAATAAATTGTCTTGTTTTCCTGTAGAAATATCTACAAATTAAAATAATATGAATTTACTTTAAAAGGAACTTCTTTTCAGAGCACATGCCCTTTCTTATTGGCAAATTTCTTAACTAGATCTAACATAAATTGTGAGGTATAAACGAGAAAACAGTTTGCCAAATGATAAGAAAACAAGTCTTTTAATATCTTTTATCTTAATATCTGCTTAATTTGTGTATGTGTGGAAGGTTTGGTTTGGTTTGTGGCTTCTGTGAGTCAGCAGTGTGTGTGTGTGTGTGTGTGTGCGCCTCCCCCTTGTCTGAGGTAAACCATACTGCTGCCCACAGCCTTACTCACTCACGCTGAACCTTCCTCGCGCTGACCACTCACATACACCAGTTCCCAAACACCCCTGTCCTAATGCTCTCATGTACCCCTGTGTACTGTCAGTGTCAGCAGTTGATTCAAGTCAAACAGGACACGGAGCTGATGTAGTGACTTGAGAATGTCAATTTTGTGCTCGAGTAATTCTCTCTCACTCTCTCTCTCTTATCCTTCACAGATGGCAAACCCAGGAGGTGACTAGCTTCCTCTATCATGTTGGTGACCTTGATGATTTTGAAGGATCCCAGACTGAAGCTTTGGAGGTGATAGGGGGAGTATTTGGTGCAAAGCAAAGAGTGTTGTATTTACCCATATAGTCACATATTCAAGGACTTCAATTAGCATTTTAGTGTCTTACATCAGTTCTCTGATGCACAGTATTACCTAATGCTCTCAGTTACATGAGGTTAGTGTAGCTGGATGTTATATTTTAGAAAATGGAAGCTCCGGAGGAAAGAGACTGTCGTTTGGGGTGAGGTAGTAGGTTGTATAGTTTGAGGGTTTAACCCTTGCTGTCAGATAACTATACAACTTACTGTCTTTCCCGAAGTGACCGTAGTGCCATCGCTTTGAACACGTCACATGGAGGATGTCAACAGGAAGGAAGAAATGACACGTTTCCAGGATCCAGCATTAATGTGTGTTAGTTAAAGATGTGGTTAATTGCAGGCTTAAATGTTTCTCATATATTCCCAATTAAAGAATTTTTAAACGTTTGATTACAAACTGTCACCTGTTTAAACCAAATTTGTGAAATTTGTGTTAGGTACACGACAATCCAGTTTTGTTGCATTTTAAGGCAAGCCTTTGAGTTTGAGTTGAGTTTAAGTTGAAGTGAAACCATAAAGAGGACATTATAAGCTGATAGTAACAATTACAATAATGGCGATTAAAAGGACAATACAAATCATTTTAAATGACAGATACATTCTTTCCTGAATTGGCATGTTTCCTTTTAAATCAGAATGTTTGAGTGAAGAGAATATTGAAGGGCTAGTCTTGTTTCGTTAAATTGCTGAGAGCCTTCAGTTACAGTTAACGTCACAACTGATTTTGTTTGGACAAAATGTTATTGTCCATTATTTGAAGAAAAAAAGACTATACTGTCAGCTTCTAGAAATACAAGTGTTTAGATGGGATGGGATCAAAGCCAATAGGAGCTCCAAAACTTCATAGTTAATAGAATTTTTTTTATTTACAATGCCACTGATAAGTGAAAAAATGTGTTTCTGTTTTGTAATGGAATATTCAGCAGTGATGTTCGTACAGGGTGAGGTAGTAGGTTGTGTGGTTTCAGGGTTGTGTTTTTACCCCATCAGGAGATAACTATACAACCTACTGCCTTCCCTGAAGGGCAGCAAAACGTCGCCAGTCACGCACTCTCTTAGAGGAGTGCTTTCTTTTGCTTTTCTTAATCATCTTGTTTTCTAAGCTTCTGCTTGAAGTTATTTGTCATTTATAGCTGTGTGTGCATTACATACACAATCACAGATGTTTACTCGTTTAATCTCAAATAAAATGCTTGCTATTTCAGAGATTGCCCGATTTTTATTTGCTTGACCTCTAACTGATACATCAAAATCATATTGTAATAAAGCCCTATTACAAGATAAAGTAGTTCACTCAAAAATGAAAATTCCAACATTCACTAACCTCAAGTCGTCTTCTGTGGAACACCAAAGGGCTGCCAATCTTTTCAGTTTAATAAAGGGAAGGTGGTATGGACTTAATTTGTGGCACATTTATTTCCTGTTTGAGGCTTGGAAACGCCAATCGGCATTCACTTTTCATTCACCAAATTTTTTTCCTAAGTTTCTCCTTTTGTTCTGTAATAGAAAGAAAGTCTTGTGGTTTTAGAACCTCACGAGGGTGTGATGACAGAAATGTCGTTTTTGAGTGGACTGTCCCTTTAAGAATACATTTTCCATCATCCGGTGACAGATCGACATGAATGAAGAGTATCGCCTGTCTCCTGCACAAGGATGTAATGAGACTGCAGCATTGTATTATTTCATTTGTTTATTATTAATGATTCAATGCAGAGCCAGGCAGCCACTGTGCTTCTGCTAGGATAGCTTGTATTGTAAATAAAACATGGCCATGGCTCCAGACGGCCATTAGCCGATGTTAACAGCTACAGGGCTGTAGCCAAGCTGACCTTTCACTGCTGCACAATTTATGGGCACAGGCTGGCAGATCTCCACAGGAGCGCCCCTAGACGGGCACTCACAGAGGAGTATTAGCAAGAAAGGACAGAATGTGATGGCCGTGTCACCTTGAAAAAGTTTTGTTTCTTTGGAAACAGGTGTTATGCATGCTTGTTATGGCACCATTACCTGGGGGAGTGCAACACCATTGTTATTACAAAACTACTTTGTTATGCACATTACAGTAATCCACAGGGGATAAGGGTTGAATATTATTCCTTATGACTGCCTCAGTTTTACCCTTTCACTCCTCGAGAGCTTTTTTGTGGGTCTTCACAAAGACATAATTAAATAACCCAATGACATTATAGAAAGCTACTATGTAATAAAATTCAATTTTCAATCAATTATCTACAAATGGATGAAAAATGTAATTGAATGAATGAATAAACAAATCAGAAAATCTGGTTTTCAAACGGGTCAGGGGGAACCATTTATTGAAAAATAGTGTAAAATTAGTTATTGAAATAAAAATAAAGATTTAACTAAATGGATTGAAGTAAAACACAAATGTATGTAAATGTGTGTGTATCTATTGCATCTAACAGTACAGCACTATAGTGAGTAGAGAACTTTAGTTCTACATGAAAAAAGCTGATTTATATTTTAGGATGTGGGCCTCTCGCTCCAGAAAGATCATATTTGGGGGGTTTGTGGCATCTAAAACCTTTGGTAGGCTAATAAACAGAGAAAAAAATCTATTTAAATGAACAGATTATCAGATCTGTGATTGATTTTATCACCAGTAGGTGGCAGTAGAGGCGCATTATTGTGACTGGCCGTAAAACGTGAATCAGAGGCCAAAGGTTATGTAAACATACCTTTATAATTGAGACAACTTGCATCATATTGTTTTTAATTCATTCTTTCATACATGAATTATGACAACCTCAGTCTGGATTTTTCCCTATGGGTTTTTATTGCTCTTAGGGCATGAAAAAAAAAACTGTTTTGAACTCATTATTACAGATTTTGAGATGTCCACTTGAGTGGATAGTGTGAGTTTTTTGTTTTAACTGAAGATATATTGTATTAAACTTGATACAGTAATACAGTGTAATTAACAAACCAATGAATAAAATATAAAATCATGTGAAAACTATTAAATATAGGTTATCCAAAAATCAAATAGCTCAAATAATTGCAAGTTGAGTTTGTTCCTGTTCGACCAGCAGACAGAAGAACTTCATACAAGTTGAACTTCACGTCTGTTTGACATCAGAACATGAGGACGTGATTTCAACAACCTTGTGGAAACCCAACTCAGAATTTGTAGAAACGCTCCTTCCAGTCGATTTACTCTTTTTAGCTGATCATTCTGATCATGTTCAAACGCCACACATTTCTACTATAGCTCTCTGAGACTGGAATCTACATGGATCTACTGATGTTTTCAGACTGGAAAAACAAGCACAACCACATTTTCAACTGTTTCTGAAATCAGGTAAATAATGAGGTAATCAGATTATTTTCAAGTAACTTGTTAAGTAACAATCACAACTTTTTGATGTAATGAGTAAAGTATCACTTGTAACGTGTGTTACACAATCACAACTTTTTGATGTAATGAGTAAATTATGACTTGTAACGTGTTGCACAATCACAACTTTGCGATTACATTTACTTTTTCATCAAACTACAAATTACATTCTAATAACACAAATACATGTATTTTCCGCCAAACAATATAGTGCCTGAAATATAGCTAGTGATGCATGATATTCAATATTATTAATCAATTTCCTCCCAATCTACAAATCAATGCTTGGAAAATGCAACAGCGATGTCTTAGACTCCTTAGATTTTACTTGGTGTTACAACATATTTATTCATCTTCTTTTGCCAGAAGGAACAGATTGCAGTGTATAGGATGGGTTGGTCCACCCAAACCCAAGAAATGATTATTTAGGCAGTGCATGAAATGACTCCATCATCATCATCATCCTCGCAATGAGATCTGTTGCCCAGCAACGCGACCTTAAATGAGTGGGCGTGGCCTTCTCTTCAGTAACCTACGCCGATTGGCCGAATGCATAGGTGTGTCGGTAGGTGTGTGCAGTCGCCAGCTCGACCGCTGTCAGAGCGGTTTGACAGCAGAGGTTGCGGTGAATTTTAAATAGGACGTTTGAGGAGTACAACAGCCTCCCTCGCACCACCGAGTCGAGATTCGCAGTGTCACAGAGTCCGTGTGTCTTATTCCTGCCTGCATGGCGGCCTGGGATTGGGAGGTAGACGCGCAGCTCTTGTAAACAAAGCGCTTGTATAACATTATGATCTTGTTTTATCCGGTTTTATGGCCGTAATTACTGTAATCGTACGCTTTTGACTTCAGCAAAGTAAACATTCAAGGAAGAACACGTGTCTGTGCTATTTTCACAGCGAGACTCTTATCAACGGAGTCTGTGTAAAACAATACGCATGCGTTTGCTAGTTTATCAAGATTTGAACTTCTTGGAACCGAAATGAAACTTTACAGCGATCCAGGTTTGTTGGTTAGATTGCTCGTTTGCTTGTGATAGTGCTATTATTTGAACTATCTTGCAGAATACTTAAAAAATACAGCAGTATATTTATAATTTCATGAAAGTAATAGTGTTATATAGTTAAATTCATTAAGATTTAGAATTGAGTTCTGTTGTTCGGAGCAGTTTGATGAATCAAAAGTCCATTACTTCTATGAATTCACAATTCTAATGTGAATATGAATTAATTGAGAAATAATGTCCAAAATGTTATTCAAAAGTAGTTTCCAAGTTTCCTTAGTAACTTTTTTTTAACCCTCTAGTAACATAAAGAACATAACATAACATATCCTTTAGAGAATTAATATATTTTCCAATCTTATGTGCCAATCACATATTTCTTTTTTATTTCAGTTAATGCTTATTCTATTTTAAGCATTATTTTGTATGATATTAAGTAACTATCATTCTCTGCCACTGTCTTCTTAGTTCATTAATAATTCTGTAATGTCCTTAATGTAATATTTTCAGTTTGTGTACACTGGCGTCCCCTGAAGTGAGTTTAGCACAGCTGTTGTAACCCACACATCTGCGACTACAGGGCCACAAGGACTTGTCCATTCGTTTCTGTTATGTAACTTGCTTAAAGGGTCACACGCACACACACGCACATATATATATATATATATATATATATATATATATATATATATATATATATATATATATACACACACTGTATATATACTATTGTGTGGGAGATAAGAGTCATTCTTCAAGAGGTTATATCAGAGGAATATCAGATTATAAACAATGTCATTTAATCATTCATAAACTGATAAATTTTATCAAGTCAGTTTAAATTATATTCTTTATAATCTGATATTCACATTATTTCACAGTCAAATTTATTTGATCTTAGAAGTCTATAATATAGTGTATATACAGAAGCCCCTTTAACGTAACGTGAAAATGTCTTCCCTTAAAATTAAGCAATTTTACAGCCTTTTATTTATCTGGCCAAGTTTCTCTCACCCTACTGGCTTTGTTAAACTTTTGATTATCAAACATCATTTATAATTTTAGATATTAATGCAGCTTTGTGGGCAGGTTATCATATTCAATTTGTTGTAACAAACACAAAGTTTTGGCTATATTACTGTATCTTCAGGTTTAGGGATTAGAAACATCTGGCCTGCATGGATGCACCTGCTTCTAAGCTCCATGTTTACATTTCATAATCCACGTGAAGCCGTCTGTCTCTCCGTAGGATAAATGTACTAAACAGACAGGATGTTTCTTGGGTGTGTAGAAAGATGTCACTCCTCCCACTATTGTTGAAAATCCCAGCTGTTTTCTTTATAAATGCATTCATCCAGACATTAAGATTCTCTTATCTGATGCATTCAGTTCGCTTTGGCGTCTGTTTGTTAGTGTAGCGCCAGGCAAACTCCTGACCAGAGAGAAGCAGGCATGCAGGGGTGTGTATGTGTGTGTGGATTCGGACTTTGGCCCTGGAAGGGGTGCATGTATTTAATGGCAGCTGGTAGAGCAGAACTGTGAATCGTGATCTGGTAAGCACTGATTTCATTCTGCTTTGCTCTGAGTTTAGGTGATGATTTCAAAACCATTTGTCATTTTACTGTCAGCTTTAAACAAATACCTCTAGCGTTGCTCACGGTGAAGTTTGGTAGGTGTCCTTTCTGAACAAGTTCTGTTTTGGCATGTTATTTCCTACATTTCTGCTGCTTTGTTGTAGCTACATTTGAGTTAGTGACAAATAAGACTGATTTTAAAATTGTATTAAAACATCATTTTGAATAATACGCATATCGGAAAATTGGAAAAATAATACGCATTTTGAGCATACGCATATCGATCATTATTTTCAGTTTTTAAATATATATTTTTGAAGATAAAGGTCTTTTTATACAACATGACATTTTGTAATCTAATTTTATCTTGTGATAAGGTTTTTAAGACTTTTTGACCTTGACTCACAATCATGAGCATCTTCAGGGCTCCTCTGTGAAAAAAAAAAACTTGTTCTGCAAGTTGGTTGCATCACATGACTTTGCTTTGCTGATTAAACTACAGCTATTAAAATATTCTTTCTAAGAGTAAATAACAATAATAAATTAATGAATAAACAAATAATAAATTAATAATTTATTTTCAAGAATCAAATTATTTTAATAAAGATTTTTCTTCTTTTCAGTATCAGGACTGTTATACTTTATTTATGCTTTATGTAAAAAATCATTTTAATTCTGAAATGAAAAGCATGCTTATAATAGAAGCGGACTGTATTTTTGAGCATTCAATATGACATGTATTACAACGAGTCATATGTCATGTCTTTGGCCCTTTGACATCACTTTTGATCTTGTCATATGGTCTCCTTTATTTACCAACACTGAGCAAACTGACTTGTCTTTATTTATTTTGTACCAAATAGTCTTGACCCTCAAGCAAACTGTTGAGAAAAGTTTGGAAAATGTGTGCTTCATCACGTGCACAATCAATATTCCTTTCAAAAACAAACTTGTGGTCACAGATCAGTCTTTATTCTTCAGATTTGCTGTCTCTATGAGGCACTTAGAGATTCTGCTTTGTCATTGTTTTTTGGCTGATGTATTGGGAATTTCTTCATAGACCTGTTTGCTTTACGCGAGTAGTCTTCTGCTGGGGTCCAAGGCTGGTTGAGTGTTGGTGAAAATAATAATAGGGAACTCATGATCAATATGGTCTGTCTGCAAAACACTGCTATGTTTTTTGGATGTTACGCTAAAGTGCCTTCTTGCGCATCTCAAAAACCCCCAGGAACTGCTGTATTGTTGTTACTACACGGTCAAGTCGGACAGCCGCTAAAGATCAACCAGAAAGGAGGGGGTAAATCAGCCTGGACTGGTTTCCAAGTCCTGTCAGCTGTGACCCTCCACAACAGGCCTCCTCCTCCTCAGCACGTAGGCAATGTGCCTGTGTGTCCTTCTCTTTCATTGTCTAGTAGTTTTGCAGGAAAAATCTCCATATTAAAATACATTTGTATAATTTGCGTAAGGATATTAAACATTTGCACTGTAAAATAAGATACAGATTCCTTTTTCTATTATGCAACTGTCCTGTGATTCAGTCTTGTTAAACATTACTTGTTCCATTTGCCTAAAAGGATTCATTGAGGATTCCTCTTGTGCATTCATACGTGCTGTCCATCGCCTCTTGGTGTGTAATCTGCGCCAAATCGATGGATTTAACATCTGTTGTGAACAGGGAGGTGTTGAATCCTGTGCATCCGTTGAGAAATTTCGTGTAGAATATATATATATATTGGAGTTTGGAAGCGTGATATGGCGTTTGGTTTCGCCTGTTAATGGCTCAGCCGGTCTCCCTGGGCACATTTCCATTACAGCAGAAACTGGCATCTCTGCTACACTTCGCTTGGCACCGTGTGTTGTCATGAGGTTAAAGTCATGTGCATGTGTGCCCATGTGAGTGTCTGGGCTTACACTGAATAAATATAGTAGCTTCAGCTTATTGCTCTCTGTTTCACAATTCACACCCTGATACGCAATTACGTTCACAAATGTAAGTCTCACTTATATTTTGTAAGCATGTTATGGCCTTAATCTAGTTTACTAAGAAATTACTGCTGCATTTTTTTATTGTCTTGTTTCCATTGAAAATAAAAAATAAATTTCAAAATAAAAATATTATAATTGAGGAGTACATTATTATTTTAGTATATTATTATATTAAATAAATAAACGTTCATTAATGTAAGTTTGACAGGGTTTCTGCACGTCTTAATGTTTTTTTTATTCACCGTTACTCAAACGAAGGTCTTATATCATAGCAGAAAGACTTATTTTCAAAAATGTATGGTTTGCATGCACTGTAAAAATTATTTTCTTCTTCAGTACATGTATTTCTGTATTGTTTTCCAGTACAAATATCTGAATATTTTAAATCAAGATACATTCAGTGGAGAAGAAAAATGAAGTCTTGGAAAAATGTGTGTATATGATTAAAACAAGAGCAAATATGTCAGTGAGTTATGAAAACTTTCCTTTGAATTAAGTTTTTTTTTTCTGTCCCCACTGGCAGATATTTTTTATTGTTTTAAACACATAAAAGTCCCTTCATTTTGATAATTTTCACAGAAAACAAGACTTAATATCTTAATTTCATTTTGCTTCTCCAGTAATGTATCTTTATTTAAGAATGTTCCAATATTTGTATTTGGAAAAATGTTAAAATCTTAATTTTTATTATCAAGTAAATGTATCTTGTTCTAAGCAGTGCATTAACTAATTTGCAGTAATTATAGCAGTCCGTACGTTTCTCCAATAGGAACGCTTGTCTGTTCATGTTGTGTCATGGGCAGGAATAATTGTTATACAGCGGCCGAGAGAACGCCGCGTACGTTCGTTGGCTCAAGAATCATGCTCAGCTCGTGTTTCACACAGCCTCAACAACTTAAGACAAACAGCTGGGTAAGATTTTTGCTGTTTCGCTTCAGGCAAATCTACAGAGTGGAGAGATCAGGTGAAACTGGACGGCTTCCCCTCGCAGACAGCAGGAAACTGGACTGGTCTGACAAGCGCTGAATTATGACAGAGGTAGAAACAGCTCGTCTACCATCAGTGGTCGATATTACTGTGGAATCTTGTCAGCTCTTTAGCACCGGCAGTGCTAGTTTATTTTTAGATTGGCTTGTTGCTTGAAGTTAAAGCGTATTGTTACTTCCTCCAAACAAAAAAAAGAAAAGAAAAAGTTATCCATTCCAAAAGTGCTCGAATCCCAAGTCTGGCATTGGTTAGCCTTCTCCATGTCACTGCTGTTAGAAATTAAATGCTTGAGTGGAATGCCATTTGAACCGTTGTCCACAAGACCCCTCAAGCTGCCATAAGAACTCCCTCGAGAGCGTCTGAATCCATTTGAGTAGTTAATTCTTTCGAACAGGATTGTTATCTCCCGCCCGGCAATTCACTTGGAAAGTCTCGTCACAGCGTTTGTGATATTATCAAGCAAATGAAGTGCATCAAAATAACTGCCTTGCAACCTCTCAAAATGCTTTAGCTACTACTGGAACCCATTGACAAATTTCAACCATTTTGATATCACACTGACGGATCTTTAAGTGTTTTTTTTGTCGTCTAGAAGGTCAACTTTTGACCTTGACCCAATTTTGAGATCACCTCAATCGACTGAGCACTTGGTCTTTGGTCGGTCTCTTTGATAGATTCTCATGGCAGGATGAATGAGATCACATTCCTGTGATGAAGCAGGCCAAAGCCTTTGAAACGCTCCCCTCATGTCTGAATAAAACGCTGCGATAACTGAGCCTGTGGTTTCCGTGGAAACCCCTCTAAAACACTTCTTTGCTCTGAATGGAGCTTCTTCTAGTCCGTGTTTCAGGGCCTAGGTTGCAGTTTGCATACCAAGTAGATATTGAGTCTCCATTATCACCACAACCAAACAGTGATCTTTAAAATAAAATAACTTGCTACTTATATAACTGCTGCTTAAATAAGTGAACATGTAATTCTGCTTCTATATCGGCGAGTTGCACTGACATAATTGAGAGTAGTGATTTACATATGCCAATGAATTTTGTTGACGGTAGATCTTATTCAGGGTAGAAGCAACATGTTTGATTTTTGACAATAATGAGAACAAGACTGTGAGGGATAGAATTACTGGGTGTTTGATGGATCGTTTAACAACATACCGATTGTTCGAAAACATTTCATTCAGTAAAAAAGCTATTAAACAAATGAAAACTACGTGATGACTTTTATCCTTTAAAACGACCCAGCTTCGTTTTCATTCGCATTAAATTGCGAAGTGGCTGAAATCAGTGGTTGCAGTTTTTTATCTGGGTGTGGCCATTATTCCCAGTATAATCTGGGAATTGTGTCATGCTGTCATTTACAAGATATGAATTTTTTTTTTTTCATTTTTCTTGCTGTTTTGTCTTTGCAGACTGATGAATGATTCAAAGCTTGCTGTGGTCCAGCGCCATGGTAGACATGCCGAGCCTGTACAGTCCTTTGTCCCCGCTGGGCGATCCAATCCTGGACAGCCCTCTGTGTGGAGAACTCATTGGTGACATGGATGTGCTCGAGGACATCTCTCAGTCTCTCAGCGACGATGCTTTCAACTCCCTTCATGTGCTGGACTACCAGAGCTGCCACACAGTATTAGACGGCTCCTCTGTCTTAGGTTGAGCATATGGACTCATTATCTTAACCAATCAGGCCCTACAAAAAATGTCTGCCAAGTAAAAAAATTAACCCTTTAAATTCATTGGTTTATTGGTTGTTGGTATATAAACAACCAGACACAATCTAAATTACCTAAAAGCTTATCCACGTATCCTTAATGCTTGATAATATTATATTATAAAATAAATTGTAATGTATATGTGTGTGTGTGTGTGTGTGTGTGTGTATGTGTATATATATATATATATATATATATATATATATATATATACATATATAATTTTTTTGCATTCAACTGTAGTCTTTAATGCCATTTGTACTTGCCTTAAATATGAACGTAATCAAAGAAAAAAGCAGACATCATCTTAAATGCATCTTGGTCAGTATAAATGCATGTGATATTGACCGTGTACTTGTGTGTTTATCTTATAGATGTCTTAACCCCAGCATCCAGTCCATCCTCAGAAGTGTTCACGGCCAGCACCAGTCAGGACGAGAACTCCTCCAGTTCTCTCGTCCTCGAGTGCCGCGTCTGCGCCGACCGGGCCTCAGGTTTCCACTATGGAGTGCATGCCTGCGAAGGATGTAAGGTAAGCATGCAAATAAAAATTCACACACGAGCGCCAAGAGTCAATACCAAAACACCATCAACTTTTTCCTGCTTGCCATTAGTGCAGACACTGTGTTACACTTTCATAACCACAAATCTGTGCGGGACTGAAAACACTTGAGCGCGCACACCGCAGTCAACAGAAAGCATGCGAGTTTTTGGAGTAGCCGCTTTTGCAGAAAGACTGAGAGTTCCCCCGAGGCTTTTTTGTGAGGTCAAGCGTGTACAAGAGCTGTTGCTTCATGTGGTGCATGTCAAAATCAGAAGGACTTAGCGAGTACCTGCGCACAACACACCCCAGCTGATTCGAGCCTGGGTCACAACCATTCTCTTTCTTTTAATGTTAACCACTAGCAGCCCAGTTATTGCCATGCGCCATGTGTTTTTCTCCAGCAAGGGCAGACTTTGACCGTTGGCACCCCTCAGGGTGCAATTAAACTGGGACAATTACAACCAAAGGTTTATTGCTGATGCGGTTTACCACTCTTTCACGTTGCGCTTTAAAATATTAATTTGAATTAATGTGTTTTTGTTTTAACAAATCACGGTAGTTGTAGTTAAGCTACTTTTAAAATGAAATAATAATTAAAAACTGCTGTCACTTATCCGGGTTTGGTCACAAAGTTTCTGCAGCAAGGTTGTTTTGAGTGATGTGTAAAACCTTGACACCTTGCACTTTTGGTTCCCTTGTCCTGAAGTCAGTGCTTTTGTTTTTTGTTCAAATACCTGAAATAAGGTTGTTAACACAAGTCCAAGGTGTTTTCACGGTGTATTCGACGGCATGAAATTCATCAGTAATAGCCCACTCACTTCCTGAAAAAGGTGGTTGCTAACAACACATTTCCCAAAAAAAGCCAAAACCACCACAAAAAAAGTGGTGGTGACATTGAAGTCATTGTGTAGTTAGTTTATTGTCTGACTTTTTACTTCTTTAGGCATCAGAATTCATTCAAGTTTTTTATTTGAGAAGATTACCTTGATAAAAAAAACTCTGTAAGAATCATATATTTGCTGAGATTATTTTCTGCAAAAAGCTAATGGAAAAAATTAGAGTTGAGCCAGATACTCGGCTGAAACGAGTATCCGGTATGGATAAAGAACTTTTGCCGAGTACGAGTATTATACGAGTAATACGAGTCAATATCTGTGCTCGGATTGAATAAAAATCCTCATTGGGTAGCTGACTGTGTCTGCGTTCTGTGATAGGCTAGTCACAGCGCCCCTCCCCTACACATACAGATTTGCCCTGCTCACTCATACACAGAACACTGCGAAGAGAACAGCTCTCTTTCTCTCTGTGTCTCTCCCTCAGTCACTCAGGTTCGCGGGTCTTTTCCGTTAACCTTTAGAGTTTCTTCAGCTTCAGGTTTGTTTTTTATTTCGGTTTGTTTGCAGTACTTACTTATTAACCAGTATAGTTCTGGTAAACGTGGGGTTTGTTCAGACGTGGTGCTTGGTAGAATGCGACTAGAGTTGCGTCTCTGCCTGTCGGAGATCTGCTGCCTCTAACAAGTTTTTGCCTGTCGGAGATCTGCTGCCTCTAACAAGTTTTTTGACGCAAAAAATAAAGATTAAAGATTATGATTTCTTCATAATTGCAACCGCATGTGTTGTATTCATTGTTGCAAAACTTGTTCAGTATATAGTTCGTTTGTTATCGTGATCAAAACCATTGATCTGAAGCTCAATGCTGATGCTGTCATGTAAATAGTTTTCTAATCAGCAATAATTATAACAATTTCTGATCAAACCATATCAAGTGCATGATTAAAAATAACATACCGTTTAAAGCCACGCCCACTTCCGAGTTAAATCCCGCCCACTCCGGGTTAGGCCCCACCCAGTCCGAGTACCGATACAGATGCAGATAATTCATACAGTTAACAGATACAGATACAGATAATGCTGCACTTGCTCATCCCTAGAAAAAATCCTAATAGCTTTTTGTCGTGAGAACCAGGGTGACGCTAACCGGATCTATAAAAATACGACAGCACTGCAGCACTCTATAAGTATAAAGAGAAACAAAATTTTCAAAAGCTGTTATTTTATGCCAGTTAATGCTTATTAACTACGGCAATGTTCATGTGTAGAACTGGATTGTAAAGTATGTTTTTTAATGTTTTATTTGCTTTGCACAAATTCCACATGACACATTTAATACTTGTTTTCTCTTTTGAGGTAAATCTGTGAGAGTAAATTAGTCGTTTGCATCATGAACTTCACTTCCCACAGCTTTTGAGAACAGTATAAAGTAATCCCTAGTCCTTGGTTGGTATACAGCGATGAGCTGTTCCCTCAGTCCAGTTTTATCGGTTGGCATGTTTGGTGTGTAGAGATGCGTCATCAGTTCTGTTTTTAGCTCTGGAAGCGATCTGTGACAGTCTGTCATGAGCGCTCACCTGATAGCTTTTCCATTGTCAGGCATGTGTTCTGCTTTTCCCTGTTGGCTAATTCACCTGCAGGAACACAAAAGGTCTGTGACCCTTACTACACATACCAGTCCACAATGTCTATTCCGATAGATCATTCTGTATTTTCATTACAATTCTTTTTGCTTTTTCATTTAAAAAAATGAACAGCGATACTCACAATGTACCTTTACCCAAGCATCCTATGCAAGACTGGAGTTTTCACCAATTTTTCTAATGTTTTGACATTCTGCCATATTGGAAAAACACTTGTTCATAGGTATGGTTTGTTGTTGAGAAATAAATTGCGCCTAAGGGAGTAAAGCCTTTATTTATGTTTACATTTTCAACTGGTTGTATATTACAAAGAGAGGCCTACACAAGAACATGTTGAAATACACATTCTGCTTTTTTCTTTTTTTTAATCATTCTAAGTTTGCACTTTTTATGTATTTTCCACAGGGATTCTTCAGGAGAACCATTCGACTCAAACTGGAGTACGACAAGTGCGAACGCAACTGCAAGATCCAGAAGAAGAACCGAAACAAATGTCAATACTGCCGATTCCGCAAGTGCCTTGCAGTGGGCATGTCCCACAACGGTGAGAGCATTTCATTTAGATAATATGGAGTCGGTTTATGGCTTGATGATTAAAGATCTTTAATTGTTTTATCGGTAATCAAGATTGTGCTCTGTTTTATTACAATAATATTTCGTAACACGTAGTTTAATTGCTGCTTTGAAGGTTAGGAAATTGAGATTAGATTCAAAATATAGAACAACAACCTTTAGACACCCTTAGCTTTTGACATCATGAGTTAGTCCTAAGGGCTATGGCAGGATAACCGCAGATGAACTAGGTGACATGTAAGACACACCGTCCCGTTCTCTCACAGGACTTTGACCTGTATCTAGTGTAGTCTCTCAGCAAGGGCTAGCGTCACGTGCCACTGTTAGTGTAATCCCTTCAGAGGTAGATCTGGATCATATCACGCCATACACCCCCCACCCGCGTCTGCCCTTTGTCCCGGTACTGATGAAGTGGCAGCAGTGTAATGACCTAAAGTTCTACTGTTCGTGGTTTGTGTATATACCGGGGCTTACGATTCAATACGTTAACACAATTACGCAATTAATTACTTAAAAAAAGAAAAGAACGGCAAACAGATTAACGCAATCAGCGCCCTCTGACCCGCATTTTGAGTTTTGGGGATTTTCCTACCATCCTAGCTACTCGAGTGGCCCGTTCTGGTATTTCATCTGCGATATTACGTTTTTCTCAGACACATTGATAAATGCAATTGCAACACAGTGGACTGTAGGTCAGCGATGTGCAAATGAAACATACATACACATTTCATTAATTAAGCAACATATCATTATTTAGTTAATTATTTCACATCACCTTCTATCAAATAATAGCCTTGTTGTGAACGTCCGGTTACACTTTATTTTAAGGTGATGTAGTTGCATTGTGCGTCCTCAAATAAGTACTGATTAATGTTAATTAACTACATGTACTTACAATAAAGTTACGGTCATGGTTAACTTTTGGTGTAGGGTTAGATACCTGTAATTATGCATAATTTACTGTTATTACTGCAGTAAGTACATGTAGTAACATGTAACTACATCACTTTAAACTAAAGTGTTACCGAATATTTTAAGCAGGTATATATATCTGACCCGTTTTGTTTGTGTACATGCATGAGTTTGTGCCTAGTTTAACAAGTGTGTGTGTGTGTGTCTCACAGCTATTCGTTTTGGGCGGATACCTCAGTCTGAAAAGCAGAGGCTGAAAGCAGAGAAGGACGTCAGCGAGAAAGAGGAGCACCAGTCTCAGCTGCCGGACACCAAGAGTTTGGCTAGGCAGATGCAAGAAGCCTACCTCAAACACTTCCACATGAACAAAGCCAAAGCACGTGTGTTTCTCACGGGCAAGACCAGCACTCCGGTGAGTGAATGCAGTGTCAGGGAGCTAACAAACTAACTCACTCACTCAGCAACTGTTCACATTGTATTGCTTTCACACGCTGAGTAAAATGAGGCGATGATCAAACATGCTCTCCTAATCGGCCTATAAAAGAAAGAGTACCGTAGTCCTTCACCATTGTAATTCTGTTTGTTTTTTTAACCAAAATTCTGCTGTTCATTCATATGCAATCATGGTTATATATATTATAGATGTTCATGCAGAGCATTAAATGATTGTTTTTGTAACATTTAAGGCAGGAATAAACTACTCGACTTTATAGTCTGGATGAGTCATCTCTAGTCATAGCCAGTCTCCAGATTTTGGGTCAGAGATGAGAGATGCCTAGCGTTTTAAAATAGCCGTGCAGTGCTTTCCAGCCTTTAGTTGTAAATATCTGTCATTTTTATACTGTAATAGTGATTCATTCATTCAAAATCCCTAATAGTTTTTGTACCAGCAAAATGAGGGTTAAAGTAAACAAACGTTATTTAAATTAGATAGCTTTATATTGTTAAAGATATTGACACGTTTTAGTGTAGTGTTCTTCTTTTTCTTAATAGTTTGTAGTGTAGATAACTACTTTTTCAAAAGGCTCGACTGTAACTAAATGATTGTAAATCAATTAGCTCGACAAGCTGTGGATTCAAAGTAGGTAGCTATGTACAAAACGGAGAGCTCTAATTGCACAAGCTTCTCAGTTACAGAGCTGAACGGTCTGAACGCACACCTGTTCTCTGACTGTCCTCTCTTCGTCCTTCATTGAAGCCCTTCGTCATCCATGACATGGACTCTCTCCAGCACGCCGAGCAGAAGCTGCTCACCCAGCTGTTGGGCGACGTGCCGTCCTGCGACACGTCCATTCTGCGGGAGAGAGAAGTAGAGGCCCGGCTCTTCCTGTTCTGTCAGAACGCCTCGGTGGCGACAGTCACGGAGCTGACAGAGTTCGCCAAGGCTGTGCCTGGCTTCGCCATCCTCGACCTCAACGACCAGGTGACTCTGCTGAAGTACGGCGTGTACGAGGCGCTCTTCGCCCTCCTAGCCTCCTGCATGAATAAAGACGGACTGCTGGTGGCTCGTGGCGGAGGCTTCATCACCCGTGAGTTTCTGAAGAGTCTGCGCAGGCCCTTCAGTGACATGATGGAGCCCAAATTTCAGTTTGCCATGAGGTTCAACGCTCTAGAGCTGGACGACAGCGACCTGGCGCTGTTTGTGGCTGCCATTATCTGCTGCGGAGGTGAGATGCAGGAGAAACAGAGGCGGTGTAAAATGTTCTTGAAAACATTGATTTAAATCTGAACATAAATTAGAATCTAAACTTCCCCTGTACCCGTTCATGAACATCATATATCGTATTAATAGCTCACGTCCAATGCTTAACTGTTAGTAGGTTAGTTGTGGTCACCTTTGGAGTTCTACAGTCAATGTCTCTCAATGCTTTTGAGAGACATGATAAAATAATGTCAGAGTTACATGGGGATTTTGTTCTCCTGAGGTCTAGCGAAAATAGCCACAGTTCCAGCAGCAACGGTCGTGCGGCGGGGACCTGAAACGCAGACGATTCCTCAAACCACAGCTTCCAGGAGAACCTCTGACTATTTTCTTTTAAACTATACATTAATGAGAGACAACATTAACAAAACAACACTTGAAAAAAAAGTTTCATCAATATCTGTGGACACACCGTATAGTTAAATTTAGGGATGTGACACTAATGAAGTTAAAAAAGTCCTTTATTTCAAAGGTTCAATATTAATATAAAGAAAATATTGGCTTGTAGCCTTTAATTAGTTTTCAATTAAGTCATTTCAAGTAATTATTCAAGTAATTGAATATTGAAAGACTTGTTACCAAAGAAAGGGGTGCTTTTGACAACCTGATTTCTTTTGTCTCTCTCACTCTCTCTCTCTGAATCTCCATTGACAGACCGTCCAGGACTAAGCGACGTATCGCAGATCGAGCGCATCCAGGAGAGCATAGTTCACGCCCTACGGCTCCACCTGTTGTCCAACCACCCCGACAACACCTTGCTCTTTCCCAAGCTGCTGCAGAAACTGGCCGACCTGCGGCAGCTGGTGACAGAACACGCAGAGCTGGTGCAGGACATCAAGAAGACAGAAGATGCTTCATTGCATCCTCTTCTACAGGAGATCTACAGAGACATGTACTGAGCCCAAAGCATTCCTGTTCTCAGGAAACACTGATGCACAAGAGATCTGTCCGTCTCTGTGTTTGGGACGAGAGATGAAGAAAGTCTTTGAGTATCTAAATGGTCTGCTTCGAAGAGAAGAAGACCGTCCTGAACATCTTTGGGGTGTGTACCAGCTTTTGGATCAAGCACTGATGGGATATTATAGGGCAAAGCCAGTGTAGTTTTAACCTTTAATAGGTAACTAACCTTTACAAGGATGATGCCAGTTGTCTCCTAAGAAGTGCAATAGATGCTTTCCACCTATAACGTGTATACTTAACAGAAGCCTGCATTCAAGCAATGTACACACATGCATATATATATATATATATATATATACAGTGGAGTTCGGTTATGTCGACGGCCTCGGGGGTTGCAAAAAAGCGTTGAGATAACCGAGATAACCAACACCCAATATGGCGATTTATTAGATGAAGCGATCGGCATGCTATAAAAATGTACATACACTGTATATGTTTGCTAACAACAAAAGGCATATGTGCACCAACTAACAGCAGAGATTTACCAGAATACAATAAAAACACTTTTGATTTTTGATACAAACCTTTAATTATATTCTCCAACATTGTAAACACAATTTCGCTCACAGCGTAAACAGTCATAACCTATTTGTGATGTCATCACGCTGTACTAGATTGCATACTTTCCTGTGTTCTGCCTGTCTAATGCTTTCTCAACAAATTTGGCTTTGTCCCGTCTTTTAATAACCTTCAATCTGTTCTTCAATCCGCAGTGGCGCTGAGCAGAGCGCACATCAGAACCAGAAACAGGGATGTGTTTGTGTGTGTGTGTGTTTGCGTGCCCGTTGTGTGGCTGTACTAGATTGCATACTTTATTGCGTTCTATCTGTCTATCTGTCTTCCTGGACATGCGCGATTCATTTGCACGTGGAGGAGTGAACATCTGCTCTGCCTGCATCTGGGCGAATATAGCAGCGCGAGGATCGCGATCGACGTGCAACGCAAACTCAGTGCATGCGCAGTGAATTCTCAGTCACGACATAACCATGTGAAGTGGCGTATATGTCCCTCGTTTTTGCTCGAGATACTAGGATTTGGCAACATAACAGAATCGACATAACCCACAAGAAAATAATAAGACAAATAGGGAGTTTGGCGAGATAAGTGAACTCCACTGTGTATACATGTGTATGTATGTGTGTGTATGTGTTTGTAGATATGTATGTATACATTGCTCTTTAAAGTGCCATTTTCAGCTTTATAAGCATGACTGTTCTGTTGCCTTTGACAAATTTGGCCACACTGAGATCTTAATGTAATATTTACAGGGCGGGGCTTGAGATATAAGGGGCATGGCTAATCCAGTGTAACTTCTTGAGCGGTCAGTCTCATTACCGCTTCTGCCAAATAAACTCTGGCAGGAAGGATTTAGGACTGGCAGTTGCCTGTCCCCTGAATACAGGGTGATTTTTCATGTTTTAATGCTAGACTGAAATGTATAAACATATGAATCAGATTGTTTGTTACCTCATTTGAAATGCTTGTATATTGAATATCAATTGTGTCATATTTTGTATAAAAAATACGATCGTACACTGTATAGCACTCCAACTGTAATTTTACTGTACAAATGTTATGCGTGTTTCGATTCAGTACTTATTATTGTTTTATTTTAGAGGGAAATTTTAATTTGCGAGCCAGATTTAAGCCATCCACAAGACCTTGATTATCAGAAAATGCTTTATACTTGCAGTTTCATTTTCACTTGTGGATATTATTTCGTTTTGGATGCATAATTGTTAACAAGAGGTGTTTGTAGTTTGAAATTAAATATTATGTACATAAAAAATGTCGATGAAAAAAAAAGTACGACTGTGTTATTACAGGCGCCATCCTCTGGCTACTTTGGTGTACTGCAAGTGTAAAATATAAACCGGATGTTCTGAGATTGTCCTACTTGACGCGCCGTAGTGCCAGCATAGCGCTAAGGCATGCTCATTCAACACAAACAGTTGTGTTGTTGTGCATCATGAGAGAATGAATTTGAACGAAGGATTCGCGCACGGCGTGTTCACCTGTGAGCTGTGCGAGCTGTCCAGCCCCTACAGTTTCTACGGGCAGAAGCCGCCGAACACGAGAGCGATAGTGTAAGTACACACGCATTTGTGTAAATTATTGCTCCGTGCTCTCTAAGTGCCAGAAAGAAAGCTTGTAATATCGCGTAACATTATGGAAGTCGTGCAAAGCCCATCCTCATGACGTGACGGAGGGCGCGCACACGCGGATCAGAACTCCCGCGCGAATTTGCCGTGATGTCACGATGACGAATGGAACGATATGACGTAATTGTTGATTATGATGGTTTTTCAGGCTACTGCATTTTAAATAATAGTGTGAAATCCAAAAGCTTTACTGACCTTAAGAGTTTAAAAGAGTTTAAACAATTCCCCCCCCCCCATGCTTGTTCATTAAAATTAAATAATTATGTAATTTGACCCACCATGTTGTTGCACAACTGTTGCAAGCCTCTTGAGCATTTAATCCTTCAAAATGTAGCCGTTCATGCTTTTTAGGTACTACTATAGATTACATTAGTTACTAGTACTTATTTGCTTATTGAGTGCTGCTTATTAATAAAAAAATACTAATAATTTTAGATATTTATTCAATGTACAGTAGTGATTAGTATTTAATTAAACCTAAGATGGTATTATTTGTCTGTGTGTGTTTCTCAGAGAACTTGTGGGGTGATATTTTAGAAGGGGGCCATTGAGTTCTTTTTGGGGGATGTTTTAGGTGAACTTCATATCATGCCAAAGATTTAATAAAGCTGAAATGTTCAGTGCCTAGTGTAGTCAGAATCAGTCATTAAAATGGGTTAGCCTAAAATGATAGCGTCATGTGTTTCCTGTCAGTTTACATGTTTGCATACCAATGCGCAGCATGTTCACGCAGACATCATACGTCATCAGGGTTCACGTACGCTGTGCAGACAGAGCGAATGGCAGGCAAACAGCAAAAACCTAACTCTCCTTCTGAGCCAACAATAAGTGGCACTGGCAGGATCTAGGAAATTAATTGCGTTTGTTATTGTAGTACTGCAAAGTTATGTCACTGGTGAATGACACATGATGTAATCCAATAATGT
The DNA here is from genome assembly GCA_037043235.1 of Rhodeus uyekii. NCBI lineage: Eukaryota > Metazoa > Chordata > Actinopteri > Cypriniformes > Acheilognathidae > Rhodeus > Rhodeus uyekii. Next base: position 1,875,041 of record JAWRVZ010000135.1, read on the forward strand.
TATTTCTGGTTGTCTCACTTCTGGTCTGTGTGCGTTCATTTGTTTTGGAGGAGGTGTGGCTTTGGACAGTGATCACTATCCAGTGGTTTTAAAATGTATACAGTGTTTAATAGAGTGTCATTGCAGGTTTGACAGAACTGGGCTAATATTGTCATACTTCATGGTTCTAGTAAGAACATGAGCTGCTGTGTTTTGGACCAGCGGGAGTTTGTTTATTAAACGTGCAGGGCAACCACCCAGCGCCATTGATCTAGTCTTGAACGCATGAACAAACTTTTTTGCATTTGTCTTTGACAGCATATGTCGTAATTTAAATGTATTTTTAAGATGGTAGAATGCAGGTGTTAAAAACGTGGCTTTCAAATGAAAGATTTGCATCAGAGAGCACACCCAGGTTACTAACTGATGATAAAGACTTGACAGAGCAGCCATCATGTTAGACAATAGTCTAGGCTATTATTACGTGCTGGGGTTTTTGGTCCAATAATTAGAATTTCTGTTTCTTTCAGATTTAATTAGTAGGAAACAATTTCAGTTTACTAGTCGTCAATATTTTTTTATATCGGTTATGCATTGTTAATTTTGTGAATTATTATTATTATTATTATTATTATTTTATTTTTTTATTATTTATCCAAAGAGATATAGGTTTTTATTTATATATATATATATATATATATATAAATAAATAAATAACGGGTTAAGTTCAAGCTAATATTACAAAATGTACCATTTTAGACTCAATATTGAGTGTTTTTCTCCCAAGTAAGTCCAGGTCCACTTTTTAGTTCTAGTCTACCCCTGCTGTAATTGCAAAGCACCATTAATCCAGTCTTCAGTTTCATAAGAGCTTTCAGAACTCATATGTGGATCTGGTGCACAAAAATGTCTTTACTGTGTTCTTAAAAGGTTTTTTTTGTTGCACATTTACAATGCAAGACTACCTGTAGCATAAGGAAAACCACACTTACTAACATCCATAAAAAGAAGCAAGATTTGAAATGGAATGCACAATTTTTTAATATTTTGTCATAAAGGAGCATATATATTTTTTACTTTTTACTTTGTTTAATATTTGAAACAAAATATTGTTACAAAGTCATTTAGAAGCATGAAAATAGATAATACAGTGGAATCCGGTTATGTCGACGGCCTTGGGGGTTTCAAAAAGGCGTCGAGATAACCAACACCCAATATGGCGATTTGTTTGAAGCGATCGGATTGCTATAAAAATTTACATACACTGTATATGTTTGCTAACAACAAAAGGCATATGTGCATCAACTAACAGCAGAGATTTACCATTTATACAATAAAAAAACACCGTTGATTCTCCATACAAACCTTTAATTATATTCTCCAACATTGCAAACACAATTTCGCTCACAGCGTAACAGTCATAACTTATTCGTGATGTCATCACGCTGTACTAGATTGCATACTTTTTTGCGTTCTGCCTGTCTAATGTGCTTTCTCAACAAATTCAGCTTCGTCCCGTCTTTTAATAACCGGTTTCCCGCAGCGGCGCTGAGCAGAGCACACTTCAGAACAAAAGCAGGATGTGTTTGTGTGTGTGTGTTCGTTCATCTAAGCCTCACACTCATTGGTCGTTACCGCTCGTTACTCGCCAATGTCAAAATATTTGAGAAAACCAATCAAATCAGAGAAGGCGGGCTTTGTGCACACAGAAGCGGATGAGGCTTTGGGATGGGGGTGGGACCCACGGCAGCTTACACTTCAGAAAGTACTGCTGTGAGTAAAGCGTCACTGACAGAGCGACCAGGACTGCGATCCACGTGCAACGCAAACTCAGCGCATGCGCAGTGAACTAGGTACAATCATGAGTCACGAGATAACCATGTGAAGTGACAACTTTGTCCCTCTTTTTAAGACATTAAGGAATCGACATTAAAGAATCTAAAATATTAAGACAAATAGGGAGTTTGGCGGTTCCACTTCAAAAACATAATAGGATTGGCGAGTTAACCGTGACTCGAGATAAGTGAACTCCACTGTAGTAAATTAAGTAATTAACATTAAATGTTAAAACTGCTTGCCATACAGTCCATTTGAACATAACAAATAATCTTGAACTATTTTTAAGTAAAACGCTTGAAATCGTAGGTGACATTTGATGCAGATGGGAAACTTTATAAATAAGGTCAAGAATCATATATATATGTAAACTTTCCATATTTCCATCACCTGAACTGTAAAATGGGAGTGTTTATTTGAACAGTCAAAGGAGTTGCAGGAACATCCTCTCCAAAATGTAATTTGAATGTTTGTAGAAGCCTATGGATATTAATGTAACGATGCATCTTTTGTCGTGTCTGGCTGAATGAGTGTAAAATGTTTTAAGGATGTCAATGCTTTCTTCTGCAGGCTCTTGGAGGAATGTTTTGGCATGAAGGATCCCTTCAGCCCAGAGAGAGAGAAGTTCCTCATTTTAGGATCCAAGTGCTCTCTGTGCAATAAAACGGTGTGTGTTGGAACGGTACGTGTGTGTGTGTGTGTGTGTCTCTCTATGTATATTTTTTCAATAAATGAAAGAAATAGTTGTTTTTACCATTTAATTATTCATTTATTATTTAGGAGAAATAAATAGTTTTTATTTGTTATTCTTGTACATAAAGTTTATGTATTTAAATCAAAGCAATCAATCACAATGTATATATGAACACTTTTTTTTTTGTGTGTGTGTGTGACAGGACTGCAGTCTGTTCTACACCAAACGCTTTTGTTTGCCATGTGTGCGGGATCACCTTCATCGGTTTCCAGAACAAGTTCAAAATGAGGTGCTAAGGAAGAAGAGTGGCCAGAAGACGTTGTCATGATATATTGATTTATTTGTTAATTATCAGTTATGAACGGAGGTCACTAGTGAACCATCTGGCCAGACACGATATGTAAACTGTTTTTGTCGGTTGTCCTTTTTCTACTTGTGTGACTCAAACGAGGTAGGAATTCATATATATGCCGTTGATTGCAGTGATGAGTGTTTTTAGTTTTACAGTAACACTTGGCTTACATGTAGCAACTATGATATAAATAAATTATATTTAATTTTCTGATTGGTTGTGATTTTAATCATCTGTAATTAGTGATATAATTGAGATTCAAACTTCTCGTTGAAGGACTGCATAATTATGAACGCAGGCAGTACCACTAAACCACTGCTGAGGAGCTACTTCATTCCAATTTAGTAGGGATCTGATCTGATTAATCTGTAGCTCGGTGGTATGAGCACTGGCACACAATGCCAAAAGTCACTGGATCAAATCCAGTCAGCTCATGCATCTGATGGAGAAAGAAGCAGATGACCTGGACAGAGGAAGGCATGGCTGAACAGACCGAAGATGACCTGGAAGGAGGAGCAAGCAGGAAAATCAAAATCTTTTTTGTGCAAAATCATACTTAATACTTCACTAAAAAAACTAACCCACAAACAACTGCCTACCTACAAAACAAGACACTCATCAACCATAACAACACAAACACTACTACAATACAGCTGAACTAAACATACAAATCACAATAAAACAAATGGCTAACCACACTCCATTCAACACAATCTCCACCACCTAGAAAAACATACAGACAACCTCCTCCAAAACAATAAAACCTAAAATTCAACAACCACCACACTAATTCCAGAACAAATAAAAAAACAATTTGTTTTTTATTTGTTCTGGAATTAATGTGGTTGTTGATGAGTGTTACGTTTTATTGTTTATACAAATGCACACACTGAAATTTAATTCAACAATCCACACACCATCTAAAACCACAAACACTAGATGGCAGCAAAACCACACATAACCAATCTAAAATAAAAACAATAAATCCACTCCACCTCAAAAACAACATAATTATAAAACAATCATCCTACCAAAATAATACAAAAATCCATCACATAAAATCATATATCTTTATAAAACAAGTAAACATACTTTCTAACACCTTCATATAAATAACACAAATATCTACAAATATACAGCAAAAAAAACATCAAATATACATCACATAAACTAGCTCAACCCCCTCACACAACAAAACTTTATCTCCAAAAACAAAAATATCTACATATCACAAAACACACCATCCCTTTAACCTCAAACACTACTCCGACCAATTTAAATAGCTATCGCCATCAACTCTAACCAAATAAAAATAACAAAAGAATACACTAACTTTTATTACAAAAATATCCACACCAGTATTATATTTTTTTTCACCGTCTAAATAACTTTTAACATTTTAAAACAATATTAAGTGTAAAGTAATCTCGACACCACCTAGAAACTTTACTAGAGCTCAAATCAACTACTATACCCCCATATTTGTAACCATTCAGAAAATAAACTTCACCACAATGACTTCTAACACACGGGACATGGCAACACTGGAGCTTCTACTGTTTGTATCGTTTTTCAACAGTGGGCGGATCCCGGGCCCCGCCAGCCAATCCAACGCGTCTTCTGTTTAAATAGCCTTTGCTGACAGTCTTTTTTTCCCCCTGCCAGTTTACTTGCGATCGCCATATTGGGAGCTCGCCTACTCGAATGAGCTGTCTGTTTTTCTCCGGAATTACTACGAGACGCGATCGGAGCCGCGCGCTGTTTTCATGACTTGTTTTTCACGCGCTCTAGTTTTTCTACACGCATCCGCCGCGCGTTTGTTATGCGTGCGCTCTGCGCCTCGCTCGGCTTTCTTGGGAGGGATCGCTTTTAGTTAGACTGCGTCTGGCTCGATTGCGACCGCGAATCTCGGACAAACTTTCATGTGCAAAATGTCAAAAGTGCGCGTCTCCAATGGAAGTCCCACGCTGGAGAGGGTGGACGCGAGGCAGGCGGATCACGCCAAACCTCCGGTCTGCCGAAACCTCTTCGGATCCCCGGATCGCGAAGAGTTCGCCAGGGACGTCGAGGACCAAATGCGGGAGATGGAGAAAGCCTCCAAGGAAAAATGGAATTACGATTTCGCCAGGAACGAGCCGCTCGCGCCGGGCAACTACGAGTGGCAGGAGGTGGACGCCAAAGAGGTGCCGGAGTTTTACATCAGACCGCCTCACGCAAAACGGGCTAGCTCTGCCGGGACTGTGGACCATAACGGGAACCACGATTATTTGTTGACAACTCCCTCCCAGGAGAGCGTAGGGGGGGACTCTGACAGCACGGAGACCGGGAGTCGGACGGACTGCCGAACGGCGCTCTCCACGCCGAGGAAAAGACCGTCGACAGAGGATCGGGGTAAATGTTTCGCGAGCTCGTGACAGCGGCTGTACCCGCGCTGATCTCGGGGGGACACGCGCTCTGATGTCCCGTCACAGCCGCTTCATGCGCTGTCGGAAATCAATCGCTTTTCTAACACGTCTTCATTCTCCCAATAGATCTTCCTTGCCAAAGTAAAAGACCCAACGTCAACGCGACCGAGGCGAACCGCTGTCCGGATACGACGAGCTCGCTCGAGCGAGCGCCCAGCAAGCCGGATCCCAAAACGTAAACAAGGTGAGAGAGAGAGAGAGAGAGAGAGAGAGAGAGAGCGCTCGTGCTTCACCGACGAAATCGCGTATGAGTTCATATAAAGCGCCGTTTGTGTGTTCATAGTTGTGGCTGCTTTATTGTTACACATTAGTAATGTAATGTTAGACGTTCTTGTCGACGCCGCTCCACAAGTTCAGAATCTGTTGAACAAAGCCGTGTTTGGACGACCTGTCACCGCGCGAGTGACAGTCGAGGCGAACGGGACTCAAATGCACAACATTGTAGTAACACGTCAGCAGGGTGTGCGCGTGGGGGGAGGAGGAGGAGGAGGAGGGGGGTCAGGTTCATAATGCAGGCGTAAACTTATGTCCGCTTTCCCTAGTTTATTAAAGTTCGTGCTTTAAACGCGTCGTCGAGATAAGCGTTCATTTACGCTGAAATGATTTACGCTTTGAGTTTTATCGTTTGTTTTTGTGCATCTGACTGACATTTTTGCACTCGCGCTCGACGTGTCATTTGCTAATCAACTTTTCTTTTTTTGTTCCCTGCAGAGAGAGAGGGAGAGAGAGATGAAGACGCCTATTTTCTCCATCAAATACTTCAAGAGCTTTATGAAGTAAACAGGGACAGCGGTTGAAAAATACAAATCGAGCCTTGGAGAGGCTGTATAAGCACTGAATTTTTACACTAAAGTTTTGGCACTCAACAGAATATATTTGCCTCAAAAGCAGACAATGTAGCAGTGTGCAATTGGAGTTGCTTCATTTGTTCTTTTACTACCTATGTATATACTTTCATTTTATATGTAGCACATTTAAATGTAATATTAAGATAAAAAAACAATCATTTATAAATGGAGTGTGTTTGACTTGAAAAATTGCTGTGCAGTTTGTAAACGTCTCCCCAAAATTAACCCTTTTAAAGTAAGCAAATATATATATATATATATATATATATATATATATATATATATATATATATAAAATCTACACACACATAATTTTCCTTTAATTCGGTTAAACAATCCCATTGTCTCAGTTTTGGCTGGTTCAGGATGTTAACTCAAAAGTTTCAGTGCTCAGCAGCAGTACAATCTTGGCCATTTTTAAGTTGCACAAATGTCACTGTATTAATACCGTTCATGTTTATTGGTACTTAATATGATTTTTACCAGCCAAGATTACAGCACTTGGTCAAGGGGTTTTCTTCTCTGAAGACTGTGACTCCTAGTGTGGTTTTAAGGATTTCATGCTTCTTTACAGTATTATATCCATGGGTTATTCCACTAATTTTCTTTTATTTAAATTATTATTTTTCTCCTTTTGTTATTTTGCCATAGTGATATAAATTCTCACGAAAAACAATACAAATCCTACTGAGTACACGTTAAAAAAATAAAGTGCAACTGTAGTGACCATTTGATTAGCTTTTTTTTTTCTTCAATTTTACTTAAAAAAAATTCATTGCTGTGTAGCGTAATGTTTATATGAATATAGATTTTTTTTTTCTTTAACACTGGGCCATACAATAAAAAGCAACATGAAGCCACTTCTTTGCCACAACATATTTGGCTTTCGTGTTTAACATGACATGGCACTATGACAAAAACATGTATAAACCAACAAACAAAACTAAATAAAGACGATACACTGCACATGTGTAAAGCATTGAAGTGTACCTGTGCATACAGCTTTGTAAAGAAGAAAAAAAAGGATTAAGAAAAACACTGAGAAAATTATACTAACTTATTTATGTCAAGCTTTTTTGTCAATTATGACTATCCAAAGTGGCATTTGTGCATTTTCTGTATGTACTTCTTTTTATAAGTTTTTTTTTCTTCCACAAACTTGTGCAAGGTTGCAAACTGAGCCTATTAAGAATTTGATGTGGATTGTGTACTGCTTTATAAATGAGATGATTAAACCATAATGACATGACACCTTCACCAGACTCCTTTCCATTACATTGTGCACAAGAAAACTCTGAACATAAACACACACTTAGAGGAAACTTAAATACACCTCTCACACCCTGCATTAGCACAAGCCCCAAACAGACGCTAAGCTGTGCTAATAACCTTAACACATTTAAAACAATTTTATTTAACTATTAAATACATCTCTCTCATGTGTTAAATTGGTGTGTGCTGGTGTTTAGCGCTGTGCAACCTACATATTTTTTTGTGTGTGTGCCACCCATATAATATAAGCACCTGCACACAAATATGCTTTCCATTTCAACTGTGCTTTTTAATTTAATGACATTGAACAACAAGTAGGACAAAATGCCTTCAAAAAGTTTATTTTCAAACCTACTGTAATACGAATCATATGATTATACTGATGGCAATAAAAATATATTTGAAATCCCTATTAGATAGTCTTGGAATCATGCGTTACCTGTAATATTTTATATTAAATACATGTTGAAGTGCAGTGTTGAATACTTATTCTGAGATAGCATGGCAAAAAAGACAACTTTGAAACTGCAAAATACTACAGCTGACACCGGTATGTTTTGAGTAAGCTGTAATATATTTAATAAACAGAATGGTTGGTGTTATATTGTCATTTGAAACCGGTTTTTGACTCGCAACCAAACACACACACACTCGAATATGTATCACGAAGGGACATAAATTAGCCTACACGAATTCTTCTCGTGCATGATCACTGTAATATACAATATACTTCTCCAAGATATTTTGATGCTCGTGCGCCTTTTGGTTATTTAACTCGATTGTGGGTAAAGCTGCTGAGTTTCCAACAACACGACCTGCGGAGCTCCTCGCTTCGATACGGGAGGGGGGAGGGGGAGGAGGGGGGACACAAGGACACGTCCCAAAAAAAGCCAAGATACTGACATACGGTTTGTCCAATCAGACAACTATTAAGAAAAACACACCACTTACTGCAGCCACTGAGATCGGCTTTGCGCGCGCCGAGGCTGTGTTTGTACAGACTGTTCTGCTCGTAAAGCACAGCCCAGAATCAGAGCCATTGGTCAGGCTGATATTTTTGCTGATGTTTGCGAAAGGGAAGGGAGAGGTGAGTTTGGCCCGAGGGTTAAATCGCACGGATCTTTCTAAAGCCCCCGTTCTACTTCTACTCAAAAATCACGGCTGCATATAAGATGACGAAACGCACGTGCACGAGTAACACACAGCGGTGGCAACTTACACGAGAACGCGCGTAATTATTTTTTCAAACAACAACTTGAGCTCCCTGTACTTTATCGTTTCGTTTTGAGCCATTATGTTTAACGTGACCAGTTGGTTTTATTAGGCATGCTATCAGACTATGCACGCTATCACAATGGGACTTTTATATATTTAAACCGTGAATTAAAAAATAATAATAATAATGAGCACAAATGTTAAGGGTAATTTAATAAATCGTTATTTTTTTGGCTAACAAATCAGAATTTAAACAAGGGGCGCAAAACTCAAACATAATAAACATACATTGAGACAAATACAATACAAAAGTTGCTATACAAAGCATCTATATACTATACAACTGCTATACAAATACTGTGAAACTTTCTTTTTAAAGTCTACGTTTATTAACTGGATGTAGTGTATAGTTTTATTGTGTTCACTTGTTTATCAAACATCTTTAGCAGTTTCTGGTGTGGAGGAAAAATATTCAAGTTTAAATCATCAGTTTTGAAGTGTGTGTGTGTGTGTGTGTGTGTTTGAAACCAAAGGGTAAAAATGGAAAGAAAAAAAAGAAGTTAAATAAACCATACATTTGTTTAATTGGACTTTGGACTAACAAACTAACTTTCAGCTATGTGTAAAAGATTTACACTTTTTACACACTTCCCCAAATTAGTTTTGCATGATCTGAAAAACCTTAAAATGTTTTGAAGTTACGTTAATATAGACAAATGTAAATTCCTGCATATTATTTTTTATTATTATTTTTATTACTATTATTGTATGTGTTGAGGCGGACAGTGAATGGAAAGCACTCAAGTGTTCAGCACATGTACATGAGAATACCAGGGTGCAAGTTGGTGAGTGTGCAAGCATTTTTGGCCTCTACATATTTCACCATTTTAATTATTTTAATAGTATGGTAATAAAAAGTAATAATAATAAAGTCTCAATGTTTACAATAATAAAACTGAAGCTTTATGATCAAATATTTAGTATGTTGGAAATCTTTAATACACACATAGATTCAGCTAACAGTGGTTATTTTCACCAAAACATCTTTCCCCTGAAAATCAGACAGGCCTGTGGTCACTCAAATCGGTTTTACTGATTTTGTCACACTGCACTTTGTTTCACCCGTCTCTCAACACACGCATCAGATGAATCAATACACTAAAAACCTTTTTCTAAATGCTCATCTGGTCAATGAGTGATGAAGCAACCAACAGCTTCTTAAACTGGCAGCCTGCCACGGCATGAGCCTCGATAAACACTAATAGCAGGCTGATGAAATCAGTGATTATAATACAAAAACAGCTGAGGATTTCACATTTTCAGCTGGAAACCACCAACACCAACGCCCTATGCAGTGATTAAAGATAGTAGTTTGATATTTAATATCAAATTATAGTTAACCTCTTTGAACTCAAAGGATTCGTTGCACGTTTAATATGTGGAACAAAGAGGGATTTTTCCTTGCCTCCTCTGCACTTGAGACGTCAGCCACGGCATGAGACTTAAAATAAAAGGAAATCAAATATCTGTGTATACAATATATGAACTGCTACATACTTTAAAATCTGACAAACTTCATTTAGCTTAAAAAGTGTGGTTGTGCTATAGTATAAATAATATGTGCTATAATTTAAATGATTTCTAAAGTGTCCAAATACATTTTGGGTGTAATAAACATTGATTACTACAATGATTCAAACACAACTGGCATTCAGGAATACAGCTGGCAGAGATGGTCAATAAAAAACTTCTGACCTTGAGTTGTGCATCTCCCTACACCTCATAAAGGGGAGGATGAAATCACAGTACAAAACAAATGAATGCCAGAGATGACCTCACATATTCTGGCACAGGGGAGATTGTGTGGTGGTTTGTTCTCGTCTTCGCTACCATTTATTTACACTTGCTGCGTTTGTGAGTAATTACAGAGTCCCAATCTCTGAGATCAGCTCTTAGACTTGCGCAAAGTTGTAATCGCAAATCTCAACGCATGCAACAATAAGGCGGGGAACGGCCAAACTTCCCTCCGGCCCTGTCAAACTAACACCACATTTTCAGGACAAAATTAGCTGAAGGCTAATTTAACAACCTTGCATATAATGAGAGGAGAAGGATCGTAAAATCAGAAAATGTTTACAGCTGGCCCTATTAATAGATATTGCACAGCACTGCACATGACCTCATATTTGGCCTTCCCGTTGGGAATGAAACCTTTGTGAATCTCAATCTTACTTGGGAAATGCAACGTACCATCTGTTTTGCATTGTTATTAATTTGAGGGAGTTTTATGAGCCACACTGCACTTTTTTTGTTTCTCGGTCTCTCTTCGCCCAGCAGTCATGTGTTTTGGCTGTCCTTCGCTCAACTAGAAACCTGTGTCGGCCAGGCAGAGAAACGACCTCTGGCAGATAGTCGGTCTTAGTTGGCCCAAAATGTGTCTAAAAGAAGGATGTAAACAGTCACCTTTGCCAATGGGGCTTTTTTTGTGTTCTGGCTCTCAAAGCTCAACATCGTGCTGTGATCTTCACATGCGTGTGTGTGTGTTTTTGGTCTGCTCTCAGTGTTGGGCTCATGGGGTCAACCAAATCTTTTTCAAAAGTGAAAGTGCAAAACTGCAAAAGTGAGTGCAAAAGAGAGAAAAACAATTAGCTCTGGATCATGAGAGTGCTTTCTAATGCTAATTGTACACACACACTTTTCATTCATTATATGTTTTATACTGTATATTGTTTTATATAGGGGTGATATAAGAAGTGGTGCTGTGTTGGATCAGGGTCAACAGTGCAGCCAAATAAAGTTGCACACAATTTTGTTCTCCCACTGCAAAATAATGCAAGTAGATTCTAAGTGAGTTGAGTCACCAGAGTTAATGGCATTCCTGAAAATATCAACATGACGTGACTACCCATAATAGTACAAAATGACCTGCACTGTACCTAATAACAAACAACCTTTGGTCAGATGTCAGAGGACAACTGACGACAAAGCAAATAACTGGCCCATTAAGTCAATTAATCTAATTTAAACCTGTGTCTATGGTTTCACACAGTTTGACTTTCCAGTTAGTGTTACCACAGCATGTTAGACACGGTTCCAATGGTGTGGTTGGAGGAAATCTTAGAGGTCAAAGACCTTTCAAGGGTCAAGCAGTCTCTCTCTTGTAGTAATTAACAGATACTCTCTGAGGTGACAAACTGCTACTGCTTGCAGAGGGACAAGTGGCTGAAGGTCAGAGTATATCTGACCTGTGTGAATCAGCAAATGTTTCTTTTTACTCAAAACCAACAGAAGAAAGCCTTCAATAGACGTTTATGGCGCAATATTGGCTGCTGTAAACCTTTACAAACCTTTTGTAAGATTTAAACTTTTTTATTTTTTGCTAAATGCAAAAATGCAACTTTGCTAAATGCAACTGACAAAAAAGCTAACAGGTAAAAACTGGTTTCATTCTGGTTTATCAAAGTGTCTCAAGAACAGTTATGAAAGAAAAATATGTCACATATGTAGCTAATAGAGTTAAAAGTGCTTTGATTAAAAGTGCATTGATTTTTTTCCAAATAAAGAAACAAACAAACACCATGCTACAGCACTAGATTTTTTACAAAGGCCTCTCACACCCCAGGGCCCTCAAGCTGATTTTGTTTGTCAAAAAGACTAACTGATTACAAGGTGGATCTCTCCAAACCAGTTTATGGTAAAATCGGGAGAATGCTCCCGGATGAGATGAATAACTATACTAATATTTATTTAAGTGTCTGGAATACTAAAGGAAAAAGTGTAGGAGTTAAATTAAATAGAATTTGTATTTTTTACACTCACTCATGGTTCTCAGATCTCTACACCCACACCAGAGACCACAAACGAATCTTATCAGCATAGATACTTCATACTCTCGTGTGAAATCTGGAGTAGCCATCCTATGTCTTACACTGACTCTCAAATTAAGTGTTATGCACAATTTAGAAGTGATTAGCTCCTTTATGCTACTATAATGTAAACATAAAAATGTAATAAAACATTCATGGCTTGCATTAAAAATAATGCAAGTTCAGTATCTCAGGATTCACATTCTAGTTTGAACTACACTTGCTAATTAAGTTGACACCTACGCAGTCTGAACTGAAACGCTAAATGCCAGCTATGTAAAATGCCACAAGTAGGAGTAAAGAGAGATGTAGAATAAAGATATTTAAAGGAACAGTTCACAATGCTCTTTTACATACAATATAAGTAAACAGTGGTTGTCAAAAAGGAACAAAGGCACAAGAAAGTCATCATAAACAGACCCGTAAACATAAGTTATTACACCACCGCTACAGCCATCACATTTGTATGTATTCAAATATGGCACATCAAACGTGTTGCTCCAAGTTTGGCACTAATGATGCAAAATTTATTTGGTTCTCATGTGTTGTGACAGATAGAATCAGAAGAGTCTAATTCGACTAAACGCATGTTTAAAATTGCGCAAATAAGATTTTAGGTTTTCCTCAGATAAATAATAGCTTAGGATATAGCAAACAAGTCACATTAACTTCATTTTGATGGCAGTCACTACCAGTGGTGGCAGTGGTGGCTTGTGGATTTTAAAATAGAGAAGACAGAATAATGTCAGAATAATAACAGAATAATGTCACTTTTAGATATAAAAGGTAAAAGAAAAAAATATATGCAGCAAGAAAATATAAATATTCTACATTTTTAGCATTTTTAATTTAATTTTTTATTTGTATCTGCTGCTTGAATGGTTTATTGGTGATCAAATATTCAATATCTTTGCTCTCCATTATTGAGGTAGTAGATGACCAGTGGGAGCCGTTTAAACTACAGTGGAGTTCACTTATCTCGACCTCGGTTAACTCGCCAAACCTATTATGTCGATGGTTTTGGAGTGGAACCGCCAAACTCCCTAATTGGACCTGTGTCTCCCTAATGTCTGTGTAATACCTGTGTCTCCAAACTCCCTAATTCTTATCGGTTATGTCATTATTTTATTATTATTATTATATTATAATAATATATTATATTATTATTATTTATTATTTTATGTCCCCGAACCCTAATATCTCGAGCACAAAAGAGGGACAAATTCGCCACTTAACATCAGTTATCTCGATCCCCGTGACTAATGATCGTACCGAGTTCACTGCGCATGTGCTGAGTTCGCGTTGCACGTGCATCATGGTCCGTATGGTCCGTATGGTCGCTCACTCCAATGACGCTTCACTCACGCTTCAGGCACAGGAGTTCGCCATCACTGTCCAGGAATTCCCAGATTACATTGACATCGACAAAGACGTTGTTACTGACATAAACTTAGAAGCATTTGATTTCAAGCAGATCGTTAAAGGAAAAAAGCAACAAAGCATTTTAGAGTTTGTAAAGAAACCATATTAACCATAGTAACCGTGTGTGCAATACTTTTCAGAACTGTGTCCGAGCGAGATGACTGTGTTATGAGCGAATGTGTTTATATGTGTTGTGACTGTTGTGAAATTGTTTTTGCAATATTGGAGAATATAATTAAAGGTTTGTATCGAGAATCGAAGGCGTTTTTTAATGTATACTGGTAAATCTCTGCTGTTAGTTGGTGCACATATGCCTTTAGTTGTTAGCAAACATATACAGTGTATGTACATTTTTATAGCATGTCGATCGCTTCATCAAACAAATTCACCATATTGGCTTTGCAATCCCATAGGCCGTCGACATAACCAGGCTCCACTGTAATACGTCTCTGCTATGATTGGTTGATAGATTCCTCTGTATTTTAACACTCTAACCCCTGAAAATGAAATACTCAATTGTGATTAAATAAAAAAAAAAAAATATTTTTTAATTACCAACCGATGCAAAGGTCTCTGGCTATGAAACGTGCTTCCCCCTCCACTGTTTGACATTTACAAACGTCAGATTTAGCACGTTCAAGGAGCGGCGGTGGTTCTGATTCAGTAATATTTTATGGTGTTGCAAAGATGAAATTACAAAAAAGAAAATCACATTCTGAGACATGAAATGAATAACTCGGAAAATCCCATTTTCCACCTCAAAATTTTGGGTAGGCTGTGCCTCCCCTGGCGAGCTGCCATTGGTCCCTAATCAGCAGTGAGTAGCTTTAGCATCTCCTCTTTGTTTGGAAGAAACTAAGATTTGGAATGATATGATTAATGTCAAAATAATTATTTCTAACAAACTATTCAAATTATGTCTTTGAAATTGTGTGTGGTGTCAACTTGGTTTGGTTTTGAACAATATCCAAGAAGCCTCAATCTCAGAGGGCTTACCAGTACCTTCAAATCTTGTTTGAAGATAACTGGTCCCTTTTAAGCATAGCATCAAATGGTTGAAGGACTATTTGGCTTCAAAGCAGCATAAAAAGAACAACTTTGCCTTGGGTTATCTGATTACTCTGCTTGCTGCACAAACACACAGGAGTCTTTTAAAATGCAGACACATCACCCACCACAGAAGCCCTTAGCCTACGGCAGCCGCAGACAGAGTCTGCAAAGCCTGGAGAACACCTACATCTAACAGAAACCACTGATATCTGTCTCACTGCTAAACCACAGCTCAAACATCACGCCCAACGCGGTGTAACAGACCGTGGCAGCCACGAAGAAAGATAATCGCTGTCTATGGATGTGCAAAACTATATATTTTCAAAGTATGCTAGTCAGAGGGTTGTCTGAACATCTAGTGTATTATTTGGACTCATTGAAATTCTGTATAATGAGGCAGGTTACAGGTTCACCTGACCCCAAAAAGACACATGGGTCTCAAGACGTGATTTTTTCTCAGCTCTATATTTCTTCTTATCCTGATGAAACGTACCAATTCACAAAATGAACAGAATGCATAACTGACATAAAAAAACTGGATGACTAATAACTTTCTACTGCTTAATTCTGAAAAAACAGAGATTCTAATTATTAGACTAAAAAGTTCTACACGTAATAACCTAGACTACTGCCTAACACTCGATGGCTGCTCTGTTAAGTCTTCAACGTCAGTTAGAAACCTGTCTGTGCTCTCTGATACCACTCTTTCATTTGAAAGCCATGTTTCTAGCATCTGTAAAACCAAATTTTTCCATCTTAAAAATATATCTAAATTGCGACATATGCTCTCAAAGACAAATGCGGAAAAGTTAGTTCATGCGTTCATGAACTCAAGGCTAGATTATTGTAATGCTCTACTGGGTGGTTGCCCTGCACGCTTAATAAACAGCTAGTCCATAATGCAGCAGCTCGAATTCTTACTAGAACCAGGAACTATGAGCATATTAGCCCAGTTCTATCAAACCTGCATTGGCTTCCTATTAAATACTGAATGCATTTTAAAATCTTGGTAATTACTTACAAAGCATTAAATGGTTTAGTTCCCCAGTCCTTGAGCGATCGCTTAACAAATTATAGTCCTTCACGTCTATTGCGATCCCAAAATACTGACCAGCTGATAATACCTAGAATATCAAAGTCAACTGCTGGCGGTCTATCCTTTTCCTATTTAGACTAAAACACATCTCTTCAACCTGGCATACACATAACACATTATACATACATTTTTAATCCAAATCATGTAAAATGATTGTTAGGCTGCATAATTTAGGTCAGCCGGAACTGGGAACATTCCCATAATATCTGATGTACTCGTTACATCAGAAGAAGAATGGCATCTACATTGATATTAGTCTCTGTTTATTCTGAGGTTACCGTAGTCAGCTGGATCCAGGCCATATCCAGATCAGATGAAGGACCTGCACCTGGACACGGCCACAACACAGCCCTGAAGTGTCTGCAGAGACCGTGACTCTACTAAACCCTCCCCTGTGACGATCATGAATCCCATCTCCAACCGGAACAAACTGGACTTAATATTGGACTTGAATTGTTGTCAATATAATAATCATGCACTGTTTGGCTGTTGGCCAGAGGAGAACTGGTCCCCAGACTGAGCCTGGTTTCTCCCAAGGTTTTTTTTCTCCATTCTGTTCTTCAATCAATCCGTCACCTGGGGGAGTTTTGGTTCCTTGCCACTCTCGCCTCTGGCTTGCTTAGTTGGGGACACGTAACACTTAATATTCTTCAATTTTATTAATTCGCCTGCTCTTTTAGAGCTGCTGTTCAGCCAAAACAAACTTTAAAGTTTGTTAACAAAGTTAACGAACTTAAAACTGTAAAGCTGCTTTGAAACAATCTGTATTGTAAAAAGCGCTATGTAAATAAAAGTGACTTGACTTGACTTTTAAGTGGCACTATTATTAAATTGACACAGTTTAGTGCTCATGGCATAAAATGGTCAAAAAGCAGTCAAAATCTATGATTGCACATGTAGAGACTTTAAAAATGCTTAGATACTTAATATATATATATATATATATATATATATATATATATATACACGTCATAATTTACTATAAAATGAATAATTAAAACCAAGAAAATCAGATCATATTTATTCCAAATGAATAAAGGCAGAGCTGAACTAATTGCTAAATTACCCGTGTAATTTTGACTGTCATTTCAACCTTGATGCGCAGAATGTTTAGAGGGCACTAATAACAGTGGTACGAAAATACACACTTGTGTACAGAACATGCAGCCGGCATATTCGTGGGAAGATAGAGATCATATCAAACTGTCCTGCAGTGTTTTGTTTAATTTCAAATGTCTTCAAGGCATCCCCATAACATCTCTCTGTATATTTTTGGATTTCCTGAAACAAAAACTGAAACGTACCAAGATGATTGCACTTAACCACTTAAAAAAAAAAAAAAAGAAGTATCTTACTAAGAAATGTATCGCCATGATCACACTTTTTAAAATGTTCAGCATTGGTGTTACGAATTTGAAAGGTACTGCAAAATGACTTCAAAAAAAGACACTAATTAAATAATAAAATCACTGTTAAAAGTCCCAGGATATTCTAGCAACCACATTGCAACACCAATACAACCAACTTAACAGCCTAAAAGCACCACATATCGAGTTCACACTCACTGACTTCTTGAAAGCACTTCCAGTGTTTGGGCACATTAATAAAAATAAATGTACACAGTGTAGTGGAATTTATCCTGTAAAACATCCTGATTTCTAACATCAAATCCCTCAAGTCAAATGTGTTGTCTCACATTTCTTGACCCGAGTGGACACTGTGACAAGTCTCCAGTGCTGCCCTCTTTTGGAAGTGAAGGGGACTATTTCTGACAACATCTCTAGAATATCAACCTGTATAAGAGGAGATCCGCAACCGTAGCGTGTGTCAGAATGACGAAGGCATTCCTCTTTGCAATCTACCTTATCTGTGGGCTGGGACGATAACAGGTAGTAATTAAGGTTCAGCCTAGGGTGGTGCAGCTAATGTCATTCATGGCTTGAGCGCAGGATTTTCATAGCAAATAGAGGTTTTTGGGGGTTTTTTTCTCTGCGGCCTGGCTGAGTAAATAGATGAATGTCCCTGAATAGAGACCAGATATATGAAACCACAGTCTCCCTTTTCATTGCGTGGAAGAACATGGGGTTAGCTGCCAAAGGAACAAAAATACTACCAGCTTGTGGAATGTCTTGGCATTGGCGAATAGAGAAGCAAACTCATTATGAAAGAGAGAGAGCAAAAGAGAGAGGGAGGAAGTAGAAAAAAATCCCCTCAGGATAAACGCCAACAGCCTCAAATCAAACTCTGGTGCAAGAGGAACACTGAGCGTATATCTCATGGTAAGTGTGAAGATCAATAGGACACGTGGGTCAGCTGATTCGACATTTTAAATTTCTCCAAATTCAACCCCCTCTATTTCTCTTACTGTGAATCGTTCCTTAAATTGTTTAGTTCTTGTTTCCATTTGACCAAAACAAATTCTGACCTCAGAAGGCATTAAAGAGAACACACTAAAGCTTAATCAGATACGTCTAATCTCTGCTATCATGGTTATGAATGAAATATCATTATCATTTGGAACCGCAAAACCGTGATGCTATAATATACTAATAATTACAAATCCCACATAAAAATTCCTCGGTCTTACGCAAACAACACAACAACAGGAAGGCGATCAATCAACACTCCAGGATCTCTACACTGGACAAGCCTAGGCTTTGTTGCCTTTGTTTATGGACATGTTTGCACTTGTTCAGAGAGACTGTGGCGGAAAGGCTGGGTGATGGACGGCCAATTACCTTCAGCCTCTCATCCTGTCACAGTCTGAGGTGAACCACATGACCTTTGAAGAGGCTCGTCTCCCAGGGAGGCCATTGTTTCTTTTGGATGTTTCACACCAGAGAAATTGCAAATGTGTGTTTTTTTAGTTCCAACAGCCCTTGAAGGGCTTCAAAGGGAGAAGTGTTGTCATATTTCCATGAACTGGTCTACAGCGGGCTTTCACCAAATCTTTATACTTTATCTTGCATCTTCATGACGATGTAAAATTCGCTGCTGCTTCCTTGTTTTCGTACAGGAATTTCAGAATGAAAGTGCAACTAAAGTGCAACAGTTGTCAGTGCAACAGTCCACATATACACTTCTGATAAATACGGTTGTGTCACGATACGATTAACAGGGACTCAAGTGCAGGGAAGAATGATTTAATAATAACAAAAGAACTTAATACACAAAAAAAAGAACCCACGAGGAAGAAAGCATAATGTAAACATGATCATAATACTAAACGTAAGACAAACCAAAAACCAACCGGATGAAACGGAGGACACAGAACCAGGACCACAACATAACATGACATTGATGAGAAGACAGGTGTAGGGAGTGAGACGATGACGCAGACAGGAACACGTGTTACAGGTTGTTACTCTGTTTCTGAGTGCTTAAACACAAAGTTTTGTTATTTACAGAATGACAACCGCATTCTGAAACTGATTTCACTTCTTAATAATGTCCAAATAACGTCAGAATAAGATCAGAATCTTCAGGCTTTTTCCCATTTATGTGCTTTTTTTAGAGTGAAAACTTGAAGGTACGCATTGTAACTTTAGAATGTGTTAAGAAGAAGTAAGGGCACTTCAACCTTATTGGTCACTGAAAGCATGACTAAATGAGACAAAATTGTTAGTTTAATATGATGAAGTGCGTTTATGTGCACTTTAAAAGTTTGAATTCAGTCTGCCAATGCTTCAACTAAATCACAGAAGTCTATTTGTTTGCCAAGTTGGATTAACAGTCATATGTTTTGTGTGTATACAAAATCAAAAATTTTGAGTAGGTAACACATTTGACAAGGAACGAACTTCATGGCTGTTATAAAAAGCAAGCTATATACAGTGGAACCCAGTTATATCGACGGCCTCGGGGGTTGCAAAAAAACATTGAGATATCCGAGGATCAAGATAACCAACAGCCAATATAGCGATTTGTTTGATGAAACGATCGGCATGCTATAAAAATGTACATACACTGTATATGTTTGCTAACAACAAAAGGCACATGTGCACCAACTAACAGCAGAGATTTACCAGTATACATTAAAAAACACCTTCGATTCTCAATACAAACCTTTAATTATATTCTCCAACATTGCAAACACAATTTCACAACAGTCACAACACATATAAACACATTCCCTCATAACACAGTCATTTCACTCTGACACAGTTCTGAAAAGTATTGCACACACGGTTACTATGGTTTCTTTACAAACTCTAAAATGCTTTGTTGCTTTTTGCCTTTAACGATCTGCTTGAAATCAAATCAGTAACAACTGATTCTATCAGTAACAACGTCTTTGTCAATGTCAATGTAATCTGGGAATTCCTGGACAGTGATGGCAAACTCCTGTGCCTGAAGCGTTAGTGAAGCGTCATTGGAGTGAGCGACCATACGGACCATGATGCACGTGCAACGCGAACTCAGCACATGCGCAGTGAACTTGGTACGATCATTAGTCACGGGGATCGAGATAACTGATGTTAAGTGGCGAATTTGTCCCTCTTTTGTGCTCAAGATATTAGGGTTCGGCGACATAAAATAATTGACATAACCGATAAGAGGACGCATGCTATAAAAATGTAAATACACTAGTGTATATGTTTGCTAACAACTAAAGGCATATGTGCACCAACTAACAACAGAGATTTACCAGTATACAATAAAAAACACCTTTGATTCTCGATACAACAAACCTTTAATTATATTCTCCAACATTGCAAAAACAATTTCGCTCACAGCATAAACATAGTTACTACACACGTGTAAACACATTCGCTCAAAACACAGTCATTTTGCTCTGACACAGTTCTGAATAGTATTGCACACACGGTTAATTTGGTTTCTTTACTAAATCTAAAATCCTTTGTTGCTTTTTCCCTTAAACGGTCTGCCTGAAAACAAATGCTTCTATCAGTAACGACGTCTTTGTCTATGTAATCTGGGAATTCCTGGACAGTGATGCTTCACTGAACACACACTCACTGCAGACGCGCTCGACTCACTGAACACACACTCACTGCAGACGCGCTCGACTCACTGAACACACACTCACTGCAGACGCGCTCGACTCACTGAACACACACTCACTAAAGACGCGCTCGACTCACTGAACACACACTCACTGCAGACGCGCTCGACTCACTGAACACACACACTCACTGCAGACGCACTCGACTCACTGAACACACAC
This sequence comes from Rhodeus uyekii, assembly GCA_037043235.1. Classification (NCBI taxonomy): domain Eukaryota; kingdom Metazoa; phylum Chordata; class Actinopteri; order Cypriniformes; family Acheilognathidae; genus Rhodeus; species Rhodeus uyekii. The sequence goes on from JAWRVZ010000135.1 coordinate 1,896,324, forward strand.
TCACTAAAGACGCGCTCGACTCACTGAACACACACTCACTGCAGACGCACTCGACTCACTGAACACACACGCACTGCAGACGCGCTCGACTCACTGAACACACACTCACTGCAGACGCGCTCGACTCACTGAACACACACTCACTGCAGATGCGCTCGACTCACTGAACACACACTCACTGCAGACGCGCTCGACTCACTGAACACACACTCACTGCAGACGCACTCGACTCACTGAACACACACTCACTGCAGACGCACTCGACTCACTGAACACACACACTCACTGCAGACCCGCTCGACTCACTGAACACACACTCAATGCAAACACGCTCGACTCAATGAACACACACACTCACTGCAGACGCGCTCGACTCACTGAACACACACACTCACTGCAGATGCGCTCGACTCACTGAACACACACTCACTGCAGACGCGCTCGACTCACTGAACACACACTCACTGCAGACGCGCTCGACTCACTGAACACACACTCACTGGAGACACGCTCGACTCACTGAACACACACTCACTGCAGACTCGCTCAACTCACTGAACACACACTCACTGCAGACGCACTCGACTCACTGAACACACACTCACTGCAGATGCGCTCGACTCACTGAACACACACTCACTGCAGACGCGCTCGACTCACTGAACACACACTCACTGCAGACGCGCTCGACTCACTGAACACACACTCACTGGAGACGCGCTCGACTCACTGAACACACACTCACTGCAGACGCACTCGACTCACTGAACACACACTCACTGCAGACGCGCTCGACTCACTGAACACACACTCACTGCAGACGCGCTCGACTCACTGAACACACACTCACTGCAGACGCTCTCGACTCATTGAACACACACACTCACTGCAGACGCGCTCGACTCACTGAACACACACTCAATGCAAACACGCTCGACTCACTGAACACACACACTCACTGCAGACGCGCTTGACTCACTGAACACACACACTCACTGCAGACGCGCTCGACTCACTGAACACACACTCACTGCAGACGCGCTCGACTCACTGAACACACACTCACTGCAGACGCGCTCGATTCACTGAACACACACTCACTGCAGACGCGCTCGACTCACTGAACACACACTCACTAAAGACGCGCTCGACTCACTGAACACACACTCACTGCAGACTCACTCGACTCACTGAACACACACTCACTGCAGATGCACTCGACTCACTGAACACACACACTCACTGCAGACACACTCGACTCACTGAACACACACTCAATGCAAGCACGCTCGACTCACTGAACACAAACACTCACTGCAGACGCGCTCGACTCACTGAACACACACTCACTGCAGACTCACTCGACTCACTGAACACACACTCACTGCAGATGCACTCGACTCACTGAACACACACACTCACTGCAGACACACTCGACTCACTGAACACACACTCAATGCAAGCACGCTCGACTCACTGAACACACACTCACTGCAGATGCGCTCGACTCAATGAACACACACTCACTGCAGACGCACTCGACTCACTGAACACACACACTCACTGCAGACCCGCTCGACTCACTGAACACACACTCAATGCAAACACGCTCGACTCAATGAACACACACACTCACTGCAGACGCGCTCGACTCACTGAACACACACACTCACTGCAGATGCGCTCGACTCACTGAACACACACTCACTGCAGACGCGCTCGACTCACTGAACACACACTCACTGCAGACGCGCTCGACTCACTGAACACACACTCACTGCAGACGCGCTCGACTCACTGAACACACACTCACTGCAGACGCGCTCGACTCACTGAACACACACTCACTGCAGACACACTCGACTCACTGAACACACACTCACTGCAGACGCACTCGACTCACTGAACACACACTCACTGCAGACGCACTCGACTCACTGAACACACACTCACTGCAGACGCACTCGACTCACTGAACACACACTCACTGCAGACGCGCTCGACTCACTGAACACACACTCAATGCAAACACGCTCGACTCACTGAACACACACTCACTGGAGACACGCTCGACTCACTGAACACACACTCACTGCAGACTCGCTCAACTCACTGAACACACACTCACTGCAGACGCACTCGACTCACTGAACACACACTCACTGCAGATGCGCTCGACTCACTGAACACACACTCACTGCAGACGCGCTCGACTCACTGAACACACACTCACTGCAGACGCGCTCGACTCACTGAACACACACTCACTGGAGACGCGCTCGACTCACTGAACACACACTCACTGCAGACGCACTCGACTCACTGAACACACACACTCACTGCAGACGCGCTCGACTCACTGAACACACACTCACTGCAGACGCACTCGACTCACTGAACACACACTCACTGCAGACGCGCTCGACTCACTGAACACACACTCAATGCAAACACGCTCGACTCACTGAACACACACACTCACTGCAGACGCACTCGACTCACTGAACACACACACTCACTGCAGACGCGCTCGACTCACTGAACACACACTCACTGCAGACGCGCTCGACTCACTGAACACACACTCACTGCAGACGCGCTCGATTCACTGAACACACACTCACTGCAGACGCGCTCGACTCACTGAACACACACTCACTAAAGACGCGCTCGACTCACTGAACACACACTCACTGCAGACTCACTCGACTCACTGAACACACACTCACTGCAGATGCACTCGACTCACTGAACACACACACTCACTTCAGACACACTCGACTCACTGAACACACACTCAATGCAAGCACGCTCGACTCACTGAACACAAACACTCACTGCAGACGCGCTCGACTCACTGAACACACACACTCACTGCAGACGCGCTCGACTCACTGAACACACACTCACTGCAGACGCGCTCGACTCACTGAACACACACTCACTGCAGACGCGCTCGACTCACTGAACACACACTCACTGCAGACGCGCTCGACTCACTGAACACACACTCACTAAAGACGCGCTCGACTCACTGAACACACACTCACTGCAGACGCGCTCGACTCACTGAACACACACACTCACTGCAGAAGCACTCGACTCACTGAACACACACGCACTGCAGACGCGCTCGACTCACTGAACACACACTCACTGCAGACGCGCTCGACTCACTGAACACACACTCACTGCAGATGCGCTCGACTCACTGAACACACACTCACTGCAGACGCGCTCGACTCACTGAACACACACTCACTGCAGACGCACTCGACTCACTGAACACACACTCACTGCAGACGCACTCGACTCACTGAACACACACACTCACTGCAGACCCGCTCGACTCACTGAACACACACTCAATGCAAACACGCTCGACTCAATGAACACACACACTCACTGCAGACGCGCTCGACTCACTGAACACACACACTCACTGCAGATGCGCTCGACTCACTGAACACACACTCACTGCAGACGCGCTCGACTCACTGAACACACACTCACTGCAGACGCGCTCGACTCACTGAACACACACTCACTGCAGACGCGCTCGACTCACTGAACACACACTCACTGCAGACACACTCGACTCACTGAACACACACTCACTGCAGACGCACTCAACTCACTGAACACACACTCACTGCAGACGCACTCGACTCACTGAACACACACTCACTGCAGACGCACTCGACTCACTGAACACACACTCACTGCAGACGCGCTCGACTCACTGAACACACACTCAATGCAAACACGCTCGACTCACTGAACACACACTCACTGGAGACACGCTCGACTCACTGAACACACACTCACTGCAGACTCGCTCAACTCACTGAACACACACTCACTGCAGACGCACTCGACTCACTGAACACACACTCACTGCAGACGCGCTCGACTCACTGAACACACACTCACTGCAGACGCACTCGACTCACTGAACACACACTCACTGCAGACGCGCTCGACTCACTGAACACACACTCACTGCAGACGCGCTCGACTCACTGAACACACACTCACTGCAGACGCTCTCGACTCACTGAACACACACACTCACGGCAGACGCGCTCGACTCACTGAACACACACTCAATGCAAACACGCTCGACTCACTGAACACACACACTCACTGCAGACGCGCTTGACTCACTGAACACACACACTCACTGCAGACGCGCTCGACTCACTGAACACACACTCACTGCAGACGCGCTCGACTCACTGAACACACACTCACTGCAGACGCGCTCGATTCACTGAACACACACTCACTGCAGACGCGCTCGACTCACTGAACACACACTCACTAAAGACGCGCTCGACTCACTGAACACACACTCACTGCAGACTCACTCGAATCACTGAACACACACTCACTGCAGATGCACTCGACTCACTGAACACACACACTCACTGCAGACGCACTCGACTCACTGAACACACACTCAATGCAAACACGCTCGACTCACTGAACACAAACACTCACTGCAGACGCGCTCGACTCACTGAACACACACACTCACTGCAGACACGCTCGACTCACTGAACACACACTCACTGCAGACGCGCTCGACTCACTGAACACACACTCACTGCAGACGCGCTCGACTCACTGAACACACACTCACTGCAGACGCGCTCGACTCACTGAACACACACTCACTGGAGACGCGCTCGACTCACTGAACACACACTCACTAAAGACGCGCTCGACTCACTGAACACACACGCACTGCAGACGCGCTCGACTCACTGAACACACACTCACTGCAGACGCGCTCGACTCACTGAACACACACTCACTGCAGATGCGCTCGACTCACTGAACACACACTCACTGCAGACGCGCTCGACTCACTGAACACACACTCACTGCAGACGCACTCGACTCACTGAACACACACTCACTGCAGACGCACTCGACTCACTGAACACACACACTCACTGCAGACCCGCTCGACTCACTGAACACACACTCAATGCAAACACGCTCGACTCAATGAACACACACACTCACTGCAGACGCGCTCGACTCACTGAACACACACACTCACTGCAGATGCGCTCGACTCACTGAACACACACTCACTGCAGACGCGCTCGACTCACTGAACACACACTCACTGCAGACGCGCTCGACTCACTGAACACACACTCACTGCAGACGCGCTCGACTCACTGAACACACACTCACTGCAGACACACTCGACTCACTGAACACACACTCACTGCAGACGCACTCAACTCACTGAACACACACTCACTGCAGACGCACTCGACTCACTGAACACACACTCACTGCAGACGCACTCGACTCACTGAACACACACTCACTGCAGACGCGCTCGACTCACTGAACACACACTCAATGCAAACACGCTCGACTCACTGAACACACACTCACTGGAGACACGCTCGACTCACTGAACACACACTCACTGCAGACTCGCTCAACTCACTGAACACACACTCACTGCAGACGCACTCGACTCACTGAACACACACTCACTGCAGATGCGCTCGACTCACTGAACACACACTCACTGCAGACGCGCTCGACTCACTGAACACACACTCACTGCAGACGCACTCGACTCACTGAACACACACTCACTGCAGACGCGCTCGACTCACTGAACACACACTCACTGCAGACGCGCTCGACTCACTGAACACACACTCACTGCAGACGCTCTCGACTCACTGAACACACACACTCACGGCAGACGCGCTCGACTCACTGAACACACACTCAATGCAAACACGCTCGACTCACTGAACACACACACTCACTGCAGACGCGCTTGACTCACTGAACACACACACTCACTGCAGACGCGCTCGACTCACTGAACACACACTCACTGCAGACGCGCTCGACTCACTGAACACACACTCACTGCAGACGCGCTCGATTCACTGAACACACACTCACTGCAGACGCGCTCGACTCACTGAACACACACTCACTAAAGACGCGCTCGACTCACTGAACACACACTCACTGCAGACTCACTCGAATCACTGAACACACACTCACTGCAGATGCACTCGACTCACTGAACACACACACTCACTGCAGACGCACTCGACTCACTGAACACACACTCAATGCAAACACGCTCGACTCACTGAACACAAACACTCACTGCAGACGCGCTCGACTCACTGAACACACACACTCACTGCAGACGCGCTCGACTCACTGAACACACACTCACTGCAGACGCGCTCGACTCACTGAACACACACTCACTGCAGACGCGCTCGACTCACTGAACACACACTCACTGCAGACGCGCTCGACTCACTGAACACACACTCACTGGAGACGCGCTCGACTCACTGAACACACACTCACTGCAGACGCGCTCGACTCACTGAACACACAGTCACTGCAGACGCGCTCGACTCACTGAACACACACTCACTGCAGACGCGCTCGACTCACTGAACACACACTCACTGCAGACGCTCTCGACTCACTGAACACACACACTCACTGCAGACGCGCTCGACTCACTGAACACACACTCAATGCAAACACGCTCGACTCACTGAACACACACACTCACTGCAGACGCGCTTGACTCACTGAACACACACACTCACTGCAGACGCGCTCGACTCACTGAACACACACTCACTGCAGACGCGCTCGACTCACTGAACACACACTCACTGCAGACGCGCTCGATTCACTGAACACACACTCACTGCAGACGAGCTCGACTCACTGAACACACACTCACTAAAGACGCGCTCGACTCACTGAACACACACTCACTGCAGACTCACTCGACTCACTGAACACACACTTACTGCAGATGCACTCGACTCACTGAACACACACACTCACTGCAGACGCACTCGACTCACTGAACACACACTCAATGCAAACACGCTCGACTCACTGAACACAAACACTCACTGCAGACGCGCTCGACTCACTGAACACACACACTCACTGCAGATGCGCTTGACTCACTGAACACACACTCACTGCAGACGCTCTCGACTCACTGAACACACACTCACTGCAGACGCTCTCGACTCACTGAACACACACTCACTGCAGACGCACTCGACTCACTGAACACAAACTCACTGCAGACGCGCTCGACTCACTGAATACACACTCACTAGAGACGCGCTCGACTCACTGAACACACATTCACTGCAGACGCGCTCGACTCACTGAACACACACTCACTGCAGACGCGCTCGACTCACTGAATACACACTCACTGCAGACGCGCTCGACTCACTGAACACACACTCACTAAAGACGCGCTCGACTCACTGAACACACACTCACTGCAGACACACTCGACTCACTGAACACACACTCACTAAAGACGCGCTCGACTCACTGAACACACACTCACTGCAGATGCGCTCGACTCACTGAACACACACTCACTGCAGACGCGCTCGACTCACTGAACACACACTCACTGCAGACGCGCTCGACTCACTGAATACACACTCACTGCAGACGCGCTCGACTCACTGAACACACACTCACTAAAGACGCGCTCGACTCACTGAACACACACTCACTGCAGACACACTCGACTCACTGAACACACACTCACTAAAGACGCGCTCGACTCACTGAACACACACTCACTGCAGATGCGCTCGACTCACTGAACACACACTCACTGCAGACGCGCTCGACTCACTGAACACACACTCACTGCAGACGCGCTCGACTCACTGAACACACACTCACTGCAGACGCGCTCGACTCACTGAACACACACTCACTGCAGACGCGCTCGACTCACTGAACACACACTCACTGCAGACGCGCTCGACTCACTGAACACACACTCACTGCAGACGCTCTGGACTCACTGAACACACACTCAATGCAAACACGCTCAACTCACTGAACACACACTCACTGCCGACGCGCTCGACTCACTGAACACACACTCACTGCAGACGCGCTCGACTCACTGAACACACACTCACTTGAGACGCGCTCGACTCACTGAACACACACTCACTGCAGACGCGCTCGACTCACTGAACACACTCTCACTGCAGACGCGCTCTACTCACTGAACACACACTCACTGCAGACGCGCTAGACTCACTGAACACACACTCACTGCAGACGCGCTCGACTCACTGAACACACACTCACTGCAGACGCACTTGACTCACTGAACACACACACTCACTGCAGACGCGCTCGACTCACTGAACACACACTCAATGCAAACACGCTCGACTCACTGAACACACACACTCACTGCAGACGCGCTCGACTCACTGAATACACACTCACTAGAGACGCGCTCGACTCACTGAACACACACTCACTGCAGACGCGCTCGACTCACTGAACACACACTCACTGCAGACGCGCTCGACTCACTGAACACACACTCACTGCAGATGCGCTCGACTCACTGAACACACACTCACTGCAGACGCGCTCGACTCACTGAACACACACTCACTGCAGACGCGCTCGACTCACTGAACACACACTCACTGGAGACGCGCTCGACTCACTGAACACACACTCACTGCAGACGCACTCGACTCACTGAACACACACTCACTGCAGACGCGCTCGACTCACTGAACACACACTCACTGCAGACGCGCTCGACTCACTGAACACACACTCACTGCAGACGCTCTCGACTCACTGAACACACACACTCACTGCAGACGCGCTCGACTCACTGAACACACACTCAATGCAAACACGCTCGACTCACTGAACACACACACTCACTGCAGACGCGCTTGACTCACTGAACACACACACTCACTGCAGACGCGCTCGACTCACTGAACACACACTCACTGCAGACGCTCTCGACTCACTGAACACACACTCACTGCAGACGCGCTCGATTCACTGAACACACACTCACTGCAGACGCGCTCGACTCACTGAACAAACACTCACTAAAGACGCGCTCGACTCACTGAACACACACTCACTGCAGACTCACTCGACTCACTGAACACACACTCACTGCAGATGCACTCGACTCACTGAACACACACACTCACTGCAGACGCACTCGACTCACTGAACACACACTCAATGCAAACACGCTCGACTCACTGAACACAAACACTCACTGCAGACGCGCTCGACTCACTGAACACACACACTCACTGCAGACGCGCTCGACTCACTGAACACACACTCACTGCAGACGTGCTCGACTCACTGAACACACACTCACTGCAGACGCGCTCGACTCACTGAACACACACTCACTGCAGACGCGCTCGACTCACTGAACACACACTCACTGGAGACGCGCTCGACTCACTGAACACACACTCACTGCAGACGCACTCGACTCACTGAACACACACTCACTGCAGACGCGCTCGACTCACTGAACACACACTCACTGCAGACGCGCTCGACTCACTGAACACACACTCACTGCAGACGCTCTCGACTCACTGAACACACACACTCACTGCAGACGCGCTCGACTCACTGAACACACACTCAATGCAAACACGCTCGACTCACTGAACACACACACTCACTGCAGACGCGCTTGACTCACTGAACACACACACTCACTGCAGACGCGCTCGACTCACTGAACACACACTCACTGCAGACGCTCTCGACTCACTGAACACACACTCACTGCAGACGCGCTCGATTCACTGAACACACACTCACTGCAGACGCGCTCGACTCACTGAACACACACTCACTAAAGACGCGCTCGACTCACTGAACACACACTCACTGCAGACTCACTCGACTCACTGAACACACACTCACTGCAGATGCACTCGACTCACTGAACACACACACTCACTGCAGACGCACTCGACTCACTGAACACACACTCAATGCAAACACGCTCGACTCACTGAACACAAACACTCACTGCAGACGCGCTCGACTCACTGAACACACACACTCACTGCAGACGCGCTCGACTCACTGAACACACACTCACTGCAGACGCGCTCGACTCACTGAACACACACTCACTGCAGACGCGCTCGACTCACTGAACACACACTCACTGCAGACGCGCTCGACTCACTGAACACACACTCACTGGAGACGCGCTCGACTCACTGAACACACACTCACTGCAGACGCACTCGACTCACTGAACACACACTCACTGCAGACGCGCTCGACTCACTGAACACACACTCACTGCAGACGCGCTCGACTCACTGAACACACACTCACTGCAGACGCTCTCGACTCACTGAACACACACACTCACTGCAGACGCGCTTGACTCACTGAACACACACACTCACTGCAGACGCGCTCGACTCACTGAACACACACTCACTGCAGACGCGCTCGACTCACTGAACACACACTCACTGCAGACGCGCTCGACTCACTGAACACACACTCACTGGAGACGCGCTCGACTCACTGAACACACACTCAATGCAAACACGCTCGACTCACTGAACACACACTCACTGCAGACGCTCTCGACTCACTGAACACACACTCACTGCAGACGCGCTCGATTCACTGAACACACACTCACTGCAGACGCGCTCGACTCACTGAACACACACTCACTAAAGACGCGCTCGACTCACTGAACACACACTCACTGCAGACTCACTCGACTCACTGAACACACACTCACTGCAGATGCACTCGACTCACTGAACACACACACTCACTGCAGACGCACTCGACTCACTGAACACACACTCAATGCAAACACGCTCGACTCACTGAACACAAACACTCACTGCAGACGCGCTCGACTCACTGAACACACACACTCACTGCAGACGCGCTCGACTCACTGAACACACACTCACTGCAGACGCGCTCGACTCACTGAACACACACTCACTGCAGACGCGCTCGACTCACTGAACACACACTCACTGGAGACGCGCTCGACTCACTGAACACACACTCACTGCAGACGCACTCGACTCACTGAACACACACTCACTGCAGACGCGCTCGACTCACTGAACACACACTCACTGCAGACGCGCTCGACTCACTGAACACACACTCACTGCAGACGCTCTCGACTCACTGAACACACACACTCACTGCAGACGCGCTCGACTCACTGAACACACACTCAATGCAAACACGCTCGACTCACTGAACACACACACTCACTGCAGACGCGCTGGACTCACTGAACACACACACTCACTGCAGACGCGCTCGACTCACTGAACACACACTCACTGCAGACGCGCTCGACTCACTGAACACACACTCACTGCAGACGCGCTCGATTCACTGAACACACACTCACTGCAGACGCGCTCGACTCACTGAACACACACTCACTAAAGACGCGCTCGACTCACTGAACACACACTCACTGCAGACTCACTCGACTCACTGAACACACACTCACTGCAGATGCACTCGACTCACTGAACACACACACTCACTGCAGACGCACTCGACTCACTGAACACACACTCAATGCAAACACGCTCGACTCACTGAACACAAACACTCACTGCAGACGCACTCGACTCACTGAACACACACACTCACTGCAGACGCGCTCGACTCACTGAACACACACTCACTGCAGACGCGCTCGACTCACTGAACACACACTCACTGCAGACGCGCTCGACTCACTGAACACACACTCACTGGAGACGCGCTCGACTCACTGAACACACACTCACTGCAGACGCACTCGACTCACTGAACACACACTCACTGCAGACGCGCTCGACTCACTGAACACACACTCACTGCAGACGCGCTCGACTCACTGAACACACACTCACTGCAGACGCTCTCGACTCACTGAACACACACACTCACTGCAGACGCGCTCGACTCACTGAACACACACTCAATGCAAACACGCTCGACTCACTGAACACACACACTCACTGCAGATGCGCTGGACTCACTGAACACACACACTCACTGCAGACGCGCTCGACTCACTGAACACACACTCACTGCAGACGTGCTCGACTCACTGAACACACACTCACTGCAGACGCGCTCGATTCACTGAACACACACTCACTGCAGACGCGCTCGACTCACTGAACACACACTCACTAAAGACGCGCTCGACTCACTGAAAACACACTCACTGCAGACTCACTCGACTCACTGAACACACACTCACTGCAGATGCACTCGACTCACTGAACACACACACTCACTGCAGACGCACTCGACTCACTGAACACACACTCAATACAAACACGCTCGACTCACTGAACACAAACACTCACTGCAGACGCGCTCGACTCACTGAACACACACACTCACTGCAGACGTGCTTGACTCACTGAACACACACTCACTGCAGACGCGCTCGACTCACTGAACACACACTCACTGCAGACGCGCTCGACTCACTGAACACACACTCACTGCAGACGCGCTCGACTCACTGAACACACACTCACTGCAGACGCGCTCGACTCACTGAACACACACTCAATGCAAACACGCTCGACTCACTGAACACACACACTCACTGCAGACGCGCTTGACTCACTGAACACACACACTCACTGCAGACGCGCTCGACTCACTGAACACACACTCACTGCAGACGCGCTAGACTCACTGAACACACACTCACTGCAGACGCGCTCGATTCACTGAACACACACTCACTGCAGACACGCTCGACTCACTGAACACACACTCACTAAAGACGCGCTCGACTCACTGAACACACACTCACTGCAGACTCACTCGACTCACTGAACACACACTCACTGCAGATGCACTCGACTCACTGAACACACACACTCACTGCAGACGCACTCGAATCACTGAACACACAATGCAAACACGCTCGACTCACTGAACACAAACACTCACTGCAGACGCGCTCGACTCACTGAACACACACACTCACTGCAGACGCGCTCGACTCACTGAACACACACTCACTGCAGACGCTCTCGACTCAATGAACACACACTCACTGCAGACGCGCTCGACTCACTGAACACACACTCACTGCAGACGCGCTCGACTCACTGAACACACACTCACTGCAGACGCGCTCGACTCACTGAACACACACTCACTGCAGACGCTCTCGACTCACTGAACACACACTCACTGCAGACGCACTCGACTCACTGAACACACACTCACTGCAGACGCGCTCGACTCACTGAATACACACTCACTAGAGACGCGCTCGACTCACTGAACACACACTCACTGCAGACGCGCTCGACTCACTGAACACACACTCACTGCAGACGCGCTCGACTCACTGAACACACACTCACTGCAGACGCGCTCGACTCACTGAACACACACTCACTGCAGACACACTCGACTCACTGAACACACACTCACTAAAGACGCGCTCGACTCACTGAACACACACTCACTGCAGACGCGCTCGACTCACTGAACACACACTCACTAAAGACGCGCTCGACTCACTGAACACACACTCACTGCAGATGCGCTCGACTCACTGAACACACACTCACTGCAGACGCGCTCGACTCACTGAACACACACTCACTGCAGACGCGCTCGACTCACTGAACACACACTCACTGCAGACGCGCTCGACTCACTGAACACACACTCACTGCAGACGCGCTC